>JANAVB010026999.1:3465273-4147773 GCA_029216955.1 Iris pallida | reverse complement strand
TAGACTAGGCTTGGTTAGGCCTAGAACGACTTGTTAGACTAGGTTTAGACCTAGAATAGCTTGGTTGACCTAGTTTGACTAGGATTATTGACTTGAGTTGACCAAGAGTTGACTTTAGTTTAAATTGACCTAAAAATTATGTAGTATGCATTGTAATCTACAATTTTACCTTATTGGACATGTTGTGACCTGTGTTGCCCTAAATAGGACTCATCTACTCTGTTTGGACATCTATACTCATCAGACACTCAGGATATCAGGCGAGTACATTCTCTGATCATTTCATGCTTGCTAGGACTTATATTTTTGCTCTAGATTACTTTACTTGATGTTGTCACGTTGGTAACACGGATTGATACTATATAGATCTTTTCATGAGATGTTATCTCCTTCAGGAGCATCAGGTACATCATGTCATATGCGTTTCACTTTCATCATGTACTCCTGTGCTTTCACTATTCATGTATACCCTTGTGATTCATGTACTCTCATGTTCACAGAGCCCTCATGTATAGCTTCATGTGCACTCATTTATGAGCCCCCATGTGATAATCATGTACAACAACATAACCTGTCTAGATCCTTGTGTATTGATTGGGACATGGGGGAGTAAAAATAGTCATGTGAACAATTCCAAGTCGTGTAATCATGTATAAACTCAGTAGTATAATCATGTATAAATTCTAGCTGTTCACATGCCTATCTTGTACTCTAAACCACTAGCCACTTGTAGTTCTTTACTTATAGCAGATATTTTCAGTACATTTATCTCTCTCTTTTTCATGTACATTTCTTTCAGCGATTCATGTATCTAACTCTATTGCATGCTTTATATTCCTGTCATGATATGAACTGTTAAGATTTTGTGCTCATTCCTGTCCTGATTGGACCTGTTGAAAATATTACATATGATACTGATGAGGAGTTCTGCCCAACCTACTACAGAGCAGGCCTAGTAGACACCTATGAGCTGGACTCCCAGGAGGACCCAGTCCTTGCAGAGGACGTTACCCTAGTAGTCTAGGCTAGTTAGCTAGACTAGTTATCTTACTTTATTGTCTTGTCTTTACTTTGACTTTGAGATGTATATATTCTGGATGTTGTTGTTGTTGAGATGTTATGTCTTAGACAGTTAGACTTCTTCTCTTCTGTTTGTATTTCATTTGGTGATATCTATCTTATTTTATCTATCTGATCGTACCATTCTACCTTAGCTTGTGATTGAGTTATACCTTCTGCATTGTCCTCCGATTGGAGAGTATATTTATGCAGTTATATCATATCATGTTAGATGTATATGACCTAGGACAGCGTTCTACTGTCGACACAGCGGCGTAGGCTGGACGTACCCACTTCTCGTGCCCCTATATTGGGTGCAGGCGTGACATCAGGTCCCGGCTGAACTGGACGAGAGGTGGCAGACCTCTCTGAAGTACCTTCCGTGTTGGGGCGATATGATCTTGTCTCAATCACCATCGTGGAGACAGATCAAACTAGGAAATCAATACTGAGAAAGAAGCGATATAATCAAAGAAGGACAGTTTATTTCAAATAAAGCAATTAACATCAAGAATTTAGATGGCAGGAATTTAGATAAGAGTTTTTTCTAAATGTGATTGAGTACCTCAAAACTATATCCTATATCCTACTGTAGGCTGTAGTGATACTCCAGTTCGGGTACCACTACGAAATCTTACTAGTTGCGACTCATAACTTATATGGGCCACCACTAAAAATGTGTCACGACCCGCACCCAGTGTAGGGGCACGAGAAGTGGGGACGTCCAGCCTACGCCGCAGTATCGACAGTAGAACGCTGTCCTAGTCACATACATCTAACACAGTATAAATGTAACTACACAAGATATACTCTCTAATCGGAGGATAATACAGAAGGTACATCTCGATCACAATTCTAAGGTAGAAGTAGCACGATATGATATATATAAAATATCAAATAGAGAGCATACAAACAGAAGGAAATAAGTTTAAGTGTCTAAACGACACAATATCTCAATATCCAGAAATAATACATCTCAAAAGTCAATACAAAGACAAAACAACAAAATAAGATAGACAGTCTAGCTAACTAGTCTAAGCAGTAGGGTGATATCCTCAACTAGAGCTAGGTCCTCCTGAGAGTCCAGCTCGCAAGTGTCATCGAAGGCTGCTCCATAATAGGAAGGGTAGAACTCCTCGGTATCATCTGTAGTATTTTCAACAGGTCCAGTCAGGACAGGAACGAGCACAAAATCTCTCACACAGTTCATATCATGGCAGGAAATATAAAGCAAGCAATAGAGTAAGATACATGAACTGTAAGAATGTACATGAAAGATAAGAGAAATATGGTAAAATAGAAATATCTGTATGATAAGTAAGAACTGTAAGTGACTAGTGATTCAGAGCATAAGATGGATATGTAACCAGCACGATGTTATACACGAGTAATCTACAGAGGTTATACACGAGTAAACTAATAGAGTAATCACATAACCACTTCTACTCCCCCGTCCCCGATCAATACACAAGGATCCTGTCAAGTTATGTTATTGTACACGAAGTTTAGTTTGTTCACGAAGATCATTTGAGCACATGAGAGTATACGATTTCATACGATTTGTACACGAATAATACGAATACTTGGAGTACACGATGCCCATGATAAAGTACACAAACACGAAATATCCGATGCATCTGCTAAGGGGATAACATCGAATGAAAAGATCCATATAGTACCAATCCGTGATAACAAGTGTCAGCATCAAGTAAAGTAGTCTAGAGCAAGAATATAAGTCCTAGCAAATATGAAACGATCAGAGAATGTACTCATTTGAGATCTGAATGGCTATGAGAATATAATGTCCGAAGCGAGGTATCTGAGTCCTATTTAGAGCAACACAAGTTATGATGTATACAAGAAGATAATATTTGAAGTTTACAATGCATTCTACATGATTCTAAGTTAATCTAGGTCAAAATCAACCCTTGGTCAACTCTAGTCAAACTAGGTCAAACTCTAGTCAAATAGTCTAAGGTTTAGTCAACACTAGTCTATAACTCATTTTAAGCCTATCTAGTCCATTTCTAGGTCATTCTATATGTTACCTCACAATCTAGGTTACCTTAGGATACCAAGGTATACATAGTCTAGTCTAAAAGACTATAGGTATACACACCACATATATATATACTATATACCACATAGTTTATATATAAGCTATAGATATAGGTACAAATATATATCTATATACATGTATACAATATATATTCATAATATATATATATATATATATATATATATATATATATATATATATATATATATATATATACATAATATATAAAGAGGGAAAGGGAAGGAAGGGAATGTGTGTGTGTTAACTATGTACAGAGGGTAAAGGGGGCTGCTGGTGTGAAGGGGACATCAAAATATATATATATATATATATATATATATATATATATATATATATATATATATATATATATATATATATATACATATATACATATACATACATAATATATAAAGAGGGAAAGGGAAGGAAGGGAATGTGTGTGTGTTAACTATGTACAGAGGGTGAAGGGGGCTGCTGGTGTGAAGGGGACATCAAGGGTGAGGGCTGAAAACACTAACTCAACATAACAACTCGACCCATATATATATATATATATATATATATATATATATATATATATATATATATATATATATATATATATATATATATATATATAGGAACTAATATATATAGGAACCAATATATAGGAACCAATATATACATTATATACTAGAAACAACATCTAACCTAATAGCTAAACTACTGAACATCCATAACAATGGAATAAACCCAAAACCTAAATCAAACTCAGGAAGATCACCAAAAACTGGAAAACTGGAAACCCAAAACTCAACCCACACATAGGTATATATATACATACACTAGTATATACTAAGATACGTACGTATACACACACACACATATATATTATATATATATTATATATATTATATATATATATATATATATATATATATATATATATATATCACACTCAAAAAGAGATCCGATGCTAGCTCCTCATCCCCCATCCCCCAGCACCCCATTCCAATACCATGGACGCTCGACAGCTCCCGCCGCCCGCCCTCGACGACGGGGCCGGGGCTGCCTAGCTCCGGCAGACAACCGCCTCCCTCACCCCTACCTCCCCCGGCGCCGTGCGAGTGGCGTGCCCGCTGCTCGCGAACGCACGCCGGAGCGCACGAACCCGCCCCCAGTCTGCACTCCAGACCAACTGGCCTTGGTTGGCTTCTCCTCCGCCGGAGTAGCCCCGAAGCTCCGGTGGCCGCCCTCGACCATCGCCCAGGTTGCAGCCCCAACCGTCGCCGGAATCCCATTCCGTCGGGCTGCTTCGTTCTTCGCTCCAGGAGGAGCTCAGCCCCCCCGGTCTTACTCCTCCACTCCGGTGGCCCCCTCCCTCGGCGGCATCGCGCGACCTCCTCCTTCCACCTGGCCCGAGGGGCCTCGTGGCCTTAGCCGCCTCCGACTCCGGGCCTTTCCACCCGAGTTTTTCGAATTTGAAATTAGTAAATTTGAATTTCCCGCTCGCCTCCTCATCGGAGCCCTATGCGCCTAACTCCTCATCAGGGAGCCATGCGCCCGCCCCACGCAGAGGCACCTATGTAACCCCAACCTCCGCGCTGGGCTATGCGCCCACCCTCCTCGCGGTGGAGCATGCTCCCAAGTCACCCTCTAGTGATCATGCGCCACCCATTGCGGTAGGCCGTGCGCCCCTGCCGAACCTCAGCTCCCATGTGCCCCCTTTACGAAAGGTTATACGCCAGCGTCGGAGGGCTCCGGGCATGCGCCCTCCTTATCAGGGGTCCTCCCCCCTCTCCTCTAATTAGCTGGTGGATATACCCCCCTCTCCTCTAATTAGCTGGTGGATATACGCCCGCGGGTCTCGTCCCGAGCGCATGCGCCCCAGCCTCCCAGGGGACTCATGCGCCCAAGTCCGGTGGATATACGCCCCGCCTTCTCAGCCACACCGCGATGCCAACCCTGAGGGACCCGATTTACGTTGCTCGCAGCCCGAAGGATCCCCCTCGATTCACGGTGCATGTAACGCCCCAATCCAAAAATACGTAGGACTAGGAACGTAGACATGCCAGCTGTATACATACGAAGTACACTCCATTATATGAAAACCTCGTATGAATACATAAGCTGTAAAATATAGTAGAACCATAACTAATCTCATCCACACAAATTAAATGATAAAAGATGTCATAAAATGATAATGAATTGTCTTGATACAATATGTTGGGCGGAGACAAATCCACTACCAACAAAATAAGGAAAAAAAAAACATGAAAAACGAAATGAGTTTGGCGAGCGAAGCGAAGACGATCCAAGTGCAATCATCCTCGAAGAAATAGAGAGGATCACGGCTAGAGCTAGAATACCTGCAAAAGACAATAGCACACACCTGGAGAGATAACCAGGTCCTCAGAGGGACGTAACAAGACACATAATATCATGCCATATAAACTAAATAAATATTGCTCAAATAAATAAGTTAATTGAATTTATAACATGGTCCAATACACACCTATTAAACGAGCGTACCATCCCCCCAACCAAACAAGGACAGGAGATGGTAAACTAATTCACGGTGACGTATCTTTCCATGCTATTAATCCAATATGGTATCCGGACCCCAACAAGGTTCAATACCTTCTCATCGAATTAGTAAGTCACACCTACAACCAAACAAGGACAAGATGTGACAAACTAATCCGCGACAAGTTATTATTCTAAGCCACGGTCAGATATAAGTACCCAAACCAAAGGTACTCATACCTAACGGATAAGGGCGCCTAACCAAATCTAGGTGGATGCAGCTTTAAGAACAGTTCATGGTCGCATGACTACCCGGTCAATACCAATGCAGTACCTCAGTAGCGAGTCACAACACCATATACTATTCCTCAGTACCGAGCGAGTCTATAGCATATAGTCTACCTATCGTTCCTCAGTAGCGAGCGAGTCTACGATAGATAGGGTGGTAGTCAACTTCCAATCATGTTCTTCCTGCCCAATGCAAACTCATAACTGCTAAGTCTTCTAACATGCAATTCTATTAGCAGTTATTTCCTAATGCACGGCTTATACGTACTGGTGGCCAGCCAATCACGCATGTCCGAGTCCTATATGCGACACACAACAACGTGGAATAAATGTGTCAAGGCCATGAATGCAACACACAAAGGTGGTCCCTTATATCTAGGTTTAATGTGTAAGAAAAATAATACATAGCAGAAAATAAATGAACAGTAAGTTCTAACGGGTTATGCCATATATCACAGTTTATTATGCATAAAAAAATAATGAACAATGCATGAAATATGAGCTAAAATAAGTAAACAGCAAATGGCAAGGTATCTTGCCTGGTAAAGCGCCTGGTGTGCTGCGATAATCAATGTGGCACGAACTTCGACTTTGGTGCAACAACTATGCAAGATGACCTCGGTTGGTGGCATGTCAGTTCCATTGGGTCCAGGACGGTCAAGTTAGCTAGGGTGGACATAAGGTAGGCTTGAATTGGTGATCGAATAGGAAAGAGGGGGTTGAGTCACGGACAGAAGGATAATTAAAGGAAATTTGATAAATAATATATTTGATTTCAGAAAACTATTTATAATATTCGAAAACTATATTTTATTACCCAAAATATATATTTTTGACAAATATAGAAAAATTATTTTAAGGCAAAAACCTAACTTTCGTCGAATTATATTATGTAGGTCAAAGCTACAGATAAGACACCATAAATAATATCTATTTATTTTCAAAAAAATTTGTTTTAGTTAAAACTCTAAGTTTTGCAAAATAATATTTTAGAAAGAGAAGAAGAAGCTATATTAGTAAAATAATAATTTGAAAAGACTAGGAGTAGTCGTATAATTTGGCAACTAATATTTAGATAAATACTATGATAATATTTAGATCACCAAAGAATAATAATAATAATAATAGGCTTTGAAATCCACTTTAAATTTACATATAACTTATTTTGTTACTAAATAGTTTAGAAGATTTAACAAAATATTAACAATAAAGTAATAGTATTATTGACTAAATCATATATGAAACATATACTAATATACATACTGCTATTACGTATTACATTAGAAAATATCTATATAGTATAGTACTAATACTAACAGTAATATACATTATAATAATAATAATAAAGATGATAACAATAATAATAGATACTAAAAAAACACACAAAAAAACAACATCAACAAAATGATTAAATAAATAATAAATTAAATAATAAATAAATAAAAAAAACTCTGCAGCAGTCAAATGACTGCTGCTGCTCTCAATAGGAGAGAAAAAAATAAAAGAGTACAGGAGAGAGGGAGAGGCGGAGGGATGGGTTTTGATCGGCGGACGGCGGTGAGGATGGGCACGGGGCTGATGGCTTGGCAGATCTGGCGGAGTGGCACGCTCGCCGGCGGCTGGGCGCTCGGCGGAAGGACGATCGGAGAGGGTACGGCGGAGAGGGGTTTGGAAAGGGCGCGGTCGGAGTTCACGGCCGGCGAAGGGAGGATCGAGCTTGGTAGGAGAGCGGAGAGGCGAGCGGCGGGGAAGAGGGTTAGCCGGAGAGGTCGGGGAACGCCGGAGTGAGGGGTTCCGGCTCAGCGTGCGGAGGGGTGTACGGCTCGTGCGGGCGGTTAACGCGGTGGAGGGCGCTCGATGCTGACGCCGGCGGAGCTGCAACAGAGGAAGCCTGGGGACGTGGCGATGGCGGACCTAGCACGATGGAGCGGCGGAGGTCGGGAGCTCGTCGGCGGCTAGGAAAGGGGCGGAGTAGGTCAGCCACGACGCTGGATCGGTCGCCGGCGACGGCCAAGCTCGTGGAGCGGCGAGGGTGGCCGGCGAGCCGGAGGTGAGTGATTAGGGTTAGGGTTTTATTTTATGTTTTCCTATCGGGTGGTGGCGGCGTGGGCTGCCGCGACAGTGGCCGCGGTGGCGGTTGGGTTATTGGTAGTGGTCGAGAGTTTTTAGGCCTGCTGGAGTGGCGGGCACAGCCGGGGTTGTCGTCGACTTTGACGAGGTGAGGCGGGTGATTATGTTGTGGTTCAATGGGGCGTGGCGAGGGTGTGTCGAGGTTGGCCTGTGGGATGGTACTGGGGTTTAGCCGGAGGTGGTGGAAGCAGGCTGGTGTTGGGATAGGGTCTCGGTGGTTGAACGGGGATTATGGTGGCTGGGTGCTGTCGTGGGATCGGATGGGTGGTGATACCATAGATGTGGCGGAGGTCCATGGTGGCCGGGTGGTAAGAGCAGGGTAGTAGAGACGGTTAGGTTAGGATTTTTGTCGTGTCGGGATTGTCGACACGGGGGGAGGATTTAATGTATATGTAAAATATGTGGAATAAGAATTTTGGATGGACACAGACACGATGCACGTAGATTTGTGGAGGAATAATGAATGATAAAAATTGGAGGAGTACCTGCCTATTTATAGGATATGGGAATTCCCATTTAGATAAAGTTTAGGATTTGTTTAAACCCAAAATAGATAATTCCTAGTTTAATTTAAAAGCAATCAAATCCAAATCCAAACACATATTCAATTTAAATCAAATTAAATTTTAGTTTAAAAATCAAATGGGATGAATCAAATTTCAAATATTTAACTATTTAAATAAATCCATAAATTCAAATCAAGATTTAAATCGCCATAATAATTCCGAAATATATTTTCCAAAAATACTAATATAATAATTTCGAAAATACATTATTATTTACAATTAAACTCAATAAATATTTACTAATTATATATGTATGTCCAAATGATATTTACATAAATATACTTTTCTAATATACCATTTTATAGAAAAAATTATTTATTATTATAACTATGTAAATAAAAGGCTTTGTAAATAAAATAACAAATTTGGAATTTTGGAACGATAACTAAAATACTTATTATATATATTTTAAAACTATAAAAATAAGAAAAATGTTTTTCCTAAAAATATGTACGCTCGCACATATTCGCACTCGTCGAGCAATTACGAAAAATAAAATTTCGTGCGCGACGTAAAATACGACTACGCGACGTACAATACAAAATTTTAAATCAGTACCAAAATTTAAATAAAATAAAAAAATAGTAGAAATTTAGGGGTTTTACATCCTACCCAACTTAAAAAAATTTCGTCCTCGAAATTAAGAATTCGTAGGGGGGTGGGAAGACACAAGGGGTATCGATGATAAACAATAAATAACAAAATCATGCCGTATGAAATTGCGATCTAGATCATAGGAAAATAATACGATATGGTCGTAATCGATAGGATGGCTAGAGGAAGTTCTAGTATAACGCTTTCGTCCTCCTAAAATAGGTGAAGACGAAAGCAATATAGAGTTCGAAGGAGGCGTTATTGAATACGAATACGTGATTCAAAGACGATCGAATAATTTCAAAAGAATTGTCAAGGCAGTCGTGAATGAGATTGTAAGGGCCAAGTTTAATTATATCCCCATCCACGTAGAGTAATAGACAAAAACGAACCAAAGTGCACTTGGTTGATCAGACCATTATGCACCGGTTCTGTTTAGACAATAGGCTAGTGAGCGCTCAATAACATATGTCATGAACGAACTCGATAAAGAATAAGCTTGCAAAAACTAGGCTACATTAGTATCATTAGTCAAAACGGTAAATACATAGGTACGAGAGATTAAGATTTAAAGAAGGTAGAATGATTCTAAGTCATACAGTCGTCCTATAGTCTTCTTGTCCAAGTCCTTGGTTGGCTAGACGGGTTAGGTCCTCTAGATTCTAGGATCTAAATAAGCTTGCTAATATAGGTCACTAGGTCAAAGGGGTTGCTAGTTCATAAGGTATTCTACCCAACTTAAAGAATTAAACTAATGGTGTTTTGGGACAACTAACTAGTTGGGTCAATCTCTAGCAAGCACGAAGGGAAGATAAGAATAGGGATGGAAGAAGCAAGCAAGATGCAATTGATGAGTCAAACGGTAGATAAAATCAAGGAAAGAGGTCAAGTATATGGATGAGATCCTAGACTTCTAATCCTATACGCAGGCTTGCTTGGTACGGTGAAGTAACCAAACAATTTATATGACCTGCATGGGCCACCACAAAAACATGTAACACCCCAGTCCCAAAATATGTAGGACTAGGAACATAGATATGCCAGCTGTATACATACGAAGTACACTCCAATATATGGAAACCTCGTATGAATACATAAGCTGTAAAATACAGTAGAACCATAACTAATCTCATCCACACAAAATAAATGATAAAAGATGTCATAAAATGATAATGAATTGTCTTGATACAATATGTTGGGCGGAGACAAATCCACTACGAACAAAATAAGAAAAAAAATACATGGAAAACAAAATGAGTTTGGCGAGCGAAGCGAAGACGATCCAAGTGCAATCATCCTCGAAAAAATAGAGAGGATCACGGCTAGAGCTAGGATACCTGCGAAAGACAATAGCACACACTTGGAGAGATAACCAGGTCCTCAGAGGGACGTAACAAGACACATAATATCATGCCATACAAACTGAATAAATATTGCTCAAATAAATAAGTTAATTGAATTTATAACATGGTCCAATACACACCTATTGAACGAGCGTACCATCCCCCCAACCAAACAAGGACAGGAGATGGTAAACTAATTCACGGTGATGTATCTTTCCATGCTATTAATCTAATATGGTATCCAGACCCCAACAAGGTTCAATACCTTCTCATCGAATTAGTAAGTCACACCTACAATCAAATAAGGACAAGATGTGACAAACTAATCCGCGATAAGTTATTGTTCCAAGATACGGTCAGATATAAGTACCCAAACCAAAGGTACTCATACCTAACGGATAAGGACGCCTAACCAAATCTATGTGGATGCAGCTTTAAGAACAGTTCATGGCCGCATGACTACCCGGTCAATACCAATGCAGTACCTCAGTAGCGAGTCACAACACCATATACTATTCCTCAGTACCGAGTGAGTCTATAGCATATAGTCTACCTATCGTTCCTCAGTAGCTAGCGAGTCTACGATAGATAGGGTGGTAGTCAACTTCCAATCATGTTCTTTCCGCCCAATGCAAACTCATAACTGCTAAGTCTTCTAACATGCAATTCTATTAGCAGTTATTTTCTAATACACGGCTTATACGTACTGGTGGCCAGCCAATCACGCATGTCCAAGTCCTATATGTAACACACAACAACGTGGAATAAATATGTCAAGGCCATGAATGCAACACACAAAGGTGGTCCCTTAAATCTAGGTTTAATATGTAAGAAAAATAATACATAGCAGAATATAAATGAACAGTAAGCTCTAACGGGTTATGCCATGTATCACAGTTTATTTTGCATAAAGAAAATAATAAAAAATGCATGAAATATGAGCTAAAATAAGTAAACAGCAAATGGCAAGGTGTCTTGCCTGGTAAAGCGCCTGGTGTGCTGCGATAATCAATGTGGCACGAACTTCGACTTTGGTGCAACAACTATACAAGATGACCTCGGTTGGTGGCATGGTCAGTTCCATTGGGTCCAGGACGGTCAAGTTAGCTAGGGTGGACATAAGGTAGGCTTGAATTGGTGATCGAATAGGAAAGAGGGAGTTGAGTCACGGACAGAAGGATAATTAAAGGAAATTTGATAAATAATATATTTGATTTCAGAAAACTGTTTATAATATTCGAAAACTATATTTTATTACCCAAAATATATATTTTTGACAAATATAGAAAAATTATTTTAAGGCAAAAACCTAACTTTCGTCGAATTATATTATGTAGGTCGAAGCTACAGATAAGACACCATAAATAATATCTATTTATTTTCAAAAAAAATTGTTTTAGTTAAAACTCTAAGTTTTGCAAAATAATATTTTAGAAAGAGAAGAAGAAGCTATATTAGTAAAATAATAATTTGAAAAGACTAGGAGTAGTTGTATAATTTGGCAACTAATATTTAGATAAATGCTACGATAATATTTAGATCACCAAAGAATAATAATAATAATAATAATAATAATAATAGGCTTTGAAATCCACTTTGAATTTACATATAACTTATTTTGTTACTAAATAGTTTAGAAGATTTAACAAAATTATAACAATAAAGTAATAGTATTATTGACTAAATCATATATGAAATATATACTAATATACATACTGCTATTACGTATTACATTAGAAAATATCTACATAGTATAGTACTAATACTAACAGTAATATACATTATAATAATAATAATAAAGATGATAACAATAATAATAGATACTAAAAAAAACACACAAAAAAACAACATCAACAAAATGATTAAATAAATAGTAAATTAAATAATAAATAAATAAAAAAACTCTACAGCAGTCAAATGACTGCTGCTGCTCTCAATAGGAGAGAAAAAAATAAAAGAGTAAAGGAGAGAGGGAGAGGCGGAGGGATGGGTTTTGATCGGCGGACGGCGGTGAGGATGGACACGGGGCTGATGGCTTGGCGGATCTGGCGGAGTGGCATGCTCGTCGGCGGCTGGGCGCTCGGCGGAAGGACGATCGGAGAGGGTACGATGGAGAGGGGTTTGGGAAGGGCGCGGTCGGAGTTCACGGCCGGCGAAGGGAGGATCGAGCTTGGTTGGAGAGCGGAGAGGCGAGTGGCGGGGAAGAGGGTTAGCCGGAGAGGTCGGGGAACGCCGGAGTGAGGGGTTCCGGCTCAGCGTGCGGAGGGGTGTGCGGCTCGTACGGGCGGTTAACGCGGTGGAGGGCGCTCGGCGCTGATGCCGGCGGAGCTGCGACAGGGGAAGCCTTGGGACGTGGCGATGGCGGACCTAGCACGATGGAGCGGCGGAGGTCGGGAGCTCGTCGGCGGCTAGGAAAGGGGCGGAGTATGTCGGCCACGGTGCTGGATCGGTCGCCGACGACGGCCAAGCTCGTGGAGCGGCGAGGGTGGCCAGTGAGCCGGAGGTGAGTGATTAGGGTTAGGGTTTTATTTTATGTTTTCCTATCGGGTGGTGGCGGCATAGGCTGCCGCGGCAGTGGCCGCGGTGGCGACTTGGTTATTGGTAGTGGTCGAGAGTTTTTGGGCCTGCTGGAGTGGCGGATACGGCCGGGGTTGTCGTCGACTTTGACGAGGTGAGGCGGTGATTATGCTGTGGTTCAATGGGGCGTGGCGAGGGTGTGTCGAGGCTGGCCTGTGGGATGGTACTGGGGTTTAGCCGGAGGTGGCGGCGGCAGGCTGGTGTTGGGATAGGGTCTCGGTGGTTGAACGGGGATGATGGTGGCTGGGTGCTGTCGTGGGATCGGATGGGTGGTGATACCGTAGATGTGGCGGAGGTCCATGGTGGCCGGGTGGTAAGAGCAGGGTAGTAGAGACGGTTAGGTTAGGATTTTTGTCGTGTCGGGATTGTCGACACGGGGGGAGGATTTAATGTATATGTAAAATATATGGAATAAGAATTTTGGATGGACACAGACACCATGCAGTAGATTTGTGGAGGAATAATGAATAATAAAAATTGGAGGAGTACCTGCCTATTTATAGGATGTGGGAATTCCTAATTAGATAAAGTTTAGGATTTGTTTAAACCCAAAATAGATAATTCGTAGTTTAATTTAAAAGCAATCAAATCCAAATCCAAACACATATTCAATTTAAATCAAATTAAATTTTAGTTTAAAAATCAAATGGGATGAATCAAATTTTAAATATTTAACTATTTAAATAAATCCATAAATTCAAATCAAAATTTAATTCGCCATAATAATTCCGAAATATATTTTCCAAAAATACTAATATAATAATTTTGAAAATACATTATTATTTACAATTAAACTCAATAAATATTTACTAATTATATATGTATGTCCAAATGATATTTACATAAATATACTTTTCTAATATACCATTTTATAGAAAAAAATTATTTATTATTATAACTATGTAAATAAAAGGCTTTATAAATAAAATAACAAATTTGGAATTTTGGAACGATAACTAAAATACTTATTATATATATTTTGAAACTATAAAAAAATAAGAAAAATGTTTTTCCTAAAAATATGTACGCTCGTACATATTCGCACTCGTCAAGCAATTACGAAAAATAAAATTTCGTGCGTGACGTAAAATACGACTACGCGACGTACAATACAAAATTTTAAATCAGTACCAAAATTTAAATAAAATAAAAAAATAGTAGAAATTTAGGGGTTTTACAGTGCAGCATCTATTCCCTCCCTCAACCCCCAAAACTCCCCTTCCGGGCAGCGTTCCTTATCCCCTCCCGGCCGCAAATCGACGCCCTCCATCGTCCCCTGTTACGCAGAGATTTTGCGGCCGGATCGATCAGCGCAGTTGCCTCCCCTTGAGAAGGAGCCCGAACTACCTGAGATCGAGTTCCCTATCCCACCCGAAGGACAAACCATCAGAGTGCCATTCTCCTTCGACAAAATTTCTTAATTATTCTCTTCCTTCTCGAAGTCCTTTCTGCTGAAATTTCAGTCCGGATGCCCTAAACTGCCTTTTGCTAAAGAAGCCATCGCAGGATGGGTTCTTTCATCCGCGTACAAGGTCACACCATTGGACTCGAAGCACCTTCTCCTCCACCTCTCCTCTGATCCCGACTGCTCCTTGGTATGGGCTAAGGGCACCACCAACATCGGGTCCCTCAGCGTGAAGATCGCTAAATGGTTCCCTAATTTCAACCCCAATATCGACTCAAAGATTATCTCGACGTGGATCGTCCTGCCGAACCTTTCCCTAGTCTGCTTTGCCCCCGCGGTGCTCAAGAGAATTGTCAGTTCCTTCGGGACCCTGGCAGCCATCGCCGAAGAAACATACAATCTTTCCACAGGCAACTACGCCAAGATTTGCGTCGAGATCGATCTATCGTCCGACCCCCCATTCTCTTACTCATCTCGAGCTAGGGGATGGACACACCTCCAGATGCTTGAGTACGACAACAGCATAAGCTTCTGCAAGCACTATCAGATTAGAGTCTACCTCTCGAAGCATTGCTTCAAGGCCCACCCGGAGCTCAAGAAGAAAGCACCACAAAAGACTCAATCCCCGAAGGCGACACAACTCCCTATCTCTGGCCCTAACCTCCCCCTCCCCAACTCCCACTCTCACTTTGTAGAAAGCGACGGCTCCTCCAGCCCACGCACTCCCTCCACGTTGGATAATATCATGGTTCTAAACAAGTCCACGGACATCACCCTCCTCAACAGATTCGAGATCCTCAGCTCCTCTTCTGCGGTCGATGCCCAGGCGAACCTACTCTCCGACAAGACCCCACTCGCTGAAGGAGGTGAGACCACCGAAGGACTATCCGTCGTCGACTCGGGCATCACAGAGGAGAATCAGTTGGCACTGATTATCCACCCTGCCATAGTAGATTTACCCATCTCCTCCCATCCGATCGAGGGCATGCAGTCATTAGGCCTAGAATATGAGGCCAGGATCCGACAAGCCCAGGATGCCGGCTTTCTGAACCCCAACAACCCCCTTAGCGCTCTGGCCAAAATCGAGACAGAACTCGTCTACCCCCCGGAGGATGACAAAGGATCTGAGGCTCCTAGCCACCGAGACTCGACGACAGCCTCCTCAGTAGCAATCCAAAGAGTTCCCAAAATCCCCCAAAACAAGAAGAAAAAAACAAGCTCAAGAGCCCTCAGCCATGACCACCCGATCAGCCACCAAGCTCAACTCCACCCCCAATCACAATCGTACAAATGCTTAACATCCTAGCATGGAATGTCAGAGGGCTGGCCAATAAACCTACCTTGAGGAGATTAATCTCCCTAATCAAAATTCACCGGATCGACATTATGGTTATCATCGAACCCAAAATCCCCCAGAGTAAACTCAAATCCATCCAAATTTAGCTCGGGTTCCCGAATGCCATTGCTGGGTGTTACGACATCTGGATCCTCTTCTCCGACGAATGCCTCTTCGGCACCGTCTTCGACTCCGACCAGGCGCTCTCTTGCTGGGTGGAACACCCATCTCTCACTTTCCGATCCCTCATTTCTGCAGTTCACGACAGCTGCGACTTCATCGAGCGTAAGAAACTCTGAAACACCCTTATGGACACCCACAACTCCCTCAACAACCTCCCGTGGCTCTGCCTTGGAGATTTTAACACGATCGCGAGCACCGAGGAAAAATCGGGGGGTCGCCCTCCCCACCAACCGGCCATGAACGACTTCAACTTCTTTATTTTCCAGGCTCATTTGTACCCCTCCCCTACTCCGGTAACACCTTCACCTGGTGTAACATGCAAGAAGGAGCTCGTCGCCAATATTCTCGCCTGGACCGTGCCCTCGTCGACAACCGGTGGTCCGATATGAATCTCATCTCCAACCTCTCCCACCTTAACTCCATAGAATCTGACCACTCTCCTCTCCTTATAGAGGTCAGCAACAACTCCAACCTTATTAAAAAACCCTTCAGATTCCTGGACTTCTGGATACATTACCCTCAATTCCAGAACATCGTTGCATCCGCTTGGAATTCGTCGAGTAACCCAGACCCCCTTATTAGAGTGGTCGCGAAACTCAAGGCTACCAGGGACGCCCTTGCTTCGTGGAGCAAACTCACTTTTGGCAACATCTTCCAAGAGATTAAGGCAGCGAAAGATGACGTCACTCGTGCTGAGATTCGGTTCGCTGCAGATAGTTCCTCAGAGGCTCGCGCCACGCTAAACCTAACCAAGGCTATCCTCAAATCCAGCCTGAAAGTGGAGACAAAATTTTGGAAGCAGAAAGCCACGTTGACCTGGGACATCGAGGGCGACAGAAACTCCTCTTTCTTTCATGCCTGCGTCAGGGGCCACAGGCACCAACTCACCCTTCATAAAATCTTCGACGATAACGGCACCTTACTCAAAGATCAGCAGAGCATCCAGGCGACTGTCGCCAACTTCTATTCCAAATTATTCACCAAAGAAGTCGTCGTCAAGGATGAGGTCTTTCTGGCTAAGGTCCCTCTCTTAATCGAAGAGCAGGAAAATGAGCAACTATTAATCCCCCATCTGCGGAAGAAGTTAAGTCCGCGGTCTGGGAACTTGATGAATACAGCGCTCCTGGTTCAGACAGATTCTCTGGGTTTTTTTGGTCCTGTTGGGATATCATTGAGACAGACGTGATCGAAGCCGCAACTGCTTTCTTTCAAGGCGCTTGCTATCCAAAATCCTTATTGTGAGCCAACCTCATCTTAATCCCCAAAAAAGATAACCCGGAGACCTTCAAAGATTTTAGACCGATCATCTTATGCACCTTCGCCAATAAAATCATTTCCAAGATCATCGCCACCCGCATGTCCCACATCCTTCCCAAGATTATCTTCGAGGAGCAAAACGGCTTTGTCCCAGGGCGGAACATCACTGACAACATCCTTCTAGCCCAGAAAATAATAACATCCATGAAATTCTCATCCAGGGGGGGTAGCGTAGCCATCAAGCTAGATATGGAGAAGGCTTACGATCGCCTGGACTGGCAATTCATGATTTGGGTTCTCAGGGCCTTCGGGTTCTCCGAAACCTGGATAGATATCATATTTAGATCTATAAGCAACTCATGGTTCTCCACTGTCATCAATGGGCAAGCGGACGACTTCTTCAAATCTAGCTGAGGTGTCCGTCAAGGAGACCCTCTATCATCCACCATCTTCATCATTGCCGCTGAAGCCCTCAGCAGAAACCTTAACAGCATGGTCAACATCTCCAGATTCCACCACTTTCATACCACCACTGGCTATCCTCTAATCACTCACCTGGCCTACGTTGTCGACATCCTTATCTTCTCCTCCGGTGATGTCGAATTAGTGGAGGTGGCATCCTTGAGAAATACACCAGATGTTCCGGACAACGGATAAACCGTGACAAAAGTGTCATCTATACCCACCCCAAAGCCGACAGGAGCCACTCGTCCACTCTCACCAATCTCATATTCTTCTCTACCGCATACCCACCGTTCACGTACCTGGGCTACCCACTGGTATATGGCAGATCTAATTCGGGCATCTTCGACGGGCTTGTTAACAAGGCGAGGAAGAAGATCGAGGGATAGCACAACGCGACCCTATCTCCAGGCAAAAAAATGATCCTCATCAAGCACGTTCTATCCTCCATCGTAATATACACCCTGGCCTTTTGCTTCCCGCCTTCGAAGGTTCTATCCTCTTTAGAGGCCCTCTTCGCCAACTTCTTTTGGGGTCATCAAGATGGTAAGGATAAGCACCACTGGGCCAGCTGGGACACGATGGCCAAACCTACGGACGAGGGAGGTCTCGGCTTTATCAAATTATCGCACATCGTGGACGCCTGCTCTATGAAATTATGGTGGAAGCTGAGATCGCATAACTCTATCTGGACGCGATTCATGAAAGCTAGATACTTCCAACATTCTTACCCAACGAGGGCCATTTCCAACAATCGTTCCTTCTCATCCTGGCGTCGTATTCTTCACAGCCGTCAGCTAGCTGAACCCTTTATTCGCATACGGCTTGGCAATGACAACTCGTCGCCTTGACACGAACGGTAGATCGGTAACACGGTCTACCAACTGTCTCCGAATGCCCCCCCTAACTGCACGATCTGTGATCTTTGGGACCCCGCATCCGGTTGGAGATGTGAGCAGATCAGAGAGTGGATCGGGCCGGAGGCGACGACCGAGCTAGCCGCCGCGGACGTTCACGTTGGCCTCTGCCAGGCGCGAGGTGGGGGGCGGCGGCGTGCCGTCCACATTGATCGCTCCATTTTGGCAATCTTGCATCCCCAACAAGTGGTCTTTTCTGATCTGGAGAGCTCAACGCAGGAAGCTTCCTACCGACGATTCCCTAACCACCATCGGCTTCAGCCTCACATCCAGCTGCCACTGCTGCACCTCTCATAAATCTGAAATAGCTGAGCATATCCTGCTTTCCGGAGATCTCGCTATTCAGATTTAGCACGACTTTTCTCGTCGTTGCAGGAAGAGGCATCGGCCCGGGGGCTTCAACGATCTCCTGGACAACTGGGGCAGCTTCCATAGCCATCAGATCGCCGGAGCCGCTGGAATTTGGGTACTCTAGAAGAACCAGAACAAATTCAGGTATGAAGGTCGCCAATACAACCCAGCACAATTGATCCGCGAAGTCCTCCGACAAATTCTTAAACTCAGAAGTCGCTGCTCCCACTCTATGGATCAATTTTGGCAGGCTTTGCTCTAGCCATGTGTACCACGCCCTCTGGTGCACGGCTTAGGCTTTTAGGTTTTGTTGTTTCTTTGCGCTTGGCGTGCTTACTTGTATAGGCTTCGGTATTTTGCGCCTGATACATCAATAAAAGTTCTTTTGCTTAAACATATATATATATTCTTTTGCTTAAACATATATATATATATATATATATATATATATATATATATATATATATATATATACAGGGAAAGATGGAGGAAGAGTGCACAGTGAAGTGTCAAACACCACGTATCCCATCGTGTCCACGAACTGGACACAAAGTGTCAAAATACACATAAACAAAGAGTATCAGAACTACATAGCACAGACAGGCTCATGCAGCCATGTCGAGTCGTGTCAGACATGACACCGTGCACGTGATACCTCGTGTATGTGTCTAAGTGTCAATGGTGTATAGGGCTATGTGTACACGTGTCTAGGTAGTGTCATAGACGTGTCTGTGCACGACACAAATGCAGTATCAGAGACTGCTCTAGCTCGTGCACAGTGTAGTGTCAAAATAGTGCAACCGTGTTCCTGTGTCCAAAACGACACTTACTTTTACGAGAGTTGGGGGCTAACCTTTCAGTCATGGTGCCCACCTCCATGCCAAATGGCATGAGTCCACGTGGCCTAGAATGCGAGAAATTGCAGTGTGGTAGCAGGACACATATGCACTGCCTCGTGCTGTGTCCCGTGTCCTATTTTAGACACGAAGATGACACAGAAATTAGCTCAGAGATCATGACTATCAAATCATATATGAATGGCTACTGAAATATGAAATTAGTTTTAGAAAATGCACTTAAACAGTTCTCTTACGCATTTCATCAAACACTTAGAACAATACTCCGACACGCCTCTGATACGCATATCAAATGGATACTAATTCCTACCAAACTTTGTCTATAGGTCCTTGGTGCCTAGATGCATGTATTTATGAAAAGAAATCAGGGTTTTAGAGTGTTTAGAGAGGTTACCTTTTGAGAGTTGAATCTCAATGTAAAAGCCTAAAGATGAGCTCATTCACCAATTTGCTATGGTCCAATAGGTTCAAATCCTTGCTAGCTAGCCTCCAATGATCTTCTTTACTGTAGAGGAGGGTGATGCAAAGACTAGGCTCAATTTGGAGGTGAAATGGAGAAAATGGGATAATTTGGGGAAGAACACAATTTAGGTTTAAGGAGGCTTTGTAAAAGAGGCAAGAATGAATGAAAAGATGTTATATAGGGGTAAGGGTGATGTCTTGGCCGGCCATACCTAGCTAGGGTTAGGGTTTTGATGCAAGGTTGGGTCATGGGCTCTCTAGCAATGCAATTCCTAAGCCTCAAGTTAAAGGCCCAAGTAGATATTAGGGTTCACGCTAAAATATCTTAACCAAATATCTACCTTAAGTAAATATCTAGATATTACTAAACTTGGCACTTAGTTAAAAGGTTCTAATGAAATATCTAGCCTCATGATCATATCTAGATTAGGGTTACTTCTAGGTTATGGCTTAATTAATTAATTAGCACATATTTAATTAATAAAATTTCAATTTCACAAAAAGTCATAAATGACCAAAATACCCTTAGGCTAAAAATGTGGTAGTGTCACACCCTTATCTAGATAAATTTGTAGTGGTATTTATTGATGACATTTTGGTGTATTCCAAGAGCCGAGAGGAGCATAAGGAGCATCTTCGCATCATTCTAGAGACATTGAGACGGAAGAGATTGCATGCCAAGCTCAATAAGTATGATTTTTACCTTGATAGAGTTACTTTCCTTGGACATATTATCTTGGGAGAAGGACTCTCAATTGATCTGGAGAAGATAGTTACAATGGAGTCTTGGCTGACACTAACATCAGTTGACATGGTTAGGAATTTTCTCGGACTTGCCTGATATTATCAGAGTTCATAGAGAACTTTCTCACAGATTGCAGAGCTGATGACATGGTTGACACGCAAGATCAGGAGTTTATGTGGACATAAGATTATCAGAAGGCGTTCGAGGAGTTAAAGAAGAGGTTGACCTTAGAACCTATTTTGATGCTTTCTTCTGATTCGGGAGGATTCATTGTACATAACGATATGTCTGGTAGTGGACTTGGATGTGTTTTGATGCAACATAAAAAGGTTATTGCTTACACATCGAGACTGTTGAGGGAAAATAAGAAGAACTGCCCAAGGCATGATCTGGAGTGGTTTGTTATAAAAATCAACAACATGTATTACAGAACACTGGAATTGATTGTAAACTCGCTTGTACAAAGAAGAGCCTAGAAAGAAAGCTTAGGAAACAATCTAAGTACAATTGTTTAGTTTTGATTCTGGGGGGTGACGGTGGAGGCTTGGGAAAGTGCTATCAACTCTGCCTTACTCCGTAGACTATCTGATGCAGTCTCTAGCTCGTGAAGATATTGCTTTTTTCTTGAAGGTTGCCAACCTTTTGCAGGGATGTGGCACCCTGCTATTTATAATAAGATGTATTTTGAGCCGCGTAGACGGCTTACGACCACGTGGCTGATTAGCACGCGAAGACCTGCTCTTGGGCTGCCATCTGTCGATTTATTGGGATTTTGTTGCTGTAAATCTGGGTAGTTAAGAAATTGGTCAGATTGCCACGTGTCTCGTTGCGTATAGCTTTCTCAGTCTTGGATCATGTGGGGTCGTATAAGACTCATGTATGCGGCTTGGATCACAATTACTTCTGGCTGCATGAAGTTTTGGAAACTTTGGGGCCACATAATCTGAGCCGCATAAGTTTCATGTGGCTTAGATGACACTCTTCTGGCCGCATGGAGTCGTACGAACCCTACTTTTGGGCGATGTCTCACGTCTTTATCTTTCTTGTCGAAGTGTCAGAACTGTCATGTTTTGGCAGGACTTGTCAGCTTCATCAGTCGAACTGCTCCTATTTGGCCGCATATTTTCCTTCTACAGCTGTTTGTCGGTGGGCCGCATATGTCTTTGAACAGTCATGTGGCTTTCCTTCATGCAGACCTGTTTGGCCCAAGGTACCTATGCGGCAATTTGTAATCCATATGAACCCCATATTTTTCATGCTTCTACAAGACCCCCTTCAAAGTTTTCAAATTACAAATTTGGAATACTTTGAATAAGAAGCATGAAAATATGTCAAGCCATAGGGAGTCTTCAAGTTGCAGGAAGTTTTTTTTTCGAACTCGAAGAGATCTTGAATCGCAGAGAAATATTGAGCCGCAGGGAGATCCTGAGTCGCAGAACAAATCTTGAGTCGCAGGGACGCTTCGAGTCGCAGAGAGTCTGCCAGCTGTCACTGCTGCATTTAATGTTCTTGATTCGATTTCGGATTTGGGTTCTCTTTTTTCGAGATAAAGCTGATGGTTACTAGGAATAAAATCCCCAAACGTCATCATGATCTCGAGAATCGAAGCGGCACCCTTTCTGGAAACTCTATAAATAGGAGTGATTTTGAAGAGAAAATTTTCTCTTTCTACTTTCTTCTCTTTTATCTTCGTCTTCCAGTCTTCAATGGCTCCCAAAGCTTCCAAGTCGACTGCAGCCAAAGGAAAGGGGCTTGCTTCTCCATCGAGAGCGGCGAACTCTTCTTCCACTCACTCCGACGTGCACCCTCCCATCAAAGGTAAGGATAGTGGGAAGACGATGGCTATGTCATATGTTTTTTATATGCAGGCCCATGCTATATTATTTTCTATGTAATAGGGTTGGTTGATGTGTACCCTATCTCTTTGGACCACATGCGTTCTGTATGATAGGACCGAATAGGCTGAGTTGCATAAGCGCTGCATAAATGACAGTTGTGCCACATAGGTGTCTCCTGTTGGAGCCGCATGGGTGTTTCACATCTCGAGTCGCAGGAGTCGCTTCGAGTCCAAGCCGCATTAGTGCCTCATTACTGAGTTGCATGAATACTTTGTGACTGAGCCGCATAAGTGCCTCATGAAATCCTAACTGAGCCGCATGAGGACCCTTGCGGCCTATGTATCCCCCGACTGTGCCGCATGAGCATATGACCTAACCGCATGCGTCTTATGTTCTTTTAAGCCGCTATGCTGCAAAGATTTTGTTTTAGCATGGTTTGAAGGGATGAACTTCTAACTTTTACCTCTCTTTTGTCTTTTGCAGTGAACTTGCCCCTAGCTCCCTCGGGGGAACTCTTGATAGGGTATGCTCAATCTTCATTAGGTGTGAGACTTGACCAAATAGCCGATCGTGTTTCGACTCAGATTCCCGAGATCAGCCTGAAAATCGGCTGAGGAAGATCAGAAACCAGTCTTTCTTTTTCTTACTTAGCATGATGAACTCCGGGCAACTGAATGGCATTCATCCGAAGCCTATGTTTTTATTCGGCGATTCCCTGGCTATTTTAGATCCGAGCATCATAGAGACTCTTGAGAGTTGGGACTTCTATTTTCAGGGGGAAGCAATTCACGTACCCTTAATAGAGTGCCACTTTTCCTTATCCGGTTTTAATATGGTGTCTTTTGAGAGGAAGATGGCGAGTTCTCTAACTCTGGATCAGTAGGAGATTTTTGTGGGCCATATCCATTTTAATAACCCTACGAGGTCAGTGGTCGCAGTAAAGGAATCAATGAGCTACTCCGTTATTAGGCTGGCTCCTGGCAGTCTTATCAACGAGCTGAAGCCTAATATGTTTTTCACTGAAGCTGACACCTTTTTGAACCTGATTGCTCGTAAAGGGTCATACCCTACAGGAAGACTGTCCTTACTGAACTGGCAGCATCGTTCCTTTCCATGGGTTAACCTGACTTCTTGGATCCTGGCGAAGTATGAGGGCACCATTCGACAGACTGGCCTCTACTATGCCATCAGAGGCTCCTGCTATGGCTTGTTTATGAACCCGAAGTTATTTATGGCTTTGCTTGAGATGTACAATTGCCAGACGGGGACCTTTACTCCAGGTGGAGAGGTGGGGTTCGCTCTCCACGAAATGCATAGTGTATCCAGATTGTCCTGAGGTGATGAAGCTTATGAAGAGTATACCCTGACAAACAAAGAATTCAAAGAATTAGAATAGCGGTATCCTGGGTTCCTAGCCGTATATCAGGAATTGCTATGTCATGATAGCACATGTCAACAAATATCCAAAAAAAATGATAGTTCAGAAGGGAACCTTCCTTATATCACGGCTTGGATTGGCTATCTTTTTAGCCTTAGCGCATTCGGTCGAGTTGTTGTTAGGAGTCCCCAATCTCTGAAGCAGGTGGATGCTCAGGTGCGAAGTACTAAGAGGTCCCGTGTTGCTGGTGAGAGATTTGGGAGCCTAAGTGACACCTTTAGCTATTTTTATCATGATACTCAACCTCTGTCTGCTAAAGCTATCTTGGCCGCATACCTGATGATATGGTTGAGGGTTTGCGTTATTTCGGCAGGTTCTGGTGCGATCGAAAGGATTAGCCGCAACCTGATCCTTCCAGCGGTGAAGCTGGTTTTTGGGGGTAAGTTGGCTCTGCTTCCTGCGATGGTATGCAGCATCCATAGGGGTCTTTGTTACTTTACGTCGAAAGTCATCGCTCGTGATCTTACGAAACCCTTCAACAGAATCGAACTGCCGTATCATTATTTAATAGGGTGGTTATTGATGCATTACCCCTCTCTGATGTGACCTGGTCCGGAGGGCAATACGACAAGTGACGATGCCTTCATCTACCATTATCACAACATGCCCTGGAACTGTACCAGCTTTCTTAATTGTCGAGTCGCTCTCGTACGAGTGGATAGATACTCCTTTTTTATGTCGGTCCCGCCTTTTACCGAGGAGGAGATGGGACGCGTTCACCTTGATAGTGCTGATGCGCCCGAGTCTTTATCTGAGAAACTATTTTACTGGTTGCAGAGTATCCGTCCTTCCCATCTAGTGTACCGCAACCGCAATGTTGTACACCTAGAGCCATACTTACCTAGTCGGTACTCTCGGCAATTTGGGTATAGCCAATTATATTTGGATAGTCCTAACCCTTGCCTGGGTTTCGAGGGGAGTATCTTGGATGGTATCCGAGCCTGGAACTATTATTCGGCGATTCATACTGAGGCCAGCTTCGTCTTACCTGATGCCGAGACTTTAGGGCGTATCGCATACATGGCGGCCCTTTGTCATGTATCTGTGAATGTGCCTCCCAACGATTTTGATCTTCGTACCAGTTTTATTGTTGGTACAAAATTGGAGGAACAACTGAGGGACTCTCGAAAAAGGACGAGGACGGGAAAGGAAAAAGCTTCTGATTCTGACTCTGACATCACGGAGGAGGAGAAAGACGACTCTGAAGGTCTCCAGCCCTCTACAAGTCCCTTGGCTATACGTGTGCCTTCACCTGTGTCGAACCCTCCATGCATACAAAACGGACTCGAACCTCTTGTTGCTGATAGACCTCGTTCTCAGAAGCGAGTAGCGGCTAGGTTCCATAGGCTTGGCATCGAGGAAACGGGTAGTGGTATGGGGGTAAGTTCTTTCACGATAAGCCCCTATGTTGTCCTTGAGATGTTATCTGAAGGCTCTCCTTTACAGGCATCAGAGGAGACAAGCTTTTTATCACCAGATGTCACCCATGCGGTTTCCTCTTCGGGTCCCGACCCTGGTGTTGCGAGATTCTCTTAAACTGGTGTTGATATCATTACGTCTCTGCCCGGTGCAACAGAGGCGGAGAAGACAGATATTGATGGTTCAGGTGTCACCGCTGACCTCGCTGGGATTATGGAAGCGGTGGAAGAGGCCGAGACAACTCCGGCTGAGCTTCAGCCTTTGTCCTTTACCTCGGGTAAGCTATGTCGCTTTCTTTCAACTCCATCTTCTTCGTGTCAGGCTGATTGCTGGTTGTACTGGACCTACAGGACCTGTCTCTCCGCTATCGGTGGTAGATGTAGCCGCTGAAGAGAAAATAGCAGAGGATCCAGGGGCTGATCTGGTACAAGTAAGGAGCATCCCTTCTCCCCTATCGGCCCGAGTTAAGGTGCCTTCCACCGTGTTAAGTACAGGCATTCCGTCTGCTTCCCATGCGGGATCGATTGGAACTGTCTTCTCCCTGGGACTTGAACCCTCTGCCCTGCCCAGCCTTCAGCTCCTCCGGGCTACGAAAAAGAAGATTGTTGCTGTGTGGGAGGCTCGTCACTCGGAGTTTGCTTTCCTTATAACAGGGTCATCGAGCTCAAGTGTGCTTCCTTTCTAGACGCCTTCAGCTCCCCTAGGTGCTATCCCGTCGACGCCGTCCTCTCTGGAGAACTTGGACGAGTCATCAAGGGATGTTATCGATAACTTTTATTACCATTTGAGATGAGGGGTCGAGGCTGCTTTAAGGAGAGGGACATCATTTGTTGTGGCCCACCACTGCGTCTAAGGCTAGATTGCCCTGCTGAAGACGCTTCCGGGTGGGGAAGGGGCGACTGTCCTTCTGGAGCACAAGCTGGCAGAGGCCAATCAGTGCCTAATCCAGTTGCAAAAACTGCGATAGGCCGATGTGCCGGCCGTGGTGGAGCAGGAACGTGCTTTCCTTGTATCAGCCGTGGAAAAGGTGAGGGCTGTTCAAGAGACGACCAAGCCCGCCTTGGAGAAGGACCTCCGGGAGTTGACCCTCACGTATAACAAGCTGAGCCGGGAGGGAGAGATTTGCTTGACTCGTGAGGAGACCATCACTCGTGCTATGGCCGAAACTAACGAACAGCTCCTCCAGCTCTAAGCTAAGCTAACTTCTCTGGGGACTGAGCTCCAAGCCACTTGTCAGGAGAGTGAGAAGATCCGGAAGGAGACTGATGAAGTTACGTGAACCTCTGCTGCTTTTGAGGAAGAATTGAAGAAATTAAAAGAAAACTGGCAGGCTCATGTGCATCTGGCGGATGCCGGAAAGTTAATCGCAGGAAGCTGAACGTCGAGCCAAGCTGAGAATTGAGCGCTCAACTGCACAGCTGGAGGGCATTCTTAGCAAGTTGTGTGTGGCTGATGAGTAGTAGCCTTTCCTTTTCCTCACCTTCTTCTCTTTTTTTTGATGGAGCAAAATACATTCACTCTGCTTGTATGAGCTTGTAATGGCATTTTGATTGAAGAATATCCCCTGGGGGGACTTTCTTGTGGACCTATTGCCCTTTGGTGCATTTTTGAAAATACGAGCAAATAGATTTGAAAGATATTTTGTGGACCTACTACTCTTTTGATACACCGATGGTGCGAGTAATAGATTAGGATAATTTTTTTTGGGGACTCATTACCATTTTTGTGTACTGGCGAGGCGAGTATTGATAACAAGTAAAGAGAAGACCGACATATTTACTCAGAGGTAATAAGGACGTGGTAAATATGGGTTTGAAGTATAGCCTTCCTACTCAGAGGTAATGAGGACGTGGTAGGAGTAGGCCAGATAGAGATACATAGAACAACTCAGAGGTGCTACCAACGTTGAAGTTCTTATGTATTGGGTGATTTGTCAATGATGAGTGGAAAAAACAACTCAGACGTAATATGTGTAGAAGCATGGAAAATATCAGAGTAATGGTCCATACGGCTCTGGAAAGAAGCCCATGCGGCTCATACAGGAGCTGCCTTATGAGATTCAAAGAAGACTCTCAGTCTCATGCGGCTCGGGAGTGTATGCGGTTCAGTATGAATATGCGGCTCGATCGACGCCACATCCCCCCTTGGGATCCTTCCCTACAGCTGGCCATTTGAGTAGTGGCCTCATTTAATGCTCTGACACGACTCAACGACCGTGACGGCTCTGACATAAAGCGTCATAATGGTTCTGATATAATGACTGACTCTTCGGGAAAAGAAGAAAATCTCTGACCCGATCCGACAGAAGTCCTAGATTGCCACGTGGCACGTCTCATGCGGCTTAAATGGGGAACAGCTTCATGTGGCTCACTAAGAAGTCACCCTATATGGCCAGCAGAAATTAGCCATATGCGGCCCACCGAGAACCCAGTCCCTGCGGCTCAAAACAACGCTAGCTTATGCGGCTCGTAGAGATTATGCATATACGGCTCATTGAGAGTTCATCCCCTGCGGCTCAATAAAGCACTGTCCCATGCGGCTCATGAAGATTATCTTCCTGCGGTTCAAGTCTTGCCTATCCCATGCGGCTCTGGCAGGACCCACAATTAAAACACGTGGCATCGGATCAATCAAGGATTTAACCGAATCCCAACAAATATATTTGACATCATCATCATAATTACTGAGATCAGGGCATATCATTTATCATCAAGCCAATGGGACACGTGGCGAGCAATCGGACATTGGTATAATCAATCATGAAGATTTAAAGCAGTTAACATTAATTGCTCATAAGATTCGGTGCTATCTGCATTAATGGCCTAGATTCATTGTAATCAGGATCAAGGGTTCAGATAGATTGAAGGAGCGCCGACATTCCAAACAAATGATCATTAGCAAACCCTAATGATCACCCCCCACTCTTATAAATAGCCAGCATCATTTCTTTGCACAGAGGCCCACGGGCAATAAAAGAATAAAAAAAAAAGAGAGACAGATATACAGAGAGAGTTCCCCTCTTTTCGATAACCACAAAGAGAGAGAAGCCAGGAGAGCAACACGACGAGAGCAAGAAGAGCATTTCTTCATCAATGCCAACCATCTTCTCACAGAAGCCAAGGCTGCATACCGATCGTCCAAGGAGTAAGACAGGGCTGCCGTCGCCTTCCCGAGCCTCTATCGTCACCCCCCAGAATCTAAAATAAACAATTGTACTTAGACTGCTGTACCTAGGTTTTCGTTCCTAGGCTTTCTTTGTACAAGCGAGTTTATAACGTGAAGTAAAAGTCCGGTCCTCTGATAATTGTTCTGTTCTTTTATATTTCATGGCAAACACGATGGCGACTCTGCTGGGGACTAACTTCTCCACAGCTGAGGAGTTGGTGACGCAATCGGATGCAGCCAAACTTGGCTCCACACAACAGAAGATGGTCGTCCGCTTCGACCAACAGGCGTTCGAAGAGATGCTCTCTGATGGCAGCGCTGGCCCGATCCAGAAGCACACCCGCACCACGAAGGCTCGCAAAGAGTGGAGGCCAAAATCATTTGCTCATCCTCAAGTCTTCGATGAGATACCCTCTGTTGCTCAAAACGGCGAGAAGGACTCTCCTGCAGCCCCACCTCAGACCGTAGACAACTCTGCTGTCCCCAAGTTCGGCAGAAGAAAACACTATAATGCTGGACTTGCAGGGGCAAAGAGGAACTCTACGCGATCCGAGCCGCAGAAGGGTATTTGCCGCAGGAAGAAAGCCCATGTGGCTATATCCGCCAACCGCATGAAGAAAACTCATGCGGCCACATCTGTCAGCCGTATAACTTATGTGGCTACAGTTGTTAACCGCATGGATGAAACTCATGCGGCTATTAGAGTCAATCGCTTGCAGAAAACCCATGCGGCCACAGATGCCAACCGCATGCGGCCAGCCTGCACGGTCGTGACTCCTAGTCGCATAAGAACTCAGCCGACGACAGAAGACAACCGTATGTAGACAGCCTGCACGATTTCCAATCCCAGTTGTATACCATCCGCTCTATGCTCCTCTCGATCGGTTTTTGCCGTCTCTCGTACGGTCCGAACCCTGATGATTCTCCAGACTCTGTGGTATTCAACTTAGACTCTTCTTATTATGCACCCACAGGTGCTAAGAAGAAGAAGTCCAGGGCAGCACGGGCTCATCAAGCCCAGAAAGCTGCCCCAACCTCTGACTATCGGGGCATCCCGCTGATTATCATGCGGGCCTCTGATGGGAAGTTGTATAGAACCGCTCAAGTCCAGTCCCCAGCGGCAAACGGACAAAGTGGTTCCTCTGACCTGCGTGAGGCTGTCCTCCACAAACGCAAGGAAAGAGAAGGGGCCTCGGCGTGTAAAGAGTCCTCACATGGACATCACTGCACCCAGATCATCGTCAACTGCTGCTGCAACAACACGGCAGTGACGGAAGATCGGCCGTCCGTCTTCCAAAGATTATATCATCCGAGCTCGGAGGACGAAGCACCTCCTATTGCCTCCTGCAATTCCGCACAGAAAGTCCCTGCCGAGGGGAAAGGAAAGAAGACAAGCATCTCCAGCCCAAAAATATCAACCACTACAGCTAAGAGATTGTCGGCTAAACGGTTGCCCTCCACCGGAGTATACCAACACACCCGTTCGAAGACAAAATCTGCTGCAATGGGAGATTCATCGTCCGCACCGCTAAGGGTCGAGGGAGCTGGGGGTAACACTCCTCCGAACATCCACAACAATTCGATGTTTCAAGGAGACGAGCCCGGAGAAACAACTCTCCCATCAGGTGCAACAGATGCTGATGTCCCCGAGGACATCCGTGACTTTCAAGATGAAGCAAGCTCCGAAGCTGGAGGTACTGGTCCTTCTGAATCCGAACCCGAAGAGAATATTCTCACCTACCCCGATGATTTCTCAATGCATGGGTATGACTCGGAGGGCGCACCCTCCACCGTCCCTTCCGTCACTCCTCAAGTAAGGACGGTATTCATGACAGACAATAATCAAGGTGGCTCCAATGATCGCCAACGCATCGACACTTTGGAGGCCATACTGCACGCTTTGGTCAAATCTGTAGACGAGATCAAAGCGGCGCTTCCTACTCTGCAGGGAGTGACACCGGGCCAGACAAGTGCGGGTCCCCCAATCAACGTAGATTCAAATTCGGCGGCACCGAACTCGGGCAATAATCCTCCCGAAGTAACGGCTCCGACTGCGACAGATGAGACCCGAGAAGTAAGGAGAGAAGTTTAAGAGCTCCGAGCCATGTTCCACGCCCGAGAAAACTCTCAAGACTTCAGAATACGGCAACCATATCCTGCTGAATGGAGGGATGTCCCATTCCCACCAAGATATAAGCCGTTCAATATCAACCCCTATGATGGCAAGACCTCAGCAAGTCGGTATATCACTTACTTTGAGGTCACCACCGACCATCTGCCCCATGATGACGCTATCCTCACGCGGTTATTCATCGGGGCATTGGAAGGAGTCGCCTTCGACTGGTACCGCAACCTGCCGGACAATTGCATCCACTCCTTCGCTGGCTTCAAACGCTTGTTCTTGGAGAGGTTCTATGAGGTAGGGCAGGACGTCACAATGTCTACCCTCATGGACGTCATCCAAGGAGAGAAAGAGCTGACGAGGAATTACATTGAGCGGTTTTGCCAAATCGCAATGAAGTTACTATCTGGCAATCCGGATTCTTCCCTGATTGAAATTTGCCAAAAGAGACTACTCCCAACAATTAGTCTCTGGATGGATGAAAGTCAATTCAAGGACTGGAAGGCTTTTATCATCAGTGCTACAAGTACCGAAGAACGATTGAAGAAGGCCCGCCAGTTGGGGTTACATATCTCAGAGGGAGAGAACAAGGGCAAGCGTCCCAGCACCAACACCGACAATGGGGGTAGCCCCTCCAACAATCGGGACAACAGAGGCAAGCAGGCTATGGTGGCCGACACGGCCCAAAAGCCCAAGTCACAACCAACAGACAAACAATGGCCTCAAATCACTTACTCTTTTGAAGACGGCCACGTCAAGCCTATCTTGGACATGCTCATACAAGGAGATAGAATTCAGCTCCCTCCGCCAAGACGGGAGCCTCGGCCGGCTGACTTGGAGAACCCAAAATTCTGCCATTACCACCGTTACGTCCACCATGCTACACACGACTGCTACCAACTAAAACGGTACATCCAAAACCTCATCGATTCGAACGCTCTAGCCATCGATTTCGAGGAGGTAACCGTAGCAGCCAACATGGTATCCGTACAATTCGGCAGCTTCCCGCCAACAAAGACTCAAGATGGTGTTATACCCATCCCTCTGGCAACGATGGAAATTGCTAATCTTCCGCCTGCTCGAGATCAAGCTGCCAATCTTGTACCTCTCACTACATCGCAAGAAGAAATTATGTGGGTCCATCCGGACTTGGTCCACGAGGTGACTCAACCCACAACGAAAAAGAGAAGCAGAAAAGTAAGATCCTGCCGCACCGTCTCGGCAAATGAAGAAGAAGTCACGGCCGTTGTTACTCGATCTGGAGCATAATCTCAGCCCGTGGCTGAGAACCCGACTGATGATCATCCGCCCACTTCTACTGATACTCCGGGACCGGCTCAGCCTTCGACGACCGACAAGCCTAAGCCGAAGGAGACTCGCTTCGACAAATCCCTCCGAAATGAGACACCTCAGGGGCTGGAGAGGCCCTACAACTTCGACATCTTGGCACAATTGGCCAATACACCGGCCAAATTGTCCTTATACGAACTCCTAAGGCTATCAAAGGATGTCCAGACAGCTTTGAGTGATGCACTCCAAAACGCCGACGCGTACTTGGCTCAGGTCAACCTCACGGGAGATAACCATCCTGCAGATCTCCAAGATAGTGCGTGTACGGGAGCGATGCCCAATATCGTCTTCTCTCCGCAGGATATGCTCATCAAAACTAACCTACACGATCGCCCGTTATACTACACTGGATACATTGGCGACGTAAAGGTGGACCGAATGCATATTGATCCTGGGTCTTCCATAAGAATCATTCTGAAGGGTCTACTACATCATCTTCGTATTCCGATGCATCGCCTGACGCCTACAAGCACCGCCATTAGCGGTTTTAATTCGGGCAGGAGCTACCCAATCGGGAAAATCCGTTTGAAATGCCAGATTGGCGATCTCCAATCAGAAGTCACCTGCTACGTCATAGACGCCGATACTTCTTACAACATCCTTTTGGGGCGGCCTTGGATACACGATTACATGATCGTGCCTTCCACGCTACACCAATGTTTCAAATATGTCGATAAGCATGGCTTCGTGAGGACGGAATTTGCTGATATCGATCCCTTCAAGGGGGTAGAATCTTATTACTCAGACTCCTGTCTGTACGAAAAATCAAAGAAGCACCTGGTCGAAGAAGGCGTGCAAGCTCATACCAAGACGGCCACAGGATCAGAAGAACCTCTAACTATCCACCTCCAGGCTCGCAAACCAGGCAATTTTGCACCCCTTACGGCCACTCTGCGTAAGGACGCAATCAGCCTCTCGGCACAGGAAGAGCAATTGAGAATCCGGCTGCCAAGGTCCGGCCAGGTACCGAGACCCACAACGGGGCCACTTACCATCAGACTGCCAAGAGTCGTTCAACCCCAAACGGAGAAACTCAATCCCTCCGATAGGCCACTGACAATATGCCTTCCCAAGAAAGGTCATTATCCCGATACAAGGTCTGACATTTCTAGCGAACTAGCCACTCCTCGCTCCACATCAAATGCCAAACTGGGGGTCGCTAGTCTGCCAACAACCCCACGCTCTGCTCCGTCAGTTGAACCTCTGAAGATCAAGCTGACTAGGACGCCCTCTCAATCTTCATTCACACAGGAGGTAGCCGAAGAGTAACCAGAGCTAGCCAAGTATGTGGCTGCCCACACTGATGTTCCCTCCGCAGATGATGTAATCCCTCTAGAAAGGATACCTTACTTCATTAATAAAGGGTTATCTTTGAACTACACCGAGCTCAATAAGCTATGTACAATATATGCTATAGAACACGATATAGGCACTCACCTACACACACAGGTGACAAATGTGTACACCGCTATCCAACTTACTCCAGTAGAAGATGCTTACCGAATAATCGAGGGAGGGGACCACCCAATCATCTTCGGCCGGACAAACAACCCACATCCCCTCACCATAGAAAAAGTCGACCTCGGGTCAGATGCTGGAAGACTGCCTCTGTATCTTTATAGCCCCCAATCCAAATATCTCATACAGAAACAAGGGTATGATCTAGAGACGACGCCAGGATTGAACTACGGCACTGGACGACGATTACCTTTGAAGTCGCCAGCCCCGGCGGGCAAACCACGGAACTACTATAACAAAACTCGATGCGGTTTAGGGTATGTAACGCCTACTACGACCCCTGAAATCTCAGACGAAGAATGCGACTGGCAGTCACATTCAACCGGATCACCAACTTCCGACTCGGATACCAGCATCAGAGATGTATTCAGACAAGTCATGTCAGTCAACATGGCATTCACCGACGCTTACGAGGAAGACGAAGACATCCCCGAAATCCTCGAGCTTGAGCCATGGGCCCAATAATTGGATGCACAATGGGAAAGGCGGTTCGAACTATGAGAACCTCCTACCGAAGATGAGGTCGTACAAGTGGATCTCGGCAGCAAATCTTCTCCAAAACCGATTTTTATCAGTAAGAGCCTAACTGACGAAGAACGGGAGTCGCTGCTAGAACTTGTTAGAGAGTACATCGATGTGTTCGCTTGGAGCTATGAAGACATGTCGGGGTTAAATCCTGACATCGCTCTCCACAAACTCAATATACGGCCGGATGCAAAGCCAGTCAAGCAGCAACAGCGATGCTTCCGCCCGGGCATCATGGACGCGATCGAAGCTGAGGTCAACAAACTGATAGCCAGCGGCTTCATTCATGAAGAGCAACATCCAGACTGGGGCGCCAACATAGTACCCGTCCTCAAGAAGAATGGGAAGATTCGAATCTGCATCGACTTCCGTAACCTGAATGAGGCATGCCCCAAAGATGAATTCTCCCTCCCCATCACAGACATCATGATCGATAACACATGCGGCTTTGAACATATGTTATTCATGGATGGATTCTCGGGGTACAATCAAATCAAGATGTCTCCCGATGACGAAAAGCACACATCATTCCGAACACCGATTGGCACGTACTGCTACACAGTCATGCCATTCGGTCTAAACAATGCAGGCGCTACATATCAGCGAGCCATGAGTATCATTTTCAGAGAACATTTGTGCAAGACGGTGGAATGCTATATCGACGACACCGCCGTCAAGTGTCGCCGTAAGGAAGACCATCTTCAGGACCTGAGGACGGTATTCGACCTGATGCGAGCCCACAATCTGAAGATAAACCCTACGAAATCATTCTTGGGCGTATCCAGCAGGAAGTTCTTGGGCTTTATCATCACTGCACAGGGTATCCATGTAGACCCCGAGAAAACAAAGGCGATCATGGAGATGGCTCCCCCGAAAAATCTCTGCGAACTTAGAGGCCTCCAAGGAAGGCTAGCTTACATCAGGAGGTTCATTTCTAACCTCTCCGGGTGCTGCCGACCATTCACACACCTCATGAAGAAAGGAGTCTCATTTGTATGGGACGAGGAATGCCAGCGTGCTTTCGACAGCATCAAGGAATACTTATCAAATCCTCCAGTTTTGGTGGCCCCGGTCCCTAGAAAACCATTCCTACTCTACGTACGAGCAATGGAACACTCCCTTGGTGCCCTGCTGGCACAAAATAACGATGCAGGCCACGAACAGGCCATATATTACCTCAGCCGAATGATGATTGGGCCAGAACACCGATACACCGCTATGGAGAAGGAATGCCTCGCCCTGGTGTTCGCCATTCAAAAGACGCGGCACTACGTCACAGGGCAAACCATACATGTGATCTCCCGAGTCAACCCTCTCAGAGTCCTCATGACTAAACCAGGGGCACTCAGTTCTCGCCTCGCTATATGGGCAATATTGTTGTCCCCCTATCATATGATCTTCGTCCCGCAGAAGGCTGTCAAGGGTCAAGCCCTGGCAGACTTCTTGGCAGCCCACCCAGGATCGGAGTCATCCAGAATATATGAAGAGATCCCAGATGAGATCGCCGATTCGAATACAGCCACCCACGATAACATATGACGCATGTTCTTCGATGGCGCTTCATGAACCGGACCCAAAGGAAATATTGTCGTTGGGGTCGGAGTGGTATTAATTTCTCCTACTGGGCTGGTGATCAATCGCGTCTACTCCCTCACAGAACCCTGCTCCAATAATGTGGCCGAGTATAACGCTCTGGTCATTGGCCTCCAACTTGCAAGAGAACTGGGGGTAGAATACCTTGAAGCATACGGCGATTCCCAACTAATCGTCAATCAGATCCGGGACTCGTACGAAGTCCGCTACTAAGACATGATCCCTTATCACCAAATAGCGATTGACATCATCTCGTCATTTGAGGGGTTCTTCACCGAACATGTCCCCAGACTCCGAAACATCGAAGCAGATGCCCTAGCGGGTCTTGCCGCTTCCCTAGCAGTTCCAAACTATGATCGCCAATCAGTGGATGTGATAGGCCACGAATTGGTCTGTCCCAAGAACAATGTGCAATTCGTGGCAAGTTATTCCGCCCAGACGATCGATGATGCCCCAGACTGGAGACAACCATTCATCGACTTCGTCGTCTACGACCTCCTCCCTGAGAACCCAAAGGAAGCTACTTCTGTCAGACGGCGTTCTCTCAGGTTCTTCTACGATACGGAGACGAAGATGCTGTATCGTCGCTCCTATGACGGATTATTACTCCGGTGCCTGTCGAACGCAGAAGCCAAAGAAGCCGTGCGAGAAGCTCATGACGGTGTCTGCGGGGCCCATCAGCCCGGCCCAAAACTACAAGATCGCCTTCGCCGAATGGGCTACTACTGGCCCATGATGGTGGCAGACACGATAGACTATGCCAAAAAATGCAAAGCTTGCCAAGTCCACGCAGACTTCATTCACCAACCATCAGAGTTTCTGCATCCGACAGTGGCATCCTGGCCATTCGAAGCATGGGGAATGGATATCATTGGTCCAATCACCCTACCTTTCTCCCGAGGACATCGCTTCATACTTGCGATCACTGATTACTTCTCCAAATGGGCGGAAGCTGTCCCACTCGCAGAAGTTAAGACTTCAAACGTGATCAGCTTCCTTAAGCATCATGTCATCTACCACTTTGGATTGCCCCGAAGGATCATCCATGACAATGGTCCGCAGTTTGCAAGCCACGCATTCTATCGGTTTTGCGATAAGCACCGTATTCAGAATGTCGCTTCGACACCATACAACCCGGCAGCAAACGGGTTAGCAGAGGCATTCAACAAAACAATCATCAAACTCCTCAAGAAGTTTGTCTCCTCCAACAAACGCGACTGGAACAAGAAGCTCGGCGAATGCTTATGGGCTTATCGCACCACAGTACGAACAGCCACCGAAAATACACTATTCTCCCTGGTATACGGGAGTGAGGCAGTCCTCCCCTTGGAGACCCAGATACCCTCACTACGTGTCGCCCTCACACATCAATTAACGACAGACGACAACTACCAACGCCGGCTGCAAGAGTTAGAGGCCTTAGATGAAAAGCGCCTTCTAGCTCAGCAAAGGATCGAGCTGTACCAAGTACGCATCTCAGGAGCCTTCAACAAGAAGGTCAAAATCAGAACATTCCAGGTAGACGATCTCGTCTTGGCAGTCCAGAGACCAATGGTCATGACTCACAAGACCGCCGGCAAATTCCAGCCAAAGTGGGAAGGCCCATTTATCATTGAGACGATATTCTCCAACGGTGCTTACCGTCTTGCAAAGCAAAACGGAGGCTTGCTCATGCTGCCCGTCAATGGCAATTCCTAAAGAAATATTATGTTTAAACGACATTCGCTACAAGGTCTTTGAGTCATGTACCCGCTGGTACCACTGAACTCACACCCTCAATATTTCAGATTATCGAGTCATGTGCCGGCTGGTACCACTGAACTCACACCCTCAATATTTCAGATTATCGAGTCATGTGCCGGCTGGTACCACTGAACTCACACCCACAATATTTCAGATTATCGAGTCATATGCCGGCTGGTACCACTGAACTCACACCCTCAACATTTCAGATTATCGAGTCATGTACCGGCTGGTACCACTAAACTCACACCCACAACATTTCAGATTATCGAGTCATGTACCGGCTGGTGCCCCTGAACTCACCCCCACATTCCCTTCAGATTATCGAGTCATGTACCCGCTGGTGCCGCTGGACTCCCACTTTCTCAATATTTTAAATTATCGAGTTATGTACCCGATGGTGCCTCTGAACTCACATTCCGGTCACTCTTTCAGATAGTAAGTCATGTATGATCGTACCTCTGAACTTTCTTCCTGGAAGAGATCCTCCCTCATGATCTACTACCCGCACTCCCAGTGCACAAAAAGGGTAACCGATCCACGAAATTCCAAAACGGCCAGGTCCTCATTACCTCTGAGTCGTTTCGCTTCCGCCAAAAACAAATCACCCCTTTACATAGAACTTCCATGTCCTCATTACCTCTGAGTCGTTCTATGTGCCCTCCTTCATTGAGCCCACTCCTGCCATGTCTTCATTACCTCTGAGTGGGAAGGCTCCGTCGAAGAAACCCTCATATTTGCCATGTCCTCATTATCTCTGAGTAAATATATTGGTCCCCCCTCGACTTATTATCTGTACCAAAAAACAAAAACCCCAGGGTACGCCAAGGATAATAGGTCCACAAATACCCTCCATTGAGTCCACTCCTGCCATGTCCTCATTACCTCTGAGTAGGAAGACTCCACGGTAAAACCTTCGTACTTGCCATGTCCTCATTACCTCTGAGTAAGTATGTCGGTCCCCTTTTATCTTATTATCCGTATCCTAAATTAAGGTACGCCAAGGATAATGGGACCACAAATATCCTCCATTGAGTCCACTTCTGCCATGTCCTCATTACCTCTGAGTAGGAAGACTCCACGGTAAAACCCTCATACTTGCCATGTCCTCATTACCTCTGAGTAAGTATGTCAGTTCCCCTTCATCCTATTATCCATATCCTAAATCGGGGTACGCCAAGGGTAATAGGTCCACAAACGTCTTTCGATGACCACAAATATCCTCAGTCGACCACAGATGCTGTCCTGGGTCTCCAGTACACGCCCATCCCTTTCCTATCATGCCTAGGAGCCCAGTTGCTCCCTGGCATTCTCTTGAATACCAAAAAACTTCTATAGCTGTCTTATCGTAAAGTTGTTCTAGGTATTCCTCTCCAAAACTTGTTACTCGTACCTAAAACCAAGGTACGCCCAGGGTAACAGGTCCACAAAAAATCCCCCAGCAGGTCCAATTCTACAAATACTACAAGTACAAGAAAGAGAAGATGAGTTGAAACATGCTTATTTATTCAAAATTCAAAGTACTACATCATCTGGGATCACATCCCTTGACAAAAAGAAAAGAAAAACAGTGAAAGAAAACAGAGAACTGATCACTGCTCCATGGCATTCTTTCGCCCAATACCAAGAACCTCCATATCCGTCTTACCGCGGAGTTGTTCTAGGTATCCCTATCAAACTTATTATTCGTACCTAAAACCAAGGTATGCCAAGGATAATAGGCCCATAAATGTCCTCTGCTGACCACAAATGCCGTACTAGGTCCCTTAGTACATCCACATCTTTCCTCATCATCATATGCTTTCGGAGCCCAGCTGTTCCATAGCATTCTTTCACCCAATGCATAGAACTTCCACGTTGATAGCACCTCTGAGATGTTCTATGTATCCTCATTCGAGTTTACTCCTACCATGTCTATATCACCTCTGAGTAGGAAAGCTCTACCATCAACCTTATATTTACCACGTCCATACCACCTCTGAGTAAATATGATGGTTCCCTCTCTCAACTTATTATCCGTACCTAAAACCAAGGTACGCCAAGGATGATAAGTCCACATAAAATCCCCAGTAGAAGTACCCAAACTTATCACGTCCATGCTACCTCTGATTGGATTACCACACCTAAACAAATCTACTTTCCATGCTTCTTATTCAAAGTGTTTCAATTTTGCAAATTGAAAACTTTGAAGGGGGTCCTGTAGAAGCATAGAAAATATCAGAGTAATGGTCCATACGGCTCTGGAAAGAAGCCCATGCGGCTCATATAGGAGCTGCCTTATGAGATTCAAAGAAGACTCTCAGTCTCATGCGGCTCGGAAGCAGGAATATACGGCTCGATCGACGCCACATCCCCCCTTGGGATCCTTTCCTACAGCTGGACATTTGAGTAGTGGCCTCATTTAATGCTCTGACACGACTCAACGATCGTGACGACTCTGACATAAAGCGTCATAATGGTTCTGACATAATGACTGACTCTTCGGGAAAAGAAGAAAATCTCTGACCCGATCCGACAGAAGTCCTAGATTGCCACGTGGCACGTCTCATGCGGCTTAAATGGGGAACAGCTTCATGCGGCTCACTAAGAAGTCACCCAATATGGCCAACAGAAATCAGCCATATGCGGCCCACCGAGAACCCAGTCCCTGCGGCTCAATACAATGCTAGCTTATGCGGCTCGTAGAGATTATGCATATGCGGCTCATTGAGAGTTCATCCCCTGCAGCTCAATAAAGCACTGTCCCATGCGGCTCATGAAGATTATCTCCCTGCAGTTCAAGTCTTGCCTATCCCATACGGCTCTGGCAGGACCTACAATTAAAACATGTGGCATCGTATCAATCAAGGATTTAACCGAATCCCAATAAATATATTTGACATCATCATCATAATTACTGAGATCAGGGCATATCATTTATCATCAAGCCAATAGGACACGTGGCGAGCAATCGGACATTGGTATAATCAATCATGAAGATTTAAAGCAGTTAACATTAATTGCTCACAAGATTCGGTGCTATCTGCATTAATGGCCTAGATTCATTGTAATCAGGATCAAGGGTTCAGATAGATTGACGGAGCACCGACATTCCAAACAAATGATCATTAGCAAACCCTAATAATCACCCCCCACTCTTATAAATAGCCAGCATTATTTCTTTGCACAGAGGCCCACGGGCAACAAAAGAATAAAAAAAAAGAGAGACAGATATACAGAGAGAGTTTCCCTCTTTTCGATAACCACAGAGAGAGAGAAGCCAGGAGAGCAACACAAGGAGAGCAAGAAGAGCATTTCTTCATCAACGCCAACCATCTTCTCACAGGAGCCAAGGCTGCATACCGATCGTCCAAGGAGTAAGGCAGGGCTGCCGTCGCCTTCCCGAGCCTCTATCGTCACCCCCCAGAATCTAAAATAAACAATTATACTTAGACTGCTGTACCTAGGTTTTTGTCCCTAGGCTTTCTTTGTACAAGCGAGTTTGTAAAGTGAAGTAAAAGTTCGGTCCTCCGATAATTGTTCTGTTCTTTCATATTTCATCGCAAACAATATGGACGTGGTTGTTTTTCTCGTTGGGGGAATTTTTTGGACCTATTACCCTTTTTGTGCACTGATGGTGCGAGCAATAGATTAGGATAAGTTTTATGGACCTATTACCCTTCTGCGCACTGGTGGTACGGGTAAAAATTTTGAAACGAAACCCCACAGGTGTGATATGGTCGTGATATATGGTGGTCAAAACATCAAAGCGAAAGTTTAGAGGTATCAATACACATGACTTGTCACTCGTATAGATGCAATGCGAGTCCCCTCGGGGGGGGAGAACAGAGTGTAAGTTCAGGGGTACCTAATGTACATAACTCGACACTCTAGGTTGTATATATATATATATATATATATATATATATATATATATATATATATATATATATATATATATATATATATATATATATATATTTACCGGCAGCCTTTTTATCGATGAAATAAGGAACTCCGTCCATGGGGATTATATCATCAGGAGAGGTACCATCCGTCTGTGCCGCGAGGTATTCGGCGAGTTCTACGTTCTCTTCGTCTACCCTCTGCGATCCCAAAGGTTGGGATGCCGTCTTGGGCAACTTGACCACCAAGGGTCGAACTTGAAATATTGGCTTGCTTGAGTATGTCGGATCGGCTTTTAGTTGCCGGCTCGTCTTGGGAAGCTCGACAAGGGATTCTATGTCTTCCGACGGTCTTCAGATGGATTTTGGTATCTAGATCACCATCGGCCCTATGATGGGCTTTGGCTTTCGAATTTGGGAATCGGATGACCATTGGTTCTGACTGCGCAGCTTGAATGAGAGAACTAGGCACCTCTTCATGCATGGTTGCAACAAGGGGTGCGGCTTTGCTAGATTTGCGAGTCTGGAGGTGAATTATTGAGGGTTTCTCTGGCCCTGTGGTGGTCTCCAGTTTGTTGGTGATGTACTTCTTAGATTCTTCGTATAAACAAGCCTCCGAAGAATAGGACTCAATCCCCTTAAAGGGGTCGATGTTGGCAAATTCGGTCCTCATGAAGCCGTGTCTATTGACATACTTGAAGCACTGGTGGAGGGTGGATGGCACGATCATATAGTCATGTATCCACTGGCGCCCCAAGAGGATATTGTAAGGTGTGTCTACCTCTATGACGTAGCAGGTAACTTCCGTCTTCAGGTCACCAATCTGGCACTTCAACTGGATCTTCCCTAGGGGATAGCTTCTCCCTGAGCTAAAACCGCTAATGGCAGTGTTGGTTGCTGCTAGCCGATGCATAGCGATGCCCAGGAGTTGGAGCAAGCTTTTCGGGATGATGCTTATTGATGAGCCCGGGTCGATATGCATCCGATCCACCTTGATGTCGCCTATGTATCCAGTATAGTACAAGGGGCGATCATGCAAGTTGGTCTTAATCAACATGTCTTGTGGAGTAAATATGATGTTGGGTATTGCATCTGTGCTATCGTCGTCCTGTAAATCTGCTGGCAGGTCTTCCCCTGGAGGCTTGACCTGAGCTAAGTAGGCATCAGCATTCTGGAGTGCTTCGCTTAATGCGACACGAAGATCCTTGGAGAGCCTTAGGAGCTCGTATAGCGACAACTTTGCTGGCGTGTTAGCCAATTGTGCTAATATGTCGAAGTTGTAACGTCTCTCCAGTCCCTGAGGTATATCACTGCGGAGTGGCCTGTCGAAGTGGGTCTCTTTTGTCTTGGACTTATCCGCCAGTGGAGGCTGAGATGGCCTTGGAACATCAGAGGGAGACAACGTTGCTGGCTGTGGATCTTCGGCTGGACTATTCCGTACGGGTTCGACTTGTGCTCCAGACCGGGTAACAACATCTGCAGTTTCTTCAGCTTCAGCTGAAATTATATGGCAGGCTCTAGACTTCCTGTCCTTCTTCTTGTTGGTAGGAGATGACACCCCCTGGTAACTTCGGGTACCGAGTCCGAATGCACCCACATGATCTCTTCTCGCAATGTGGTGAGGGGTACCAATCCAGATGTTTAGCTCCGGGCGGGTGAAAGATTAGTAACCTCCATCATTGCCCAGGGGACAGGTATTACCCCGTCTGGAGTGCTTGTTGGAGGGAAGTCGCCGAACTGAATATATACCATGTTCGCTGCCACAGTAACCTCTTCAAAGTCTATCGACAGAGCTTTGGAGTCGATAAGACTCTGAATGTACCGCTTCAATTGGAAGCAATCCTGGGTGGCATGATGGACATAGCGGTGGAAGTGACATTACTTTGGGTCCTCTATTTCTGCTGCTCGGGGCTCGCATCTTGGTGGCGGGAGCTGGATCCTACCCCCTTGCAAGAGCATATCGAAGATAGGTTTGACATGACTATCTTCAAATGAGTAGTTGATCTTGGGCCACTGGCCTTTCGTCTATTTTTGTTCGGGCTTCTGAGTTGCATCAGTGACCATAGCCTGTTTGCCCTTATTGTCCCGGTTGGTGGTGGCGCCACTGTTGTTGTTACTGGAGGTGGGACCAGGATGTCTACCCTTATCTTCTCCGTCTGGGATGTGTAATCCCAGCTGGCGAGCCTTCTTCAATTTTGCCTCCACGTTGGTAGCACTTATGATGAAGGTCGTCAAATCTCTGAACTGATCGCCACCCATCCAGAGGCTAATTGCAGGGAACAGCTTCTTCTGGCAGATTTCAATCAAGGAGCTCTCGGGATTGCCCTGAGGCAATCTCATCGCGGTTTGGCGGAACCGCTCGATATAGTTTCTTGTCAGCTCCCTCTCTCCCTAAACGACGTCCATGAGAGATGACATCGTGACATCAGGCCCCACTTCGTAGAATCTCTCCAGGAATATGTGCTTGAAGCCGTCAAAAGAATGGATACAGTTGTCGGGAAGGTTGCGGTACCAGTCGAACGCAATCTCCTCCAATGCTCCGATGATTAATCGCGTGAGGATAGCGTCACTATGCGGCAAGTGGTCGGTGGTGACTTCAAAGTAAGTCATGTACCGACTTACATAGGTCTTCCCATCATAAGAATTATATGGAACGGCTTGTACCATGGTGGAAAAGGTACGTCCCTCCATGCAATGGGATATGGCTGCCGTATTCTGAGATCCCGAGAGGAGTCTCGGGCATTGAACATCGCTCGAAGCTCCTGGACTTCCCTCCTTGCCTCCTTGGCTTCATCTGCAGCTGAAGGAACGGATGGTGCTATGGGATCATCACCCAAAGGAGGGGCAGTCGTGTTGGAGTCCGCGTTGACCGCAAGACCCAAGCTTGTGTCACCCTTATTTTCCGTATTTCCTGTATTTCGTATTTGTACTCGTAATTTGATTTTGGCACGTATTTTATTTTCTCGACTTGTGGGTTTGGTTTCTCATAAATGGATTTTGGACCATGGCTTGGTTTTATTTTGTGGAGAGGGTTTGGTTTGGTTTATCATGAGAGGAACACCCTAGCCTATGCTACCCCTCATCCCCACCACAACCACCCTCATTAAAATCCACCAACCTTTCTCTCTCCTCATTATTTTTCATTTATTTCTTCTTCTTCTTCCTTCCTCTACACAACACCATCACCTATAGGCAAGTGCACCTTGCCACCACTTGAGAACCACTTTTTATTTGTCTATTAGCTAGATTAGGCCATGGAGATCAACATTAGAACTTGACATTTTGTGATTTGGAGCTTTCATTCTTCTAGATCTAGGTTTTAACCATTTTCAAAAATCTTTGGTTTTGATCTACTAAACTTTGATTTTTGCTTGTTTTGATGCTTCCATGTGGAAGAGAATTCAATTTTACTCAAATTAGACCTTTGAAAATCTAGATTTGGCTTTGAATTGACAAAGTTATGAAGAATTGAAGTTCTTGGTGTTCTTGGACCTGCTCTCGGCCAGGAAGAACATCCCTCTGCCTTGCGCTCTTTAGCGCATCGCCGGTTGCGCACCCCCGGCCTGTGCTCTTTAGCGCAGGGCCGATTGCGCATGACCTCAGCCAGTGCTTTGCGCTGCGCTGGATTGCGTTGGCGCAAGCCATCCATGCGTAAGCCAGCCATGCGCAAGCCGACCTCTGCGCAAGCCAGCCTTGCGCAATCCACCTCTGCGCAAGCCAGCCTTGCGCAATCCACCTCTGCGCAATCCACCCTTGCGCAATCCACCCCTGCGCAGTCTACCCTTGCGCAAGGTAACCCTTGCGCAAGTCAACTCTTGCGCAGCTCTTCCATGCGCAGTACATACCCTGCGCAGCCCAACCCTTGACCTCCCTTGCACAACCCACTTGTCTATGATAAATTATTTATTTCTTTAAGCTTGGCTCTTCTATAGCCCTGTATATTGATATTTTATTAGATATTTTACGTCCATTTTATATCTTTACGTCTTTTGTCATGAACTTGATTTTACTTAATATGTTTGGAATGACTATTGTACATGGCTTGATATGGCAAGGAACTAGCATAACACGACAGTGGCCCGTAGTGGTGCACTCCTGACATGACCAACCTGCTTGATAGTGGTCCGTCGTGGCACACTCCTGACTAGTACACTTGATATGATAACTTGACCTGATATATCTTGAATAGCTGTTGCAACAGCTACCTGACATGACATGACCTGTATAATTAATCCTGACATCGTGGGCGATTGTGCTTGTACAAATAATCCATTCATGTCTTGCATTATGTATAGGAGGGGACTCCTGAGTACCACGGTCAGGAGTACCTACTGAATTGGACTAAGGTTGATAATTAGTATAATTCAATAGTCATAAAGAGATGTTCCCCAGTTACAGGCGATCCCGTTATCCCGGCCGCAAATGATTGGACTTGTAGCCTGCCGACGAGTAGGACACATTTCCAGCCCACTGTTATGTGGGGCACCTACCATTGTCACTTAAATAATTGAACTCTATTGTCACTATAATGTATTGTACTCTCCAGATTGTCACTATAATGATTGCCTGGATAACCTGGATAGCTGCAGGGCCTGTGACTACTTGGAGCATTTCATTGCATCTTGCTAGTAACTAGGATTGTGATAAACCTAGTTAGTTAATGTAGAAAGCCGTAGGCAATGATTGGCCATGATTGCTTGGATGGAGTCTAGTCCAGTATAGTATTGTCTAGAAATGATTGATTGTAAGATTGTACCAGAATGATTGAAGGATTGTCACTCCAGATTGTCACTATAATGATTGTCACTCCAGATTGTTACTTGACCTGATTTCTTATATTTATCTTGTCGATAAATGGTAGGAGAAACCAAGTTCCGTTCAGACGAAGGGTTACAACCCCGGTCCTTGTTTGGTTTACGGGTTGTAACCTAGCTATCTGAATAGTCCCATGGTTATCTCATCGTATATCATCCTGTCATGCTTTTCCATGTCCTGTCTTTTAGTGATTCTATACAAGATTGTCTTTTATAATTACCCATCATGCTTTTCTTAAATTACTGCCTTTTATTATGTAATTATATTATTGTGCTAATTTGCTGGCTTTTTGTTCTTATTTCGTGGCCTCCTTTGTGGCACTTGCTCTTTCTGGGGTCTGACCCAGCTGGTTTTGTATGGCCAGATACCAGAGCAGCTCCAGAGGATCTACCTGTCTTCCAGCCTGATGGTGAACACTAGACGGAACCCGGGCAACGAGTGGGTTTTCTATTTTGTTTGACTCACTCTATTATAAAAATTATTCTTTTGAGGCGTTTAGCCGACGAGCACCTGTTAGCTCGATTGCACTTTTATTTACTGTCTGCCTACGAGCTGTAATCATGATTAGCAACTCGAGGTTGATCATGTATGACTTAACTCTTGCTAGTCCTTACATTTTGTACGACTAGCTTCATGATCATCTGGATATGTAATGTTTGGGACGCCTTACAATTGTATATTTAGTGATCTGATATCTTGTAATTATTATTAGTTGGTTGAGATTGAGACAATAGGATAATTTATGACCTTAAGAGACTGATGGCTTGTAGATAAACCCTCACATATCTAGACAGCCGTGACCGTATGGTGAGATGGATTCCATTTCATTATACGTAGCTGGTTATGTCCGCCCCCGCTCTCCAGTATTCTGGTTCTGGGGCGTGACAGCTTGTTTGTCCGGGCATCCTTGCTGGTTGAGCTGGCAAGGCGGCTTTGATCTCGTCCACCGACTTGACCAAGGACAGGAGCATGGCTTCGAGCATTTCTAGCCGTTGTCGGTCGGAAGGCCCTTCATGATCATCGTCAGTCATAAAAACTGTTCTCACGTGGGTAGAGGTGGAAGGGATTGTGGCAGAGGTACTTTCGGTGCCGTACCCTTATATAGAGAAATCATCAGGAAATATCGGAATATCATCTTCCTCTGACTCGGAAGGGGTGCTACCCCCTATGCAGGAAGTCGCATCGTCTTGGTGAGGGAGGTGGCCCTCAGGGAAATCTGATTCTTTTGCAGAGTTCTGGGGATCTCTACCCCTTGTGTGCGCTCTTGGTAGACCGGGTTGTCGCATATATTGAGGGAGCAGCTACCCCCATCTTCATCTACTCTCTGGGAGGCCGAAGGTGCACCCTCGGTTGCCGAAAGCCTCTTTTTGGATCGAGTGCCTAGATAGACACCCCCTGTGGTTGATGGGAACCCCCAAGATGAGGGTCTTCTTGCAGTATTGGCCGAGATGGTCGGGCAGGAAGAGCCTGTCTTCTTTTCTCCCTTGCCAGGGCAAATATTTTGAGTTGATTTACAGGAGGCGAAAGGAAACTCTTCGTCCCCTGGAATTTGCACCTGTCGGACAGGTGCTGGCTGCTGTAGTCGCTGGAAAACTGACTGTCGATCTTCAGGTGCTGCTGATTTGTCACAGCAGCAGTTGAGGATGACTTGGGTGCAACGACGCTCCGAGAGGGACTCATTGCATGCTGACGCTGCCGTATTGCGTTTGTGAGTAATCACGTCACGTAAGTTGGTATGAAGCTTCTCTACCTTTGCACCAAACTTGTGAACTCGGGAATCCCGAGCGCACGGGTGCTTAGGCATCATGTTTGCCCCTTGATCCGTGGCTAGTAAAATCACTTGCTCTGGATCTTTAGAGGGAGACTTTAAAGACCCACCCTGTCCGTTAGCCCTGGAGGACTGGACGCGGGTGGTTCTATACAACTTTCCGTCAGGAGCCCGTGTAACAGTCAACGGGGCCCACTGACAGTCAGTAACTCGGACAGTTGACTGGGCTGGTTGGGCCCGTACTGCCCTAGACTTTTTTGACTTAGCGCCCAAAGGTGCATAGTAAAAATTGTCCAGACTGATACATCCTGCATCCTTAGTGGGCCGCATGGCTGTAGAAGCAAAAATAAATTATGATATATTTTTATCATATTTTATAAAAAGACCAAATCAAAGAAGTTCAATGCTCTATGCGAGATACAAAAAGTCAAACTGAGTCAAACTCAAGCTCTACGCAAGAGCCATCCTCAGACTCTACGCAGGTTGCTCTACACAAGAGCCATCCTCAGACTTTACGCAGAAGACAGACTGTCTACATCGCATTAAATGCGTGATTGATATTGCTCTGACAGATTGATTTTCTGATAAAGATTTGCCCAGAAGCCAAGAAGATTGTTTCACACTAACCCAGGATCATTTGTGTAAACGGGCTACTTTACGCTCAAGAAACAACTTCCTTTACGCATAAAAGTTATTTGAGCTTTTTACGCTCAAGGCTATCTTAGCTACTTTTTTATGTGTGCGTAGAGTTTATTTGAGCTAACTATACGCTCAAGGCTATTTCTTAGCCACTTTACGCAGGAAGCTTATTTTGAGCTACTTTACACTAAGCTTTTTCTGATTATGTGAGAACGTGGCTTGTATACGTGGCTTTCATGCCACATTTTTCGAGGACGTGGGAACGTGTTATCCATGTTTTTCTTAAGTAATGGGATACGTGTCACTATGCGTAGAGGCTAAAAACTCTATATGGGATACGTGTCATCACGCGTAAAGGCTGATTGTCAGTCGTGGGTGGCAGTTGCATACGTAGAGATCCAGTTTTGTTGTTTTCTCCATACAGAGGGTCTAGTCTATAAATAGACTTCTTTTTTTAAGAAAGAGGTACAAGATTTTTGGATCCCAGAGACTTTCAGAGTAAAGTGATTTTCCAGAGTATTTTTTTTCAACTTTTCTTCAAGAAGAGAGTAAAGCAAAGCAGGAAAGCATTCGACTGTGCCATCAGTGCCACTTGTGTCGATACCTTTCTGGTGACATAGTTCTTCCAGTTGTTCTTCTCCAAACGGTTCTCTTCATCATCATCGTGTGGTCCAAGGAACAAAATGATCGCTCTCAAATCAGACTTCTATAGCAATACTTCCCAGAATTTATTTGTACTTTTATACTTTTTCTCGTTTTCTTTCAAAAGCCTTTTAAAGGCATTTTGTTAAGTAAAACAATGGCGTCGGGCCCGCCTGAGAGGCGGTTGAACACAGAGCTTCTGAGAGGGCCGCATGAGACGTCCTGTTTGAGGCCAGGATTGGTCGTCGCATGGACCATCTTCTTGCGGCTAGAGCTGGCTGCCGCATGGATCATCTTCCTGCGGCGAGAGTTGGCTTCCGCATGAGTTGTCTGCCTGCGGCCGGAGTTGGCCGTTGCATGGGCAGACTGCCCATCTCCTCTCTGTGGCTTCTTCTTTGTCCGTATGGAGTTCCCTTGTACCCCAAAAACTCAACATCGTAGTGTTTTCCTCTGCTGAATTTTGGGACAGTGGGGTCCTCTACGGTCGAAAACAAAGCCGCAGGAGAGTTCTGGTCACCGTCTTGGGCTGCAGAAGGAGCTTCTTCGAGAACTTGGTCGGGGGCAACAGTTTTGCATACCGACACCTCGCGAGTCCTTTTCGGGTTGGTTCGCTTCTGAGACGGGCTGGCACTCCCTTCAGAGAGCAATTCTTCGAAGGCTTGTTGGTCAAAGCGAACCACAAGCATCTGCTGTATAGAGCCGAGCTTGGACGCGTTAGATTGTGTCACCAATTTCTCATCGAAAGAGAAGGATGTCCCTAGTAGAGTCGCTATCGTGTTTGCCATAAAAATTAACAACAGGTATTATAAAACACTGGAATTGATTGCAAACTCGCTTGTACAAAGAAGAGCCTAGAAAGAAAGCCTAAGAAACAATCTAAGTGCAATTGTTTAGTTTTGATTCTGGGGTGACGGTGGAGGCTCGGGAAAGTGCTATCAACTCTGTCTTACACCGTGGACTATCTGATGCAGTCTCTAGCTCGTGAAGATATTGCCTTTTTCTTGAAGGTTGCCAGCCTTTTGCAGGGGTGTAGCACCCTACTATTTATAATAAGATATATTTTGAGCCGCATAGACAGCTTGCAGCCACGTGGCTGATTAGCACACGAAGACCCGCTCTTGGACTGCCATCTGTCGATTTGTTGGGATTTTATTACAGCAAATCTGGGTAGTTAAGGAATTGGTCAGATTTCTACGTGTCCTATTGCGTATAGCTTTCATAGTCTTGGATCATACGGGGTCGCATGAGACTCATGCATGCAGCTTGGATCACAATTACTCCTGGCTGCATGAAGTTTTGAAAACTTTGGGGCCGCATAATCTGAGACGCATAAGTTTCATGCGGCTTACATGACACTCTTCTGGCCGTATGGAGGCGTATGAACCCTGCTTTTGGGCGACGTCTCACGTCTTTATCTTTCTTGTCGAAGTGTCAGAACTGTCATGTTTTGCCAGGACTTGTCAGCTTCATCAGTCGAAGTACTCCTCTTTGGCCGCATATTTTTCTTCTACAGCTGTTCGTCGACGGGCCGCATATATCTTTGAACAGTCATGCGACTTTCCTTCATGCGGACCTGTTTGGCCCAAGGTACCTATGCGGTAATTTGTAATCCACAAGAACCCCATATTTTTCATGCTTCTACAAGAGTTAGCTACAATAATTCTTTTATTAAAACTATGAAGACATTACCTGTACGGAGTGCGTGTGGAGATATTTACTGATCACAAGAGTTTGAAATATGTCTTCACACAGAAAGAGCTGAACATGAGACAAAGGCGTTGTCTTGAATTGATGTCTGATTATGATAGTATCATCCTGGCAAGGCGAATATAGTAACAGATGCTTTGAGCAGGAAGCCCACCGCATATTTCTTGACATCACAATCGCAGTTATTGGAGAAGCTTCAGAAGCTTGGAATTAATAGAGGTGATTCTGCCAGGTGAAAGTGGAGTTTTAGCAATCTTGAGGTTCAGTCTTCACTAGTAGAAAGGATCAAGACAGCTTTGCCTATAGATACAAGGTTTTATAAACTTTGAGAGAGGACATAAGCTAAAATGCAGACATGACTACGAATCCACGAGGATGGGACATTAAGGTGCAAAAATTGCATGTATATTCCAAACGAAGAGTTGAGGCAGGAGTTGATGACCGAAGCGCATAGTTCTATCTACTCGATTCATCCGGGAGGTATGAAGATGTATCTGGACTTGAAGAGTACTACTGGTGGTATGGAATGAAGAGAGGGAGATTGCACGCTTTGTAGCGAGATGCTTAGTCTGTCAGCAGGTCAGGCCAAGCATCAAAGGACCACAGGGTTATTGCAGCCACTTTCCATCCTCGAGTGGAAGTGGGGACATGTTACTATGGATTTCGTCACTGGATTTATATAGAGCCCTAGCGGGAATGACAAAGTTTGGATGATTGTGGATTGACTTATGAAGTCGACGCACTTTTTGCCGTTCATAGTTGGAAAGTCCACTAAGATATAAGTTGACTTCTGCATGCAGCAGATCATAAAATTACATGGGGTACCGGTCAGTATAGTCTCAGATCGAGATTGATCTAGATGTACATCACATTTCTGGAGAAGTTTGTAGGAGAGTCTAGGTACGAGACTAAAGTTCAGCACCTTGTATGATCCACAGACGGATAGTCGGTCAGAGCATACTATTCAGACCCTATAAGATATGTTGCAAGCTTGTATGTTAGACTTTGGAGGTTCTTGGTAAGACCATTCGTATTTGGTGAAATTATCCTATAATAATAGTTTCTAAGCCAGCATACAGATGGCACCGTATGAGACATTGTATGGAAGAAAGTACCTATCTTCAATATGTTAGAGTTGTCATGCACCGACCCCAAAAATTGCTCGTTCTCCCATCGATTTATCCGAATCATCGTCCTCGCTGGGGTGTGATGCCGTATGAGTCTGGAGTTGCACTCGTACAAGGCAAGAGGACAAGTTCTCAAATGGTTATCTTTGATTTGATATTAGCAAAGGAAGAAAACAGAGTATATAAAATAATTCTCTTTATTGATGAATGAACTGAGAGTACAAAGGCTTTTAATAGCCCAACTAAATTTGCCAGATTGGCTACAACACTCAACTTCTCCCTTGCCCACAAAGGATTTTATCGTTCCATACATCATACCTTCTATATCTCGACCGTATTAATCATGTTGCAAGTCCAAGCATCAATATGATCGCACGCTTCAAACGCTACGACATTCTATGCCTCAGCGCGATCAAGCGAAGCTCCATCGCGAGCAGAATATATCCTGAACCTGCGAGCAATCAAGTGGGGGATTAGTACTTTCATCCTCGCTGTACTGATCAAAGACCCACTTAACTAAACCGACATTACGTAATGTATTGATTCATGCAGCATACAATTTATTTATCTTTCTATGTTCTCCTTAGGATCGGTTTCATGGCATATTCGAAAGTAGTAAAACATGTTATCATGGCAAGCATGTTATTTGATTCGCATAAGCAAGCAGGCAACCAATAGCAATCTCGTGTTCACTACAACAAAAAAGTGTTTTAACGACACTCGAAAAGTGTCGTTAATGACTTTCCATGGCACTTTTTTGGTGCTGTCTAGAGGGGGTGTCATAGAAATATTTTTTCTTTCAACGACACTAAAAAAGTGTCATGTAATAAATTTATGACGACACTTTTTGAATGTCGTGTAATGCTTATTTCATGGCACTTCATTGTTGTCTTCTTAACATCCTTCAGTGGCATCTAATAAGTATCGTCAAAATTATGACACTTTATACGTGTCATCTACAAGCATTCAATGACAGTTAATAAATGTCATGGATAAATTTTTATGGCACTTTTTTATATGTCATCTAAAGATTTTAGTGAGGGCACTTTACTAGTGTCATCTTAGAATGTACCGTCAAAATTATGATACCTTATAAATGTCATCTAAAATCACTCAATGATATTTAGTAAATGTCATGAATATTATTCATAGCACTTTTTATGTATCATGTAGACCGAGTTCAACGGCAAATTTTAAATGCCTTCAAAACATCAATATATATATATATTTTTTTTCTCTAGCCTAGTGGTTAAGAGAGATGCATGCGGCCCAAGTGGTCGGGAGTTCGAGCCTCAGTGGAGGCGAGTTCGCCACAAGTACCCATTGCTTCAAAATATATATATATATATATATATATATATATATATATATATATATATATATATATATATATATATATATATATATATATATATATATATAACCAAAATCAGCCATGATCACAAATAATTAACCAAAAGTAATATATTAAAAAACTTCAATCCATACAAAATGTTAATAAAAAATTACGAGAATATAGTATTCAACTTGTTTTAGACTAACAATGTCTATTACATAATATGTAAGAATTCTACTAAAACTACTTCTTAGTGTCCTCATCCGAATTAGGATCATGCCTTAAGAATTACATTAAATGGGCAAAAGAGGATTTCTTTCATGAGGAACCTGGAAAAGAAAGAAAGGTTCAGCTGATTAGTCGTTAGATGAAATTGCAAGGAATTAGAAAGAAAGCATCTTATATAACACAACACAATACATATGAATCAGCCGATACCAAAAACTGTGGTTTAGAGGGCTAACTCCAACAGCCCCCAACTTTATTTTCAAAACTCTTTTTCTCAAACTCGCCCTAAAAAAGTTAAGGGGATTTATGAGCAAGCTTAGACCTACCCTTTAATCTGCCATATGAGATGCTAAGCAAAATAGAGTTCAAATAAAAAACACAATATAATACATAACATACATACATATATACATACATACTCTCTTTTCCCATGCATATTGACAGGATGGCTTGCTATCAATACAAAACCACACAAGAAAGAAAAAGGAATATAATATTGACTCTAAGTTGAAATAAATAAGTTCCAATTACCTCCACATAAGATGACTCGAAGTTGTTAAATGCAAGGCATCTTAGTAATATGATTTATCATCAAGACAAGGCATCTTAGTAATATGATTCTGAAGAAAAAAGAATTGTACTATCATATAAAAGAAAGAAACTCTAACTATAGCAAACCAATGGAGGTAATGGAAAAACATTTCTATAACTGCACACCCCACCCACCCACCCACAATATTTAGATTGGTTAGTTTGCTGAAAAATATCGAGAAGAGGCTTAAAACCTGGAAGTCTACTATTAGTAACTCCCAAGACAACATCTATATTATAAGGAAACAATTGGCACTTGTACAGGAGAAGCTCCAAGTCAATCCCCTGGATCACGACTTGATATACGCCCAAATGTGCTCCCATTGATTAGTTAACTAAGCTGCATATTTAATCTCTTTATGGTTTCTAAGTTATGTCTCCAGAAGCCCCAACTGATAGGTCGTGTTTATGAATAAGCTATAATACAGTTGTATAAGTATTAAGAGGAAAACAATTGTAAAAAAAGTTCTCATTACCAAATGAAAATATAGCCTAACTAGGCAAAGAATATAGCATAACTTTCGTCCAAAAAAACTTCTCTGTAGGAGAAAATGCACAATAATTTTAATTATAAGTCATTCCAATATCGCACCTATATCAGAAAGCTAGGTACAGTCACAAATCCTTGTTTGCTGAGCTCCACGGATGCATGTACTGCGGAAGAAATGGAACAGATTACATTTAAGTATATATTTATGAGCAAGTTATATGTGTAACACTCCGCTTACAACTTGATAAACTCAATCTTTCCCAATTACAGGAGTTTAATGTTAAACTCAATTTAATCACCACACCTAGCAATACAGTCAACTTGACTTGTTTACACCTGATTAATGGAATACCAATTATAATTAAACTTCAAACAGGTGTAATGTTGTTTAGCTTGCAGCTTGGAATATAATTACTCGAATAATTATCACTGGAGCCAAAAGGGAAGCTTTATTTGCCTCTAACATTATTGTTCTTTGAGCATTACTTGCCTCTAACATTGTTGTTGTTTGAGGTTTATTTGCCTCTATAATTAATCGGATAATTGCCACAGGAGCCTTAGAACACACACACCCGGAATAAATATGTTGTTTGAGCATTACTTGCCTCTAACATTCCTATTAATAAAGTATTCAACTTTATTAGTTGTGTATGAATGACAACTAACAAGCTCAAACAAGTTTAGAGCATAAAAAAGGCTCAAATATTGGTGAAGTTTAGCAATATGCAAAGAATATAAATCAGAAGATATACTTTAGCCTGTTCCTCCTCTATGAGTTCAAAATTTCTTCTAATGCTCGTTTTTTAGTGAATAGTCACCATGATACTAGCAAAACAGAAATAAAAATAAGATAGAATATGTTCTTTCAAACAAAAATAATAAAATATAGTTCACATTGTTCTTTCATGTATAACTAAAAATGGCTTTTCAACCTAACCTCTCCTCTACAAAATATAGACAGGATACTAAAAGCCAGTAATATATTTATCCTCCATTATGAAATGTATTATGTTTTTAATGAACAATGCCAACCATTCAAAGGAAATATCAACTAGTAGATCTGTAATGGTCAACTGATTGAACAAGAGTAATCCTAAATGCATCATTTTACATGTGATCTATATAACATACAACTAAGAAAAAGTGCGACATATGTTTAATCTACCTGAACTTGTTATCAATATAAGAGAAATATAGAACATCAGTTATTCAGGGAAGTTTAAAAACAAATTAAGAACAAGACAAATGTGCACATAAGTAGCAAGAAACTCTATGTGGAGAACAAGCAACCATAAAATTATTAAGTTTCTTTTCAGGAATGGGTACAACCTAACTAGAATTACATATGATATTACCTTTTATTAACCAATGACAGCTGGCTACCGATACCAATGGAAGCATCAGTACAAATCGTAGTATAACAAGTTTGGAAGGAGTTGAACTTATATTTTCCTTTCACATCCTTTCAGTCCCATGCGTGATTTTGCATACCTAAGCATTTTGTTAAGGAACAAGCAATCTAATGGAGCACCCTAGTGCACAAGGCTCCTGTCAATGAAGGCAGCCAAATGCAACTAATAACCAAGTTTATGGAGAGGATGCTTGCGAGACCAAGATACAAGCCATGCCTTATGTCACGCCAAGTAATGCTCTCACAGAATTAACAGTATCAAGAGACATATAGTATAAACACCTTAAGCACAATTTTTTTTGGGGAAAGGATACTCCAGGCGCATGGGCTTCCCAGGCAATGAGTGTAAAAAGGTTCTTTGCATATGCCTTTTAGGTTCAGCTGAGCAGGCCACATCCTGTAATATAAAAAATAACAACTCTATGATGTCTGAAAAAGGGGTAATAACAATGAGCAACAAAATTATCACAATCTTCAATATGTCAAGAAAATTATAAGTTACAGCTTTTCAATCAGAATCACAGTTATCCCATGAAAATATTAGCGACTTGTAACAAACAAATAGTATTTATCTCCTGACAGGAGTATATGATTTAGATTGTTGATCTATGGTGGTGTTACTCTAGGTGTAACCTTGAGCTGACAGGAGAAACTTATTATAATTTAATCAAACAAAAAAATACAACTCGAAGGTTTACAAGACAAACAAGTATCTGCTACTGTAGGTATTCCAAGGTATTCTATATTAAGAGGAAGCAGTAAAGTAGTCATCTGATTGGTATTTCGAAAAGTATGGCAGGAAGGAACTGGAGAAAGAAGAGGTTGTCGCAGGAGCAGCAGGTCGTAAAAAGTTGGATTCTGGAATAAAATCCACATCGGATCTAGGATCATGGGTTTCAAACTTAAAAAATGAAAATTTAGATGAACTGACATGCGGGTTGGAAAATGCTGCCTGATCTTTTGAAAGCTGGGTTGAGACAACTTAGAAGAACAGGATGCAAATTTTGGACAACTGGAGATGGATGATATTTAGATAGTTAAAATTAGCCAGCCAAGCTGAGTAACAGCATAACGGTGAAGAACCAAAATATCAGATATCAAACACACATGCCATCTATTAAGTCCATATGATATCAAGTGAGTTGGAGCCAAGATCCTAACAAAGACAATCGAGCCAATGGGTCTAATGTTATAGCATTAGAAGCACTAACTCGTTGATGGTTATTATCTAACCACATATGGAAATGATGACCATGCCTCCCATTCCTAAGAGTAGAAAGCATCCAATCGTGCAGAATTACTCTCATGGTGCCTATCTGAGAAGGCCATATCAACTATATTCCCTTGGGACAAAAAATAATGAAGCAGAAAAATACTAGATGTGAGCATAATATTTTCGGAACCTTTTTGTATTCACAAATTCTCTTAAATTATGAACTTTAAATTGTGTTTCGAGAAAAATATAAGTCACATTATGTTATCACTACTCATGTTCAAAGATTAAATTGCACCCAAAAAGATGTTCCATTTCAAAATTTACGACACTTACCACTCTCTGATGAAATAAGTGTCGAAGGGACGAGGGATCCTCCAAAAGGGGGTATTCAAGATGACCCCCATGATCGCCAGCTCTACCAAGAAGATTGTAAATAGATGTGGTATGCCCTTGGCGTCTTGATCCAAATAAACCAAGATGCATAACACACAGATTGTCACTGACAATATTGTTAGTCCCACTGAAAACCTCAATGTGGTCAAATATACTTCCATTAATACCCTCCTCTAGACAGAGAACAACACCTTTGCCATCCTCATCCTCATCCTCATCCTCATCCTCATCTACCTCTTCTTCTAATTATCCTTATATGACTCATATAACTTCTCCAAGTAAAGCCCCTAAAAAAAAGTGGAAAATCTGAGATAAGCAATTAGTCGAACACCTTATGTGCAGAAATAAATAGATGTTTAAGGAACCATTCAGCTGAAGTAAAGAACTTACGTACTGGACATTTTATCGAATAATTTGACTGTAAGAGGGAGGTCAGAACTTGTTTGGAAATTTGTATAGAGTTCATTGAGGGGATCATTGTTATTCAGACCTTTCCTTATACTCTTGCTTATATCAGTTGCTATTGCATGAATGAACAATTGAACAAGTAATAATCGAGAATCAATTACGGAGTGAAGTAGACTTTATACCGCAGTATAGAATCGGGAAGGACTCATCAAAGCAGAAGTGCCACACCCTCACTCTCTTCAGTCGTAGGTAGTCGTTCTCCGAAGCGAACTCCATCAAGTAGACGTCATGTCGGTTGACGACCTTGACGCAACAGAGGGCCTCGTCGTCCTTCTCCTTCTTGGACATCGACCGCAACCCCACGAAGTCCATGATTCTGCCCCCGATCCCATTCTCTGGACTTCCCCAATGACCTTCTTCCCCTTTATTGCTCGTCCCTCTGATAATGGTTCCATCCTGCCCATCGAGAGACTCATCGTGGAGATTATCACATTCTTAGGGGTAGGAGTAGGCCTCGATCGGCCCCGGGATGGTCTTCTTGATTCTCCTTTGCTCGGTCCTTGGGAATGCTACCAACTTCTTCGTGAAGACCCTCAGCACCGTGAAGGTGGATAGAGAGGATTTGGGATTGGTAATGAAATAAAAATGGAAATGGCAAGGGTGGATAGAGAGGAGGAAGTTGTTTCTATTTTATGGGATTTGGGATTGGAAGAAAAAATGAGCGAGCATATTCCCGCCTTCTGGAAAGAATAATTTCAAGATGACACTTAAAATATGTGTCCTCATTATCATTTAATATTATAGGACATTTTAATAATGTCGTTAAAACCTATGTCTACGACACTTTTAAAAAAGTGTCATAAATGTTAATAAGTATTCTATTACCATGACACATTTATGGAGAGTGTCGTCATAAAATAAATTTAATGACACTTATTTTAGAAGTGTCGTCATTAAAGTATTGTTATTAAGCAATTTTGTTGTAGTGGTTCTTCTTACCAACATCGACGCACTCGCCCTTACGCCGACGCGAGATGAATACACCTCATTCCTTCCATATCATGTTATAAGTTCTCTGTGCAGGATCTCTGTGTTTCTGCACTTTTGGTCCACCGTGCCTTAACTATATGAAGGTCGTTGGCATATCTATGCCAGAATGGACTAAAGTTGTTTCTCGTTTCTTTTCTTTTCTTTTCTCAAATTGGGTAGCCAGGTGCCTCACGGGATGGGTTACTATCCTAATAACCGGAGGCTTACCATTGCATACCAATCATTGTGGCTTTCATATTAATAACCGGTCGCTAATCGTCTTAGAGATGTGTGCCCATCAACGTTTAACATTTCCTCATAGGCCGAACGGTCCCGGTGCCCCAGCGCAAACCCGTTCGAGGGAACACCCGTGCACGGAAGATTATCTCCAGTCCATTTCTCAAGTCCATTCGACCATGCAATGCACATCTTATTCAAACAACCAAACATAGTCTTGAGTCCGTGACTCAGACTTTGTGTCATCTCGTATTTCTCATATTAACTTTCTATGTTCTCACATTCCATACTTCGTTTCAATGTTCAATGGCATCATGCCCCAACTCAATGTCGAACAAACCGAAGGTGCCGACCATTTTCGAGGCATCATGTCACATCCGACAGTTCCTTCAAATTCATGCCATAACTGTTTTCTTCGCAACGAAGCTATCGTTTATGATTCTCGTGCACGTATGCATGCTTTAACACAATTGTTCTCTATTCTTCGAGTCGTGTATGCGATGCACGCCTCGATACCGTAATTCCATATTCTATGCCTTAGTGTTCAATGTTCATGGCTCGTGCACTAGGGCACTCGCCTCAATTGTCTTTCAATGTGCTAGTCTTCTAATTCGTGCGCGGGGGCACGAATAACTTGTGCACTCGTCGATACAGTTATCACATGTTCTTATGGCTTGTGCACCGAGGCGCTCGCCTTTGCGATGTTCAATGTTCAATAGCGACTCGTACATTTGATATACGTTTTATTTCAATTGTTCTATCAAGTGTTCGACACACACTATGTTCATCTCTCGATCGAGCCACGCCTGTGGTCTCGATAGGTTAACTTAGCATACAATGATGTATTTTACTTAGGCATGAAGGAGTAGGAAAGAAGAGTCAAAGTACCCCCACCTTAGCAGATACGCCTTATCATTTTGTCGAGCCAATGCGGCTCGATTTCATAATTTTGTTTGCCTGGCCAACTCTTCTGACTTGGCCATTCGAACACTTTGTGCTACGTTGAATTATCCAAATGATTTGGCCTATCGTGCCTATACAACAGTCCGTGGCAACGATTTGGTTTTGCGGACACTATTGTAAATAAGGCAAAATGTCGACCTCTTATATTTCAGCGTAAACATATAGCCTGCACACGAAACCAACAAAAATCAATACTTGTCCAATCGGACTAATGCCTTGCGTCGATTCGATTTCTTAGAATCTTTGAATCGACTCAATACTTTCTCTCGGGCCAACTTAACACTTGCATCGATCTTACTCGATGCGTTCCTCGGGTCACCGTAACTCTTTGTATCGATCCAACTCAATGCATTTCTTGGGTCAACGTACTCTTGTATCGATTTGCATCGATACTTAATCAGGTCAACACAACTTTTCGAGTCAATGACTCAGCATAATGCACCATGCAGAGCGGGGCATTACATAATATACCACTCAAAACAAGGTTCGTTCTCGAACCAAAACCAACACTCAATTTACGTATTTCTCCAGATCGTTTCACGATCTCGCCCAACTATCATTGTTCTATTTCAAACACTCGTGCAAGCTTTCATTAACATTCAGTCTTTCCTGCAGCTCAATTTGAATTTAAGATACAACTTAATTTGGATCGTACATCTATTCAAGGCGTCCCAAAAATATGTGTATTGGAACGAAGCTAACAGGTAAATTTCAATCCTATGCTTGACATCTCGTACTCCCCATCGGACTTATCTTAAGCAATTGTTCTCGAAATTTTATCGTATACGTATATTCGATACATGCATGATTCATTCAACAAAGTCGTCACATGCGACGCGATTCAAAACTGCATTTTTTATTTTCATAAGTTTTTGTACTGACCATTAATACCATGTGTTGCGTCAAGCCATTGTGCATCCGATCGTAACGGTCCTTCGCATTGCCGTGCGTTCGAAGTTATTGCCCAACTATTTAGGAAGTCTGGCTATGCAACATATCTCGATACGATTACCTTTGTTGAGTTGCAAATGCATCATCACTCAGGGCTGCGCCCACTAGTGACTTACTTAGACACCGTTCTTAAAATCTCCTGATGCAACTCAAATTGACTGTGCTCAAATGCAACTGATGTGCAACTATCCTCTAAGTAAAGTCATACACTACCGTCGATAATTCCATATTTTACGAAACATCTACTCGTATTGAGTTCGAATCTTTCTACCCACGGTCGACACCCGAGATGCTATACGCATCGAAACAATCGTCGATGACTTTATAGTCTCGTCCTGATCAATCACAAAGTTTACGATCAACCAGTTCGACACTTCCGTATTGCTATTTTTGAAAATTTCGATATCGTAGGCCTGCCCCATTTTGTATTCTCAAATCGTGCTTATGTTTTCTCGCGTATCTATTTCGGTAGGTCATATCAATTTCGATAGCGTGAGGGTCAACTTTGAATCTGCATCAACGTTGCCTTAGTTCGTATTGCATACATCCAAGTTCACTACAAACTTTTCCATACGCATCAACATGTTTTTTGATTCACCACATCCCGCTATACTTTGATCGCGTAATCGAGTTACCGATTATCCAATATCGAACCCTCGAGTTATATTATCATGCCTTCTAAGTTTCGCGTGCTTCAGTTGTACTCAAATGAGTTTTGCCGCAACGTAACCAACTTATTTTCTTAAACTTATTTTCTTAGGCACGATTATCCGTATCAACCAACATTTTCATCGAAGTCACAAGTCGTGCGATCCGATTACGATTCGCCTTGCCCAACATTTCTATCGGGATCGTAACTCGTGCGATCCGATTACAATTCGTCTCGACTAACAATGTCATTGAGCTCGCAAGTCATGCGACTCGTTTATAGCTTCAAGTTTCCTATTCCGCCAATCCGATTATTGCTTTAAGGCATAATCGTTTTGTTAGTCTCGATCATTCGACCGACTTATAAAGTTCCGTCCGACGTATCATTCATTGATACGACTCCCCGCCGTATCATTCCAATCGATTATCGAAGAACACTTGCATCAACATACCGTCATATAAATTTCCAATCGAGTCTCGGTACTCTTCCGTCCGTTGCGGACAAACCTTCCGCAAATTTTGCAATGTGTCGATGGAATCTATCGCACAAGTGGTATGACATATACCACTCAGAATTGAGCCATCCATCGCATATGTGGTATATTATATACCACTCGGAAATCAAGTTATTTCCCTCGTATCATACTCGGTATGAACCAACAATCTATTCAGACTCACGATTCTCGTAGTGATCATGCCGATCACAACCGTAACTTTTGATTAATCAAAATCTAACACAACTTGGCCAATGTTTTCATTTGCTAACACAAGCTTGGTGCACAACCGAATGATTCATTCTCATCGACTTACGATTTTAGTTCCCCCCTGTTGCATCTCGTACAACGTATTATTTAAGTTTCATTCGTTGCATCTCGTACAACGTTTTAATTCAGTGCCCTCCATTATATCTCGTGCAATATTTTAATTCGGTCTCCGCCGTTGCATCTCGTGCAACGTTTTAATTCAGTCTCCCCCATTACATCTCGTACAATGTTTTACTCTTTCACAGCAAACATCGTATAATTTCCAAAACACATGCGACTACACGATTTGTATTAGACTTATTGTATGGAACATCCAGTGCGATATCGAGTAGAGTCAAGAGTGATTTGGTTGTGGTGGACAACTTTTTTGAATTAAAATGAAGCAACGCGTCCTGAGGAAATTGAGCCTAGAGCTTTGATACAAATTTGTCACGCCCCGACCCAGCAAATCGCTCGTCCTCGCATCGATTTATCCAAATCATCGTCCTCGCTGGGGCGTGATGTCGTACGATTCTGGAGTTGCACTCGTACAAGGCAAGATGACAAGTTCTCAAATGGTTATCTTTGATTTGATATTAGCAACAGAAGAAAACAGAGTATACGGAATAATTCTCTTTATTGATGAATGAACTGAAATTACGAAGGCTTTTAATAGCCCAACTGAATTTGCCAGATTGGCTACAACACTCAAGTTCTCTCTTGACCACAAAGGATTTTATCGTTCCATACATCATGACTTCTATATCTCGCCCGCATCAATCCTGTTGCAAGTCCGAGCGTCAATGCGATCACATGCTTCAAACGTTACGGCATTCCATGCCTCAACGCGATCAAGAGAAGCTCCGCCGCTGTAAAACCCCCTAATTCATTAAAATATTTAAATTTAGTTTTGTGTAGAAATTTGTGCTAAAATACATGTATGCACAATATTAGGAGTGTGAAATAATAGTAATAGCAAATACTTAAGTTAATGCATAGTATGGGTGTAAGTTTATATGATATATATAGATGTATATATGTATGTGTGTATGTGTTGAATTATTAAGGTGTATATATTTATATATACATATATGTGGGAGTATATGTGTATATAAATATATCTAAAATATTGAATTATTGAAAAGAGTTTTAAATAGAAAAAAAGAAGAAGAAAAACTTTTCCACCCACTTTAAGTGGGCGGGCCCCCTTCCCTTCCTAAGCTGCTGCTGCAGCATGCCTATAATCCGCAAGCACAACTCGTGAGCACCCAAACCATAATTTAGCCTTGATCGAATCCTAGTAGTATTAGGTTTAGCTTAACTTGTTACATATATAACATCCTCCACAGACCTCAAAACCCTAGATTCACAAAACGAAAATTGCGGCAGAACATCCCCTCTTCGTCTACGAATTCATTTCACCAGCAACGGAGTTGTGTGCGCGACAAACGGAGCATCGAAAGTCAGCCCCTCGTCATCCACGGAGCAGTTTTCCCACTCAAGGTACCCCTACTTCCCGACAATGTAACTTTTTACTCGTAACTCCGATTTTCGATCCGTAGGATTTTCTGGAAAATAGACTTAACCCTCTTCGAGATCCTCCAGATGGATTTCGACATGACTATCTAACTGGTTCGAAAAATTGAACCAAAGTTAGCAAAAAATAGATTTTTTGGACTGTTAAAACCAATTCTAAACGACAACTTGTCGGCCAATTTTCTTGCTGTACATTAAAAATTTGTAGAAACTAATTGAAAACAGTAAAAGACAACATAACCGAGATCACAACGTATCTTCTGGATCGTCGTTTTGTTTAACGTGTAAAAAGTAAATTGATGTTGAAGTTGGAGGAAAAACTGTGTTAAACATATATAAAATTATGAAATTTTTCTCGATACGGCGTGCGCCCCAACAAACTGGGGGACGTGGTCGCACGCTATATGCACCGAAAGGCGCGTATGGATGTTGCTAATGTGTGGGAACTGACGGAACTCAGTTTCGTCGCGTGTGCGCGACGAAATCAGTTCGTATCCGTCAAGATACCCCGTATCGCCAATTTGTAAACTTTGCCCTAACTTAGTGTACAGTCGTCAGATCGAGCCGAAACTTACGTCAACAGGTCTGAATCGAAATCCTGGTCCTGTGTGCCAAGTTTAGTTTGATTCCGAAAAGGTCAACCTGAACCCCTTTTTGGCAGGCCCGCGACCCACTCTAACGGTCGATTTTGTACGCAACTCATCAGAATCCAAAACTGGACATACCGTTGAGTTCCTCTCTTCAAACTAAATCCGTAGACAGGTAGTTTGATGACTTTAGAGAACATAGACTTTTGTACGTATTTTGCTGCAAAGCGGGTCCAACGGCGGACATCGTTTTGACCCAAAATTACAATTTTGACCCTGTTCCAGAATTAGACTTTTGGACAGGCATTTTCTAGGTATATCTTTCATACTGAATATGTTTTTGATGTTTGTTTCAGCATCCGGAGTTGTTTGGAGATTGTGACGTTTCTTGGCTAACATTGTGATTTCCTGGACTTGTCATTTGCACCATCAGGCAAGATACCTTTCCACCTTAATATGTGATTTATGTATTCTTATTTTCAGTTGTTATTTTTAGTATTTTTTATTTGTTAATATTATAAAACTGTGTGTCCAAGTCACACTTGGGTGCAGGCGACTCTATTGGTCATTTTTCTCACTTTTATTTACTTCTCTTACATTGACTTAGTCTAGTGACCACCCATTGTTGATGAGGTATTGGTATATCTCATACGGCCTTGACACTTATTTTACCACGTGTTGTGAGTTACATGTAAGACACGTACTCGCATAGTCGGCTGGCCACCGATACGTATGAGGCGTGCGACGAACATGAGTAACTGCCCATAGAATTGCATGCTAGTAGACTTGGCAGTTACTAGAGGTTTCATGAGTCATGGATGTGACCCTACTAGGCATTGGGTAGGGAGGACAGTTTTCTTAACGTATGGGTCCCTTATGCACTTTCCCATTACTTATCCTACTGGCCTCTGACATTCGAGGAATGTTATGCTTTGAGGTCCCTGGTATCCTGATAGGGCCATACCTGAGTTACCTGCTCCTGAGCTAGATGCCCATGCATTGAAGGTCTATTCTTAACTACATTATCCATGTAGAACTTGTAGGCACCCTATTGCATGCATCCCTTTCTTCTTATTCTATTATCACAGTTACATGGCATGGTATTTTTTTGTATCTTGTTACGTCCCTTTGAGGACCTAGTTACCTCTCTAGGATTAGACGATTTCCCGCAGGTGTACGGAGCGGCACTGTATCCATCCTACATTGATGACGAGGCATCTCCTGTTGACTTCTAGCTTATTGATTTCCTTGAGACATTTTAGTGGACATTTTTACATCTCTTTATATTTCTATTTGCGGCGGTTGGACTCCGATCTTGTGAGACTATTTTCATAGTTGTTTGGAGTGAGCATGTTCACCCGGCTATCTTTTGATACACTTATTTATTATTTGGACTCTATTATCTTCTGTGTTGAGCTGTGATGAGATTAGATTATATTATTCTGGCCTGTGATTATTTTATTTACAGCTTATGTGCATATATGAGGATTACATATATTAGAGTATTCTTCGTATATGTGCAGCTCGCATGTTTACGTACTTAGTCCTATGTATTTTGGGACTGGGACGTTACATGTTTTTGTGGTGGCCCATGTAGGTCAGAAAATATTGTTGGGTTACATGACTGTGTCCAACAAGCCTGCATATAGGAATAGGAATATCTAATCCAGAACTACTACTTCCCTTGACTTCCAAACTTTTCTGAATTCCTTTGATTACTTGAATTACCTCACATCTAACCTCTCATAATATCGTCCTATTCTTCCTCGTGCTAACAGTATGAATCTAAGAAGCGGACGCACTTCTGCCTTGGCCTTCACTTCTAGTGAAGAGGCTACCCCGGAGGGACATAATCCTCCTATGAGTCTGGTGACACCATACCAGCCAGGACAGTCGCAGCCTACTACGACACCGACGATGGTGCACCCAGAGATCGCAGCACCCCCAGTCAGCCAGGTTGGGCAGACCACTACCATGCTACTGGGAGGGAATACACCACTGCCTCCATCCCCACCATTCCCTCAGCAGCTTCCACCATAGTCGGGGCCCCAGATGACTCCACCACCGACTGATGGTAGCCCTACTTCCCAGTTTTTATATGCCATGATGCAGGCTCAGTGGCAGCAGACTGAGCTGATGAGACAGACTATGATGGCATCATTGGCTAGACCTCCACCTCCGGCACCGGCACTAGCACCAGCACCAACACCGGCTCTGCATCCTTATGAAGGCTCTATCAAGAACTTCACAGACATGAACCCTAAGACCTTCAGAGGAACGTAGAAGCCACTAGAGGTGTCACAATGGCTTATTAGTACAGAAAAGCTACTAAAGGCATCCCAGTTACCAGCTCAAGATTGGATGATAGCAGTGGACCTACTATTAGAGGATAATGCCCACCATTGGTGGAAGGCAGAAGAGAGACGATTAGGCGCTAGAATCACCTGGAAGAAGTTCTATGATCTATTCTATGAGAGATTCTTCTCCATCCATGTTCGAGATTGTCTATACGACCAATTCCTTCATCTGAAGCAAGGAAATATGACAGTTAATGAGTATGACTCAGAGTTCAATCGCCTGAGTAGATTTGGTGTGGGACTGATCCCGACCAAGTTAGAGAAGGCGAGGAGATTCCACCAGAGGCTAGCACCAGAGCTCAAGTCTTATACGACTACACAATCTCGAGTCTCCCATTCAGCTGTCTTGGAAGAAGCTCGTGCTCAGGAGATTCTTCGTAGGGAGCAGCAGCAGACATCGAGATGCCATACACCAGCAGTTACACCAGCCCAAGCTACTCAGGGTGGACCTATCAGGAGGCCTACAATATAGTTTTAACAGAGGCCCACACCTTATCAGAAGCCTACCTGCAACTATTGTGGGAAGCAGAGACACCTCTTGAAGGACTGTCGAACTCGACTTGGAGCATGCTTGAGATGCGGGTCAGGACAACACAAGTTGAAGGATTGTCCGGAGCAGCAGTCTTTAGTTTATGCTCAGCAGAACCCGAGACCGACAGCCCCAGCACTTCCAGCACCTCGGCCAGCAACAGGAGCACCTCGTCCACCATTACCACCTTAGTCAGCACAGTTCGAGAGGGCCAGAGCTCAGGGTCCTGAACAGAATTATGGGCAGGTATTCTCTCTAGCAGTTGAGGATATAGAAGTAGAGACATAAGCAGAGGTCATAGCAGGTATGGTTTTAGTCGCTTCCTTTTCTGCCATTACCTTGTTTGACACTGGAGCCACTCATTCATTCATAGCCACTAGTTTTGCCACTAGACACAGCATTCCCATCACACCCTTATCTAAATATATTAGAATCCTCACTGGAAGAGGGGTTGTACCTGTTAGTGATATTTGCAGACTTTGCCCGATAGTGATTTGGTAGAGAGATGAGAGCACTTCTTGTATTCCCTATGTCTACATTCGATGTGGTCCTCAGAATGGACTGGTTGAGCTAGCATTTTGCTCTTATTGACTGCCAAAGGGACAGTATCGTATTTAGACCACCGAATGCGATAGAGTTCGAGTTCACCACAGAAGAAGGAGAGAGTTGTGATGCACCCACATTGGGGACTCACATGATGATGAAGGACAACCCTCAGCACCCTGTCGTCACTGAGTTCGAGGATGTATTCCCTAAGGATTTTTCAGGACTGGCACCTAACCGAGACATTGATTTTTCTATTGAGCTTATTTCCGGAGCCGAGCCTATTTCATCTCGAGTGTATCGTCTGGCACCCAAGGAATTGGTAGAGATGAAGATGCAGATTGACGATTTATTGGAGAAAGACTTTATTCGCGCCAGTATGTCACCGTGGGGAGCGCCCATTCTTTTTGTGCCTAAGAAAGACGGGATGGTGTGCATGTGCATCGACTACCGAGCTTTGAATGCAGTAACGGTAAAGAATAAGTAACCCTTGCTGCGTATAGACGATCTATTTGCTCAACTGAGTGGAGCAAAAGTATTCTCCAAGATTGACTTACGGTAGGGCTATCACCAACTGAAGGTTCGGAAGGAAGACATTGTAAAGACAGCCTTTCGATCGAGGTATGGACACTACGAGTTTTTGGTCATGCCTTTCGGTTTGACCAATGCTCTCGCAGTCTTTATGAATTTAATGAACAAGATCTTTCACCAGTACTTGGAAAAATTTGTAGTCGTCTTCATAGATGATATTTTAATTTACTCTAAGAGTCAAGAGGAGCATGAGCAGCATCTATGGATTGTTTTGGGGACATTGAGGAATGAATGACTCTTCGCGAAGCTTAGCAAGTATGAATTCTTTCTCAAGGAGGTATCATTTCTTGGACACATTATTACTGGAGACGGCATATCAGTAGATCCAGAAAAGATCACAGCAGTTAAGGCATGGCCCGCTCCCACATCAGCTTCTGAGGTGAGAAGTTTTCTTGGACTTGCGGGTTATTACCGAAGGTTCGTAGAAGATTTCTTTCGTATAGCGGGGCCTATGGCACGACTCACTTGCAAGGATCAGGAGTTTGTATGGACAGATGAGTGTTAAGCCTCTTTTGACGAGTTGAAGAAGCGCTTGACTACGGCACTAATCTTGACACTACCATCGGGCCCGGGACGATTTATGATCTACAGTGACGCATCCGGGAAGGGATTAGGATGTGTATTAATGTAGTACGGTCATGAAGTGGCATATGCATCGAGATAGTTGAGAGTGCACGAGAAGAATTATCTGACCCACGATCTAGAGCTCGCAGCGGTTATATTTGCTTTGAAGCTATAGAGACACTATTTGTACGGCAAAATGGTTGATATCTACACTGATCATAAGAGCCTCAAGTACGTGTTCACACAAAAAGAGTTGAATATGCAACATCGACATTAGTTGGAGTTGATGAAGGATTACGAGATCGAGCTACATTATCATCCGGGCAAGGCTAATGTCGTGGCAGACGCATTAAGCTGTAAGCCCATGGCCCACTTCTTGACTACACAGAAGGAGTAGATCCGAGACTTGCAGCAGCTTCGTATTGAGGTAGTATTGCCTGGGGAAGAAGGCATATTAGCCAATCTCTAAGTGCAATCATTATTAGTAGAGAGGATCAAGGCAACATTGCCCACGGACGCTAGGTTTCGACGGCTTCGAGAGAGGAATAAAGAAGGAGAGCAGACGGGATTGAGGATTCATCCCGATGGGACATTGCGATGTGGTGATCATATTTATGTTCCTAATAGAGAGCTACGACAGAAGTTGATGGAAAAAGACACAGTTCGACTTACTCTATTCATCCCGAAGGAACTAAGATGTATCGGGACTTACGGCAGTATTATTGGTGGCACGGAATGAAGCAGGAGATAGTTTATTTCATGGCTAAGTGTTTGGTATGCCAACAAGTGAAGGCCGAGTACCAGAGGACGGCCAGATTATTGCAGCTGCTACCTATTCCCGAGTGGAAGTGGGAGCACGTTACGATGGACTTCGTCACAGGATTTTCCCGGAGTCCTAGTGGACGTGACGCGGTATAGGTGATTGTTGATAGACTTACCAAGTCAGCCCACTTCTTACCTTTTAGAGTAGGGCAGTCCACGAAAGTTTTGGCAGAGTTGTATATGAAGCAAATAGTGAAGCTACACGGTGTACCAGTTAGCATCGTGTTAGATCGTGACTCGAGGTTTATCTCACATTTTTGGAAGAGTATGCAGGACAGTTTGGGTACACGTTTGAAGTTTAGCACGTCGTACCATCCGCAGAAAGACGACCAGTCAGAGCGTATGATTCAGACGCTAGAGGATATGTTGAGAGCGTGTATGCTTGACTTTGGCGGATCATGGGAAGACCACCTTCATCTTGTGGAGTTTTCCTACAACAATAGCTATCAAACGAGCATCCAGATGGCTTCGTTTGAAGCATTATATGGTAGGAAGTGTCGATCTTCTGTCTGTTGGAGCGATATCGGAGAGCGACAGATATTGGGACCCGAGTTAGTCTTGAGTACAGTGGAGATAGTGAAGAAAATTTGGGGCCACCTACGAGCAGCACAGGATCGTCAGAAGCAGTGGGCAGATAATCGTTGTCGACCCTTGGAGTTCAAGGAAGGTGACCATGTTTTCTTGAAGATATCCCCTACTAGAGGCACGATTCGATTCGGAGGACGTGGCAAGTTAAGTCCAAGGTACATCGGGCCTTTTAATGTCTTGGAACTATTGGAGAGGTTGCCTATAGATTGGCCTTGCTACCGTCGCTAGAGGGAGTGCATGACGTATTCCATATATCTCAGCTGAGGAGGTACATGGCGGACGACAACCATGTGCTTGATCACTCCGAGATCACAGTTGGACCGAGCTTGTCGTACGAAGAGCAACCGATAGGCATTCTTGATCCTCGAGTGAAGGTGTTACGGAATCAATCTATTCCATTGGTTCACGTGGCTTGGAAGCATCACTCGCCAGGGGAGTCTACTTGGGAGCGCGAAGACGACATTCGGAATCGTTACCCACATTTGTTTGACAACCAAGGTATGTCTTGCACATGATAGTCTTTATAGCTTCTTGTATTGCATAACATTGCATTCGACCCCTACCATAGTCTAATTTCGAGGATGAAATTTCTTTAAGTTGGGTAGGATGTAAAACCTCCTAATTCATTAAAATATTTAAATTTAGTTTTGTGTAGAAATTTGTGCTAAAATACATGTATGCATAATATTAGAAGTGTGAAATAATAGTAATAACAAATACTTAAGTTAATGCACAGTATGGGTGTAAGTTTATATGATATATATAGATGTATATATGTATGTGTGTATGTGTTGATTTATTAAGGTGTATATATTTATATATACATATATGTAGGAGTATATGTGTATATAAATATATCTAAAATATTGAATTATTGAAAAGAGTTTTAAATAGAAAAAAAAAGAAAAACTTTTCCACCCACTTTAAGTGGGCGGGCCCCCTTCCCTTCCTAAGCTGCTACTGCAGCACGCCTATAATCCGCAAGCACAATCCGTGAGTACCCAAACCATAAGATAGCCTTGATCGAATCCTAGTAGTATTAGGTTTAGCTTAACTTGTTACATATATAACTTCCTTCACAGACCTCAAACCCTAGACTCCCAAAATAAAATTGCGACAGAACATCCCCTCTTCATCTATGAGTCCGTTTCACCAGCAACGGAGTTGTGTGTGCGACGAACGGAGCATTGAAAGTCAGCCCCTCGTCATCTACGGAACAGTTTTTCACTCAAGGTACCCTACTTTTCGACAACGTAACTTTTTACTTGTTACTCCAATTTTCGATCTGTAAGATTTTCTAGAAAGTAGACTTGACCCTCTTCGAGATCCTCCAGATGGATTTCGACATGACCATCTAAATTGTTTGAAAAATCGAACCGAAGTTAGCAAAAAAATCAAATTTTCTGGACTGTTAAAACTAATTCTAAACGACAAATTGTCGGCAAATTTTCTTGCTGTACATTAAAAATTTGTAGAAAATAATTGAAAATAGTAAAAAACAACATAACCTAGATCACAATGCATCTTATGGATCATCATTTCGATTAACGTGTAAAAAGTAAATTGATGTTGAAGTTGGAGGAAAAAATGTGTTAAACATATATAAAATTCTGAAATTTTTCTCGATACGACGTGCGCCCCGACAAACCGGGCGACGTGGTCGCACGCTATATGCACTAGAAGGCGCGTATGGATGTTGCCAACGTGTGGGAACTGACGAAACTCAGTTTCGTCGCGTGTGCGCGACGAAATCAGTCCGTATTCGTCAAGATACCCCTGTATCGCCAATTTGCGAACTTCGCCCTAACTTCGTGTACAGTCGTCGAATCGAGCCGAAACTTGTGCCAACAGGTCCGAATCAAAATCTTGGTCCTGTGTGCCAAGTGTGGTTCGATTCTGAGAAGGTCAACCGGAACCCCTTTTTGGCGGGCCCATGACCCACTCAAACGGGCAATTTTGTACGCGGCTCATCGGAATCGAAAATAGGACATACCGTTGAGTGCCTCTCCTCAAACTAAATCCGTAGATAGGTAGTTTGATGACTGTAGAGAACATAGACTTTGGCACACGTTTCGGTACAAAGCGGGTCTAACGGCGGGCATCGTTTTGACCTAAAATTACGATTTTGCCCCTGTTCCAGAATTAGACTTTTGGACAGGCATTTCCTAGGTATATCTTTCACACCAAGTATGTTTTTTATGTTTTTTTTAGCATCCAGAGTTGTTTGGAGATTGTGACGTTTCTTGGCTGATATTGTGATTTTCTGGACTTGTCACTTGCACCATCTGGCAAGATACCTTGCCACCTTACTCTGTGATTTATATATTCTTATTTTCAGTTGTTATTTTTAGTATTTCTTATTTGTTAATATTATAAAACCGTGCGTCTAAGTCACACTTGGGTGCAGGCGACTCTATCAGTCGTTTTTCTTGCTTTTATTTATTTCTATTACATTGACTTAGTCTAATGACCACCCCTTGTTGATGAAGTATCAGTATATCTCATACGGCCTTGACACTTATTTTACCATGTATTGTGAGTCACATATAGGACACGTACTCACGTAGTCGACTGGACATCGATACGTATGAGGCGTGTGACGGACAGGAGTAACTGCCCATTGAATTGTATGCAAGTAGACTTGGCAGTTACTAGAGGTTTCATGAGTCATGGATGTGACCCTACTAGGCATTGAGTGGGAAGGACAGTTTCCTTAACGTATGGGTCCCTTATGTACTTTTTTATTACTGATCCTGCTGGCCTCTGACATTCGAGGAATGTTATGCTTTGAGGTCCCTGGTATCCTGATGGAGCCATACCTGAGTTACCTGCTCCTGAGCCAGATGCCCATGCATTGAAGGTCTGTTCTTAACTGCATTATCACTGTAGAACTGGTAGGCACCCTATTGCACGCATCCCTTTCTTCTTATTATATTATCACGGTTACATGGCATGGTATTTTCTTGTATCTTGTTACATCCCTCTGAGGACCTGGTTATCTCTCCAGGATTAAAGGATTTCCCGCAGGAGTATGGAGCGACACTGGATCTATCCTGCATTGATGACGAGGCATCTCCTGTTGACTTCTAGCTTATTGATTTCCTTGAGACATTTTAGTGGACATTTTTATATCTCTTTATATTTCTATTTGTGGAGGTTGGACTCCGATCTTGTGAGACTATTTTTATAGTTGTTTGGAGTGAGCATGTTCACTCGGCTATCTTTTGATACACTTATTTATTATTTGGACTCTATTATCTTCTGTGTTGAGCTGTGATAAGATTAGATTATATTATTCTGGCCTGTAATTATTTTATTTACAGCTTATGTGTATATATATGGATTCCATATATTGGAGTATTCTTCATACATGTGCAGCTGGCATGTTCACGTACTTGGTCCTATGTATTTTGGGACTGGGGCGTTACAGCTGCGAGCAGAACATATCCTAAACCTCTGAGTAATCTAGTAGGAGATTAGTACTTTCGTCCTCGCTGTACTGATCAAAGACCCATTTAACTAAACCGACATTAAGTAATGTATTGATTCATGCAGCATACAATTTAGTTATCTTTCTATGTTCTCCTTAGGATCAATTTCATGGCTTATTCGAAAGCAGTAAAACATGTTATCATGGCAAGCATGTTATTTGATTCGCATAAGCAAGCAGGCAACCAATAGTAATCTCGTGTTGTTTTGTGACTTCTAACCAACATCGACGCACTCGCCCTTGCACCGACGTAAGGTGAATACGCCTCATTCCTTCAATGTCATATTATAAGTGCTCTGTACATGATCTCAGTGTTCCTGCACTTTTGGCCCATCGTTCCTTAACTATATGAAGGTTATTGGCATATCCGTGCCAGAATGGACTAAAGTTGTTTCTCGTTTCTTTTCTTTTCTTTTCTTAAATTGGGTTGCCCGGCGCCTCACATGATGGGTTACTATTCTAATAACCGGAGGCTTACCGTTGTATACCAATTATTACGGCTTTCACATCAATAACCGATCGCTGTTCGTCTTATAGATGTGTGCCCATCAAAGTTTAACATCCCCTCCTAGGCAGAACGGTCCCGGTGCCCCGACACAAACCCATTCGAGGGAACACCCGTACACGGAAGATTATCTCCAGTCTATTTCTCAAGTCCATTCGACCATACAATGCAAGTCTTATTCAAACAACCAAACATAGTCTTGCGTCCGCGACTCAGACTTTGTATAATCTCGTATTTCTCACATTAACTTTCTATGTTCTCATATTCCATACTTCGTTTCATTGTTCAATGGCATCATGCCCCAACTCAATGTTCGTCAACCGAACGACCCGAAGGTCCCGAACATTTTCGAGGCATCATGTCACATCTAACAGTTCCGTCACATTTATGCCACAACTGTTCTCTTCGTAACGAAGCCATCGTTTATGATTCTCGTGCACGTACGCACGCATTAACACAATTGTTCTCTATTCTTCGACTCGTGTATGCGATGTACGACTCGATACTGTAATTCCATGTTATATGCCTTAGTGTTCAATGTTCATGGCTCGTGCACTAGGGCACTCGCCTCAATTATCTTTCAATGTGATAGCCTTCTAACTCGTGCGCAGGGGTACTAATGACTTGTGCACTGAGGCACTCATCGATACAGTTATCCCATGTTCTTATGGCTTGTGCATCGAGGTGCTCATCTATTTAATGTTCAATAGCGACTCGTATATTTGATGTACGTTTTATTTCAATTGTTCTATATAGTGTTCGACACGCACTATGTTCATCTCTCGTTCGAGCTACGCTTGTGGTTTCGATAGGTTAACTTAGCATACAATGATGTATTTTTCTTAGGCATGAAGTAGGAAAGAAGAGTCAATGTCCCCCCACCTTAGCTGATACATCTTATCGTTTTGACGAGCCGATGCGGCTCAATTTCATAACTTTGTTTGCACGACCAACTCTTCTAACTTGGCCATTCGAACACTTTATAATATGTTAAATTATCCAAGCGAATTGGCCTACCGTGCCTATGCTTCAGTCCATGGCAAGGCGACGATTTGGTTTTGCGGACACCATTGCAAATAAGGCAAAATGTCGACCTCTTATATTTCAGCATAAACGTATAGCCTGCACACGAAACCAACTAAAATCAATACTTGTCCGAATCGGGCTAATGCCTTGCGTCGATTCGATTTTTTAGAATTTTCGAACCGACTCAATGCTTTCTCTCGGACCAATTTAACACTTGCATCGATCTTACTCGATACGTTCCTCGGGTCAACATAACTCTTTGCATCGATCCGACTCGATGCATTTCTTGGGTCAACGTACTCTTGTATCGATTTGCATCGATACTTAATTAAGTCAACACAACTCTTCGAGTCAATGACTCATCATAATACACCATATGGAGTGGGGCATTACAAGAGCGACATCGGAGAGCGACAGATACTTGGACCGTAGTTGGTGACACAAACAGATGAGAAAGTAAAATCGATTAAGAGTCATCTTCAAGTAGCTCAGGACCGACAGATGCAGCGAGAATATTCTCATCATCGACCTTTAGAATTCAAGGAAGGTGAGCACATATTTATGAGGATCTCACCTATACGGGGCACCATTAGATTTGGGAGTAGAGGGAAGTTGAGTCCATGGTATATTGGACCCTTCGACATGTCACCCCCAGTTTTCGAATTAGGGGTATTTTTGTCATATTTCAAGTTTTATAATTTTTAGGAATTTTATTTGATTTTATATGATTTTTAGGGATTTATTTGATTTGGTTAGGATTTTATCCAATTTGGACATAAGTTGGAGACCCGGGTAGTCTGGACACTAGTGGGACCCACATACTAGCTGGGCTTGGCCCACATGCCATCCTAATTGGGCTAGAAACCATAAACCCTATTTCTATGGCTTAATTAGTCATTTTAGAGGCTTAATTAGTATTTAGAATTAAACCGAAACGAACCAAACCCGAATCAACCCAACCTAAGTCTAATGGGTTGGAGGCTAATGGGTCTCTACCCAAAACCCAATAACCCCCCCCCCCCCCCCTCCACATGGCCGGCCAAGTAGGAGCACCCCCCCCCCCCCCTCTTTCTTCTACACAAAGTAAACTCTCTCTCTCTCTCTCTCTCAAAATTCTTTCTTTCTTCCAAGCCTCTTCTTTATCCAAGGATTTTCAATTTAGGTATGCATTTAATCCCCTCTTTTAATTCTCTATTTCATTTTTTTCTTCACAATAAATATAGAGAAGAGGATTCTCTACACTTTGCCCTAGAATTTGTAGGTTTTCCTAGAAATCTAGGTTAGAGATTTATTAGAGGTTTTCCATTAGAGGAGTATATAAGTATATATATATATATATATATATATATATATATATATATATATATATATATATATATATATATATATATATATATATATATATATATATGTATTTGTGTGTGTGTGTAGAGAGTGGTGGTAGTGGTGTTGTGAGAGAGTGTGTGTCATGAGAGTGGTGGTAAGAGTTTGGGAGAGTTTGTGTGAGTGTGTGTGTTTATAAACATATTTATATGTGTGTGTGTATGTATATATATATATAGATATATGTTTGTGTGTATATATATGTATTTACATATGTGTGTGTATGAATTTATATGTATATATGTGAGTGTGGTTGTGTGTCTATATATATACATATATAGATGGATAGATAGAGGATTAGATATATATATAGATAGGTGTATATATATATATATATATATATATATATATATATATATATATATATATATATATATATATATATATATATATATATAGAGAGAGAGAGAGAGAGAGAGAGAGAGAGAGAGAGAGAGAGAGAGAGGAAGAAGGAGAAGAATTAGATGAAGAATAAGAAGAGAAGTGCAGCTGCAGCAGCAGCATACCAGCAGTAGCAGCAACATGCACAGAAGGAGCAGCAGCAAGCAGTAGCAGTAACAGCAGCTACAGCAGTGGCTGTAGCAGGAACCCCCCCTTAGCTCCTTTACCCCTTAAACCCCCCTATATATATATATATATATATATATATATATATATATATATATATATATATATATATATATATATATATATATAGATATATATAGGGAGGAAAATGATGAGTAGAGTAAGAAGAATAAGAGATTAGAAAGTTAGAAGAATTAGAAGGAGTAAGGAAAAGAAGAAGAGAATGAGAAGAAGCTTAGAAGAAGTAGGAGAAGAAGATTAGAAGAGATGAGGGAAAAAGAGAATAGGAAATTAGGAAATTGAAGAGGATAGGAAAAGAATAAGAAGAGGGATTAGAAGAAGAAGAATAGGAAGAATTAGGAGAAGAGAGTAAGAAGAATAGAAATTAGAAGGAGAAGGAGAAGAATAGGAATAGACAATGAATCGGATTTTGGGTGAAAGGGTGAAACGGAGCCCCGAGCGTCGGAATGAGTTGAAACTTAGGGGAGACCTAGAATACGTGAATTAGACTTTGCGGGTAGGCTCCCGTGTTGAAATCGGGGTTGTAGGGCGCCGGTATCGCACCGTACCATTGCGTATCTTGAGATATTCAAGATATCGGCAATGGGCCGTAAGATGGACTAGACGTCCACTTTACCTAGGTATTTTTGTAGGTAACGTATGTATAGGCTAGTATCTTACTACCCTAGGGAGCACGGGTCAAAATACTAAGCGTAGGTAGGCTAACTTGGTTTTCACCTAGGCTAGAAATTTACCTTTATAAAGGGTAAATTTAGGATATTGGCCTACGGCCAAGATTTGAGTTCGAAGTCCAAGATGGACTTGGATATGGGTTGTAAGGGTTGGTAATGATTAGAAATAGTCGCCTAGACCTAGTCTTGACCTCGGTTGACCACGGTTGACTTTTTAGACCAAAAGTCAACTATGGGTCAACACTTTACCCAATTTAGTCCCAAATTCCATTAAACTTGAGCAGTTGACCAAAAGTCAACTATTAGTCACTATTGACCTAGGGTTGACCTAGAGTTGACCTAGAGTTGACCAGAGTTGACCCGTTGACCAAAAGTCAACTGTAAGTCAACTTTTGACCTAGTTTGATTCGGATTGACTTTCAATGTTCTCCTATGACCAAGGTTGACCTAACTAGACCTGTCTTGACCTAGTATAACTTTGTTAGGCTTAATATGACTTAGATTGAACCCATACAATCTAGTTTGACCTTGTTTGACCTAGATTGACTTAGTTTGACGTGTCTTGACTTATTTTGACTCAGTATGACTTAATTTCACTTCCAAACTATTATATTGATACAGTATTTCATCTATAGGTCCTCGAGGCACTGTTCTTGGACTCAGTCGACTTATCCATCACAGTACATACGAGTATATTCTCTGATAATATTTCTGTTTTATGATATCGTCTTTGTTTCCAGTATTTAGTATAGATTATCCTTGTTCTCTTGACACATTGTTCACACGGATTGATATTTGTCTGGATCCCGTCATAAGATGTTATTCCTCTTATATATGGTATACACTAGGCAAGTCTTCATTGTTTATTGTTCATTGTATAGATACGATTCCTGTGTAGGCTCGCGACCTCCTCAGAGAATACGTATCATGACGTGTCATGACTGGATCCACTATATTAGTCAGGGATGGGGGTGTTAGCGTAGATATGTGATCAATACCCCACAATATTGTATTATATCATCATTGTATAGTGTTAATCATACACTCACGTATGATTAGCCAGGCCAAACATTGTATCAAGTTCTAAGCCGATCACATGTTGAAACTAATACTAAACTCACATAGATATAGTTCCAGATTTTTGTATATAATTTATACTGTTTTTCCTGTTCTTACATTCAGATTATAGTCTTGACATGCCTTACCATGATTCATGTACACATTATTTATTTCGTAGATTCTCTCTATTTACTGCTACATTTTCAATATCGTATAACTAGAACTGTTATTGAGATTTGTGCTCGTTCCATCCTGACTGGATATGTTGACAAAATTTTACAGATTGTGGCGAGGAGGATTGTCCTACGTACTACGGTCCGGTTGACGTAGTGGGCGTAGACTTGGAGACCTTGGTTCAGCAGGGCTTAGCTCCGCCCGACGAGCCTCTAGCTTAGTTTAGTTAGACTAGACATTTTGGACTGGACCTTGTCTCCAGCTTGCTACTTATGTTATTATATTATATTTTGGATTGTATTAGAGACTGGGTCTTAGACTTGTATATTATATTTTATAGTCTTGTTGTCTTTATCTTTCAGTCTTTACTTATTATCTTAGAATTGTGATTGAGTATTCATATATTATCATTGCTTGTCCTCCGTTCGGAGTTGACCATATTCTCGACAGGTTTTGATATTATATATAAACTGTTGTTAGAGTAGAAAACCAACAGCATTCCACGCCATTTTTACGGTGAGGGTTGGCCGTTGTTACGTACACGTACCCTTATAGCGGGTGTGGGTCGTGACACATTTTAGTGGTAGCCCACGCAGGTCCTGAAGTCGCAATTAGTACGATGTCGTAGTGGCGCTCGACTTAGAGTGCTATTACGAGCCTGCGGTACATATCTAGGATAGGCTATAGGCTAAGAGTACTCAATCAAAGTAGGATCTTTCCTTGCTTATCTTGCTTACCGTCTTTGATATTGATTTACTGTTTTCTAGCTGTCCTCCTTTGATATAATCCTTCTTGTGCCATATTGATATCTTCTTTCAGTCTGTCTTCAGGACGGTACAGACCAGGTCCCAGCATCCTGAGTCCGCGGACGCGGAAAGGTCTGCTATGACTTGCGGACCTGATCCGGACACTCCTGCTGCAGTCGAGGTGTCAGCAGCAGCAGCTCTTGGGGGCGCTCTTCTGCTAGTTACGAGGGCTGACCCCAGGGTTGCTACGACTTTTTTGGCCGCAGAACCAGTGGTTGATGCGGGCGCTCATCCTCCTGCTGTACAGCAGATTCCTCCGCTAATTGCAGACATACTTCCACCTCCACCTCCTCAGCCTACAGATATTAGGCAGATGCTTACTTTCCTCCAGCAGATGCTGGAGACTCAGAGAGCCCAGGCTGAGGCTCAGCAGAGGCAGACAGACGCGATGCGTCAGGGCATGGAGGATGCCCATCAGTTGGCCCTTGCAGCCGTGGAGCAGAGGGCTCCGCATCATGGGACGCGACCGAGGTACGGAGATATCCAGGACTTCAAGAAGCTCGGGCCCCGTGACTTTAGTGGGACCGAGGGTGTGGTCTATGCAGATGATTGGCTCGAGGAAATCGAGCGGCAGATGAGGGCCTCCCGCCTGGCAGACGACCTGAAGGTCGAGGCGGTAGGTTTGCAGTTGCTAGACATTGCACGCACCTGGTTCAGAAACGAGCCAGCCCTAGCTGGAGAGGGTCGTACTTGGGTAGAGTTCAAGCTCCTCTTCAAGGAGAATTTCTTTTCCCCCACGGACAAGATCGACCTCGTACGGCAGTTCCAGGATCTGCAGCAGGGCAGTTTATCTGTGGAGGAGTACGCCGCGAAGTTCGGCCGTCTGAGCCGATACGCGGAGTACATGGTTCGTGACCTGGAGATCAGGGCGAGCCGTTTCAGAGAGGGGCTGATCTGGGACATCAAGATCCTCATTACCTCCTTTTATGAGACTTATACCCAGATCTATGAGGAGGCCCGCAATGTAGAGCGGGAGTGGGGCCTGAAGCCCAAGAGGGACCGTGATCTGTTTTAGGGGACTACTAGCAGCGCGGGGGCTGCTAAGCGTCCTCAACTCCAGCATCATTCTATTTTGCAACGCTCACAGCAGATTTCTGCTCCGATTAGGGCACCAGTTCAGCAGGTGCCCCGGCAGCAGCAGTAGGGACCGACGCAGCAGGCACCTACTTGCCACTACTGCAAGAGGTCCGAACATCTCTGGGAGGTTTGCAGGAGACGTTTGGGTGTGTGCCTATACTGTGGCACCGAGGGGCATCAGGCGAGGGATTGTCCTTCGAACCATCGCCCTGCAGCTCAGGGAGCACAGGGTAGGCTACCTATGGCACCGCATCACGCCCTCCACCAGCAGCGGGATATACCCCGCCAGGACAGGGCTTTTGCGATGACAGTTGAGGATCCCGCAGGCATTGGACTAGGAGGTAGGGTCTTGCTCTTTCTTTTACCCGTTCTTTTCGCCCATTGATTGATGATTGCTTTCTTAGTACCTTTAGTTTGCATATGTGATGATCATGCTAGATTAAATAGAAAACCCCAATAAAGACTGCAATAACATGATACTGTAGAGATTTAAAACCATGCATGTGTTCTGATTTCCTAGATTACATGTTATATAACTTAGGATAAAATTTAGTAGACCATGATTGTTGGGTGCTTGACTTAGAGAAGAGTACGACCGTTTGAATTTCGAGAACGAAATTTTTTTAAGGAGGGTAGATTTATCACCCCCAATTTTCGAATTAGGGGTATTTTCGTTATTTTTCAAGTTTTATAATTTTTAGGAATTTTATTTGATTTTATATGATTTTTAGGGATTTATTTGATTTGGTTAGGATTTTATCCAATTTGGACTTAAGTTGGAGGTCCGGGTAGTCTGGACACTAGTGGGACCCACATACTAGCTGGGCTTGGCCCACATGCCATCCTAATTAGGCTAGAAACCATGAACCCTATTTCCATTGCTTAATTAGTCATTTTAGAGGCTTAATTAGTATTTAGAATTAAACCGAAACGAACCGAACCAAACCCGAATCAACCCAACCTAAGTCTAATGGGTTGGAGGCAATGGGTCTCCACCCAAAACCCAATAACCCCCCCCCCCCCAACCCCCCCACATGGCCGGCCAAGTAGGAGCACCCCCCTCTTTCTTCTACACAAAGTAAACTCTCTCTCTCTCTCTCAAAATTCTTTCTTTCTTCCAAGCCTCTTCTTTCTCCAAGGATTTTCAATTTAGGTATGCATTTAATCCCCTCATTTAATTCTCTATTTCATTTTTGTCTTCACAATAAATGTAGAGAAGAGGATTCTCTACACTTTGCCCTAGAATTTGTAGGTTTTCCTAGAAATCTAGGTTAGAGATTTATTAGGGGTTTTCCATTAGAGGAGTATATATATATATATATATATATATATATATATATATATATTTGTGTGTGTGTGTGTGTAGAGAGTGGTGGTGGTAGTATTGTGAGAGAGTGTGTGTCATGAGAGTGGTGGTGAGAGTTTCTGAGAGTTTGTGAGAGTTTGGGAGAGTTTGTGTGAGTGTGTGTGTGTTTATAAACATATTTATATGTGTGTTTGTATGTATATATATATATATATATATATATATATAGATATATGTTTGTGTGTATATATATGTACTTACATATGTGTGTGTATGAATTTATATGTATATATGTGAGTGTGGTTGTGTGTCTATATATATACATATATAGATGGATAGATAGAGGATTAGATATATATATATATAGAGGGTTAGATATATATATATATATATATATATATATATATATATATAGAGAGAGAGAGAGAGAGAGAGAGAGAGAGAGAGAGAGAGGAAGAAGGAGAAGAATTAGATGAAGAAGAAGAAGAGAAGTGCAGCTGCAGCAGTATTCCAGCAGTAGCAGCAGCATGCACAGCAGGAGCAGCAGCAAGCAGTAGCACTAACAGCAGCTACAACAGTGGCTGTAGCAGGACCCCCCCCCCCCTTAGCTCCTTTACCCCTTAAACCCCCCCCTATCTATATATATATATATATGTATATATATAGATATATATATATATATATATATATATATATATATATATATATATATATATAGAGGGAAATGATGAGTAGAGTAAGAAGAATAAGAGATTAGAAAGTTAGAAGAATTAGAAGGAGTAAGGAAAAGAAGAAGAGAATGAGAAGAAGCTTAGAAGAAGTAGGAGAAGAAGATTAGAAGAGAGGAGGGAAAAAGAGAATAGGAAATTAGGAAATTGAAGAGGATAGGAAAAGAATGAGAAGAGGGATTAGAAGAAGAAGAATAGGAAGAATTAGGAGAAGAGAGTAAGAAGAATAGAAATTAGAAGGAGAAGGAGAAGAACAGGAATAGACAATGAATCGCATTTTGGTTGAAAGGGTGAAACGGAGCCCCGAGCGTCGGAATGAGTTAAAACTTGGGGGAGACCTAGAATACGTGAATTAGACTTTGCGGGTAGGCTCCCGAGTTGAAATCGGGGTTGTAGGGCGCCGGTATCGCGCAGTACCATTGCGTATCTTGAGATATTCAACATATCGACAATGGGCCATAAGATGGACTAGACGTCCACTTTACCTAGGTATTTTGGTAGGTAACGTATGTATAGGCTAGTATCTTACTACCCTAGGGAGCACGGGTCAAAATACTAAGCGTAGGTAGGCTAACTTGGTTTTCACCTAGGCTAGAAATTTACCTTTATAAAGGGTAAATTTAGGATATTGGCCTACGGCCAAGATTTGAGTTCGAAGTCCAAGATGGACTTGGATATGGGTTGTAAGGGTTGGTAATAATTAGAAATAGTCGCCTAGACCTAGTCTTGACCTCGGTTGACCCCGGTTGACTTTTTAGACCAAAAGTCAACTATGGGTCAACACTTTATCCAATTTAGTCCCAAATTCCATTAAACTTGAACAGTTGACCAAAAGTCAACTAGTAGTCACCATTGACCTAGGGTTGACCTAGAGTTGACCTAGAGTTAACCAGAGTTGACCCGTTGACCAAAAGTCAACTGTAAGTCAACTTTCGACCTAGTTTGATTCGGATTGACTTCCAATGTTCTCCTATGACCAAGGTTGACCTAACTAGACCTGTCTTGACCTAGTATGACTTTGTTAGGCTTAATATGACTTAGATTGACCCTATACAATCTAGTTTGATCTTGTTTGACCTAGATTGACTTAGTTTGACGTGTCTTGACCTATTTTGACTCAGTATGACTTAATTTCACTTCCAAACTATTATATCGATACAGTATTCCATCTATAGGTCCTCGAGATACTGTTCTTGGACTCAGTCAACTTATCCCTCACAGTACAGGCGAGTACATTCTCTGATAATATTTCTGTTTTATGATATCGTCTTTGTTTCCAGTATTTAGTATAGATTATCCTTGTTCTCTTGACACATTGTTCACACGGATTGATATTTGTCTGGATCCCGTCATAAGATGTTATTCCTCTTATATATGGTATACACTGGGCAAGTCTTCATTGTTTATTGTTCATTGTATAGATACGATTCCTGTGTAGGCTCGCGACCTCCTCAGAGAATACGTATCATGACGTGTCATGACTGGATCCACTATATTAGTCAGGGATGGGGGTGTTAGCGTAGATATGTGATCAATACCCCACAGTATTGTATTGTATCATCATTGTATAGTGTTAATCATACACTCACGTATGATTACCCAGGCCAAACATTGTATCAAGTTCTAAGCCGATCACATGTTGAAACTAATACTAAACTCACATAGATATAGTTCCAGATTTTTGTACATGATTTATACTATTTTTCCTGTTCTTACATTCAGATTACAGTCTTGACATGCCTTACCATGATTCATGTACACGTTATTTACTTCGTAGATTTTCTCTATTTACTGCTACATTTTCAATATCGTATAACTAGAACTGTTATTGAGATTTGTGCTCGTTCCATCCTGACTGGATATGTTGACAAAATTTTACAGATTGTGGCGAGGAGGATTGTCCTACCTACTACGGTCCGGTTGACGTAGTGGGCGTAGACTTTGAGACCTTGGTTCAGCAGGGCTTAGCTCCGCCCGACGAGCCTCTAGCTTAGTTTAGTTAGACTAGACATTTTGGACTGGTCCTTGTCTCCAGCTTGCTACTTACGTTATTATATTATATTTTGGATTGTATTAGAGACTGGGACTTAGACTTGTATATTATTTGTATTTGGACTTGACAGATTATATTTTATAGTCTTGTTATCTTTATCTTTCAGTCTTTACTTATTATCTTAGAATTGTGATTGAGTATTCATATATTATCATTGCTTGTCCTCCGTTCGGAGTTGACCATATTCTCGACAGGTTTTGATATTATATATAAACTGTTGTTAGAGTAGAAAACCTACAGCGTTCCACGCCATTTTTACGGTGAGGGCTGGGCGTTGTTACGTACACGTGCCCTTATAGCGGGTGCGGGTCGTGACACGACATCATAGAGCGTATCGGTCTCTAGAGGGAGTGCATGAAGTATTCCATTTGTCTTAGTTGAGAAGGTATGTGACTGATCCGAGTCATGTGGTTGACCATTCCGAGATCACAGTGGGACCCAATTTATCATACGAAGAGCAGCCGATTGGGATATTGGACACTAGCGAGAAGACGTAGTGGGTCAGACTATCTGGCTACTTCGAGTTGCATGGAAGTATCATTCCCCAGGAGAATATACTTGGGAATGCGAGGATTCCATGCGAGAGAAATATCTGTATTTGTTCGAGGATTCCGGTAAAAATTTAAGCTATCTTTAGTTGCCATAGTTCATAGATAATCTAGTATAGTTATATATTCTTAATTTCATGGGCAAAATTTTCTAAGGGTAGATTGTATGCCCTCTCAATTTTGGGATTTTTTTAAACTAATTAATTTAATAATATATACTTCTATTTTAAATTTATGACTATAAACACAATTTACCTTATCATTGACTTTTGAAGCACAACAAAGGCCAATTTCTCAAAACCAACTTCATATCCATGTTCTAGACGTATCTACCTTCAAGTAGGCATATCATGTCCCACTTAGACATGTTCCCATGCACAATATTTTTTTGTACAAATTTTGGGTCAAAATGGTCATTTTTGCCCTTCGATGTAATTTTGATGTATTTTTCAATTCCAATTTGATGCCCAAACCCGATCCAAACTATTCGACACAATATACAATTTTGATCTATTTTGAGCCTATTACACATATGCCAATAGTGTTCCATTCAATTGATTTCCCATGTGCTACTTATTTTCAAATGGCACACAAGACCCACTTAATAGACTTTTGGAGCCAATTTTGGTTCAATAAATCATATCGACTCAAAACTATGTCAACAAGCTTTGATAGAGCCTAATTATTGTTACCATAACCTATTAGGACTAATTTAGATGTATGTTATTCAGTTTTGTACAGCCATGTAGTTCAAACCCAATCAAATATTCACTTTCCATATTAAGAAACCAATGAAAACTTTTGATGGTGCATCTTTGCATATCTTGTGAATTACCTATCAAATCTCAACCAAACTTTCCTAAAAGCTTCCCTACCCAAACAATAATAGAATAAACATAAAATCTTTATATTTTTCCCCACGGAAATTGAGCTGCCCTTCCGATAAACTTTAGAAACCGAGCACACCTTCCCCTTTCCTTTCTGCACGCACCCCAACTTACCACTGACTCCTTCCTCTTTCCTGACCTCTTTCAACCCTTACACTACCTCACACGCATCCCTAAAATCTTCCTCTAACACCTTAGCAACCCCTCGAAGAGCCATAACCCATAGGGTAGATGGCACAAGGCCATGAAGTCACCCGAAGAGGCCGAACCCAATTCTGGAATCACAGCAGGTTAGTAATTTTTAAGCGTGTGTTTCTATAATTTTTAATGATCTGTTGGCTGTAAAATCATTTCTAACGTGTAGCTCTACGTGTCTACTTCCATCTTCAATTGGCCAACCATGTGGTTCTGTACTGTTTAATCTATGGCGGCCCGTTGCACGATCGTTGGTCCAGACTTAACCAATTTTGGTGCGAGCGTGATTCCGACGACATGAAGACTCACAAATAATATTGGTAACAATCCTAACATATTGTTCTAATATGCTCGTTGGCCATCTCGTCGAGTTTTTCATATTTTTAAAAATCTATTTTCGTTATACAAGTTATCGAACTGTCACGACCTGCACCCGGTATAGGGGCACGAGTGCGTGACGGCGCCCAGCCTACGCCACAACATCGACGGTAGAACGATGTTTAGATCACTAACTATCTATCTCACACAATGATATAATGTACCAATCATAGATCTTAACTCCAATTGGAGGAAAAGTATAAATGATAACACTAAATACTCATTAACAATCTAAAGCACGATAAGATATCAAAGAAGTCTAATCAACTATAAAGTCTCAAACATCAACAACTTCTAATACAATATCAAAATCCAAGTCTCAATTACAATGACAAAATCTCCATTATATATACATGCAAAAAGTTCTAACAGTGAATCTAACACAAAGGTAAAACTAGTAACTAAGTCTCTCGGTAATCACTCCTGAGTATCACGACCCATGGTTGCTATCCCCTCCTCGGATCCGTAGAATGTGGGACACAAATCCCCTGAGCAGTCATCTGAAAAATATATCAAGTCAGGATGGAACTAGCACACCTCCTCTAGCAATTCCAATTAAATGACAAATACTATAAAATAGTTATAGTAAGTATTACTTGATGAACATGAAAAGAGTGAGTCAAGAAATGAAATAGAACAAAAACTAACTAAGTACAAGAAAAGTAAATATGGTGAATCCGAAGAACATGGTAATAAAGACTGTAAATAGAGATAACTGAACAAGAACAGATGTGATGTGAGTCCAGCCAGTATAATGTGAGTCTAGTGAGTACAATATAAATCCTGTAGAAAAATATTAAAACAGTGTATTTTAAAATACCGCTTTCGACATGTAAACGGCAAGGGAATAAATACGGCACATCGCACGCTTGGCAAGCGTGCGACGGTTATCTTTTCAGATTAGACAGTAGGGTGGTTCAGCATGAGTAGGAATATTTACATGTCTACTCGAGTATTTCCCCTACCAGACTAGTACAAGCGAATCCATATCCGACACATAAATCGAGTACAAGTCCAGCCAGAAAGTAAATGATGCCAGTTGGTGTTTCTAGTAGGTGGTTCCAGTGGATGATTCCAGAAATAGAGGCCAGACAAGTGTAATACATGTATCACAAGTGAATGAATCCAAAAAATTCCAACCCGTGTCATGTCGGAGAATTGGATAATACTATACTAGAAGCTGAATCATAATAATCATCAGATAATAAAAACTATCAGAGAATGTACTCGCTTGTCGTCCCGAGCAGTAAATATGGATCGAGGCCCAAGCTACTGTCACACAAACCTATATATAAATTTATAGAGTTACTTGGTGTTCTAGAGTAAACATTATATTTCAATACATTAATTATGTACTTCTAGGCCTCTTCTAGGCCAGAAAAGTCAAACTTAGTCAAACTAAGTCAACACTAGCCAATCTAGGTCAAAGTTAGTCAAACTAAGTCAATTTGACTTAAAGATTGACTTTTGGTCAATCTGGCCAACCTTGGTCAAATCAAGTCAAATCTAGGCTAAGTTCACTTGTTACATAATATTGCTATCTCAAGATATTCCTTATACTAAGATACTCTAAGATATATATATATATATATATATATATATATATATATATATAAAATATATATATATATATATATATATATATATATATATATATATATATATATATATATATATATATATATATATATATATAGACAGATAAATAGATAAGTAAATAGATAGTTAAATGCAAAGATAGATAGATACTATCACACACTAATCTATCACTCAAATACACAAGACAACATCACTATCACTCACTGTCCAGTCCCCATTGTCTATGCTAATCTCTTGTACTACTGAACATCCTACTTATCTCTATACACAAGAACTGCTACCAAACTCTATTACCTACCTGAACCTCCCTCATATTACCCTAACACTCATCTCACTACCACTTGACATAACACATAAGTCTTCACTAGGCACTCATGCACTCACCATTCACTTTGATCAGTCCCCTTTTAAATTGTAGGGGCTGTCCTCTCCTAATTACTGTTGATTGCTGTCACGATCCGCACCCGCTTTTCGGGATGCGAATGTGTGTCCAAGTCCAGCCTACGTCGCAGTGTCGGTGGTAGTATGCTGTCTAGCCTGCAATAAACAAAATGCTCATAAAATACTATCTTTATTGCTCATTCACAACAACTAAATCAATTTACAATATTCACAAGTTTTACAGTTAATCAAAATACACTGTCTTACAAATATTAAAAAAACTACCAACACATCTAACTAGTCTTCTAGGGTTGACCTTCGCATATACCCATGTCTCCCCCGTATAGTCCATAGCACAAAAGTAGGAAGCAAGGCAAGTCACTTGTAACGATCCAGTCAGAAAAGGAGCAAAGTACAACCATATTACATTTAATGTTGTTAGCACAAAATAAGCTAGAACAATAAAAAACAATAATGGTAAAGAATATATAAACAAATAACAAGATATGGACTCGACATAGAAAACAATAACCATGAACTAGTAAGCTAATAGAAAAGAAACATGATGATAAAGAACTGAACTATGATAAAGAACAATGGAAACGACTGTGTGTGTGAAATAACTTTTAATACGTGAACGGCTGGGCTAATATGGCATATCATAGATGGCTATCATTTGGTAATTGGTACGGCTAACTCATGCGTGAGGTGTATGACTTAGCTATCATTCGGTAATGGTATTTGGGTTTGTTCACGTACTTACCGAGTTTTCCCTTCCGACTCACTAACAATTAATAACGGTCAATGATACAGTAAGAGGGATACAATAAGACTACCGTGTCACCATCATGTTTCAACGGAATATCAAACAAGGAAACGATAAAGAAAACATCATAATGAACCAAAACATAATACAATACTATACTTGCCTGAACCCTTGAACAAACCATAGTCACAAGTCGAGGATGGGAGGAAAGTCGACTTAGAAGATATCTTCCATATTGTACCATCGTACCACGAACCGTGCACGAAAACCATAAGTCAATTATAGGATTCTAATTCTAAAATCATGGAATAAGTGGCTAATGGTTTAACTTATCTAATAATAATTAATTCTAGAAAAATCACTTAAAATATAATTTAACCTAATAATAATATGAAATATAACTTAAATAGGGAATTTCGGTCAAAGAAAGTCATGTTTCCAATTTTGAAAACCATGGTAAGTAAATCGAGATGTGCCATTGACTAACTAGTCAAATGTTATGAACTCGAGATTTTGAAAGTGCATCTTGGTATATTTTAGCGCAATGAGTGCGTAGAAATTGACAGTGAAGCAAAATCACGCTTTGGTCAAAAGTTATTCCGTTATAGCTAACCATGACCAAATCGGTGATTTACCGATCAAAGCTGAGTTCAACATAATAAATAAAACAATAAATTAATATTTGAAATTTGGGAAAAATTATATGTCGAAGACATTGTGTAAGCTTTCCAAAACTTCAAACAGATTGTAAATTGGAGTCCGGGATCTCCCGAAATCTCAAAAATCGTGCAATGTGTCGAGTTTTGGACGACCGATACTCAAAATAATTATCCAGAAATTCACAAATAAAATCTTAAAAAATAAAATGTATATTCTAAAATATGCCCTAGATACGATTCCAACAAAAAAAGCGCACGAAAATGACGCCGAAGCTGTCCGCAATCACTCCGTGAAGTCGGAAGTCTCCAAGGAGCAAACTTCTCAAAAATTCGGCCAAGAAATAAACTAGATTTTTTGAAAAACTATATGATATATATATATATATAAGAGAGAGAGAGAGGCGGTTGGGCGCCGACAGGTGGGCCCGCTAGGCTAGATGACTGTATAAATTTTTTTTAATTACAGAAAATCATTTAAAAATTATTTTAACTCCAAATAAATTCAAATAAATCCCAAAAAATTCCCAAAATTCTAGAAAATATTTCTAGTTGTCTAAAGCCTAAATAAAATGTTTGGTCTCAAAATATTATGGTATGACCCTATAGTAAATCCCAAAAGTCTATAGAAAAATAAATTTTATAGTTTTAATTATCTAAAAATTTCCAAAATTTTTAGAAAAATCCTAGAATATTATAGAAAATAGTTTTAGTCATTTAGAGCCCAAATAAAAATATTTGGTCCATAAATAACCCCGAATGACCTTATAGTAAATCTTGGAAGCCTTTAAAAAAATACTAAACCTTCGTAAATAAATATCTAAAAATATCCAAAAATTGTGGCAAAGTATAAAATAGGTAAATAACATATATATTAGCTATCTAGAGGCTATATGACCTTAGTATGGTCATAGCTCACCTACACGCTTAGGCACGACTACCAATGATCATAAAATTAATCATAATAAAAAAAGGAAGTGGGCTTACAATTGCTAAGGCACATGTGAATCCCCCTACACAGATAACACACAAATTCTCTTACTTTTCTACATGTATACTGCCACAAGAATTATTAGAGGGCTGATGCATAACTCAACTGAGTGACTGATACATATATTATATGATTCCATCTACTCTTCATATACACTGATACAATTCCTAACTTTTCCCTACATCCTAATCTAAACTTTCCCGTGTTCCTGATATCAAACCCTCACTCTACCTACATATATATATATATACCTAGGATATATTGACACACACACACACACACACACACACACACACAACATATACATACATATATATATATATATATATATATATATATATATATATATATATATATATATATATATAAAAAATATATATATATATATATATATATATATATATATATATATATATATATATATATATATATCCTATACACTGATACAATTCCTAACTTTTCCCTACATCCTAATCTAAACTTCCCCGTGTTCCTGATATCAAACACTCACTCTACCTACATATATATATACCTAGGATATATTGACAACACACACACACACACAACATATATATATATATATATATATATATATATATATATATATATATATATATATATATATATATGTATATATATAATATATTGTCACGACCCGCTACCCAAATTGTTGGGCCGGGCCGAGTCATGTCCAGCCTGCGCTTAAGATAAAGCGCAGTAAGCTGTTCTATAGATAACAAGATAAGACTAAATGTGCAAACAGTTCTATAAGTAATAAAGAGTCATAAATGCTCCAAACACAAAAGTCGTCTCATATAGTAATAAGTCCAAGTACAAGTCTGAAATGTAAAACTGGATACATGTCCAGTTACAAAATACGTAGTCTAATACATGACTACACTAAATATCCCAAGCAACTACGCAAACTAGACGAGTTTCCCCGCAGGTACATCCTAGTAAGGCTAAGCCTGGTTCTCGGCAGTAACTCCATAATATGATTCACAGAGCAACTCCTCCTCAGTAAGTATACCTACAACATTATCCTGTCAGGAGGGAGCAAGTACTGATTCTAACAAACTAGCATATGAAACATGGAAATGAACATAAGAGGAATACCTGGAAACATGGCATCACATAATCTATCATGACAAGGACACATATGTCATAGAGACAGATGTATATGTAGTGTTTAAAACGGTAGTAGGTACGTGATCGTCAATAGGTGTACAATATGTAGGGGCACATGTAAATGAAATATACAAACGTATAAGTGTACAAGCATAGGTGTACCTTCGTACAGAAATGCGGGATAATGGCCTATGGTGCAGTAACATATAAAATAAAACTTTGCTCGGTACGATAAAGGGGGCATGATCACGTACTCTACTATCAGTTTCTCCATAACCCATATTCTAATCATGTGAGAGATACATAAAGACTGGTCTAAGCATGGTAGTGACTGAAAGTACAACATGTGAAGATTTAACTTGCTACCCTAAGGATCAGCATTTAATATGGTTGGATTTGCAGTTCATTGTTGAAACAGTATGTAAAGTTTGTATAATGTACTTGTCTCTAGCAAAGCAAAGCAGCGATAAAAATGCTATAGATGCCTGGTGACTCGTCACTGTAGAAATAAATACATAAACTTAGTTTTTATACTAAGTTAAACACTACGACACTAGTGGTACAATACGACTTTCTGATTGGACACCTAGCCAAATGGGGACTTTAGCATAGGAGACCAATGTGGGATGACACACTACTATAACTAACTTTCTAGGGTCTTTACACTAGTGTGGGGTGAGGTTCAATACGGCTATAACTCAAAATAACACAAAAAGATACAAGTCGTAATTATTCAATAAATAAATCAACTATACATTATGTTCCAACAATTTTTGAGATAGACAAAAAGCTCAATTTTATATAAAATAAAGTACCAAAATGATCCTTGTTAATTATAGAAATTTATTATAATTTTTTTGGAATTTATTAAACAGTACATGTATTTTATAAAAATCAGTTTTTATAAGTACAACAGAAAGTGAGTTCTGGTTTCATATGCCAAAACTGTGGCAAAACTGTAAATTAAATACTGTAAAAATTATGCTAAATTAGCTAAATTAACATAGTATCTAAATACTATTTTTCCAAAATTTTAACAGCAATTAAGTATTTTTAGAAATTCAAAAAATAGCATAGTACACAATCTGAAATTAAATAATTAATTATCTGCGTATTTTGTCCATGTACATAATTTGAACCAGAGTTCAAATACAGGACCCAAGGCCATGAATCAAGTCCAATATTACTTGTACAGGTCTTGAATGTGTTAAAACACATTGAAGCCCAAAACCCATGCTAGGCTTGGACACCAAATGGTTGCAGTACTAAATACAGGATTTTAAATAATAATAATATATATATTCTTTTTAAAGTGGTAAAAATATACAAGTCATAATTTAAACAATAAAAATGACTTGGGAATTTGCACAATAATATTTGTACATAGTAGAATTTTGAAATATATAAAATAAATAACTATAACATTTATATATATATACATATGTTAAATATACATATATATATAAGAAATACTTAATTATAAAATATATATATATATATACAAATATTGTATACATATATATATAATAGTATATATATAATAATATATATACACATGAACATATATACATATATATACATAAATACATATATATATATATATTAATATATATATATATATATATATATATATATATATATACTATATATATATATATATATATATATATATATACACATATATATATATATATATATATTTTTTTTTATATGTATATATATATATATATACACATATATACACACATATATATATATATATATATATATATATATATATATATATATATATATATATCTATATATATATATACACATATATAATATAATAGAGTACTAAATATAAATATATATATATATATATATATATATAATATATATATATATATATATATATATATATATATATATATATATATATATATATATAAAAAAAATATATATATATATATATATATTATATATATATATATATATATTATATATACTGTATTATATATATATATATATATACACTGTATTTGTATATATATATATATATATATAATAATAAAACAAAAGAAAACAAAAAGAAAAAAGAAAATGAATAGAACAGCAGGGGGGGTTCAAACTCGGCCCAAAGGGTCGGGTTCTCGGGTTTGGTCGGGCTGGCCAGGGGGTCAGCCCGCTCTGGGTGTTAGGGATATGACTCGGGTTAAATTTATTTAGGTTTAGGTTAATATTTATTAAAACCCGATAAAATAAATCCTGTGTCCTGACAGTTAAGGACACAGGAGTCGCGTGTCCGTGCTAAGCACGACACGTACGGGTCTAGTCTTCGTGTCCAGACACACCAATGTACTGCTCGTGTCCTGGCGAGTCACATACGTGAAAACGAGACACGCACGACACGTATTGATGCTGCAACTTACGTGTCCGACTTTGGAGAGGGTTTCTAAAGCGCTGGATGGCGGAGGAGGCGATGTCGCGGTGGCACTTAGGTGGCGATCGACTCAGCTCGCTGTGGCGAACCGATGGGTGGAGGTTGAAGACGATGGCGACTACTGTGGAGACTGGATGGGGGGTTCGTCGGAGCTAGGGTTACGACGAGTTTAAATGGGGAAGACGGGGGTGGTGGTTGGCGGAGATGGATTGTGGGGGTGGTGGTTGGGTCGAGGGAAGTGGGGGGTTTTTTTATAGGGTGTCTAGGTCGGTCGAAGTCGACTGAGGCGGCCAAAAATGGCAGAAAAGATCGGGATTGGTCGTCGGGGAGCTGGCGGTCGTCGGGGGTGGGTAGGATTAGGTTTTACAGTTAGGTCCTTAGACTTTAGGATTTTACAATTTGGTCCCTCCCCTAGGTAAATGCAATAATAAATTTGTATAACAGAAATAAAACAATTTACAATTTGCAAACTGCTATAAAAACAAATTAACAAATTGCATAATGATATTAAAACAATTCTAAATATTACAAAATGATATTAAAACATTTTAATAAATTATAAAATGGTATTTTAGTTATTAAAACTCATTTAAAAATTGTAGAAAAATTCTTAAAATCATATTAAATTATTTTAAGGCTAAATATGTCATTAAAAATTAATTAACACTAATTAAATCAAAATTGAAAATCAGGGGCTGACAAGTCTTTCCTTTTTGAAAAATTTCGTCCTCGAAATTCACAAGGATTGAAGACCCTACAATTTTCTAACATAACAAGAAATACAACTATGACTAAGGCTATGATCGAAACTAACCTCTAGGGTATCAAGCGGGAACGGGTGGTTCCCTCGCAGCGGTTGGGTCGAACAAGTAAGGGTATCTCTCCTTCATGTCCGACTCCCTCTCCCAAGTAGATTCAACCGGAGAGTGACGGCTCCAAGCTACTCGTACTAAGGGTATAACCTTGTTTCTCAGCCTCTTCTCCCTCCTGTCTAATATCTCCATTGGCTGCTCAGAAACTGCAAGGCTCGGTCTGATCTCCAACTCTGAATGATCTAGCACATGACTGGGGTCCGGAACATATCTCCTCAGCTGGGATACGTGAAAGACATCGTTAACTCCTGCTAGGTTTGGTGGAAGTGCAACCCTGTAAGCTACCTCTCCAATCCTGCCAAGTATCTCGAACGGCCCGATGTATCTGGGGCTCAGCTTCCCTTCTCGTCCCTCCTCGTCCGAACCGGATCGTCCCTCTAGAAGGTGATATCTTCACTAGCACCATATCACCATCTGCAAACTCTATCGATCTGCAACTAGCATCAGTCCAGTGTTTCTGCCTGTCCTGAGCTACTCTAAGCCTGTCTCTGATCATCCCGACCTTCTCTGCTGCATCCGTGATCATCTCTGGCCTAAGCATAACTCTCTCCCTAACATTGTTCCAAAAGAGCGGTGTACGGCATCGTCGTCCATATAGTGCCTCGAAAGGAGACATACCGATGCTGGCTTGGTAGCTGTTGTTGTATGAAAACTCTACCAAGTACAGATGGCTCTCCCATGATCCTCCAAAGTCAAGTACACAGGTCCTCAGCATGTCCTACAGCATCTGTATTGTCCTCTCGGACTGCCCATCTATCTGCGGGTGGTATGCCGTACTGAACTTGAGCCGACTGCCCAACTTCTCCTGTAAGATCCTCCAGTAGTGGGACGTGAATCTGCTGTCTCTGTCCGACACAATGCTCACTGGTACTCCGTGCAAGGGAACAATCTGCTGCATGTATAGCTCTGCCAACTTCTCGGTGAAAAGCCCCACCTTGAAGGGTATGAAGTGCGCACACTTCGTCAGCCTGTCCACGATAACTCAAATGGCATCCTTCCCTCCTTGGGAACGAGGAAACCCTGAGACGAAGTCCATCGTAATGTGTTCCCACTTCCACTCGGGAATGGATAACGGCTGCAACAGACCAGCTGGCCTCTGGCGCTCCGCCTTGACCTGCTGGCAAACTAGGTATCTCGAAATAAAATATGATACATCCCTCTTCATCCCGTGCCACCAAAGATGTTCCCGCAAGTCACGGTACATCTTGTTAGCACCAGGGTGAATAGAATATCTCGATCGGTGCACCTCCTACAAGACTGCCTCTATCAGCTCTCCCTTCGGCACGCACAATCGGCTGCCATGCCTCAAGGATCCATCCTACGCTACGGTGAAGTCATCCAGCAATCCAGCTAAAGCCTGGGCTCGAAGCCTGCGAAGGCTCTCATCTGTAGACTGTGCCTCCCTGATCTGCTCCATCAAACCTGACTGAATGTCAAGCGCCATCATCTGTATCACTGATCCTGGCCAAACTATCTCGATACCGAGCTTCTCCAGATCTTCCCGCAAATACCGATCTATCATCAGATACCATGCCATCGGATGCCTGCTCAGCGCATCCGCCACCACATTTGCCTTCCCAGGGTGATACTGTAAATCGATGTCGAAGTCTTTCATCAACTCTAACCATCGTCTTTGCCTTATGTTCAGCTCTTTCTGTGTGAACACATACTTCAAGCTCTTGTGGTCAGTAAAAATTTCCACACGCTCTCCGTATAAGTAATGTTTCCATAACTTGAGTGCAAAGATCACCGTAGCTAACTCTAGGTCATGGGTAGGATAGTTCCGCTCATGAGTCCGCAATTGCCTATATGCATAAGCAATCACTTTCCCATGCTGTTGTAGGACACATCCTAGCCCCTTTCCAAAAGCATCGCTGTATATGGTGAAACCTTCAGATCCTGAAGGTAAAGTCAGAACTGGAGCGGTCGTCAGCCTCCTCTTCAGCTCCTCAAATGCTGCCTGGCAGTCCTCTGACCAGATGTACTCTGCGTCCTTCCGCGTCAGCTTCGTCATGGGTTCAGCTATCCTAGCAAAGTCCTGGACGAACTTCCTATAATAGCCGTCTAAACCCAGAAAGCTCCTGATCTCTGAAACTGACGTCGGAGCCTTCCATGTCTCAACTGCAACAATCTTCCTGGGATCCACCGAGATTCCTTCTCCAGTAACTACATGGCCGAGAAACTCCACTCGGTCTAAAAAGAACTCACACTTCGACAATTTGGCAAACAATCTCTCCTGCCTCAGAATCTCCAAAACTGTCCGCAAGTGTTCTGCGTGCTACTCCGGCATCTTCGAGTATATCAGGATGTCGTCGATGAATACTACGATTAACTTATCAAGATACTGGTGAAATGTCTTATTCATCAAATTCATAAAGACAGCTGGCACATTTGTGAGATCAAATGGCATCACCAGAAACTCGTACTGTCCGTACTTCGTGTTGAACACCGTCTTCTGGATGTCTGCTGCCCTAACCTTCACCTGGTGGTACCTGGATCTCAAGTCTATCCTGGAAAATACTTTTATGCCACTTAACTGGTCGAACAAATCATCTATCCTGGGCAGAGGATATTTGTTCTTAATGGTGATGGCATTCAACGCCCGGTAGTCAATACACAACCGAACTGTACCATCCTTTTTAGGTACAAAGAGCACTGGAGCTCCCCATGGAGAAGCACTAGATCGAATGAAACCCTTTTTCAACAGGTCATCAATCTGCTCTTTCATCTCTACGGCCTCCTTGGGGTTCACTCTATAGCAAGTCCGGGATACTGGTGATGAACCCGGTACTAAATCTATGGTGAACTCCACATCTCTGTCAGACGGAAGTCCTGGAAGATCCTCTGGGAATACATCCATAAACTTCCTAATGATAGGGTGTGGCGGTGCTACGTCCCCAACTGTCGCACAACAGTTCGGCTCTAGGCTAATCTTCGGCCCTGTCCTCCTGACACTGAATGGTGTTGTGCCTAGGGGACTGAACAGAATACTACCCTTATGACAGTCTATAGCTGCATAGGCATAGCTAACCCAGTCCATCCCCAATATGATATCATAACCGGGGAGTGGCATCACAAAGAATCGTCCCCTGAACTCTCTCCCAGCTGTAGTAATAGAGCATCTATAGATAGCTCTAATAGGCACTGGTCCTCCTCCCGTCATTACAGTACTGATCTCCTCGGTAGGTGTAGCTACTAAGTGGTATTTATACAAAAACTCTAATGACAGTAAGCTATGAGATGTACCAGAATCAAACAAGCATAGAGCTAGAAAAGTATGCAAATAAATATGACCTGTGATGACGTCAGCCAAATAATCTGGCTCCGAAACCTGCTCCGGCTCCGGCTCAAGGACTAGACTATAAGCCTTCCCCTGGGGTCCCTTCTGCTGCTGCAGATGTTGCCCAAACCTCTGCTGCTGAGTCGGGAGTGGTCCTCTAGGTCCCTTGGCTGCTGGGCAGTTCCGAATCTGATGGGTGGCAGACCCACAAACTAAGCACTGCCCTAACCTCTTCCTGCAGACGGCAAAGTCATGCCCTGGCCTTCTATAGAAAGAACATATAGCCCCCTTCTGCTGCTGCTGAGGTCCCGGGGCTCTAACTGGCGGGGTTGGGTGGTGATGTACGGGACGGTATGTCTGCTGGTGCGGCGTCGGTGCTTTCTGCTGGAAAGCCGGACGCTTGGACGGTCCCTCGAGGTATACAGAAGCCGGCCTCTTGCAAGACTGAAGACATTCCTCTATGCTCCGGGCCAACTCTAGGCTCTGGTAGTAGTCAGTCATACCGTTCGCCACTATAAGAATGTCGATGTCTGGAACTAGATCATGGCAAAACCTACGCGTCATCTCCTCTGGGTCTGCAACCAGACTAGGAGCGAAACGGCTCAGGCGACTAAACTCTGCCGTATACTCATCAACAGAACGGTTCCCTTGCTGGATATTCTGGAATGGTAGCCCCATGGCTACTCTAGCGGTGGTCGAGAAGAATTTCTTCTTGAACTGGGTCTTGAACTGATCCCAAGTGGCCCACCCTCTCACAAATAACGGCTCATTCCGGAACCAAACTCCTGCCAGGTCTATCAGCAGAAATCCCGCTGCCTCGACCTGGAGGTCATCCGGCATCCTAACTCCAAGGAGCTTCCTCTCTACTGAGTCTAGCCAGTCATCTGCTACTACTATGCTCTTAGTCCCTGAAAACTCCTTGGGGTTCAGACCCATGAAGTCCTTGATCGTCCCCGCTCTCTGCCGTGGCTCTACAGGTGGTGGGACCAAGGTACGTTCCTCAGAATACTCCATGCTCTGGCGAAGTAGGGTGGTCTACTCCTGATGGGTTGTTAGGAACCCCTGGATCAGAGTGAGCAGTTGGTTCCCGTCGAGTATGCGGAAGCCTGGGTAGGTATAGTGATAGGTGGTGGTGGAAGTATCGAGTCCTGCTGGGACTGTGATGTGGAAGGTGGTGGAGGCATCTGGGTTTGTGGATTTGTGGAGTGGGGGAGTATGGTAGGTGGAGGTGTATCGGTCAACTGGTCAGCTGACTGGATAGGAAGTGTGCCATTCTCAGGTGTGACATACTGGGATGAACGAGTAAGCACCATCTAATTACAATAAAAAGGACTTATAAGGACTTGTTAAAGTAAGCAATTATAGACAAGAAAATCGAATTATAATAGCATGCATGTGATGTATTTCCTACGTTGCAATCCTAGTATTCCTCTAGGTGTTCTAAGCGTCATTCCTAATGCTGTCTAATTACCTTAAGTTCCTAATTGCAGGCATGCTTGGTACAATAACGTAACCAAACAATTTAGTCTCGACCTGCATGGGCCACCACTAAAAACATGTTACGACCCGCTATCCAAATTATTGGGCCAGGCCGAGTCATGTCCAGCATGTGCTTGAGATAAAGCGCAGTAAGCTGTTCTAGAGATAACAAGATAAGACTAAATGTGCAAACAGTTCTATAAGTAATAAAGACTTATAAATGCTCCAAACACAAAAGTTGTCTCATATAGTAATAAGTCCAAGTACAAGTTTGAAATATAAAACTGGATACATGTCCAGTTACAAAATACGTAGTCTAATACATGACTACACTAAATATCCCAAGCAACTACCCAAACTAGACGAGTTTCCCCGCAGGTAAATCCTCGTAAGGCAAAGCCTGGTCCTCGGCAGTAACTCTATAATATGAGTCACAGAGCAACTCCTCCTCAGTAAGTATACCTACAACATTATCCTGTCAGGACGGGAGCAAGTACTGATTCTAACAAACTAGCATATGAAACATGAAAATGAACATAAGAGGAATAACTGGAAACATGGCATCACATAATCTATCATGGCAAGGACACATATGTCATAGAGACAGATGTATATGTAGTGTTTAAAACGATAGTAGTACGTGATCGTCAATAGGTGTACAATATGTAGGAGCACATGTAAATGAAATGTACATACGTATAAGTGTACAAGCATAGGTGTACCTCCGTACAGAAATACGGGATAATGGCCTACGGCACAGTAACATATAAAATAAAACTTTGCTCGGTACGATAAAGGGGGCATGATCATGTACTCTACTATCAGTTTCCCCATAACCCATATTCTAATCATGTGAGAGATACATAAAGACTGGTCTAAGCATGGTAGTGACTGAAAGTACAACATGTGAAGATTTAACTTGCTACCCCAAGCATCAGCATTTAACATGGTTGGATTTGTAGTCCATTGTTGTAACAGGATGTAAAGTTTGTAGAATGTACTTGCCTCTAGCAAAGCAAAGCAGCGATAAAAATGCTATAGATGCCTGGTGACTCGTCACTGTAGAAATAAATACATAAACTTAGTTTTTATACTAAGTTAAACACTACGAAACTAGTGGTGCAATACGACTTTCTGATTGGACACCTAGCCAAATGGTGACTTTAGTATAGGAGACCAATGTGGGGTGACACACTACTATAACTAACTTTCTAGGGTCTTCACACTAGTGTGGGGTGAGGTTCAATACGGCTATAACTCAAAATAACACAAAAAGTTGCAAGTCGTAATTATTCAATAAATAAATCAACTATACATTGTGTTCCAACAATTTTTGAGATAGACAAAAAGCTCAATTTTATATAAAATAAAGTACCAAAATGATCCTTGTTAATTATAGAAATTTATTATAATTTTTCTGGAATTTATTAACCAGTACATGTATTTTATAAAAATCAGTTTTCATAAGTACACAGAAAGTGAGTTCTGGTTTCATATGCCAAAACAGTGGCAAAACTGTAAATTAAATACTGTAAAAATTATGCTAAATTAGCTAAATTAACATAGTATCTAAATACTATTTTTCCAGAATTTTAACAGCAATTAAAGTATTTTTTAGAAATTCAAAAAATAGCATAGTACACAATCTGAAATTAAATAATTAATTATCTGCGTATTTTGTCCATGTACATAATTTGAACCAGAGTTCAAATACAGGACCCAAGGCCATGAATCAAGTCCAATATGACTTATACAAGTCTTGAATGTGTGAAAACACATTGAAGCCCAAAAACCCATGCTAGGCTTGGACACCAAATGGTTGCAGTACTAAAATACAGGATTTTAAATAATAATTATATATATATTCTTTTTAAAGTGGTAAAAATATACAAGTCATAATTTAAACAATAAAAATGACTTGAGAATTTGCACAATAATATTTGTACATAGTAGAATTTTGAAATACATAAAATAAATAACTATAACATTTATATATATATATATATATATATATTTTTTTACATTTATATATATATATATATATATATATATATATATGTATATATATATATATATATATATATATATATATATATATATATTTTATATATATGTATATATATATATATATATATATAAAATATATATATATATATATATATATATATATATATATATATATATATATATATATATATATATATACATATGTTAAATATACATATATATATAAGAAATATTTATTATAAAATATATATATATATACAAATATTGTATACATATATATAATAGTATATATATAATAATATATATACACATAAACATATATACATATATACATATATATACATATATATATATAAAATATATATATATATATATATATATATATATATATATATATATATATATATATATATATATATATATATAATAGAGTACTAAATATAAAATATATATATATATATATACAAATACAATATATATACATATAATACAGTATATATAATATATATATATATATATATATATATATATATATATATATATATATATATATATATATATATACATATACATGTATACATATATACATAAATATATATATATATAAATATTAAAACAAAAGAAAACAAAAAGAAAAAAGAAAATGAATAGAACAGCAAGGGGGGGTTCGAACTCGGCCCAAAGGGTCGGGTTCTCGGGTTTGGTCGGGGTGGCCAGGGGGTCAGCCCGCTCTGGGTGTTAGGGATAGGACTCGGGTTAAATTTATTTAGGTTTCGGTTAATATTTATTAAAACCCGATAAAACAAACCCTGTGTCCTGACAGTTAAGGACACAGGAGTCGCGTGTCCGTGCTAAGCACGACACGTACGGGTCTAGTCTTTCGTGTCCAGACACACCAATGTACTGTTCGTGTCCTGGCGAGTCATGTACGTGAAAACGAGACACGCACGACACGTATTGATGCTGCAACTTACGTGTCCGACTTTGGAGAGGGTTTCGAAAGCGCTGGACGGCGGAGGAGGCGATGTCGCGGTGGTGCTTGGATGGCGATCGACTCAGCTCGTTGTGGCGAACCGATGGATGGAGGTTGAAGACGACGACGACTACTGTGGAGACTGGACGGGGGGTTCGTCGGAGCTAGGGTTACGGCGAGTTTAAATGGGGAAGTCGGGGGCGGTGGTAGGCGTAGATGGGTTGTGGTGGTGGTGGTTGGGTCGAGGGAAGTGAGGGGGTTCTTTTATAGGGTGTCTAGGACGGTCGAAGTTGATTGAGGTGGCCGGAAATGGCGGAAAAGATCGGGGTCGGTCGTCGGGGAGCTGGCGGTCGTCGGGGGTGGATAGGATTAGGTTTTACAGTTAGGTCCTTAGACTTTAGGATTTTATAATTTGGTCCCTCCCCTAGGTAAATGCAATAATAAATTTGCATAACTGAAATAAAATAATTTACAATTTGCAAACTGCTATAAAAACAAATTAACAAATTGCATAATGATATTAAAACAATTCTAAATATTACAAAATGATATTAAAACATTTTAATAAATTGTAAAATTGTATTTTAGTTATTAAAACTCATTTAAAAATCATTTATAAATTGTAGAAAAATTCCTAAAATCATATTAAATTATTTTAAGGCTAAATATGTCATTAAAAATTAATTAACACTAATTAAATCAAAATTGAAAATCAGGGGCTGACACACACACACACACACACACACACACACACACACACACACACACACACACACACACACACACATATATATATATATATATAATATATATAGACTTATAGACTTATAGACACACACAGAGGATACATTCATGTGTATCCTAATGTCTTCCCTAACTATACTCTACCTTACCCTTCATATTCCTGACATTGGTACACTCAAGAACCAATACCAAATTGACACTTCCAATCCCAATTTCTTATATAAACCTATATAACATATTCCACAAAATTTCATTACCTCGACTGATACCAAGTATCAGTCCAACCGATTCTTCACATCAGTTCCAACTGATTCTCAAGTAGATGTATTCTCAAAAACCTTGACTACACTCTACTGCTATCACTCCCTCTCCAATTGACACTGCTTATCTATCTACTGATCTATCTATTCACCCTTATCTAGCTATCAATTTTTGACTAACTTACTTGATGGACACTCGAAACTCAGCACAGGCTAAGTGGCAGCACTACCCAATGCAACCTGGCTAAACCTCCTACTGTAATTCAAATCTGTGCACATAGTGCATCAGATGAAAACTTGGCATGATATGCCCTACAGTGGCCTCCTACACTAGAGTTCTCCTCTACTTAGATACTGTTATGAATTCCCAAAGTAGCAAATGCTACTTGCCACCAAGCCCTCTTCATTTCTGCTGCTAACTTCTAAATCCCCATACCCTATTCATGTCATTTCCTATAGGACTGACATAGCCCGATTCCCGCTTCATGTCTCCACTGATACTAATAGGAAGTGACTGATATATTTAAAGGATCAATGACTGATATAATTGCGTTTAATCCCTTTCACCACATTTGTAGGACTGATGCATGTAATGAATATTCATTCCTATTCCCTCTCATCTTATTGACTGATACAAGACATCCTCCTACATCTTAACTGATACAACTAAACCCCTCTTCCTAAACCGACTGATACATACAAAATTAAGGTTGATACATACTTCACTCCCTATATTGATGCCTATAAGCCTCTCCTAACTCATACCTATACACTACATGGTATTATTATTGTAGTGCCCCGTTCCGCTCAGTCAATCGGAGGCATCGGAATGCCGACGACGTTCGGACTTAGCCTTGCAACGGTAACTCGAAGATATCGCTCGGTCGAGACGACTCCTCGCTCAGGTGGGGTAGTTTCAGTGAGCTTGCCTCATCTTAGCCTTCACATAATAAATCATATGTTTTCAACTTGCACAAGTAGGCTTGATAAAAGAGACGAATCCACATAGATAAGAAAATAATCCTGACGGGTCGAATTGAGTTAGAATATGGAAAGGTCCAACGGTCGTCTTAGAGTTGGTGCACGGCGTGCTTTGAAAATGACACTCGATCCTTTGACCCGTGGCTTGGGAGAAGGAAAGTTGGTATTCACCGCAAAGCTAAGAGTTAGCCAAAGTCATAGGCGTCACCCACGTAAATGCATGATAAAGCATGCACGCTTCCACGATGCAAGGCTTGGCATAGCCTTCGCTCGCCCCACAGGGTAAAGTTACATTGCACGGCTTGTGGCATAAGTCTAGACACCCAAAGAGCTTGGTTGTTTAAACTCGATCGCGTGCACGGCACGTTCCCATGATGCAAGGCTTGACGCAGTTTTTGCTCGTTAAGTTGTTGAATGTTTCAGTTAGGCAAGTTGTGTTAGGCTATCGGAGTAGTAGCAAGCACGGTCGTACGAGTTCTACGGTTGGGTATAACCACATAGTTTTATGGTATCAAGGCCCGTCATATAAAGTATACCTTGGGTGATAGCCGTAGCTGGACGAACTGCTCGGGTTATTCAGGAACTTTCAGCGGGGCTAGCTACTTGCGTTGAAAGGGTCGTCGAATAGAAAGGCTATAGTCCATGATAGCTTGTGATGTTAGTGACCAATTCATATAGATAGGTCGGCACGGTTGGCAATCCGCGTATGTGCCTTTGGATTGAGTCAGTTGAATGTGCGTATAGTTAGAACATGATGTTTGGGCCTAAGATTTGGTGTCAACGTAAGCGACGTGCTTCGGCACAAGATATAGCATCGAGTCTTGAGTAGTTGACATATAAGTTACATAAGTTGCATTTGAGTCATCTTGAGTTTAAGTCAGAAAACGCCACAAAGCAAAGTCGGTCGAGTGACACTTATTCCACAAGTTTTGATTGGGTCGGTTGGTGATTAAAGTAGCAAGGACCGCACGGCGGCAATATGGTTAAGTCACACTGAGTTTGCGAGGTACGGCATATGGACTTGTAGTACGGTCACATAGAAATGGAGTCTTATCATGTAGTTGCGTCTCTGATTTGGGCCGTAAGGCAAACACGACTCGATAGGTTAACGTTATTGGTACAAAAAGGGTCTAGAGGCAAGGCATGAGTTAACGTTGTTATTGCAAGCATGGGATGGTCTTGAGACACAAAATAGGCTAAGGCGTCTGTCCTAAAACTGATCCTAAGATAAAACAAGAAAGACAATTGATAAGAAGGGACTATGTTGCCCAAATTAAATCAAACGTGTAGGTTTTGTATGGGTGGGCGAGGAGCTCATTCCACCAGTACAGTTGAGTACTGAAACCCACATAGTTTTCATGTACAGGCTCAGGTAGAAGCTCGTGGTGCGGAGCTCGCTTGGATGCGTCGAGGAATGGAGTTCCTTGGCGATTTGAAGCATGCGGCCACATGGAGTCAAGACTTATACGGGACATAATGTATGGACGTCGCCTTTCGAAGCATCCGCTGGTTCAAGACTTGTATTGAGAGGTGAGTGACTTGTAATGTGAGAAGAGTGAGCTTGAGTGATTGTAATCTTGGCCTTGCGCCCCTTTGTAATCCTTATTTCAATATCAATAAAATGCATCTTTTGAATGAATTGTGTTTTTGTTCTAATATTTCCGCTGGCATATTCAATGTCTCTGCGGAAGATCACTCCTACGGAAGCGGGGCGTGAAATAATGGTATCAGAGCACGGCTTTACGTTCTTGGACTACAATTGAATTCTTTAACTCCGTTGTTTCCATAAACTCTGAAGTGTTGCTTCTGTATTTGATATCATTGGTACGCTCTCTCTCAAATGTCCCATGGGTTGTCCATAAGATAAGTCTATCTATTTTGCAAAACATAGGAGAACAGTTTTGACAAAACAAAAAGATAGTTTGCGTAAGCACGGTTGGCTAAGTCGGACTGGGTATATACACCAAGAATTGCATCGAACTTAGAAAAGTCGAGTGCTGGATTCGAATTATGTTGGGTGAGAATAAGTTGAACTCGATTGAGTAAAGTGAGATGACTATCGATAGGAATGGTATCGAGCGACGATAATCATCGATGCGATATAGATGAGCGTGCTTGAAATTCGAGAAATGGTTCAAACGGAAATTTTAAAGAAGTCGATTGTGAATCGAATGATAAGTTGAGGATTTATTGAATGACCTCATCCATGAGTGGTGTATGCGATAGCTTCAGGGTTGTTGATCGATAGATTGAGGATGCGGGGTGTCAATGAGTCTATCAGCAAGCGTTGCACGTATGCAAAGGCTAAGATTGAGTATCGTTGAATAAGTCTTAGTCTTGAAGTTTGATGAGTCGATTAGAATAACCTAGGAATTGACACACACAGAACGTGCATGTGATTGATGATTACGTGAGTATGAAATGCAAAAAGATTGAGTAGGTAAAATCGAATCGAAGAAAAGTTAGGGTGTACGAATGGACGACTTGATCGAGGAAATTGATACGGATCGTATACAAAAAGTTAGCACGATAGAAAGATAGCGTGCATGAAAAGTTTGATTCGAATGTTTGAAAATGACTCTGAGGATTGGAATAAATGTTGCTCGATGATTTGAGTTAGCAAGAAATGATATAATTTGAAGAAAGATGTTGCTCGATGACTTAAGATAGACGGATGAATAATACGCGAACTTAGGTTTGAAGAAATTGATGCTGTGTATGATTCGAGGGATAATGATCGAACTTGAATTTGAATGTCGAGGAGATTATCCAGTCGGACGATAGCATCATTCGTACGACTCGAAATTCGTTGCAAAGGAAGATCGTCAGGTTACACATATCATCGATGGTATTGAGGCATATCAAAGATCGATATACGATAACTCGGGGTCACTCTAATTCGAGGAATGACGATCGTGCAAGTGTTATTGTTTTGTCGGATGCTATACTTAGGATTTTGATTAAAATAAATATGGATGAAAAAAAAAGTGTCTTGATGGTTACGCGGATAACCACACGTCGACCTTCTTGTCTTGCACAAACACAACTCTAGCCTCGCATATGCGTTGCATCGGGTTTGGGGTGATCGTCCCGCGTGAGCGCTGACATGGTGATTCATGTCGCGGGAATGATCAAACTTGGAAAATCAGGACACGACAACTTTGATTGTCTCGACTTATTGGTTTGATACGAAGAAAAATTAGAGGATGTTTGGACTTGCGATTGTTGATTGAATAAACTTGAGGATTGCATAGATCCAATCTACCTATCGAGAATGAATTAGTCTAGACACAATACAAGAGTTACGTCCCGATAAGGATGATTATCCCGCAAGAGCATGTATGGTAATTCGTGCCCACCGTAGATAATCGGACTCGTATGAGATCGGGGCGTGGCATATTGTTAAGTTAAGACGACCTTGTGATCGATTACGTAAATTATGATAAATGACTTAGGGAGTATGAAATGTGGATTATGGTTTAGCGATGAATCGTGTCGTAGCTTGCTTAACTTGGAAGGATTGATAGACGGATTATGTCGAACGTGTTCGAAGAGATAGACTATGTAAAATGGGTCATTAGATGAGCGATATTGATATGTCGAAGATTTGGTTGAAGTGAACTTATGATAGGATGGCTTTGCTGATTGACTCAAACCCCGTGCGACGAATGTTGGGATGTATGTAGGAAATCTATGCTCGAAGTTTAGAAATTGGAGTGATACGAGCTTGGGTAGAAAACCCCATACTATCAACCTTGTTTGACCTTAGGATGGGGTCAGTATTGATATTATTGTTTGGGAACGGTGATTCCAATACTGACAATTGACTTTAGCCTGGAAAGATGGCCTAACGGCTAGGCGAGATGTCCATGTTGCAAGAGTTAGCATCGGTAAAATTGATTTTCGGAATTGAGTGGATGAATCGATAGGTGGGATTGGATTCACTATCACAAGGCTTGGTTTAAATGCATGTATTTCGGGGACGCCTGGAATGTGTGTGCGATCCAACTAAGTGATACGTTGAATTCAAGTGAGACTTGAGGAACGGGAAAGTGTTGAGGATTTTGAGATCGTGAAGTTTTGAAGAAAAGATTGTGGGTAGCACGAGCGTGGCTCGGATTTGAGAAATGCATAGGAGTAGTGTGTACGAGAGTCCTTGAATGTTGAATAAAGTGATAGGTCGATAAGTAAGTACTTAGTTAGTTTCGAGGACGAAACATTTTCTGAGTGGTGTATGATGTAGTTCCCCGTCCCGCTCCCGTCCCGCTCAGTCAATCGGAGGAATCGAAACACCGACGGTGTTTGGACATAGCCTTGCAATGGCGACTCGAAGACATCGCTCGGTCGAGACGACTCCTCGCTCAGGTAGGATAGTTTCGGTGAACTTGTCTCATCTTAGCCTTCACATAATAAATCACATGTTTTCAACTTGCACAAGTAGGCTTGATAAAAGAGACGAATCCACATAGATAAGGGAATAATCCTGACGGGTCAAATTGAGTTAGAATATGGAAAGGTCCAATGGTCGGCTTAGAGTTGGTGCACGGCGTGTTTTAAAAATGACACTCGATCCTTCGTCCCATGGCTTGGGAGAAGGAAAGTTGGTATTCGTCGCAAAGCTAAGAGTTAGCCTAAGTCATAGGCGTCGCCCGCGTAAATGCTCGATAAAGCATGCACGCTTCCACGATGCAAGGCTTGGCATAGCCTTTGCTCGCCACACGGGTTAAAGTTACATTGTACGGCTTGTGGCATAAGTCTAGACACCCAAAGAGCTTCATTGTTCAAAGTCGATCGCGTGCATGACACGTTTCCACTATGCAAGGCTTGACACAATCTTTGCTCGTTAAGTTGTTGCACGTTTAAGTTAGGCAAGTTGTGTTAGGCTATCCACTACCAAAATACAGGCAAATAGCGACTAAATTATTAGCGACGGACAACTCAGTCGCCTATTAGCGACTGAAAGGCGACTGATAGGCAACGACGTAGTTTATTAAAATATATCATAACGTTAGCGACTAACTAACGACATGTTAGCGACGGATAATGTCTAACGACAGACTAGCGACGGCTGAATCCGTCGCTTTGTTTCAGTAAAATTCGAAAGAGAGGGTTTTATTTTCATTATGAAAATTTCCCCCCTCTCTTCCCCCCTCTCTTCCCCGATCACCCGACCCCTCCGGCGTACCCCCACTCTGGCGATCCCCCCTCCGGCGGCCCCCCCTCCGGCGACCCGCCCTGCGGCGACCCCCCCTTCAGGTACTCTTTTTTCCTCCTCTTCCTCTCAGGTTTCCCCTAATTTTTGGATTTTTGCAAATTTATTTCTTATTACGGTTTCGATTATAGGCGAGGGCTTTCGACTAGGTACTCGAAGACGTAGCACGTGTTCTCTACATGTATTGTTGCTACATCTTCAAATGGTAGGGTGCTAACTTGTGTTATTGGATTGAATTGATACTAAATAATTGATTTGTGAGAGAGGTCAACAATCAGTTATTTACCCCCTCGCCTATTTACCAAATCCTATATACCAAGTCTTCGACGAAATGCCTCTTAGGACTTTTTAGGCTTTATATTCAAATGTAATTAGGTTTTATTGTTGTATATATATTGTGGATTGTGTGTACTGTTCTATGTAAATTGGTGGTGATTTGATGGGTTAAAATTACTTAAGGGAGGCTCGAGCCTGTGGATACTTCTTTGTCTGGTATGCCCTGCTGTGCAGAGCTATTTCTTGGGTTTATAACATGTTATTTCACATTCTAATCATCCTAATAGCCTAGTCTAACATCTGTGCATTGCCCCTTGGCTCATGGCTGTGGGATATGGAAAATTCTAGCCCCTTCTTATACTTTCATGTCCTATTTCTACTTGCTGTTCTGTTCCCTGTGAGGTGATGTCCTGTATTTTGACATTAGATGCCTATATTACCTCTGTCTCAGACCTTATATGCTTTGTACCATCCTACATTGTTGGGTAGTCTCTATTCATCAAAATTTTATCCACTACACACATGCATCTGTCCACTGTTCAGTTCCATGGTTCTACTTCTAATCTACTTGTAATGATTTGAACCACCCATAGAACACTCTGTCCTAATCTTTATTGGCCATTTGCTCGACTGGCCCAATCCATTCATTGTTTTAACCTTACTGTCATGTCCTTGCATTCATGTCAACCCTATGTCACCCTTGTTCAGATATTGAGCTAAAATATCCTATTTCCATAAACTTACTGTTCTGTGGCTACTGACTACTTCATGACTGTTCAGTCATATGTGGATGTTCAATACTTGGTTGATGCACTTCGAAACAAGGCCTTAAGCCCAGTTTTACAAAATGTTTTGCCTTGCATTACAGTAAATTGCATACTTGCATTATCCCCTGCATGACATACCTACACTGAGCCATGTTCTGAACCTTTCATAATCCACTACAGAGACCAACATGCCCTACATGTATACACTTCATCTAATATACTGCATATTGATGCCCTGCATCCATATTTTACATAGCCTGACCTGTATCAGGAAACTGTATACATACCATGCATTCATTCATTACCACTGCACCTTGAGATGTCCTGCACTCATCTTCATTGCATTTATCCACTACATATCCATGTATCAGAACTTCTACTTCATACTGCATATTAGGATATCTGCAACCCAATTAGTCACTGCACATACACCCAATTACATGTCTTGCATACTTAAATATATGTCCTGCTCATCCTTTATTGCATTAACCACTGCAATCGAGCCACATCACATGAGTATCCTGCATTACCTTGATTGAACCCTGTAATGCATTCATCCACTACATCTCCTAACATCTGTCCTGCATTATTGCAGTATCAGAAACCTACTTGATGTCTATTTTAGAAGTTAAGCATCTGTCCAGTCCCTCTTATTAGAATTTCATCACTACATTCATTGCTCTATCTTGCATTTGTATGGATTATAGTGTTGAACTTTAGGATTTGGATTTTAGACCTTGTTCTAATCCTCACCTCATGTTAGTTATCATTCTTTATGTTCTGAATTACTCTGTATGCCCATCCATAGTAGTATTAGCCTAGGTGCAGCCTCTTGATTGCCCTTTCCTTTTTGTTCAGTCTTTGGACATCCAAATGTTCAGATACCATAAGAGTTTGTCCTGCATACTGAGGTCCTAGTACGAGGCATCGATTGATACCCAGGGATTCCTCATATTACCTTAGGTTCAGACCCTTAACCTTGCTATAGCCACATATTTTAGTTCACTGTAATCAATTTGATCCACCTTGTATTCCTTGATTCATTGGTACAGGTTCACCCAGGTATCCCTTGAGTATCTGTCCTTTTGACCTTGAGTTAACCCATATACGTTTGATATACTGCAGTTGTCATGAACTGTTCCACTACATCCAACCAGCATACTTCTCTGTCCTTGCATTTGAGAATCCACATTCATATGTAGCGGACCTCTGCATCCATCCAGAGTAGTCCTTGTCCAAGTTCAGACTTTAATTGATGCTACTGTCCTACTGCATTTGGACTCATACTTTGTTTTGACAATGACAGTGGCATGTGAGGAGCCTTTACCTATTCTTGGATCCATAAAGTCCAATCCCCTGGAATTAATTGGTCCAGTCCCTATATCATTTTGATGTTCAGTCCATGAATGGGTTTTGATATCAGACTTTAGAAGACTTGATACTTTGCACTTTTATGTAGTCTTGTTCTTTTGACTTAACTGGCCAATCCACCTTAAGTTTCCTGTTCCTGCATTCCTTTGGTTCAAATCCTTCACGTAGGAGTACCATGAGTATATTTGGCCACTGCATTCACACACATATTAGCCACTGCACTACCTATACGTGCATTTCCTGAATGTATATCCCTCTATGTTTCGCATATTACATCTTATGTACTTAGCCTGCAGATGTATTTCACTGCACCTGATTTATACAAGCCTTGCAATGTATCATCTGTTCACAATGATCACTACACACACAGTTAGTAACCTGTATGTGGTATCTTCATTACCTGTCTTGCTCTTGCCTGGGTTCACTTGCCAATTTATGGGGCTCAATGATATACATTATGTAATGTTGGGTATGATTAGGGGTTTACCTGTATACAATATGTAGGGTACATGTATGATGTACTGTGTATTCATATACTTAGAGTATATGGTTGTGATATCTTAGAGTATGGATTATAGTATACTATATATGTATACCTATATGAGTCTTGGTTATGGTATAGTTAGAGTTTGGGATTAGTAAATAACTGATTGTTGACCTTTCTCACAAATATAGGATTTGGTAAATAGGCGAAGGGTTTGTTCCCCTTTAGACTAGGCAAGGGGTTTAGTGAGAAAGGGTTAAAGGGAGGTGACATGTTAGTTAGGATTTGAACTAGTTGAGTTAGTTACATTTTAGAATGTGTATCCTAGATTCATCTCATAAGTTAGCTTGAGGAAGGAAATATGGTTAGAAGGGTCTGATAGGTTTTAAGGTGAATGGTGACTGCCTATAGCTAAAAGTTGTATCCATCTTAAGTTGTATCCATCTCTAGGGCACTCCTGTACGAGTTACGTACACTCCATATATAGATTAATACTTATGTGGACAGGACATCAGTACTCGTAATTAATTGGCTACTCTAGGCGGTGTCTAGGCGGTAGGTAAGTGTTGAAAATCAAATTTAAGATATCGGTATAGAGTGAGTATCCTATAAGGATATATATAAGATATCTTAGTAGTAGATAGGTAAGTGTTGAAAATTAAATTTACTTATGCCAAGTCTTTTGGGCCTATCAGATTTATAGATCTTTTCAAAATCTAGTATAATGCTGATTATCTCAAAAGGCTTGCATAAGTAAGAGTGTATAGAGTGTATATCGTAGGCGGATGAGTGTATAGAGTGAGCCTCCCTACTCCCCTTCTTCTCATTCGGGTCATGAGGCATCCTATTCCGCATCATATAATATACATCTCATCCAAAGCGTGGAGAAGTGTGAAAATATTAATATTAACCAAGGATCAGTATCGGAATCAGTATCACCATGAATCTCATAGCTTGTTCTAACAGAGCATAATATAAAACCAAACGTGAATCAGAGCTTCACATTCACAATATTAGAATGTGAAGATCTGATTCACACGTTTGGTTTTATATTATGCTCTGGTAGAACAAGCCATGAAATTCATGATGATACCGATTTCGATACCGATCCTTGGTTAATATTAATATTTTCACACTTCTCTACTCTTTGGTTGAGATGGATATCATATGAGAGAGTCGAATGAGAAGCAGAGAAGTAGAGGGGGGGTCAGAGAGGGGGCCTTCTGAGGACGCAGAGGACGTCTAAGAGTCGAGTTTGTATGCATAATCATTTGATAGTATCCAGGTTAAGAAGTGTAATAAATTAGATAGTATCATGTGTCACGGTGTGTATGTGCCTAGGAGTCGAGTTAGGACTGAGTATCAGGCTCAGGGGGCCAATTAATAGAACATGTCATTTTTGAAAATATGTAAACTATACAAGCATTATGATAGTTCATGATTTCGATTTACTCAGTTGCGATCAATATGCAAGTACATTATCTAATTACTCTAATTAGATTTTTTTTTCCTTATTATAATTGCCATATGAGTCATGTTTAGTTCATATAATGTTCACCCTAACGTTCCTGGTATATTGAGATTTGATGCCTGTTTTTACAAAAGGTGAACGAGAGATTCTAGTATTTCTATATATTGATATCATTGAAGTGTTTCAAGTATTAGTTCTCATGACTCTTGTAATATAGTAGTTAGTGGGGATTTATGGGAACAGTAAGTAGAAACGTGGACTACATTAAGGATGTAGCTTTGTATTTACTTGTGATCTTTTACCCTTTTAGTTCAGGTATAAATTGGTATAATGCCTATGTTTATCCATCCCATCCATGTGTCGAGAGTTGTTCCCTCAATCACACATACCATTACTTTGTTTCCATTTTTATCATCATTCGCAATCTATTTTTTTGTTTGGTATTTATACTTTTCTCCAAGCTTAACTAGATAACAAAAATGACATTTTTAGAGTACTAGTCTTACTGTGAGTTATAGGTTACATATAGAAAGTGTGAAGTATACAGAATTGAAAATATGTGTATTACATATACTTTTTTAGATTTGCCTATGGCGGAACGCGGACGTGGACGTGGACGTTTGCAGCATAGGTCTGGCTCACGTCTGGCTCCTTTGGAGCGTCTAGGCCGTCCACCTGTCGACGAGGACGAGTTCCTAGATGTTCATGATGGGTTATCTCCGGGCGCGGCCCGTTCATCGGTCAGGGGAGCTACTCATTCGGCCAATACTCCGACGACTACTCCGACGACTACTCCGACGACCACTCCGGTCGCTTCTTCCCCTACGGTCGCTCCCATTACGGCCAATCCCTATACGGACATGGTGGTCGAGCGCAGAGTCCACAGACGATGCGTAGGAGATCCTCCGACATTACCGGAGCGCCCAGCCGACGTCCATCTTCCGGAGCTGTGGGCCGATGGGCAGACGTAAGTATATGTATTTTACTTTATTGTAAATTCATATATTTATTCATATATTCTTCATAGTAGCTGATGCCGTACATTGTTTTCTTATCTCAAGTTTTTTCTGATCCGCGCCGGGCGAGATCTAGGTGACTTGATTCGCCGTAATTTCCATGGGCCGTACCTGAACTTCGGCGACATCCCGGCGGAGATTCGGTTCGTTTGGCTTGATGCTCTGAGGGTATGTATAATGGTCTTTCTTTACAATATGTATCAAAAATTTGTTCATTCATGTGCGTTTATCTTATTTGCAGGCGTCGTACTAGTGGCCGGAGTATAGGGACCAGGCCATCCGGAGGTGCTACAAGACCGTATCCAGCAAAAAGATACATGACAAGATCCACGACCAGAAGGCGCTGGAGAGCCTGAGAGGTAGTGGATCAGAACATGGGGGCAAGGAGTGGCTCAAAGCGGATTTTTGGGCAGAGATGAAGAAGAAATTGGAGACCCCGGCCTATCTGGCCAAGTCTGAGAAGGCGAAGGCTGCCCGTGCTAAGGCTGGTCACCACACGGGTGGTTCGATCCCATGTGTGGAGCACATGCGATGATTTGTGAGTATTCTATTAAATTATCAAATTTTTAAGTCTTAAACTCTACAAAATGAGTATTAATTTATGTTTAATTGTACAAGCACGAGGAGGTCGCCGGGAAAGACAGAGATCCGGACACCGTCGACTTTCCCACAGTCTTTGCGCATACCCACAAGCGCAAGAGCGATGGGAAGCTCGTAGATGAGCGGGCCGCCAAAGCTTAAGTAAGTTTTCTTATTCTTTATATGTATTATATTTTTATATTTGTAGATGATCGGACTACGAGTATCGATATCGGTACCCCATACTCATATAGTAATGGGGCGATACCGATTTCGATTGCAATACCGATACTAATAGGAATGGTCCGATACTCAGAGTATCGGTATCGGGCCATTTCTATGTGAGTATCGGTATCGATCTATTACTATATTAGTATGAGTATCGGTATCGGCACATTACTATGAGTATTGATATCGGTATCGGAACATTACTATGAGTCTTTATATTAACTCTAAATTTATTTACGTTTATATAATATAGGAGTTTGAGAGTCGGGTCGGTAAGGGGGGTAAGGGAGGTGAGGGGGCTGGACCTAGCCAGCCGACGGATAGGAACAAACTATGGGTAGATATGGTCGGAGTAGGGAAAGGCGGCAACATATAGGGTATTGGATCATTTGTATCCCAGTCGTACGTCGTTTTCAGATCTCCACCTCCACCAGTACCAGTACTTCCTACCGGCGGTGCTGCGGTCTACGACCAGGTCACTATTACCCGTATATTATAGGATTTACAAAATTACATATACGGTAGTACAGGAGCTTCTTCTCCGACACCTATAGTACCGGTCATTTCGGCTCCGACTTCGGCTACGGTGGTTCAGACTTCGACCGATTCAGCTCCGCTACAGACTCCAGCACATCCGGCTACAGCACCTCCGGCTATAACACCGACGGATCCAGTACCGACCCCGAGAGTTTCTCTGTCTCGGGAGAATTTCAAAAACGCATTACGAAATGTGCTGGGTAGCTACACCCACCCGCCGCCTCCTCTGTCGCCGTCGACGTAGATACTGTTTGGAAACTTTTTGTATTTGGGAACAATTTGGAACACTTTTGGTATGTGTGTATTCGGATACTGTTTGTATTTGGAAACTGTTTGTAAACGTTTTGGTATGTGTGTATTTGGAAACTGTTTGTATTTGGAAACTGTTTGTAAACTTTTTGGTATGTGTGTAACTGTTTATATATCTGTATTGGAAACTATTTATATGATTGTATATTGTGTGTGTAACTGTCAACATGGATGTGGAGTGCAGGAAACACAAATATAGACACACAAAATTGTATTTAGCGACGGGACAGCGACGGAACAACGACGGAATATCTGGAAAATTACAACATAGCGACGGAAGAGCGACGGAATATCTGGAACATTCCGTCGCTAAGGTTCTGGAAAATATAGATTTAAAGTATAGCGCAGAATAGCGACATAACCGGTTCGTTGCTATAAGCCTGTCCGATACCAATAGCGTATCGGAAACACTTTAGCGACGTACTTTTCCGTCGCTATACCGTCACAACATTAATCCTAGAATACGCTGCGAACCCGTCGATAGTTAGTCGGTAAAAGTAGCGAAGGAATTTTCGTCGCTAATACGTCACAATTTGTAATAAATAGCGTGTCGCTAAATTTGTCACTAATCCGTCGCTATTTTCGACAAACTAGCGACTGATTGAAATTAGCGACACGTGATTTCTCGATAAACCGTTTCCGTCGCTGATATGTCGCTATTTGGCTTTAGCGACGGATGCTGCCGTCGCTAAAAGCCTATTTTTTTGTAGTGATCGGAGTAGTAGCAAGCACGGTCCTATGAGTTCTACGGCTGGGTATAACCACATAGACTTACGGTCTCAAGCCCCGTCATATAAAGTATGTCTTGGGCGATAGCGTCGCGTAGAACGTAAGTTGGTTTAAGGCACGATGCACGAACTTAGAGTTTAAGGCACGAGCCACTGTTGATTTATTGAGTTTGGAGAAATGGGCTTTCAAATAGGCATTCCAAGTTGAGTGGAATGATAGGGCAAGAAAGAAGAATGCTCACGACCATGGGTCGTCGAGGCGGTCTTAGATGTGAGAAGTATTGAACTTGGCCCTGAAAGAGATGGTAACACTAAGAAGAAGAATGACTGTGTGAGACGTCAGTTCGAGTCGAGTCTTGCATGGTCATTGGACAACATGTCGACAAGGAGGAGCTTCCACGAACGGGAACCCTGGGCGCCATGGGATCGCATCGTCCTGGGGGGAAACACGGTATAGCCGTAGCAGGACGAACCGCTCGGGTTATTCAGGAACTTTCAGCAGGGCTAGCTACTTGCGGTGAAAGGGTCGCCGAATAGAAAGGCTATAGTCCATGATAGCTTGTGATGTTAGTAACCAATTCATATAGATGGGTCAGCACGGGCGACAATTCGCGTGTGTGCCTTTGGATTGAGTCAGTTGAATGTGTGTACAGTTAGAACACGATGTTTAGGCCTAAGATTTGGTGTCAACGTAAGCGACGTACTTTGGCACGAGATATGGCATCAAGTCTTGAGTTGTTGACATATAAGTTGCATAAGTTGGATTTGAGTCATCTTGAGTTTAAGTCAGGAAATGCCGCAAGGCAAAGTCGATCGAGTGACACTTAGTCCACAAGTCTTGATTGGGTCGGTTGGTGATTAAAGTAGCAAGGGCCGCGAGACGGCAATATGGTTAAGTCATACTGAGTTTGCGAGGCACGACATATGGACTTGTAGCACGGTCACATAGAAATGGAGTCTTATCGTGTAGTTGCGTCTCTGATTTGGGCCGTAAGGCAAACACGACTCGATAGGTTAACGTTGTTGGCACAAATAGGGTCTAGAGGCAAAGCATGAGTTGACGTTGTTGTTGCAAGCACGGGATGGTCTTGAGACACGAAATAGGCCAAGACGTCTGTCCTAAAACAGATCCTAAGACAAGACTAGAAAGACAATTGATAAGAAGGGACTACGTTGCACAAATTAAATCAAACATATAGGTTTTGTATGGGTGGGCGAGGAGCTCATTTCACCAGTACAGTTGAGTACTGACACCTACATAGTTTTCATGCACAGGCTCAGGTAGAAGCTCGTGGCACGGAGCTCGCTTGGATGCGTCGAGGCACGGAGTTGCTTGGCGATTCGAAGTGTGTGGCCGCATGGAGTCAAGACTTATACGGGACATAATGTATGGACGTCGCCTTACGAAGCATCCGTTGGTTCAAGACTTGTATTGAGAGGTGAGAGAGAGATGAGTGACTTGTAATGTGAGAAGAGTGAGCTTGAGAGATTGTAATCTTGGCCTTGTGCCCCTTTGTAATCCTTGTTTCAATATCAATAAAATGCATCTTTGAATGACTTGTGTTTTTGTTCTAATATTTTCGTTGGCATATTCAATGTCTCTGCTTGGGACTTCTGTGCGACGACCCCGACGCAGTCGCTGTAATCGGCCGTTATGGAACCCGCCTTGCACACGCGCAATTTAGGCTCGTGCGGCATCACGCCTTAGCGAGGACGATCGCTTCTACGAGAGCGGGGCATGACAATTGTGACTGGTACATACAAATGCCAATGACTGATACACACCCTTCCTATGAATGATACCTATATGTATCCCTGTCTTCTACTGTCCTGCTATCCTACACACACAGGGGACCCACCTAATCCATCAGTCCACCTGGGTTGTTCACTCTATATGTCCGAGCCTATTTCCCCTTCTCCTATACTACTGCTACTGCAATGGCAGCACATGCTTGCTGCTAAGGGAAGGATAGTTGCTGCTGCAGCTATGGATGGTAGCAAATGATGCTGCTGCTACAAGTCTCCTAGCCCGAGCCCTCTTAACAACTGACCGATACAAAGGATATCATACATTAGGACTGATATCAAGATAGCCCCCATATCTTACTATTTTCCTAACCTCCTAATCTATACTTGATAATACTCACACAAACCAAATTGAGTCCTTCTATCTTCCCTACTTTCTAAACTCAGTTCACTGACTGAACAATAGGCAAAGGACCTGTACAGATGGTAATTGGGACTGATCATAAATAATGACTGAACCTATATATATCTACAGCTGATACTAATGGACTGAGACAAGAGGAAGGAAACTGACTATAGGACTGAAACTAAAAGTCCTAAACCGCTACTTAGTAATGGGGACTGAACTGAAGAAAAATAGGAACTGAACTAATAATGAAGTAGGGACTGAACATTATTACAGTTTACCCAAGCCCCCACTGATATGAAGTAAAATAGGAAGACTGAACAAATATACACAATAAGGGCTGAATTATAAGAGTGAGACTGAAACTTTAATGTATGGACTGAGCTAAAGGCAAGACTAAAATAATAAGAATGCAGGAATAAACAATTAAGGACTGAACTAACTATAGGACTGAAGATCCTAACTAGGGACTGCTTCATAACATCTAACAGTCCACTCAAGAGTGCACAGTCCATACATGTATCAAACCAGTGCCAAATAGCCAGCAACCCCCAATCAAGTACAACCACATCAAACTCATTCCTAAATCTCTAGATAGGCTCACAAAAGCTAACCTATATTAATGCACTCCTAATTCAATTGTCAAAACTGAAATTAGAGCATTGGGTGCTCTCTTGGCCATTTTGTCAAACACTTGGCGTGCTTATCACAATACGCCATGATATGCACTCCAAATGGATCCAAATTCGACCCAAAGCATATCTACATTTTCTAAATCACAATTAGGACCTAATAAACCTATTTAGAAATATCATTCTCGGATTTTTTCCAAAATGGGTCAAAATACAAAGAGAAAAGTCTCCAAATGTCGGAAAGAAGAGTCAAAACTCCTTTCCATGGTAGTCCTAATGCATGAGGGTCCCTATTTGATGCTTCTATACTAATTACTACAAATTAAAGGGTTTAGAATGCATATACCTATTGGGAGGTGGATTCCCAATGAAAATGGATCCAAGATCTAGAAACCCTCAAGATCTAATTGCTCCAATCCTTCCAAGCTTGTTTCTAGAGCCCTCTACTCTCCATGAGGAAGCGAATGGAACAAATTTGGATCAGTTTGGAGAAAATTTGGTGATATGAACAATTTGGGGAAAAGCTTCTAATTAGGGTTTGGGTTTGGAATGAAAGGAGGAAGAAGAAGATGAAGTGAGGCTATAAATAGAAAGTTGGCTGCCTATTAGGTTTAATTTAGGGTTATGGCTAATCACAAATGTCCACTAAGCCCTCCTCTTTAGTCATGACAAGATTAGGGAATACGTCTTTCTTCCTAATTAGGTGTTTAGTCAAACTTCCTAATTAATATTGCTAGTCTAGCTAGAGGCTAACTAAAGTTCAATTAGGATAGTCTTAATCATTTAGTTAGGTGGTCATGTCAAGTCGGTTTAGGTCCTCTAGGGGTCACTAACAACTATTCTAACTAATGACTAACCACTAATCATATACAATAATAAGCATTTGCGCCATATTAAATAAATTAGTCCAAAAATAAAACTACTAGTTTTGTAAAAATAAATTCCTTTTTACGCACACCCCAACTTATCGCTGACTCCTTCCCCTTTTCCGACCTCTTTCAACCCTTCCACTACCTCACATGCATCCCTAAAATCTTCCTCTAACACCCTAGCAATCCCTCAAGGAGCCACAACCCATAGGGTGGATGATATAAGGCAATGAAGTCACCCGAAGAGGCTGAACCCAATTCTGGAATCACAATAGGTTAGTAATATTTAAGTGTATGTTTCTATACTTTTTAATGATCTGTTGCTTGCAAAACCATTTCTAATGTGTAGCTCTACGTGTCTACTTCCATCTTTAATTGGCCATCCAAGTGGTTCTGTACCGTTTAATCCATGGCTGCCCGTTGCATGATTGTTGGTCCAGACTTAACCAATTTTGGTGCGAGCGTGATTCCGATGACATGCTGTCACGACCCACACCCGCTTTTCGGACCCGAGCTCGTGAGCAAGCTAGCTACGTATCAAGCAGACTCCAGCCTGACTCAAATACATAAACGCTGCCAAGAGCATGGTATCTTGCCAACTAATGGCAAGGCAAAACTATATCTCAAATCCATAAGAGTAATATAAACACGAATGAACACTATGGGTCGTGGTCTGCAGCCTACTAGCATATATGTCCGATAATACTCCAAGGAAAAATAATTTGAGTCTATAAACTTGGCTAAAAAGCAGGATATCTTATGATAAGGAATGACAGCACGAAATGACAATAAATGTAATATCAATACCTGAATCCTGCAAGTATATCGTAATTATCCACCATCCTGCTCTATTAACTAACTCCATGCAATCGCTAAACTTGAAGAGATCATCAGGTCCTCAGGGGATATAGCAAGATACATAAAAATATGCCTATCTAACAGTTTATCATGCAATAAGGAAAATACAGGATATAAACAGAAAAAGACCAATCAACACGAAAATATGACTATAAACGACTGGAAGTCCTACTAACCATTGGTAGTTTTAAAAAGACCGATTTAGCGGGACGCACGTTGTATCGGAGGGTTTTTATAGAAAATTGGTAGTTTTAAAAATAGGTTTTTCCTAATCTTTGGGGACTGTTTGTTCGACACACATTGCATGAACCCAGAAACGAAAAGAAAGGTTTTGGAGTCCTACTAACCATCTATAAGTCTGTTTAAACCAAAACTTTAAACTGCTAACAGGTTGGTAGTAATTCATCTTCCAATATGTGTATCTAGTCTGCTTAATATTCTATTTTTAAAAAGATTTTTGATGAACTTCAACTCGATTTTCTGGACAACCTCGGCCATCTAAAATTAAACTAATTAAAGGGGTCTAAAGATGGTTAGGTTGTGGTCGTACCAGTAAAATCGATTCAAAAATCGATCGAGCAGGGCGAGAAAAATCCAGCCACGAAATGTCATCCCCGACTGTCGCTTGCTGATGTCGTTGTTGTTTCTGTGCACGTGCGCGGGCGGCTCCGCCTGCTCCCGGCGACGGCACGTAGCCCAGGCGGCGCGCCCATGGTTGGACTCCGTCCAGGGTTCATTGCGAAGTTGCAGCGTGGTTTAGGGTTAGGGTTTTCCTTCCCTCTCGATCTCTCGTATATGAAAGTTTCTATTTGAAACAAGGGGTCGGCTGCTTGAATTTCTTAAGGGGAAGGGGTTCGGCCTGATGCTGGGCTAGGCTAGTAGAGGGCTTAGGGTTTGTTTGTTTTTTCTTTTGTTTTTATTTTTCTGACTTCTTTTCTTATTTCTTAATAACACGATTAAATAAAGTAAAGATGTTTTTATACCAATTATAATACTATAAATAATAATAACCAACTAACCAATATAGGTATAATATTGGGATATACAAAATGCTTCTACACGAATTGGCCCACCAAAAATTATACAATTATTCCAAAAACATATAAATATTAAAATACTTACATTGTAGGTATAACCAATATATATAGAAAATATATTTGTAATCTTCAAAAGAAAATACAAAATATGCATATACATAAAATATGTCTACATGGGCGTCTTTTCGCACACAACGTCTCTATATGGGCTTGGGCTCGGTTCAGACTAAATTAGTTCAACCGGGTCTCTTAAAAGTCAAAAATATAATTAATAAATAATTAAATCATTTACAGTGGTTACGTCGCAACTTGGCCTGGTTTTCCTAGTTAGAACACACTTATGGCTCGGCATTCCCCTACCATGGCTAAATACTAGTAAAAGTACTCCACTGCACTATCCGCGCCATGATTCTTAGTCGTCTTGTACTTCAAAACTCAACCATGGCTTAAGTCATCTATAATCATAACTATTTAATAAAAATATTCATGAAATTCCATAAAATCCTATTTAAGGCAAATAAATAATAATAAAAATATTTCAAAATTTTTGGTAAGAGGAGTTACAAATCTACCCACCTTAAAAATAATTTCGTCCTCCAAATTCTAATTCATAACTTTTTCTTAAAATTCAAAAGAAAAGTCTACTTTTACCTTAATCTCCTTAAATTTTAACTCCTCAAAAAATAGTTTATATCCTTCTCCTAGCCATTTTGTAACTACGAAACCTCGAGGACTTTTACCTACCTTTGGTCACACTACTCCCTCAAAGGTATGTCACTAGAACTTTATAACCTTCCATCTAGTTGCTAGAATCATTACCCATAGATATCTAAGACATATGGCATCTATAATCCTCTCATATCTATCAAACAACCAAAAATTAAATAATCAAGCAGTATTATACTATAACTTAAGAATTTTTGATAAATTCTAGACAACACGATCGTTCGTCACCCCGAAATAGAAAGAGACAAAAATCAATGGTTCGGAAGGCAAGGAAGAATAATCGAGAACAAATATGAAATTTCATGGACGTAGAGAAATTTTTAGGAGAATTTTCAAGGCAGTGTGGATTAAGATTTCTAAGGTTTAGTCATAGTCGCAGGCACGTATCAGTACAGTTACGTAACCAATACGATATACTCTGACCTGCATGGGTCTCCAAAAAAACTTGTCACGAACCGCACCCGCTTTTCGGACGCGAGCTCGTGAGCAAGCCAGCTACGTATCGAGCGAACTCCAGCCCGACTCGAATACGTAAATACTGTCAAGAGCATGGTATCTTGCCAACTCATGGCAAGGCAAAACTATATCTCAAATCCACAAAAGTAATATAAATACGAATTAACACTATGGGTCATGGTCTGCAGCCCACTAGCATATATGTCCGGTAAGATAAGTAATGAACACTAGGCTAACAAGCAGGATATCTCATGATAAGGAATGACAGCACGAGAAGACAATAAACGTAATATCAATACATGAATCCTGCAAGTATATCGTAATCATCCACCATCCTACTCTGCTAACTAACTCCATGCAATCGCTAAACCTGAAGAGATCATCAGGTCCTCAGGGGATATAACAAGATATATAAAAACATGCCTATCTAACTGTTTATCATGCAATAAAGAAAATACAGGATATAAACAGAAAAAAGCCAATCAACACGAAAATATGACTATACACGACTGGTAGAAGCACTACGCATAAACGAACTGCTAGAGGAGAATAAGAGAACACAATGTCACGATGTCAACAGATAACCAATCGGATACTCAAACCGTCGCCCCTAGTGTGTACTCGTAGGTTTGAACAACTACTAACCCTCGTCCCTAGTGTAGACTCGCAGGTGTGGACAGGTAACTACTAACCCTCGCCCCTAGTGTGGACTTGCAGGTTAGCTTCAGGAATCAAGGTATAGATAACTACTAACCCTCGCCCCTAGTGTGGATTCACAGGTTAGCTTCAAGAATACAAGGTACAACAGTTCCGTTATGACTTACTCATCCTATGACACGATACGATTCAGTTGAAGTACAGGTGATGATACGATACGACTCAGTTAAGATGCACGGGAGAAACAAATCCAATATGAACTACAAAGCTAACTATGAACAAGGACTATATATCTGTACTAGCACGCATGATGTACAAATCACATGTCAATAATCAACTAGTAAAATAACATAATAATAGGAATAAGCATGTAAATAAACTGTAGAGGGAGGCAAGGTATACTTACCTGGTGGTTGCACGAAGAACCAATAATATACCGTCAACTAGTAAGCCATAAAGTCCAAATCTCACAACTGTCTCTGAAAGCTGAAACAGACATTGCCAACAATCTCAGAATAGTCAAATTAGATAAAATTTCTAGTCCATAAGTCCAATTATGGATACAGGGGCAAAACGGTCATTTCGGGCAAAAACGATGTCCGTCGTTGGATCCGCTTTGCACCAAAAAATGTGCCAGAGTCAATGGTCTCTAAAGTCATCAAACTACATGTCTACAAATTTATTTTGATGATACAAACCTAACCATATGTCCAAAGTTGGATTCTGCCGGGCCGTGCATAAAATTGCCCGTTGAGTCGGATCGTGGAGCCCACAAAACGGCGATCCGATCAAATGTCTCGGAATCAGACCAAACTTGGCTTATAGGACCAGAAAAATAATACGGTCCAGTTGGCATAAGTTTCATCTCGATCTGATGAATGTGCACAAAGTAATTGAGAAGTTTGCTAAAAGGCTGATACGGTGAATTTTGACAGATACGCATCAAATTTGTCGTGCACACGCAACTAATTTAAATTCCGTCAAAGCCCACACGTCCGCGAAGTCGATATGCACCTTTTGATGCTTTCGGTTCGCGACCATGTCGCCCAGTTTGGCGGGACGCACGTTGTATCGGAGTGTTTTATTAAAAATTGGTAGTTTTAAAAATAGGTTTTTCCTAATCTTTGGGGACTATTTATTCGACCCACAATGCATAAACACAGAAACGAAAAAAAGGTTTTAAAAAGTCTGTTTAAAGCAAAACTTTAAACTGCTAACAGGTTGGTAGTAATTCGTCTTCCAATATGTGTATCTAGCCTGCTTAATATTCTGTTTTTAAAACGATTTTTAATGAACTTCAACTCAATTTTCTGGACAACCTCGGCCATCTAAATTCAAAATAATTAAAGGGGTCTAAAGATGGTTAGGTTGTGGTCGTACCAGTGAAATCGATTCAAAAATTGATCGAGCAGGGATGGAGAAATCCAGCCACAAAATGCCGTCCTCGACCGTCGCTCGCTGCTGTCGTTGTTGTTTCCGTGCACACGCGCGGGCGGCTCCGCCTGCTCCCGACGATGGCACGTGGCCCAGGCGGCGCGCCCATGGTCGGACTTCGGCCAGGGTTCATTGGAAAGTTGCGGCGTGGTTTAGGGTTAGGGTTTTCCTTCCCTCTCGATCTCTCGTATATGAAAGTTTCTATTCGAAACAAGGGGTCGGCTACTTGAATTTCTTAAGGGGAAGGGGCTCGACCTGATGCTCGGCTGGGCTAGCAGAGGGCTTTGGGTTTGTTTATTTTTTTCTTTTGTTTTTGTTTTTTTGATTTCTTTTCTTATTTCATAATAACACGATTAAATAAAGTAAATATATTTCTATACCAATTATAATACTAAAAATAATAATAACCAACTAACCAATATAGGTATGTATTGGGATACACAAAATGCTCCTACTCGAATTGGCCCACCAAAAATCGTACAATTATTCCAAAAACATATAAATATTAGTAATACTTTCATTGTAGGTATAACCAATATATATAGAAAATATATTTGTAATCTTCAAAAGAAAATACGAAATATGCATATACATAAAATATGTCTACATGGGCGTCTTTTCGCACACAACGTCTTTATATGGGCTTGGGCTCGGTTCGGACTAAATTGGTTCAGTCGGATCTCTTAAAAGTCAAAAATCTAATTAATAAATAATTAAATTATTTACAGTGGTTACGTCACAACTTGGCCTGGTTTTCCTAGTTAGAACACACTTATGGCTCGGCATTCCCCTACTATGGCTAAATACTAGTCAAAGCACACCACTGCACTATCCGTGCCACACGATTCCTAGTCGTGTTGTACTTCAAAACTCAACCACTCCTTAAGTCATCTAAAATAATAACTATTTAATAATAATATTCACAAAATTCCATAAAATCTTATTTAAGGCAAATAAATAATAATAAAATATTTCAAAATTTCCAAGAAGATAAGTTACACATGCATAGCCTTTCGACCTCACAAATAATATTGGTAACAATCCTAACATCTTGTCTATCGTTCTAATATGCTCGTTGGGCATCTCGTCGAGTTTTTTTTTCTTTTAAAAATCTGTTTTCGTTGTACAAGTTATCGAACGTAGGAAATCCTTGAAACCAATGTTGTTATTGAACTTGAACCTTAATGACACTTTTCTAAAATGGTTATTCGTGTCCTCCTTTATATAAACCTATTTTTCATTAATTTTTTGAATTATTTCAGAATTAATAATTATTAAAAATTGAATTGTTTTTTGTTTCAATCGAATCGGCAAATTGGCCATATTGTGCAAATAGTTGATATAGTAATTATATATTTATTTTATGGTAAATAATGTAGTTAAATATTATTTATAAATATTTTAGATAAATGTCTAGAATTAAAGTATTATATTTTTTTATAAAAATATTATTTTATCATGGTAACATGATACTATATATAATAGATAGGGTATCTACTAGTTTAGTTAGAATATAGCAAGTTGAGACTATATATGGTACAACTATATATGGTATGAGTTGTGACGTCAAGAGGTCATTAATTGGTATTTTTCTGGTTTATTAGGAGTTTGTGACAATGTGATTGGAGACACAGAAGCCGAACGTTTGTACGTATAGTCGGAGAATACATGCAAGTGCACCTTGCCAAGTTTCAGTAATTTTTATTAATTCTTTATTTGTTCTTTTGTTCCTGTTACTATATTAGGGACATATGATTAGTAGATACTTTACGTCCGAATGATATTTGGGTGTCGATGTCATTTTATGGATATCATATAATGGCACTAGGCATGACGTTATATTTTATTCGTGTTTATTGACACGATAGACCACATGACGCTGACAACGATGGAGAGTTTGACGTAAGATATTTACGGTTATGGACTCTGTACTAATATTTGTGACTTGTTACTCGTACTTGAGTTTACTTGACTTGACATGACTTGACTGGATAGTTTCAGAGCATGGGGAGGGGAGGACTCTACCAAAATATCAGGCCGTCTAGACTCATGATCATGATTCCATATTTGGGACTTGGTTATGTTACTCGTAGCCATGGTCTCCGTAGCAGAGCTATGGTTTTATTTATTCGTTCGTCCATTGGTATCACAACACGGTGACCTGGGTAATTGCCTGTACGGCTGGGCCTGGAATTATGATTGTCTTCAACTACATTTTACACTTAGAAGGTTATGTTAGTTACCCTTCATTTTATAAAGATTTTTTTACTGTACTTGGCTTGTATATTATATACCTTGCTATTTCCCATGAGGACCTGGTCCTTTTTTAGGTATAGACGAGGAGGTTTACGCTGAGGTCTATGGTTCTGTAGTCAAAACTGGAGATGTCCCGTCACAGGAGGACGAGATAGAACCCGATGACTTCTTTTGATTCATGTCGTTCTTTCTAAGACTTTGTTATTTCTGTTTCTATTTAGTTCAACAAACTTATTGTTGGATATTTTACTCTATTATTTTCTGTAGTAACAGGTTGTCTGTCTTCGTACATTTATTATTTTTATTTACCGCTGGACAGTTGTCATTATTATTATTTAATTGGACTTATATATCTTGTGTTTTATTATTTTTGCGTGGATGAGTTTAGTACTATACATGTGGTTTGTGTTGTGTTGATATAGATTATTGCTATAATTTACAGCTTAAGTGCTCTCTATTGGGCTTATTATGTAGAATAGCTCATTGGAGATATGCTGCTGGCATGTATACGTATTCCTGGTCCTACATATCTTGGGACTGGGGCATTACATTGCCTTTGTCTCAATTTTAGATCCTTTTGCATGAATATATACTTCAAGCTCTTGTGGTCGGTGAAGATCTTGCAATAAGTCCCATATAGATAGTATTGCCATAACTTCAAAGTAAATACAATCACTGCCAGTCCAAAATCATGTAGGGTAGTTTCCCTCTTGCGGTTTCAATTGTTAGAAGGCATACGAGATATTTCTATTCTACATCAGCACACATCCGAAACCCAGACCTAACACATCGTTGTAGATATAAAATTCCTTTATACCGTTCGAAAGTGCAAGAATAGGGGCCAAAACGAGCCACTGTTTCATCTCCTGAAAGCACGCCTCATAGTCATCCGTCCACTAAAATGTGAATCCTTTCTGGGTGAGGTGAGTCAGAGGTGATGTGAGCTTCAAAAATTCCTTCACAAACCTTTAATAGTAGCATGCCAGGCCAAGAAAACTTCGAATCGGTAGCGGACGTAGGTCATTTCAGACCACAATGACTTCAACTTTCTTCAGGTCGGCCACAGTACCTTCTGCTGAGATAACTGTTCACCATGGACAAAAGTTATACAAACTTTTTGTATTGAAAACGAGAAAAGTACAAAAGAACTCCTAAATAGAAGATGTCACGATCCGCACCCGCTTTTCGGACACGAGCTCGTGAATAAGCCAGCTACGCATCAAGTGGACTCCAGCCCGACTCGAATACATAAACACTGTCACGGCTAGGGTAAGCTGCAAATTCATGGCAAACAAATCTATATCTCAATCCACAATAAGAATAATAAACGTGAATGAACACTATAGGTCGTGGTTTGCAGCCTACTAGCATAAATGTCTGATAAGACTCTAAAGAATATAACAAGAGTCCGTAAAGCTGAATCAAGAAACATGATATCTCATGATAAGGTATGAAAGCACGAGCGAATAATAAACACAATAATGATACCTGAATCCCGCAAGCGTATCATCACATCTATCATCCAGAGCCACTAGCTAACTCCATGCAATCGCTAAACCTGAAGAGATCATCAGGTCCTCAGGGGACATAGCAAGATACATAAAAATATGCCTATCTAGCAGTTTATCATGCAATAATGAAAATACTGGAAATAAATGGAAAAAGACCAATCAACACGAAAATACGACTATACACGACTGGAAGAACCACTACGTATAAACGAACTACTGGAGAAGAACAAGGAAACACGCTATCACGATGTCAATGGATAACCAATCAAATACTCAAACCCTCGCTCCTAGTGTGGACTCGCAGGTTTGAACAACTACTAACCCTCGCCCCTAGTGTGGGCTTGCAGGTTAGCATCACCCTCGCCCCTAGTATGGGCTCGCAGGTGTAGAACAGATAACTACTAATCCTCGCCCCTAGTGTGGACTCACAGGCTAGCATCACCCTCGCCCCTAGTGTGGGCTCGCAGGTGTAGAACAGATAACTACTAACCCTCGCACCTATTGTGGACTCGCAGGCTATCATCACCCTCGCCCCTAATGTGGGCTCGCAGGTGTAGAACAGATAACTACTAACCCTCGCCCCTAGTGTGGAATCGCAGGCTAGCATCACCCTCGCCCCTAATGTGGGCTCGCAGGTATAGAACAGATAACTACTAACCCTCGTCCCGGGTGTGGACTCGCAGGTTAGCTTAACTACTAACCCTCGCCCCTGGTGTGGACTCGCAGGTTAGCTTAACAACTAACCCTCGCCCCTGGTGTGGACTCGCAGTTTAGCTTCACTACTAACCCTCGCCCCTGGTGTGGACTCGCAGGTTAGCTTCAAGAATTTCAAGGTACAGCAGTTCCGTTATTACTTATTCATCCTATGACACGATGTGACTCAGTCCAAGTAGAAGAGATGACACGACACGACCCAAATCATGATACACGAGAGAACTAATCCAATATGAACTACAAAATTAACTATGAACAGGAACTATAAATGTATATATCCAATATGAACGTCAAGCTAACTATAAACAAAGACTATATATATACTAGCATGCACGATGTACAAATCTCATGTCAATAATCAACTAGTAAAACTATATAATAATAGAAATATGCATGCAAATAAACTGTAGAGGGAGGCAAGGTATCTTGCCTGGAGGTTGCACGCAGATCCAACAATTATATAGTCAACTGATAAGCCATAAAGTCCAAGTCATCACTAGCATGCACAATGAAACAAACATTGCCAAAATTCTTAGAATAGTCAAATTAGCTAGGATTGCCTGTCCTTAAGTCCAATTCTGGACACAGGGGCAAAACGATAATTTCGGGCAAAAAACGCTGTCCGCCGTTGGACCCGCTTTGCATCAAAAAATATGCCAGAGTCAATGGTCTCTAAATTCATCAAACTATATGTATACGGATTCGTTTTGATGATACAAACCCAACGGTATGTCCAATTTTGAATTCCGGTGGGCCGTGCACAAAATTGCCCATTGAATCGGACCGTGGAGCCCACGAAACGGCGATCCGATCAACTGTCGCAGAATCGGACCAAACTTGGCGTACAGGACCAGAAAAATGATACGGTCCTGTTGGCGCAAGTTTCTTCTCGATCTGACGAACGTGCACAAGGTAATTGAGAAGTTTGCATAGAGGGCGATACGGTGAATTTCGACGGATACGCTTCAAATTCGTCGCGCACACGCGACCAATTTGAATTCCGTCAAAGCCCACACGACCATGAAGCCGTTATGCACCTTTTGATGCTTTCGGTTCGTGACCACGTCGCCCGGTTTGGCGGGACGCACGTCGTATCGGATGGTTTTTCAAGTTTTTGAAAACAGTTTCACAGTTTTTTTTCCTCATGTTTGCACTGATTTATCTCAACGTATAATAAACTAGAATTAAAAGTAATAACATGGTTTCCATGCTGTTTAGGTTTCCTCCAGAACTGTTTAATTGGATTTTGGAAATTCTCTTCAGATTGGTGGCAATCTGTCTTCCAAATCGGGCTTTGGGACTGCTCTAGTACTTTGTTTTCAACAGATTTTCTGTCGACTTCGAGTCAAAATGCCGAGCAATCCTCGATGGTTAACTACAAACTAATTAAATACATTTGAAGGGGGTTGTGTCAGGTTTTTACCTGAAGCAACGGCTCGTCAAAAGGAGGAGCGTGCACGACGAAACGTCGTCACGAAGCTGCCTCCCCGCGGCTGCAACTACTGTTGTTGTCGGTGCTGTTTCCCGTGCGTGGTCGGCCTCCGGCCAGCGGCGGCTGCTCCCGGCGGTGCGCAGGGCTGAGGTGACCACCCAAGGAGTGGTGGTGACGGCCGTGTTGATTTTTTAGGGTTGGGGTTCTCGAGTTTACTCCTCTTCCTCTCGGTATCGATAAGTATATATATGGCTAGAAAAACATGGGGTCGGGCCTGGCTGAGAGTAATAGAGGATTAGTCTGAGACTAATAGGGGATTAGGCTGAGAGTCAGGAGGGATTAGCTGCTGGGTTGGAGGTTGGCATGTGGGCTGGGTTGCGTGTGAGCTAAAGGCTCGGGTCTGGGCTAGCCTTGGGAAATCTCAGCTGAGATTAGCTTGGGGTTGGCTCGGTTTAGGGAAATTAGTACTATGTTGTATGGGTTGGGCTGTTTTGTTGCTTCTTTCTTTTCATTTTTATCTATTAATTAGCAACTGTTGTGTATATATCTATATACATCTATATACACATATATGTATACATACGTATATTTATATATATACACACATATATTTATATACATTATACACTTATATATAATATATTCACATTTACACCTATGTATATAATATATTTATATATACATACACATATATATCTATATATATACACATCCATATACATGTATATTTATCTATACATGCACATATATATACACACATCCAATTATATATATACCTCATCTATATATATATCAATAAATACTCAATTAACCCATAATAATAATATCTAATAGTAATAAATATATATATTTAATCATCTCAAAATAATAATAAAATAATACAGAACTGGTGGTTGGTAAATCCATATTACTCACCCTTATCCGGGTCCAAAAATTGTACAAATATTGTAAAACAATATTTAATAATAAGAATACCAAATATTTGTACAACTATTCAAATAGTTAAAAATGCACATCAATACCTAAAATAATTTAAGAAATATTTGTACACACATAAAATATGCCTACATGGTCGTCTTTGGTCTCACTACATACTTACAAAGGCTTGGATTCGGTTCGGGCCCAGTTTAGGCTAAGTTGGTACAATCGGGTCATCTAAAATCAATATATCTAATTAATAGATAAATAATTCATCGGTAGGGATTAAGTCGCAACTTGATCTGGTTTTCCTAGTTATGACACACTTATGGCTAGGACTTCCTTGGCATGGCTAATACACTTAATAGTTATTTATAAAATTCTAGTCGTCTGGTACTTCAAAAACTCCACCATGGCTAAAGTCATCTACCTTAATAATTAACTTAATAGTTATTTATAAAATTCTAAAAATTACCATTTAAATCAAAATAAAAAAAATATTCCGAAAAATTTTTGGGAAGGGAGGCTACAAATCTATCCACCTTAAAAATAATTTCGTCCTCGAAATTCTAATTCATGACTATCCCTTAAAATACAAAGTCTACTATCACCTTGATCTCCTCAATTTAATTCCTCAACAATAGCTTATATCTTTCTCCTAGCCATTTTGTAACTACGAAATTTCGAGGACTTCTACCCACCTTTGGTCGCACTACTCCTCAAACATGGCCACAAAATCGTATATCCTTCTAACTCAGTTGCTAACAATCCTTCCAACAGATATCTAGGACATATGATATCTATAATCCCTCAAATCTATAAACCACCAATATTCGATAGTCAAGCAATATTATATTATAACTTTAGATGTTCTGATAAATCCTAGACAGCACGATCCTTCGTCACTTCGAATTAGAAGGGACGAGAATCAATGGTACGGAAAGCAAGAAAGTATAATCGAGAGAAACTATGGAGTTTTTAAGGACGTAAAGAATTTCTAGGAGAATTTTCAAGGCAGTGTGGATTGAGGTTTCTAAGGGTTTAGTCTTAGTCGCAGGCTCGTACCAATACAGTTACGTAACCGGTACGATATGCTCTGACCTGCATGGGCCACCAAAAAAACTTGTCACGACCCGCACCCGCTTTTCGGACGCGAGCTCGTGAGCAAGCCAGCTACGCATCAAGCGGACTCCAGCCCGACTCGAATGCGTAAACGCTGTCACGGCTTGGGTAAGCTGCCAATTCGTGGCAAACAAATCTATATCTCAATCCACAATAAGAATAATAAATGCGAATGAACACTATAGGTCGTGGTCTGCAGCCCACTAGCATAAATGTCCGATAAGACTCTAAAGAATATAACAAGAGTCCATAAAGCTGAATCAAGAAACAGGATATCTCATGATAAGGTATGAAAGCACGAGTGGATAATAAACATAATAATGATACCTGAATCCCGCAAGCGTATCATCACATCTGTCATCCAGAGCCACTAGCCTACTCAATGCAATCGCTAAACCTGAAGAGATCAGCAGGTCCTCAGGGGACATAGCAAGATACATAAAAACATGCCTATCTAGCAGTTTATCATGCAATAATGAAAATACTGGAAATAAACAGAAAAAGACCAATCAATACGAAAACACGACTATACACGACTGGAAGAACCACTACGCATAAACGAACTGCTGGAGAAGAACAAAGAAACACGATATTACGATGTCAATGGATAACCAATCAAATACTCAAACCCTCGCCCCTAGTATGGACTCGCAGGTTTGAACAACTACTAACCCTCGCCCCTAGTGTGGGCTCGCAGGTTAGCATCACCCTCGCCCCTAGTATGGGCTCGCAGGTATAGAACAGATAACTACTAACCCTCGCCCCTAGTGTGGACTCGCAGGCTAGCATCACCCTCGCCCCTAATGTGGGTTCGTAGGTATAGAACAGATAACTACTAACCCTCGCCCCTAGTGTGGACTCGCAGGCTAGCATCACCCTTGCCCCTAATGTGGGTTCGTAGGTATAGAACAGATAACTACTAACCCTCGCCCCTAGTGTGGACTCGCAGGCTAGCATTACCTCGCCCCTAATGTGGGCTCGCAGGTGTAGAACAGATAACTACTAACCCTCGCCCCTAGTGTGGACTCGCAGGCTAGCATCACCCTCGCCCCTAGTATGGGCTCGAATGTGTAGAACAGATAACTACTGACCCTCACCCCTGGTGTGGACTCGCAGGTTAGCTTAACTACTAACCCTAGCCCCTGGTGTGGACTCGCAGGTTAGCTTAACTACTAACCCTCGCCCCTGGTGTGGACTCGCAGGTTAGCTTAACTACTAACCCTCGCCCCTGGTGTGGACTCGCAAGTTAGCTTCACTACTAACCCTCGCTCCTCGTATGGACTCGCAGGTTAGCTTCAAGAATTTCAAGGTACAGCAGTTCCGTTATTACTTATTTATCACATGATGTGACTCAGTCAAAGTACAGGAGATGACACGACACGACCCAAATCATGATACACGAGAGAACCAATCCAATATGAACTACAAAATTAACTATGAACAGGAACTATAAATACATATATCCAATATGAACTTCAAGCTAACTATAAACAAAGACTATATATATACTAGCATGCACGATGTACAAATCTCATGTCATTAATTAACTAGTAAAATTATATAATAATAGAAATATGTATGTAAATAAACTGTAGCGGAAGACAAGGTATCTTGCCTGGAGGCTGCACGCAGATCCAACAATTATATAGTCAACTGATAAGCCATAAAGTCCAAGTCATCACAACTGTCTCCGAAAGCTGAAACAAACATTGCCAAAATTCTCAGAATAGTCAATTTAGCTAGGATTGTCTGTCCTTAAGTCCAATTCTGGACACAGGGGTAAAACGGTAATTTTGGGCAAAAAATAGTGTCCGCCGTTGGCCCATCTTTGCACCGAAAAATGTGTCAGAGTCAATGGTCTCTAAAGTCATCAAACTATATATTTACGGATTTGTTTTGATGATACGAACCCAACGATATGTCCAATTTTGGATTCCGGCGGGCCGTGCACAAAATTGTCCGTTGAATCGGACCGTGGGGCCCGCAAAACGGCGATCCGATCAACTATCGTAGAATCGGACCAAACTTGGCATACAGGACCAAAAAATGATACGGTCCTATTGGCGCAAGTTTCGTCTCGATCTGACGAACATGCACAAGGTAATTGAAAAGTTTGCACAGAGGCCGATACGGTAAATTTTGACGGATACGTATCAAATTCGTCGCGCACACGCGACCAATTTGAATTCCGTCAAAGCCCACACGACCACGAAGCCGTTACGCATCTTTTGATGCTTTCGGTTCATGACTACGTCGCCCGGTTTGGCGGAACGTACGTCGTATCGGATGGTTTTTCAAGTTTTTGAAAACAGTTTTATAGTTTTTTTCCTCATGTTTGCACTGATTTATCTCACCGTATAATAAACTAGAATTAAAAGTAATAACATGGTTTCCATGCTGTTTAGGTTGCCTCTAGAATTGTTTAAATGGATTTCGAAAATTCTCTTCAGATTGGTGGTAATCTGCCTTCCAAATCGGGCTTTGGGACTGCTCTAGTACCCTGTTTTCAACAGATTTTCTGTCGACTTCGAGTCAAAATGCCGAGCAATCCTCGACGGTTAGCTACAAACTAATTAAATACATTTGAAGGGGGTTGTGTCGGGTTTTTACCTGAAACAACGGCTCGTCAAAAGGAGGAGCGTGCACGACGAAACGTCGTCACGAAGCTGCCTCCCCGCGGTTGTAACTGCTGTTGTTGCCGGCGCTGTTTCTCGCGCATGGTCGGCCCTCGGCCAGCGGCGGCTTCTCCCGGAGGCACGCAGGGCCGAGGTGACAGCCCAAGGAGTGGTGGTGACGGCCGTGTTGAGTTTTTAGGGTTGGGGTTCTCGAGTTTACTTCTCTTCCTCTCAGTATCGATAAGTATATATGTGGCTAGAAAAACCTGGGGTCGGGCCTGGCTGAGAGTAATAGAGGATTAGGCTGAGAATAATAGGGGATTATGCTGAGAGTAAGGAGGGCTTAGCTGCTGGGCTGGAGGTTGGCATGTGGGCTGGGTTGCGTGTGAGCTAAAGGCTCGGGTCTGGGCTAGCCTTGGGAAATCTCAGCTGAGATTAGCTTGGGGTCGGCTCGATTTAGGGAGATGAGTACTGGGCTGTATGGGTTGGGCTGTTCTGTTGCTTCTTTCTTTTTATTTCTATCTATTAATTAGCAACTGTTGTGTATATATCTATACACATATATGTATACATACGTATATTTATATATATACACACATATATTTATATACATTCTACACTTATATATAATATATTCACATTTACACCTATATATATAATATATTTATATATACATACACATATATATCTATATATATACACATCCATATACATGTATATTTATCTATACATGCACATATATATACACACATCCAATTATATATATACCTCATCTCTATATATATATATATATATATATATATATATATATATAAAATATATATATATATATATATATATATATATATATATATATATATATCAATAAATACTCAATTAACCAATAATAATAATATCTAATAGTAATAAATATATATTTAATCACCTCAAAATAATAATAAAATAATACTGAAATGGTGGTTGGTAAATCCATATTACTCACCCTTATGTCCAGAAAATTGTACAAATATTGTAAAACAATATTTAATAATAAGAATACCAAATATTTGTACAAATATTCAAATAGTTAAAAATGCACATCAATACCTAAAATAATTTAAGAAATATTTGTACACACATAAAATATGCTTACATGGTCGTCTTTGGTCTCACTACATACTTACAAAGGCTTGGGCCCAGTTCAGGCTAAGTTGGTACAATCGGGTCATCTAAAATCAATATATCTAATTAATAGATAAATAATTCATCGGTAGGGGTTAAGTCGCAACTTGATCTGATTTTCCTAGTAAGGGGACACTTATGGCTAGGTCTTCCTTGGCATGGCTAATACACTAGTCAAGACACATCACTGCACTATCCGTGCCATGATTCCTAGTCGTCTGGTACTTCAAAAACTCCACCATGGCTAAAGTCATCTACCTTAATAATTAACTTAATAGTTATTTATAAAATTCTAAAAATTACCATTTAAACCAAAATAAAAAAATATTCTAAAAAATTTTCGGGAAGGGAGGCTACAAATCTACCCACCTTAAAAATAATTTCGTCCTCGAAATTCTAATTCATGACTATCCCTTAAAATTCAAAGTCTACTATCACCTTGATCTCCTCAATTTAATTCCTCAACAATAGCTTATATCTTTCTCCTAGCCATTTTGTAACTACGAAATTCCGAGGACTTCTAGCCACCATTGGTCGCACTACTCCTCAAACATGGCCACAAAATCGTATATCCTTCTAACTCAGTTGCTAACAATCCTTCCAACAGATATCTAGGACATATGATATCTATAATCCCTCAAATCTATAAACCACCAATATTCGATAGTCAAGCAATATTATACTATAACTTAAGATGTTCTGATAAATCCTAGATAGCACGATCCTTCGTCACTTCGAATTAGAAGGGACGAGAATCAATGGTACGGAAAGCAAGGAAGTATAATCGAGAGCAACTGTGGAGTTTTCAAGGACGTAAAGAATTTCTAGGAGAATTTTCAAGGCAGTATGGATTGAGGTTTCTAAGGGTTTAGTCATAGTCGCAGGCTCGTACAAGTACAGTTACGTAACTGGAACGATATGCTCTGACCTGCATGGGCAACCAAAAAACTTGTCACGACCCGCACCCGCTTTTCGGACGCGAGCTCGTGAGCAAGCCAGCTACACATCAAGCGGACTCCAGCCCGACTCGAATACGTAAACACTGTCACGGCTAGGGTAAGCTGCCAATTCTTGGTAAACAAATCTATATCTCAATCCACAATAAGAATAATAAACGCGAATGAACACTATGGGTCGTGGTCTGCAGCCCACTAGCATAAATGTCCGATAAGACTCTAAAGAATATAACAAGAGTCCATAAAGCTGAATCAAGAAACATGATATCTCATGATAAGGTATGAAAGCACGAGCGGATAATAAACACAATAACGATACCTGAATCCCGCAAGCGTATCATCACATCTGTCATACAGAGCCACTAGCCAACTCCATGCAATCGCTAAATCTGAAGAGATCATCAGGTCCTCAGGGGACATAGTAAGATACATAAAAATATGCCTATCTAGCAGTTTATCATACAATAATGAAAATACTAGAAATAAACAGGAAAAGACCAATTAATACGAAAACAAGACTATACACGACTGGAAGAACCACTACGCATAAACGAACTGCTGGAGAAGAACAAGGAAACACGATATTACGATGTCAATGGATAACCAATCAAATACTCAAACCCTCGCCCCTAGTGTGGACTTGCAGTTTTGAACAACTACTAACCCTCCCCCTTAGTGTGGGCTCGCAGGTTAGCATCAACCTCGCCCCTAGTATGGGCTCGCAGGTGTAGAACAGATAACTACTAACCCTCGCCCCTAGTGTGGACTCGCAGGCTAGCATCACCCTCGCCCCTAGTGTGGTCTCGCAGGGGTTGAACAGATAACTACTAACCCTCGCCCCTAGTATAGACTCACAGGCTAGCATCACCCTCGCCCCTAATGTGGGCTCGCAGGTGTAGAACAGATAACTACTAACCCTCGCCCCTAGTGTGGACTCGCAGGTTAGCATCACCCTCGCCCCTAGTGGGGGCTCGCAGGTATAGAACAGATAACTACTAACCCTCGCCCCTGGTGTGGACTCGCAGGTTAGTTTAACTACTAACCCTCGCCCCTGGTGTGGACTCGCAGGTTAGCTTAACTACTAACCCTCGCCCCTGGTGTGGACTCGTAGGTTAGCTTCACTACTAACCCTCGCCCCTGGTGTGGACTCGCAGGTTAGCTTCAAGAATTTTAAGGTACAGCAGTTCCGTTATTACTTATTCATCCTATGACACGATATGACTCAGTCCAAGTACAAGAGATGACATGACACGACCCAAATCACAATACATGAGAGAACCAATCCAATATGAACTACAAAATTAACTATAAACAGGAACTATAAATACATATATCCAATATGAACTTCAAGCTAACTATAAACAAAGACTATATATATACTAGCATGCACGATGTACAATCTCAGGTCAATAATCAACTAGTAAAACTATATAATAATAGAAATATGCATGTAAATAAACTGTAGCGGGAGATAAGGTATCTTGCCTGGAGGTTGCACGCAGATACACAAATTATATAGTCAACTGATAAGCCATAAAGTCCAAGTCATCACAACTGTCTCCGAAAGCTGAAACAAACATTGCCAAAATTCTCAGAATAGTCAAATTACCTAGGATTGCCTGTACTTACTCCCAATTCTGGACACAGGGGCAAAACGGTAATTTTGGGCAAAAAATAGTGTCCGTCGTTGGACCCGCTTTGCACCGAAAAATGTGCCAGAGTCAATGGTCTCTAAAGTCATCAAACTATATGTCTACGGATTCGTTTTGATGATACGAACCCAACGGTATGTCCAATTTTGGATTCCGGTGGGCCGTGCACAAAATTGCCCGTTGAATCGGACCGTGGGGCCCGCGAAACGGCGATCCGATCAACTGTCGCAGAATCGGACCAAACTTGGCGTACAAGACCAGAAAAATGATACGGTCCTGTTGGCGCAAGTTTTGTCTCGATCTGACGAACGTGCACAAGGTAATTGAGAAGTTTGTACAGAGGCCGATACGGCAAATTTTGACGGATACGCATCAAATTCGTCGCGCACACGCGACCAATTTGAATTCCGTCAAAGCCCACACGACCACGAAGCCGTTATGCACCTTTCGATGCGCGACCACGTCGCCCGATTTGGCGGGACGTACGTCGTATCGGATGGTTTTTCAAGTTTTTGAAAACAGTTTCACAGTTTTTTTCCTCATGTTTGTACTGATTTATCTCACCGTATAATAAACTAGAATTAAAAGTAATAACATGGTTTCCATGTTGTTTAGGTTGCCTCTAGAACTATTTAAATAGATTTCAGAAATTCTTTTTAGATTGGCGGTAATCTGCCTTCCAAATCGGGCTTTGGGACTGCTCTAGTACTCTGTTTTCAACAGATTTTCTGTCGACTTCGAGTCAGAATGCCGAGCAATCCTTGACGGTTAACTACAAACTAATTAAATTCATTTGAAGGGGGTTGTGTCGAGTTTTTACCTGAAACAACGGCTCGTCAAAAGGAGGAGCGTGCACGACGAAACGTCGTCACTAAGCTGCCTCCCCGCGGCTGCAACTGCTGTTGTTGCTGGCGCTGTTTCCCGCGCGTGGTCGGCCTCCGGCCAGCGGCGGCTACTCCCGACGGCACGCAGGGTCGAGGTGACAGCCCAAGGAGTGGTGGTGACGGCCGTATTGAGTTTTTAGGGTTGGGGTTCTCGAGTTTACTCCTCTTCCTCTCGGTATCGATAAGTATATATATGGCTAGAAAAACCTGGGGTCGGGCCTGGCTGAGAGTAATAGAGGATTAGGCTGAGAATAATGGGGGATCAGGCTGAGAGTAAGGAGGGATTAGCTGCTGGGCTGTAGGTTGGCATGTGGGCTGGGTTGCATGTGAGCTAAAGGCTCGGGTCTGGGCTAGCCTTGGGAAATCTCAGCTGAGATTAGCTTGGGCTCGGCTCGGTTTAGGTAGATTAGTACTGGGCTGTATGGGTTGGGCTGTTCTGTTGCTTCTTTTTTTTTATTTCTATCTATTAATTAGCAACTGTTGTGTATATATCTATATACATATATATACACATATATGTATACATACGTATATTTGTATATATACACACATATATTTATATACATTATACACTTATATATAATATATTCACATTTACACCTATATATATAATATATTTATATATACATACACATATATATCTATATATATACACATCCATATACATGTATATTTATCTATACATGCACATATATATACACACATCCAATTATATATATACCTCATCTATATATATATCAATAAATAATCAATTAACCAATAATAATAATATCTAATAGTAATAAATATATATATATTTAATCACCTCAAAATAATAATAAAATAATACTGAACTGGTGGTTGGTAAATCCATATTACTCACCCTTATCCGGGTCCAGAAAATTATACAAATATTGTAAAAAAATATTTAATAATAAGAATACCAAATATTTGTACAAATATTCAAATAGTTAAAAATGCACATCAATACCTAAAATAATTTAAGAAATATTTGTACACACATAAAATATGCCTATATGGTCGTCTTTGGTCTCACTACATACTTACAAAGGCTTGGATTCGGTTCGGGCCCAGTTTAGGCTAAGTTGGTACAATCGGGTCATCTAAAATCAATATATCTAATTAATAGATAAATAATTCATCGGTGGGAGTTAAGTCGCAACTTGATCTGGTTTTCCTAGTTAGGACACACTTATGGCTAGGTCTTCCTTGGCATGGCTAATACACTAGTCAAGGCACGTCACTGCACTATCCGTGCCATAATTCCCAGTCGTCTGGTACTTCAAAAATTCCACCATGGCTAAAGTCATCTTCCTTTATAATTAACTTAATAGTTATTTATAAAATTCTAAAAACTACCATTTAAATCAAAATAAAAAAATATTCCAAAAAATTTTCGGGAAGGGAGGCTACAGAAGATCTAAGTATAAGTTGATTCTGTTGAATACTGCAGTGGTTTCTTTACTCCGTGACGATCTTACGATAAGAAAACTTGCTCTAACTCTGGATGCCTATGTGTGAATAATCTGGGGTTGCCAATCAAGATGAAGTCGATGGCCCAAATAAAGGAATACATCTTCTAGTTATAGGTTGGTGGAATAAACTACCCATGTGCACATACGCGATGAGCGCATGGGTTCTTGGTGTGCAGGAGCACTGCATACACAAAGATAGGGCCGAATCTATTGTAACTTATACTGTTGAGTTGAAGATGAGATGACACGTGGCAGTTGTTGAGATTCGTTTATTGCTGAGATCATGGGTGGTTGACACCCGTTCATAAATATGACTGAGCCAATGACACATGGCACGTGCCCATTGCTCAAAGATCCCATTCTATTAAAACTGAATAGTTTGATCATATTTGAGAGATACCGCATCCTTGCTGGCCATGTAGCATCCTTCAAAAAGTATTATGCTTTGAGAATGCTACGAGAGCTGCGGTTGTGGGCGTCGTGGAGGCTATACTTTTCAGCTCTACTGGAGAAGTAGTGCTTTGGAGTAGCAGAGTGCCTGCACTTCTCGGCTCGTTGTAGGCCGTGCCTTCGACTGAGTCAACGACGAGTATTTGACAGCTGATATCTGACGTCTGGCTATTGATAGCTGACCATTGATAGCCGTCTTCTTATATTTTTGTCAGTCATGCCATAAATGTTGAAGTGACAGCTTGGGGTGCTTGCAATGGTGTGCTTTTGAGGCAATGTCTTAGGAGATCGCGCTTTTGAGCAGCACTTTTTTGGGACTTTTGTGTCCTATTTGGCTGCTTTTTTAGGGATGCACTTTTTAGAGTCATTCGGGTCAACCTTCTTAATTTTTGCCGCTACGTGGGGCTCGAGAAATGATGAATTTGACTAAGGACTTAGTCAAAAAGGTCATTAGTAAGATTCATTGCCATGAATACGAGGTTCATCCAATTAACTCGGAGCCTTTGACTGGCTGCCACTTGGTGTGTGGTTTTGACCGCACATAGCCTATAAATAGGAGTATTTTTAAGGCACAACCCCTTTGTGCACCCCTCTTCCCTACTTCATGTTGGAGACAATGCTGTACCCCGATGACTGCAAGTCTTTTCCTTGTTGAGCTTGGCAAAATTTGTGCCAGTCATGGGCTAGGATTGTAGTTCAAAAAAGTGGCAAGTTTGATGAAGGTGTCTTTGAGATGAACTCAGCTGACTATGGGCTGGGTTGTCCCTATTCATATAGTGTGCTGGCTGTGCTTTGGCATAGACAACATTGAGTGCCAAGATGTTGAATACAGGACCTTGGATTGATTGCCATTCCGAACCTTGTTCAATCAATGCCTAGGAGCTGCGCTTTTCTTGGCCTACATTATATGTGCAGAGAAGCGGCGCTTTTCTTGGCATACATTGTATTATGCCTCTACATTGTATTATGTAGAGGCACGGCGCTATTTATGTTGTGCTTTTCTTGGCATACATTGTATGATGCGGTTTTTTGTCATACATTTTATGTTCAGTAGATAAATAGCTTATTTATGTAATCATGAACATTAATGAGAACTCTGTAATAGACTTCCACTTGTATTGTAATCATGACTATCAATAAAAAAGCATCTCTTTTGTGTGCTTCTTTTGTGTACTGTGCTGTCTTGTTCATGCAGTATGTGAAAATTTAATGTGCGTAATCGTTTGTGATCAACTTTTTCTGTAGGCGTCTGCGCTTCATGGCTCTGCATCGATTTATAATTTTTTTCATGCATCTACAAGTCCCCCTTCAAAGTTTTTAAACTTAGATAAGTTTGAAATACTTTAAAAATAAGCATGGGTTGACACGTAGATAAAGAGTATACAGCACTATACTGACAGGCTGTCATTATTTAAGAGAACGAGTAACCATCAGCAATTAGTGATTTTGGCCGTCATTCATTAATGATAATGACTCCTCATTTTTCAAAAGAGATCAAGAATGATTTCAATCAACCACTACACGCGTTTTGAAATGTCTTCTCATACCCGAAACGTTGTTCCTGTCTCATCTGTTGACATGTCTTTACCCTATAAATAAAGGTTTTTGGAGTGAAAAGAATTTTACTTTGTTCATTTTTTTTAACTCTCTTCTAAAGAAAGATTTCTCCTTCTTCTCCGAGCAGAAACCCTAGTTTTCTCTTTAGGCCCCCAAGACTCCAAGTGCTCCCAAAGTTCCTAAGTCCCCTAAGGCTCCTAAGGCCAGTGCCGCAAGCACTAGCAAGTCCAAGAAGAAGAAGTCGGCCACCAAGGTCGCCGTCGCCGATGCTGCTCCGGTCGTAGATGATCACTTGTACCTCGATGTGCAAAAAGCTATTGCGGGTAGGCTTCCTATCCTGAGATAGGTGAATGTGCATGAGTGTTTACGTTAGAAGTAGCATATTAAAATATGCACTGATACCCTATTTGTTGATGTGTATGGGCATCACTTATCAAAGTGATGCCTAGAAGATGCGATGATGCTCCCTTGCAGATGCGCATGGGCACTACTTTTTGGAGTAATGTCTGGAAGATGCGCTGATGCTCTTCTGTGGATGTGCATATGCACTAATTTTCAGAGTAGTGTCTGGAAGATGCCCTGATGCATGCTGATGCGCAAGGCCACTAAACAGTGCCTGCCTTGAAGCTCGCTTTGCTGATGCACATGTCCACTAAACAGTGTCTGCACGGAAGCTTTTCTTACTGATGCGCATGGCAACTAAACGGTGCCTTCGTTGAATCTTTGCTTGCTGATGTGCATGACAATTAAACAGTGCCTGCGCTGAAGCTTTGCTTGCTGTTGCGCACGGCCACTAAATAGTGCATGCGCTAAACCTTTGTTTTTTCTTTCTTTTGTAAATATCTTTTAGGTATTTGCTGACTTTTTGCTTTTTGTTCGTTTCTGTTCAGCTTATGAAGAAGTCGAAACAGTCGAAGAAGGACTTGACCGATTATGAGTTCGAAGTTCTTGGGGATCTTCCGGAGGCGCCTGCTGCCAGGGTGCCCTGTCGGTACCAGCACGTCCGACGGTCAGGGTTGAGACTGTCGTACCGTCGAAAACAACTCATGCGGTAGAGGTTGAAGTGGCTACCCCCGCTGTTGGTCCTCCACGGTCGAGGTGCCTGCGACTATGGAAGCTCCAAAAGTTGTTACCACGAAGGGAATTTTAGAGGCAAGGACCACGAAGGATGTACAAGTTGAGGAGTTTTCTAATGCTCCAATTGCCGGTTTTGACTTTGAGCATGGGGACTTCTCCAATTTAATGGCGGTATATGTACCCACCGCCCTAGCGAGTACCCTCAACATGACTCTCGATGTATTACTTCATTTTATGAGTTTGTTGATTTTTTAGGTGCCCATCAAGAAGAAGCTCTTGCAGGAGTAATGACAAGTGAGCCCCTTGTGGCGTCTAAGGACAATCCTGTGGCGGCCGAAGGCAATGTCACACCCCGATCCCACAGAGTCCTCGCTTGGACTCTATGGAACCATTCGTCTTCACTTCAGCGTGATGCAGCACAAGCCTAAGTTGTGCTTGCACAAGGCCAAGACATGTACAATAACAAAATAGACAAGATAGATAATAATACAACAGAACAAAATTATATATATTTAAAATTTGTAGCAGACACATTGCAGAATATAATTGAACGGAATGGTAACTTGAACAATTCTCTTTATTGCTATTCTTTTGAAAAGATTACAAGCTCTCATTTCTCTCTGATACACGCCATATTTGGCTTACAATCTCTCATAAAGCATGCAGAATTACAATGATACCATTCCATATATTACATCCCTTTATAAACAAAACCAACTCTTTGAAATAAATGCCCATCTCTTGGCATCTTTTCTAATTTTTGGCTCCTGAGGATGAGGCTCGGGCTATCACTTCGGACTATCCATCTCAATGCATCTTGCACCTGCGTGCAGACTGATGGTGGGTCAGTATATCAACATACTGGTGAATGTAAGCAAAAGCTACATCGTTTGAAACAATCACTAATTCATTTAGCAAGAAAACATTTCTTGTGATGTGATCTTGCTACTTTTATCTATGTTCATTTCATGTAGTACAGAGTCAGATTACATCTTTTGAAAATACTTTCGAAAAGCCATAGTTCATTTCATTCATTTCAAGCCTACAAGGGATTGTTCATTTCTTTTGAAGTACGCAGCGTGTTTCATGAGTCATACTCTGTTCTAAGGGATAATAGAAATAGCACTCTTTTATTCTTATTCAAGACATTTTCAGGGTCGGTTACAAGCATGATAATCATATCTTTTTTTTTACTGGGACAACATATTATTTACAACAGGTTATTCTCCTTAAGCAAAACATGATCAGAAAACTTAAGCACACATGTGTATCACTTTTTCAGTCATTCTTACCTGAGCCGATAATTCATCCCTACACAAGACAAGGATTAGCATAAACATAATATAATTAACATTTTTCATGTTCGTTCCGTATTGTTAGCTCTTAGCAAAATCATTATTGACACATGCAGACGCGATTGGCAGCTGTGACCCATGGGTTCAGCTCTGCACCAATCAACACCTATCTATATGATGGTTCATGGGTATTCCCATTATTAGCCATTGTGACACTTAGGTTTAGCTCGTCGCTAGTGGATGGGATGCAACACCCCCTGATCGCAAGGTTTTTTGTACCTCAGGGTTTCTGGACAATCTCTCCTAGGCTGATCGGTTCCTAGTGCCATAGAAACCGTTGAGAGATCTAGTAACCTTGTGCACTAGTTGTTCGAGACCAATGCAAGATGCAACATCTATCAGATAAACTTTGAGGCAACATTTCATCGCTAAGCGAACCTTTCAACTTTCTAACATTTCTTCTTTTTAAACGACAAAGCTATGACTCTGCTTTCTCTCTCTTCTTTGACTTAGAGCTGAAGCTCCTAGATAACTCAGAGCCGAAGCTCCTACATTTTCATCTCTTTGCAACATGTATAAGCTCATCTGTACATATCTAGCATTCAGAACATCTTTGAGGGGCAAGCAGTCGTTTATCTCTTTAAAACGTAATCAGTTATATGCAAATTTTAGCATATCAATCTACATTGAAAGTATACGAATTCTGGACATATAAGAAATCTTTTACTTTAGCAGGTAACAATCTTATTCTTATCATGCAGATTATCTTTTCTTGTTCTTAGCATAATAACATATTGATTCTCTTATAAGCATACTTAATGATTTACCATCTTGTTATTAGCAATAGCATTCATTCAAAAACTCATATTCTTATTAGACGTAAACGAATCAAAAAATAAGTCTTCGTCCACTCACCCAGATTAATCATCTTCTGTTGCAGAGCCAGAAATTCGATCTCTCTGACTATCTAGTGCCTTCGCAGAGCGGGGCACTACATAATTACCCACCGAGAAAAGTTTTGTCCTCAAAACTTAAGGAGAAACTTACGATATCCATAGCAACGATAGTCCTCATCCTTCGCCATCATCAATCCATAAAAAATCTCAGTCAAGATCATGTCAAAACTCATGTTCAATAAACATCTCAATCTCAATCAATCAGTCGATAAAACATATGCCGACATCATAAAAATATTTATAGACTTATTGTATGGAACGTTCATCTCGTTAGGGATATTAAGCAGGAAAGAAAATTCCGATCAGGAGAATATCTTTGAATTCAATCGGATCAACAATTGGCCAAAGGATCGTATTTCTCTAATACCATTATGTCACGCTCCGATCCCGCAGGGTCCTCGCTTAGACTCTATGGAACCGTTCTTCCTCGCTTGGGTGTGATGCTGTGCAAGCCTTAGTTACGTTTGCACAAGGCCAAGACCTGTACAATAACAAAATAGACAAGATAAACAATAATGCAACGGAACAAAATTACAGATATTTAAAATTAGCAGCGGACACATTACAGAATATAATTAAACAGAATGGTAACATAAACAATTCTCTTTATTGATATTCTTTTAAAAAGATTACAAGCTCTCATTTCTCTCTGATACACGCCATATTTGGCTTATAATCTCTCATGAAGCATACAAAATTACAATGATCCCGTTCCATACAATACATCCCTTTATATACAAAACTAACTCTTTGAAATGGATGTCCATCTCTTGGCATCTCTTCTGATATCCTGAGGATGAGGCTCAGACTATCGCTTCAGACTATCCATCTTGATGCATCTTGCACCTGTATGCTGACTGATGGTGGGTCAGTATATCAATATACTGGTGAATGTGAACAAAGGCTACATAGTCTAAAACGATCACTAATTTATTTAGTGAGAAAATATTTCTTGTGATGTGATCTTACTACTTTTACCTATGTGCATTTCATGTAGTACAGAGTCAGATTACATCTTTTGAAAATACTTTCGAAAAGCCACAGTTCATTTCAAGCCTACAAGGGACTGTTCATTTCCTTTGAAGTACGCAACGGGTTTCATGAGTCATACTCTATTCTCAAGGATAATAGCAATAGCAGTCTTTTTTCGTATTCAAGACATTCTTAGGGTCGGTTACAAGCACGATAACCATATCTTTTCTTTTACTGGGACATAACATTCTATGCAAAAGGTTATTCTCTTTAAGCAAAACATGATCAGAAAACTTAAGCACACATGTGTATCACTTTTTCAGTGATTCTTACCTTAGCCGACGGTTCATCCCTGCACAAGAGAAGGATTAGCATAAACATAATATAATCAATATTTTTTCCTGTTCGTCTCTGCATTGTTAGCTCTTAGCAAAATTATTATCGACATATGCAGATTCAATTGGCAGCTGTGACTTATGGGTTCAACTCTACACCAATCAACACCTATCTATATGATGGTCCATGGGTATTCCCATTATTAGCCGCTGTGATACTTGGGTTCAACTCGTCGCTAGTGGACGGGATGCAACACCCCCTGATCGTGAGGTTTCTTGTACCTCAGGGTGTCTAGACAATCTCTCCTAGGCCGATCGGTTCCCAGTACCCTAGAAACTGTCGAAAGATCTATTGACCTTGTGCACAAGTTGTTCGAGACCAATGCAAGTTGCAACATCTATCAGATAAACTTTGAGGCAATATTTCATCGATAAGCAACCATTTCCACTTTTTAACATTTCTTCTCTTTGAACGACAAAGCTATGACTCTGCCTTCTCTCTTTTCTTTGACTCAGAGCCAAAGCTCCTATATATTTCATTTCTTTGCAACATGTACCAGCCCGTCTGTACATGTCTAGCATTCAAAACATCTTCAAGCAATTGTTCATCTCTTTGAAACATAATCAGATCTATGCCGATTCTAGCATATAAATCTACCTTTGAAAGTATACGAATTTGGGACATATAAGAAATCTTTTACTTTAGCAGGTAACAATCTTATTGTTAGCATGCAGATTATCTTTTCTTGTTCTTAGCATAGCAACATGAGGATTCTCTTACAAGCTGTCACGACCCGCACCCTGTGTAGGGGCACGAGAAGTGGGTACGTCCAGCATACGCCGCAGTATCGGCGGTAGAACGTTGTCCTAGGTCACGTACGTCTAACAATTATAAGGTACCTGTACAGTATTTACACTCCAAACGGAGGACAACACAGAAATTTACAGCTCAATCACAACAAAGATAGAAGTACTATAAGATAGATAGATAGATAGATAGATAGATAGATAGATAGATAGATAGATAGATAGATAGATAATGAAAATCATCAAATGAGATACCAACAGGAGAAGAAGTCTAAGTTTCTAAGATGACATCTCCACAACATCCATAATTAATAACAAGATCCCAAATATAAACATAAATGTATCCAAATGAGACAAGACATCAAAATAAGATAGAAGTCTAAGCTAACTAGCCTAAACTATAGGGGTGACATCCTCTACTGCTGATGGATCCTGCTGAAGGTCCAAGTCGCAGGTGTCAACTATGATAGCTCCATAATAGGTAGGGCAAAGGTCCTTGTCATCCTTTGTAATATTTTCAACAGGTCCAGTCAGGACAGGAACGTGCACATAATCTCAACAGTTCATATCAAGACAGGAATATAAAGCATGAAATAGAGTAAAATACATGAAACGCTGAAAGAAAGTACATGTAGTAAAAGAGAAAGAACTATAATATAAATAGCTACTATAAGTAGCGAACTATCAATGACTAGTGATGTAGAGTACAAGATAGACATGTGAACGGCTTGAATTTGCACATTATTACACTAAAGAGTTTATACAATGACTATTTTGGAATTGTTCACATGACTACTTCTACTCCCACGTATCCCAATCAATACACAAAGATCCAGACTAGTTATGTTATTGTACAATATTTCATATGAGGGGCCTATAAATGGGTGCACATGAAGGTATACATGAGGGCTCTGTGAACATGAGAGTACATGAATCACAAGAGTATACATGAATAATGAAAGCACAGGAGTACATGATGAAAGTAAAATACACATGACATGATGTACCTGATGCTCCCGAGGGGGATAACATCTCAATTTAACATATAGAACCAATCCGTGTTAACAACGTGACAACATCAAGTAAAGTAATCTAGAGCAAGAATATAAATCCTAACAAGTATGAAATGATCAGAGAATATACTCGCCTGATATCCTGAGTATCTGGTAAGTGTAGATGTCCAGACAGAGTAGATGAGTCATATTTAGAGCAACACAGGTCACAACATGTCCAGAATGGGAATATTGAACTTTACAATGCATTCTATATGATTTCTAGGTCATTCTAGGCCAAAGTCAACTCTTGGTCAACTCTAGTCAACTTATAAAGTCAAACTAGGTCAACAAAGCTATTCTAGGTCTAAACCTAGTCTAACAAGTCATTCTAGACTAAGGTCAACTCTAGTCAACAATCCTAGTCAAACTAGTTCAACCAATCTATTCTAGGTCTAAATCTAGTCAAACAAGTCATTCTAGGCCTAACCAAGCCTAGTCTATGCAATCAAGTCCAATCACAAGCACAAATACAATATGAATATATATAACACACAAGTATATATCTATAATATATATACATCACATATATGGCTATTGCCTACAATACAAGTATCAATATATATACATATATGCATTCATTCTCATTATCATTTATACATATCCAATACATATAGGCATATAGAGCTAAGTTATATATATATATATATATATATATATATATATATATATATATATATATATATATATATTTTAGCCGTGTCCCATCCCCATCCCGGTGCCGGTCTTGCGGCACCGGTGTCCTACGTCCCTTTGGACGCTGGCGTAGGGTCTCCCGTCGGTCTACCTGCACCTTCGGGAGCCCCCTCCATGGGACGTGGACTGCCCATCCTCTCTGCTTAGGGCTCCTCGGCTTCCGAAGCCCTAACCAGCACTCCCTCTTTCGCTGATGTTCTTAGGCCGGATCGCGCGAAGCTCGCCCCCACTCCGGCTGCGGAAGTGGAGCTGCCAGACGTCACTCTGGTGCCACCTCCGGACAGATACCCCATCCGGGTCCCTTTCTCCAACGCGGAGATCCGATCCCTATCATCCCCCTTCAACAGGACTTTGGTCCTCAAGTTCGGATCCGGATGCCCAAAAATCTCAATCGTTATGGAGGCTATCACCGGTTGGGGCCTCTCGGCGACATACCGAATAGCTCCTCTCGATCCCAAATACTTGTTTCTATACCTAACCTCCGACCAGGACTACAGCAGAGTGTGGGCGAAGGGACCGACCAAAATTGACACACAGATCGCTAAAATTGTCAAATGGTCCCCGAACTTTATCCCTAAAATCGATTCGACCATTATTACCTCCTGGATCACCCTCCCCAATCTCCCCCTGGTGTGCTTTCCTGCAGCAGCCCTCAAGCGGATCGCCAGCTCATTCGGGTCCCTGGTGACCATCGCCGAAGAAACGCAAAACCTTTCAAAATATAACTACGCAAAGATTTGTGTAGAGTTGGACCTCGCAAATGAGCCACCCAAATTGATTGAGATAGAACTCGGAGATCAGACATACATTCAATCGCTGGTATACGACAACAGCATAATCTTCTGCCAATACTGTCAGATGAGCGGCCATTCTTTGCAGCACTGCTTTCGCGTCCACCCCGAACTCAAGAAGGCCAATCCCCGGAAACTGCGCTAGCAAGTCGCACCACCCCCATCCCGCATCACCCCGCCAGCCCTGCCCCCCAATCCCCCCACTCCTGTCCACTGTCCCCACACCCAGACAGACTCTGCCACCGCCCCCACCCTCTCCTCTCGCCATCACCATCCACAACTCCTTCGGAGCTCTCGACATAGAACCCTCTGATTGCACTATCGCACCGCCAATCACCGGGTGCCATCCTAATCCCCCACCCTCTCCCCAAAATGGCTACGCAATCGTGCCCTTCCAGATCCTCCCTATCACCCCAAGCTCCTCTGCTTCATCCACCCCGGTCTCCTTTTACGGCCAGGTGCCCCCGGTGTGCAGCCATCGGTCGGCCACCGCCCCTCCACTCCCGGTACGGAAGCAGAGCAGCCGTACGCTGCCGATCCGCCCCACTGTGCAGATCCCAAGCGTACACACCCCCTCAAAAAGGCCGTCGATCCACCCCGCCCTTCCTTCCCTCTCATTGGAAGATTTTGGCATGCCAAAGAAGTAGGCTTCCTAGATCATGATAATCCACTATGTGCTCTGGCAGATTTAGAAGACACTGACCCCTCTAATAACGGTTGACAGTACTAACACGGGCTCCGATAGGGCCCAGGAATCGGTCAGCGACAGTCCAAAAAATAACCAGCATAAGAAAAAGAAGAAAAACAAGAAACAAAAATTACAAATAGCGATGACCACGCGATCTGCCGCAAAGCTCCACAATACCCCCACCTCCTCCCTCAATGCCAAACATTCTATCCTGGAACGTTTGAGGCCTAGGGAATAAATCGACGCTGAATCGAATCATCAGCCTCACTAAATCCAATCGGATTGACTCACTTGTCATCATTGAACCCAAAATACCCTATAAAAGAATTGAAGAAACTCAACTCAAGCTGGGATTCCCCTCCGCGATTTCCGGATGTCACGACATTTGGATCTTCTTCGCCACTGAGTTCCATTTCAGCATAATTCAAGACTCTCCTCAGGCCCTCTCCTGTTGGATCGAGCACCCTGTCCTCAAGTCCCGCGTCCTTCTTTCGGCGATCTACGGTAGCTGCGACATCCTATAGCACAGATTACTTTGGGAGGATCTGTCGGGGTACGCCCTTCCTCACAACGTCCTCCCGTGGCTATGCATTGGGGACTTCAACATAGAGTCATGCAGAGAGGAGAAATTCGGAGGTCGTGACCCCCCTCAATCGGCCATGGAAGACTTCAACAACTTCGCCTTTAACGCGCACCTATCCTCCGTCCCCTTCCACGGCAACAAGTTCACCTGGTGCAACATGCATGAAGGCTCTCGGCGGCAGTACTCCCACCTTGACCGGGCCATAGTTAATGACTGTTGGTCGGATTTGGGGCTGATCACCAATCTTTCGCACCTGAACTCCACCGAATCGGACCATTCCTCTCTTCTAATCGAGATCGACAACAACCACAACCACATCAAAAAAGTGTTTTGCTTCCTTGATTTCTGGCGCCACCACCCCCAATTCATGCACATCGTGGACGAGGCTTGGAGCTCCGTAACAGATCTTGACCCTCTTGTCAGAATAGCTACGAAACTTAAAGCTACCAGAAAAGCCCTTACGGCCTGGAGCAAGAACGCGTTCGGGGACATCTTCCAAGCCATTAAGGATGCTGAAGACGACGTCACCCATACGGAGAGTGCATTCGCCAGCGTCGGCTCCTCAGAGGCTCGCGCTCTCTAAACCTCTCCAAGGCCATTCTTAAATCCAGGATCAAGGTTGAAACAGAATTCTGGAAACAAAAGGCCAGATTAACCTGGGACACGGATGGGGACCAGAATTTTGGCTTCTTTCACAAGTACGTCAAAGGACGCATAAGCTCTCTTATAATACATCGTATCAACGATGGGACCGGCACCTGCTGGATGATCAGAAGAGCATTTTAGCTGCTGCAACTAACTACTTCGCCAACATGTTCGCTAAAGAAGCCGTGGTCAAAGACGAGGGGTTCCTGTCCGAGATCCCCACCCGGATTAACGACAGGGATAACGATCTCCTTACCGCCCTCCCCACTATTGAATAGGTTAAGGCAGATGTGTGGGCTATTAATGCGCACAGTGCCCCGGGACCCGACGGGTTCAACGACTTTTTCTTCAAAACGTGCTGGGACATCATCCAGTTTGACCTTCTGGAGGCCACAACGACGTTTTTCAGGGGGCTAGATATCCGAAATCCATATCCTGCGCCTATATCATCCTCATACCCAAGAAGGACAACCCGGAGACCTTTAAAGACTTCAGACCGATCAGCCTCTGCACTTTCACCAACAAAATTATATCTAAGATCATCGCCACCGGGATGTTTGATCTCCTCCCTAAGATCATCTCCGAAGAGCAATACGGTTTCGTCAAAGGGCGCAACATCACCAATAACATCTTACTGGCCCAAGAAATGATCACTTGTATGAAATTTCCGTCCAGAGGGGGGAACGTTGCCATCATACTGGACATGGAAAAAGCATACGACCGCCTAGACTGGCATTTCATGATCTGGGTTTTCAGAACCTTTGGTTTCTCCGAACCTTCGATTGACATCATCTTTATAACCATCAATAACTCCTGGTTCTCCACAGTCATCAACGGGCAAGCCCAAGGGTTCTTTAGAGCTACCCGTGGGGTCAGACAGGGAGACCCACTCTCCTCCACCATTTTTATTGTCACAGCCGAAGCGCTTAGCAGAAACCTCAAATGCATGCCCAGGTCTCCTGGCTTCTACCACTTTCACACAACGACTGGCAGCCCTCTTATAACTCATCTTGCGTACGCGGACGACATTTTTATTTTCTCCTCAGGCGACATTGGCTCCATTGGGGTGGTTCAAAGGATGTCTGCTAATTACTCTAAATGCTCCGGACAGAGAGTTAACAACGGTAAGAGCGTGATTTACATACATCACAAAGCAGATAGAACCCACTCGGCTGTGCTATCCACCATGACCTCCTTTACCATAACATATCCGCCTTTCTTTTACTTATGCTGCCTGTTGGTGTACGGGAAAGCGAACTCAGGCATCTTCGACCACATGGTGGGTAAGGTTTGCAAGAAAATTGCGGGGTGGCACAATGCAACCCTTTACCCCAGGGGGAAGTTGATTCTTATTAAGCACGTCCTCTCCTTCATCCCCCTATACACCCTAGCCGTCTGCTGGCCTCCAATCAAAGTGCTCCACTCTATTGAATCCCTCCTTGCCAATTTCTTTTGGGGTCATTTCGAAGGCAAGTACAAACTTCACTGGGCCAGTTGGGACACCATGGCTAAACCTACTGATGAGGGTGGCCTGGGCTTCTGTAGAATAGCCCACATTGTGGACGCATACTCCGTAAAATTGTGGTAGAAACTTCGTACTGAAAGCTCGATCTGGACCAGGTTCATGAGAGCGAGATACTCCAGATTCTGTCATTTGACAGAGGCGTTTACCAACAATAGATCTTCCGCGTCCTGGTGGTGCATAATCCGTGGTCATAGCCTTGCTGAACCACATTTGCGTTTGCAACAGGGGAACGGTCATGCACAGGCGTGTAAGGAATGCTAGTTGGGGGATGACATCCTCAGGCCCAACGTCCTAACACCGCCGTTGTACGAGATCCTTGATTTATGGGATGATGACGTTTCAGGATGGAATTGGGATAGAGTTAGGGCTTAGCTTGGCCCAGTGGCCATGGCGAGCGTGGGAGCCTCTGATCTGTCGATCAATGACGCGCAAGACGAGCTCAGATGGTCCCCCAACCCGGGTGGAATCTTCACCCTGGCTTTCGCCAAAACCATCGCCAGAGGCATCCACGAAACGGCCTCCCCTTCCGCCAAGTTTTGGCATACATGTATACCCACCAAATGGTCCATTCTCATCTGGCGTACCGCTCGCCAAAAACTACCTACGGACGATGCCATCAACTCCTTCGGATTTAGCCTGGCGTCCAGATGCCACTGTTGTGTGGAACACCAATCGGAATCCGCCGATTGCGTCCTTCGTTCTGGTGAACTAGCCACTCAAATTTGGACAAACCTTCAAAATAAGTTCAGGATTGTCCCCATGATCGGGGGCATCAACGATCTGATGTCCAGTTGGAGCACGTCTCACGGGCATCAGATCGTCACTGCCGCCGCCGTTTGGGTCTTATGGAAAAACAGAAACAAATACAGATACGAGGGCCGTCAGCTCCTGCCCCCACAATTGTATAGAGAGGTCGTTCGACAAATCTACAAAAGAAAGTGGCATTGCTCTCACGCTTCACACCACTTTTGGGAATCCCTGCTCTGATCAGGGAACCGCGTGTCGTGCACAGGCCTTACTTTGGTCGGTGACGACCGCGGGTTGATGGGCATACTTTTCATAGGCTCTGGCTTCCAGCGTCTCACCTTCCGATGTTCGGTCTAGCGGTCGTTTTGTGGGCAACATTTAGTGTTTGATGCTTTCTCTTTTCTTGTCGTATGTCGTGCGTGGCGCATTTACTTGTAAAGGCTTCGGCATTTTGTTCCTTATACATCAATAAAAGTCTCTTCTCCAAATATATATATATATATTTTTTTTTTCATATATATATATATGTGTGTGCATGATATATATATATATATATATATATATATATATATATATATATATATATATATATATATATATATATATATATATATATATTTTATATATATATATATATATATATATATCATGCACACACATATATATAGAGAGGGGTGTAGTGAGTGTGGACAGTTGTGTCAAGTATCAAGTAAAGTGTAATGTGTGTGTGAGTGTATAACCAAGTTAGTGTCAAGGGTGATATAGTGTAGCAGTAAAGTGAAGGGTGTAATGTGTTCTGTTGTGTGTCAAGGAGGGTGTGTTGAGTGGCAGTTTAGGGTGTGTGTTAACATGTGTATAAGTGTGTGCATAGAGAGAGATAATGTGAGATAGGTAAAGTGTAAGGGTGAGTGTGAAACTCAGATTTCATTCTCAGGTTTTACAATTCAGTTCTCAGGTTTAATAGTGAATAGGTTAACAGTGTACACATTCTCAAGTTCATATTTCAGTAAATTAAAGTTCAAAATAGCAGTTTGTATATAAGCCTCAAATCTCAGTTTTCTCATATTACTTCACAGTTTCATGAACCCAATTATCAAAATGAAGTATCAGTGAACTCACTGATACATATAATTCGAACCCAATCACCATCAAGACTCGAAATCAAAACAAGCCAAAACTCATAATCACATCAATACACAAAATATGGGACAAATCAATATATAAAATACATCCAAATCTCAGGAATTATCTAATCCTAATCACAAACAACAAAAACTAGAACAAATAATACTGTTTACATTTTAAACCCAAAATTGAAATCCAGATTCTAACCAAAACTCGAAATCATTATATGAAATAGGTGTACAGTGGTATTGTTAAGGTATGGTGTCAGCATGTCATCATGTGTCACTGTATCCCCAGAAACGTGTCCAAGCAGAGAAATTTACTTTAAATCAGGAAACACAGTTTCAGTACATATTCGAACCCTAAATTGATATTCGAAAATCACATAATACATCAAATTAATGGTTGGTAACGTGTCATGCATATGTGTAGGTGTCACACAGGTTATATTGTGTCTAGTTAATAGCATACGACATGTCTGTGCATACAAAAACACACCCAGACACGCACAGACTGTACTGTCTCGTGCGGCTGGTACACAAGTTCGTGGACACGACACGGCTCACATGGAGCCACGTGGTTATGTCCACGTGTAGCCCACATGTAGGGCTACACTTTTGACACAACACAAAGTGTCCACGACGTGTCCTGTGCGGACATGAGACCCGTATCAGAAGCAGATCTCGCGCGCGCGCGTGTCAGTACAAAACAGTGCACACTGGATTTCGTATCCAACACAAATCCTCATGATACGAGGCTTGGGGGCTGACCTGTCAGTCATGGCCCCCATCTCCTTGCCAAGTGGCAGCTGCCCACATGGCCTGTACGTGGAGAAAACCCCCTCGAGCAGCTGGGCACAGTGTAATGTATGCTACGAGCATGTTTGTGTCCAATTTGGACACGGACACGATATGATATCCAGTTCAGTCGTGCATGAAATCAAGAAGCACAAGAAGCTCTACAAATCAGTTCAAAAAGAATTCGAAAACAGCAAAAAAAATCCCTCTTGGGTATTTCAACAAACACCTAGACCTAGTGAATGATACGTGTCCGATACGGACACCAAACCAATTCTAATTCCTACCAAACTTTACCTACAGCTAGGGGACACCTAGATGGATGCATCTATGGAAAGAAATCAGGATTTAGAGGTGATTTGAAGGAATTACCTATAGAGAGCCAATCTTCAAGAAAAAGTCCCAAGTTGTGAAGTCCCCTTCCTCAAGCAAAGTCCAAATCAGCTCTCCTCCTTGCAAGCTAGCCTCCTTCAACCTCTATTCCAGATTTAGATCCAAATGCAAAAGATTGGAATCAATTTGGTGGAGGAATGATGAGATTTGACAATTTGGGGAAAAAATTAGGGTTTCCTAAAGGGGATGTTCTAAAAGAGGCAAGTGTTCATGTAGAGATATTATATATGCTGAAATTAGGTCACTCTTGGGCTGTTTTAGCTGGTCATATAGGAAATTAGGTTAGGGTTTCATATGAATGGGCTTTGGGCCAAGATCATTAGCTAGCTAGCTCAACCTCTTAGCCAAAAGTCCAATGCACTAAACACTCAATCTCTCCATGAAACTTAGCCACTCTTAAGTCAACTAAGACCAACTTAAGTTATATTAGGGTCCCACACCATACTAACTAAGTCACCAAAGTTAAAGTCAAACTCTAGGCTAGTCTCTAAAGTCATAACTAGCAAAAGTCAAAATCATAACACCAATGCAATAAATAATTCTCAAAAATCAAAATGACCAAAATACCCTTGGGCAAAAATGTATAAATAAATCACCCTAATCACATGGTTAGGCTCTAGGTCGAGTAGTCACTAGGGTTAAACTAGCAGAACACCAAAACCACAATCTACAGATTTAAATAGTTTTTTTAAAAGAATAAAAAATTACCAAAAATCATAACATGATTTAAATCTCATTATTAAAAGACTAAAATTACAAAAGTTCAAAATTACCCTCATTTTAGAAAACTGGGTGTTACAAGTCTACCCTCCTTAGAAGAATTTTGTCCTCAAAATTAAGAGTGGTCGTACTCCTTCTAGGTCAAACCCCCAACAATCATGGTCTCAGAAAACTTATCTAAATCACATAATATTGAAAGGACAACATACAGGGTCATGACATACCATGTCAACCTGGGGTCTCGTCTGGCTACACTAATAATGCTACAGCACAAGGCAATCATAAGGTACCAAAACATACAAGCAATGTGGGGTGTATCAATTATCTCAAAAGACATACTAAGGTCTAGGCTGGAAATCTGGGTACTTCTGAGGCTCTAGGTGGAACTGGATACTGCTTCCTCAAGATCTCAGCCTGAACTCTCTGTGTCTCTAATACATCCCGAAGATGTCTGAATATCTGAGCTCCATCAGGAAACAACCCTCCCAAGAATATGGTATGGGGTACCACTATAGGAGGCAGAGGAAGACTCTCCGTCTCATGCGAAGCTACAGCTATACTCAAGGACAGGCTCTGGTCATGGGTGCCCTACTGGAAATGATAAGAAAAATAATAAATCATCAAGGCTGTAAGGCAGACTAACATCCTATATGAAAATTGGTAGGTATTATAAATAACAGAGGAATCATCTACATTGGGTTACTATTCTAATACCAATGCTAACTATCATCTCTAGGGTACTGACACTCTACAAGTCATCATATCATTACACTATGAAGGAACTACATATGAATAAGCTCTACAAAACTAAAATATCCCTACTCTTAAGTTATTTGATGATGGAATACAATTTTATAATAACAGAAGGGTACGATAGAGATGATATATTTAAAAATCTTCTCAAGATACAATCTGATAATCATATGCGTCTGTCCAAAATCATGTTACTCAGAATCCTCACCATGTCAGTAAGCAAGGCTACGATAAACAATAGATTCCATAATTGGGGTATGCACTTCTATAATCATGTCGTCTAGAATTCTTCCTATGCCGACTAGTATAGCTGCGAGAAATTTCAAATCTCATAACCAAGATATGTAGATCCGAACTTAGGTCTCTACGTTTCTGCCATGTTGGCTAATATGACTGCGATAAACTCCAGGTTCCATAATAAAATAGACGTTTTACCATCCCCATTATTCCCGTCAATATATATTATCAGAAAATATCGTAACTCAGGCCATAAAATTATCTCGATAGAAAAATCAAAGTCAACAACGATCCATCAAAAATCAAATTCAATAACAAGGAGTAAGGGTGAACAAAACAAAGGAAGGGATTTCAAATTAAAGTTTAAATAAGATTCTCAAGGGTCGTCCCAGGAATCTTTCAAGGATTTCTAACTGTGATTGAGTATCCTTTCATTCTAACACCTTACTTCCCATATTCTATCGCAGGCTCGTAGCAGTACAACTAAGTCGTTGCGCTACTACGATATCGCAATAATATGACTCTCGACCTGCATGGGCCACCACTAAAAATTTGTCACGACCCGCACCCAGTGTAGGGGCACGAGAAGTGGGTACGTCCAGCCTACGCTGCAGTATCGGCGGTAGAACGTTGTTCTAGGTCACGTACATCTAACAATTATAAGGTACATATATAGTATATACACTCTGAATGGAGGACAATACAGAAATGTATAGCTCAATCACAACTAAGGTAGAAGTACAATAAGATAGATAGATAGATAGATAGATAATGAAAATTATCAAATGAGATACCAACAGGAGAAGAAGTCTAAGTGAATAAGATAACATCTCCACAACATTGTAGAAGCATGGAAAATAATAATAAAGAAAGATCCATGCGGCCAGGAAACCCCATGCGGCTCAGAAAGCCCATGCGGCTCAGAGAGTCATACGGCACGAGGGACTATGCGGCTCAAGACGTCCCATGCGGCTCGGAACAGAGGACACGTGGCTTGCAAAACAGTCCTCCACTTCTGTATTAATTACTTTGACAGCTGATAACTCTGAAAAAGTGACAGCCCTAACACAAAAAAGTAATTATGACTCCGTCATAATGACAGACCGCTAGGGAAATGAAGGAGATCTCTGACACAATCTCCCGAGACCCAGAAAATGCCACGTGGCCTTGCCACGTGGGCGTTCATATGCGGCTTGAGCAAAGACTTCCCATGCGGTTCAGGATGAAGCTGTCCTATGCGGCTCAGGCTGGAACAGTCTCTTGCAGCTTAGGCTGAAACAGTCTCATACGGCTCAAGCTGAGGCCCCCTCATGCGGTTCAAGCGGAGGCATTTTCATGCAGCTCAAAGAGGCCTCCCCATGCGGCTCGCAAGGATCATCTCCATGCGGCTCACTACCCATTATATGGTTCAAAGGTTCGGAGGGCCACTTTCCAAGCAGCCCTGACACGTGGCCAGTCATATGCGGCTCCATCCTTATGCGGCTCAACCCTTATACGGCTCAATCCTCATAGTGACTCCCAGGACACATGTCGTCAAGCCAATCAATTTCCCAGATTTACTGCAATCAAAGATTGGGTTAAATCCCAATAATCTGGGACACGTGGCAGGAGAATGAATTAAAGTTATTCATCCAGATTCGCAGACATCAGCAAATCATCATCACAAGGATTCATTCCAATCAACATTAATTACTGATAGGATTTGGTGCAATCTACATTAAGTGGCCCAGATTCCTCACACTTAAGATTAATGGCCCAGATTGATCAATCAACAGGCCGCCGCCACTCTAAGGGGTAATCACTGCAAACCCTAATAATTGATTCCCCTTCTTATAAATAACAAGGTGCCATTCCCTTACAAAGGACCCCCTTTTCAAGATCAGAGAGCATTAGAAGACTTGGAGAAAAAGAGCAGAGAGAGAGCAAAAAGAGCATTTCTTTAACGCCAAGCAATCTTTCGGAGCCAAGGCTGCATACCGATCGTCCAAGGAGTAAGACAGAGCGGCCGTCGCTTTCCCGAGCCTCTATCGTCAACTCCCAGAATCTAAAATAAACAATTGTACTTAGACTGCTGTACCTAGGCTTTCGTCCCTAGGCTTTCTTTGTACAAGCGAGTTTGTAACGTGAAGTAAAAGTCCAGTCCTCCGATAATTGTTCTGTTCTTTTATATTTTATGGCAAACAAACATCCATAATTAATAACAAGATCCCAAATATAAACATAAATGTATCCAAATAAGACAAGACATCAAAATAAGATAGAAGTCTAAGCTAACTAGCCTAAACTATAGGGGTGACATCCTCTACTACTGATGGATCCTGCTGAAGGTCTAAGTCGCAGGTGTCATCTATGGTAGCTCCATAATAGGTAGGGCAAAGGTCCTCGTCATCCTCTATAATATTTTTAACAGGTTCAGTCAGGACAGGAACGAGCACATAATCTCAACAGTTCATATCAAGACAAGAATATAAAGCATACAATAGAGTAAAATACATGAAACGCTGAAAGAAAGTACATGTAGTAAAAGAGAAAGAACTGTAATATAAATAGCTACTATAAGTAGGGAACTATCAGTGACTAGTGATATAGAGTACAAGATAGACATGTGAACGGCTTGAATTTGCACATGATTATACTAAAGAGTTTATACAATGACTATTTTGGAATTGTTCACATGACTACTTCTACTCCCCCGTACCCAATCAATACACAACGATCGAGACAAGTTATGTTATTATACAATATTTCATATGAGGAGCCCATAAATGGGTGAACATGAAGGTATACATGAAGGCTCTGTGAACATGAGAGTACATGAATAACAATAGTATACATGAATAATGAAAGCACAGGAGTACATGATGAAAGTGAAACACACATGACATGATGTACCCGATGCTCCCGAGGGGGATAATATCTCAATGTAAAGATCCATATAGTACCAATCCGTGTTAACAACGTGACAATATCAACTAAAGTAATCTAGAGCAAGAATATAAATCCTAACAAGTATGAAATGATCAGAGAATGTACTCCCCTGATATCCTGAGTATCTGGTAAGTGTAGATGTCCAAACAGAGTAGATGAGTCCTATTTAGAGCAACACAGGTCACAACATGTCCAGAATGGGAATATTGAACTTTACAATGCTTTCTATATGATTTCTAGGTCATTCTAGGCCAAACTCAACTCTTGGTCAACTCTGGTCAACTTATAAAGTCAAACTAGGTCAACCAAGCTATTCTAGGTCTAAACCTACTCTAACAAGTCATTTTAGACTAAAGTCAACTCTTGGTCAACTCTAGTCAACAATCCTAGTCAAACTAGGTCAACCAATCTATTCTAGGTCAAAATCTAGTCTAACAAGTCATTCTAGGCCTAACCAAGCCTAGTCTATGCAATCAAGTCTAATCACAAGCACAAATACAATATGAATATATATAACACACAAGTATATATCTATAATATATGTACGTCACATATATGGCTATTGCCTACAATACAAGTATCAATATATATACGTATATGCATTCATTCTCATTATCATTTATACATATCCTATACATATAGGCATATAGAGATAAGTTATATATATATATATATATATATATATATATATATATATAGAGAGAGAGAGAGAGAGAGGGGGGTGTAGTGAGTGAGTGCGGACAGTTGTGTCAAGTATCAAGTAAAGTGTAATGTGTGCGTGAGTGTATAAACAAGTTAGTGTCAAGGGTGATATAGTGTAGCAGTAAATTGAAGGGTGTAATATGTTCTGTTGTGTGTCAAGGAGGGTGTGTTGAGTGGCAGTTTAGGGTATGTGTCAACATGTGTATAAGTGTGTGCATAGAGAGATATAATGTGAGATAGGTAAAGTGTGAGGGTGAGTGTGAAACTCAGATTTCATTCTCAGGTTTTACAATTCAGTTCTCAGGTTTAATAGTGAATAGGTTAACAGTATACACATTCTCAGGTTCATATTTCAGTAAATTGAAGTTCAAAATAGCAGTTTGCATATAAGCCTCAAATCTCAGTTTTCTCATATTATTTTACAGTTTCATAAACCAAATTATCAAAATGAAGTATCAGTGAACTCACTGATACATATAATTCGAACCCAATCACCATCAAGACTCAAAATCAAAACAAGCCAAAACTCATAATCACATCAATACACAAAATATGGGACAAATCAACATATAAAATATATCTAAATCTCAGGAATTATCTAATCCTAATCACAAACAACAAAAACTGGAACAAATAATACTGTTTACATTTTAAACCCAAAATCCAAATCCAAATTCTAACCAAAACTCGAAATCATTATATAAAATAGGTGTACAATGGTAGTGTCAAGGTGTGGTGTTAGCATGTCATCATGTGTCATTGTGTCCCCAAAAATGTGTCCAATGAGAGAAATTTACTTTAAATCAGAAAACACAGTTTCAGTACATGTTCGAACCCTAAATTGATGTTTAAAAATCACATAATACGTTAAATTAATGGTTGGTAACGTGTCGTGCATATGTGTAGGTGTCACACAGGTTGTATTGTATCTAGTTAATAGGACACGACATGTCTGTGCATACGAAAACACATCCAGACATGCACAGACTACATTGTCTCGTGCGGCTGGTACAGAAGCTCGTGGACATGACACAGCTCACGTGGAGCCACGTGGTTATGTCCACGTATAGTCCACATATAGGGCTACACTTTCGACACAACACGAAGTGTCCACGACATGTCCTGTGCGGACACGAGACCCGTATTAAAAGCAGATCTCGCGCGCACGTGTCAGTGTAAAACAATGCACACTGGATTTCATATCCGACACGAATCCTTATGACACGAGACTTGGGGGCTGACCTGCCAGTCATGGCCCCCACCTCCATGCCAAGTGGCAGCTGCCCACGTGGCCTGTACGAGGAGAAAACCCCCTCGAGCAGCAGGGCATAATATACTGTGTGTTGCGAGCGTGTTCGTGTCCAATTTGGACACGGACACGACATGATATCCAACCCAGTCATGCATGAAATCAAAGAGCACAAGAAGCTCTAGAAATCAGTTCAAAAAGAATTCAAAAATAGCAAGAAAAATCCCTCTTGGGCATTTCAACAAACACCTAGACCTAGTGAATGATACGTGTCCGATACGGACACCAAACCAATTCTAATTCCTACCAAACTTCACCTACAGGTGGGGGAAACCTAGATAGATGCATCTATGAAAAGAAATCAGGATTTAGAGGTGATTTGAAGGAATTACCTATAGAGAGCCAATCTCCAAGAAAAAGCCCCAAGTTGTGAAGTCCCCTTCCTCAAGCAAAGTCCAAATTAGCTCTCCTCCTTGCAAGCTAGCCTCCTTCAACCTCTATTCCAAATTTAGATCTAAATGCAAAAGATTGGGATCAATTTGGTGGAGGAATGGTGAGATTTGACAATTTGGGGAAGAAATTAGGGTTTCCTATAGGGGGTGTTCTAAAAGAGGCAAGTGGTCATGTAGAGATATTATATAGGCTGAAATTAGGTCACTCTTGGGCTTTTGTGGCAGGTCATATAGGGAATTAGGGCTAGGGTTTCATATGAATGGGCTTTGGGGCAAGATCATTAGCTAGCTAGCTCAACCTCTTAGCCAAAAGTCTAATGCACTAAACACTCAATCTCTCCATGAAACTTAGCCACTCTCAAGTCAACTAAGACCAATTTAAGTTAGATTAGGGTCCCACACCATGCTAACTAAATCACCAAAGTCAAAGTCAAACTCTAGGCTAGTATCTAAAGTCACAACTAGCAAAAGTCAAAATCACAACACCAATGCAATAAATGATTCTCAAAAATCAAAATGACCAAAATATCCTTGGGCAAAAATATAGAAATAAATCACCCTAATCACATGATTAGGCTCTAGGTCAAGTAGTCTCTAGGGTTACACTAGCAGAGCACCAAAACCACAATCTACAGATTTAAATAGTTTTTTAAAAGAATCAAAAATTACCAAAAATCATAACATGATTTAAATTTTATTATTAAAAGACTAAAATTACAAAAGTTCAAAATTACCCTCATTTTAGAAAATCAAGTCAATGAGGCGGCCAAGAAAGCGTCGATTGACCCGGCAGCAACAGAGAAGGTCGCAGTTGAGGAAGTGGATCAACCTATGCCGGCTGGGGGACCATATATAGATCCTGGGGCAGGGAAATCCCTGACTCCTGATGGTCCCGACCCATGGTATATCCCTTGGAGAATCACCAGCAGGGCTGCCTCTGAAGTGGTGGTACCGAAACTGGAACATGCTACACCAGGGGCTAGTATGGCTGCTCCGATGACGACCTCTGTTTCTGCAATAGCCGTCGCTGCTTCAGCTCTTGTTCATCCTCCACCAGGATCTTCTACCGTGCTGCCTCCGATGACACCAATAAACATAGATGACATAGAGACTATGTCGGGCTCATTACCGAGTCGATTTATACAACTTTGAGGCACAGAGTCACTAGTATTTTGAAACGGGGTCACAACTTTGCTCTTGCTCAGGTTGCGGCAGCACTCCAGCTGTTGTCGCTAAGGGCTTTTTTCTGAGGCAAAGCGAAAGCCAACGTATTGGCGGCTTCGATGGCCAAGTTAGAAGCTTATGTTACGAAACTTCGGGGCCTAGAATACGACCTCTCTCCCTTGGTGCATGAGGAGCTAGGCAAGCTGACTACTGAGGTACCCTAGTACCGATCCGGTCGGGATGCCCTCGTACGTGAAGCGGCCGTTATTGGAGCGAAGGTAGAAGAGCTATGTACTGCCGAAGAGGTCTAAGCCTATCTCTAGGAGACCTGGGCACAACGCTGTGAAGACTACCGGGAGCATATCTGGCTTCTTGAAGAGAAGTTCGCCATCGAAGAGGGCAAAATGGAGAGGGCGGCAGACGTGCAGATATCTCTTTGCCATCAGTTTGAGACCTTGATCCAAGCTGTCGAAAGGTGAGCACCCAATGGACAGAGCTGGAGGATGCTTATCAGCGCATATCTCAGTTTAAAGAAGAGGCAGCGAGGCATCAAGAAGTGGAGCATAGAGCCAAGGAGTCCGTTGGGACAAGAATCGCCTTTCTGAAACGTTGGATCAACGACTTTATGCTCCGACAACCTTAGATAGTCGGTTCATTTTTGCTATTTTATTTTGTGCCTCTTTAGGAAGATTTTACTTTGCTGTAGTCATGTTTTTTTTTTCCTTTTCTTGACTTTGAGAAGAAATAAAAACTTTGTTTTCTTTCTGTTCATTCATTTGTTATGAACTTTGTAATGAAAATTCCATCAGAGGTAACGTTAACATGATAGGGTGGACGTAACCTTGCTAGGGATATTTTGTGGCCTTAGCATCTATGTCGTGTCTGGAATTTGCATATATGGTAAGGTGAGATTACTGACACCATGGCGGTGAGGAGTTGATTTTGTAGGGATGTTCATCAGAGGTAATATGGACATGGTAAACATTTGATTTAGTGACAGGGTCAACTTTCTCAGAGGTTGTACGAACATAAAAAGATACGATTCTGCGGGTACATAAAAATGATTCAGAGGTAATGTGAACGTGTATGTCTTCATATATGGTTTGTAGAGATATGAGGGTTGCTTAGGTAAGAACGTTTACTCAGAGGTAATATGGACATGATAAACATTCGATTTAGACTGGTAAGACAGGACCGTAGAGAACGATTCAGAGGTAATATGAACGTGATCGCTTTATGCTAAGGAATTATTCGTAAGAAGGCATTTTGCTGAACTTCTGTTGGGAGTAGATAAATACAACACCAAAACTAGATATAGTATTTTTTAAAAATTTTGCCATTGATCGGCATGATTAGCAGATCTCCATTAGGTTTGGCGAGTCGATAAGTGCCGTTAGAATACAATGACTCCACTACAAAGTGACCTTCCCACTTAGGCAAGAATTTCCCAGTTGTCTTATGAGTCATGACCAACGGTCTTCTTACCGATAACACAAGCTCACTGACTTGAAATGCCCTTTCTTTGACCTTTTTATTGAAGGCTCTGGGGATCCGAGCTTGGTATAGCTAGATGCGTAGCTGGGCTAGAAGGCGCTTCTCGTCTAATGCTTCTAACTGTTGTAGTCGACGACGTTGATTGTCTTTCTCCGTCAACTGGTTAGTGACAGCTACCCGGAGTATTGGAATATGAATCTTCAGGGTGTAGAAGCATGAAAAAAAATTATAAATCGGTGCAGACGCCTACAGAAAAAATGGACAACAAACTGCTGCGTACATCAAATTTTCACATACAGATAAACAAGACAACGCAGTACACAAAATAAGCGCATAAAAGAGATGCTTTTTCATTGAACGTCATGATTATAATAGAAGTGGGAGTCTATTACAGGGTTCTGCTTAATGTTCATGATTACATAAATAAGCTATCTACCTACTGCGCATACAATGTATGCCAAGAAAAGTACAACATACAATGTATGCCAAGAAAAGTTCAGCATACAATATATGCCAAGAAAAGTGCAACATACAAGTGTCATGCCTCTGCACAATATAATGTACACCAAGAAAACTACCGCTCCTCTGTATATACAATGTAGGACAAGAAAAGTGCAGCTCCTAGGCGTTGATTGAACAGGGTTTGGAATGGCAATCAATCCAAGACCATGTATTCAATATCTTGGCACTCAATGTCGTCTCGGGCCAAAGCACAGGTAGCAAGCTGCATGAATAGGGACAACCCCGCCCATAGTCTGCTGAGTTCATCTCAAAGACTCCTTCATCAAACTCGCCGCTTCTTTGAACTGCAATCCTCACCCACGACTGGCAAAAATTCTGCCAAGCTCGACAAGAAAAAGACTTGCAGTCATCGGGGTACAGCGTCCTCTCCAACATGAAGTAGGGGAGAGGGGTACATAAAGGGGTTGTGCCCTAAAATACCCCTATTTATTGACTATGTGCGGTCAAAACAACACGCCAAGTGGCAGCCAGTCAAAGGCTCTAAGTTAATTGGATGAACCACGTATTCATGGCAATGAATCTCATTAATGACATTTTTGACTAAGTTCTTAGTCAAGGTCATCACTTCTCGAGCCCCATAGAGTAGCAAAAATTAAGGAGTTTGACACGAATGACTCTAAAAAGCGCATCCCCAAAAGCGCAGCCTAATGGGACACAAAAGTCCCAAAAAGGCGTAGCTCAAAAGCGCAGTCTCCTGAGACATTGCCTCAAAAGCTCACAGTTGCAAGCACCCCAAGCTTTCCTTTCAACATTTATGGCACGAATGACACAAATGTCAGAAGACCAATGGTCAACTGTCAATAGCCAGATGTCAGATATCAGCTGTCAGATACTCATCGTCGACTCAGTCGAAAGTATGACCTTCAATGCACCCAGAAGCACAGCCACTCTGGTGCTCCAAAGCACAACTTCTACAGCATAACACAAAAGCATAGCCTCTATGATGCCCATGAGTACTACAGCTCTCGTAGCATCCTCAAAGTGCAACACTTTTTGAAGGATGCCACGTGGCCAGCAAGGGCGCAGTATCTCTCAGATACGATCAAATCTATTCTGTTTTAATAGAATAAGATCTTTGAGCAATGGGCATGTGCCACGTGTTATTGACCCATCATGTTTATGAACGGGTGCCAACCACCTAAGATCTCAGCAACAAATAGATCTCAACAACTGGTACGTGTCAGCTCATATGGAACTCAACATTGAAAGTTACAACACATTCGGCCCTATCTTCGTACATGTAGCGCTCCTACGTGCCAAAAATCCGTGCCCATATGCGCGCATCGGTGGTTCACTCTACCAACCTATAAATAGAAGAAGTCTTCCTTCATTTGGGTTCTTCGACCTTATCTTGATTGGCAACCCCGGATTATCCACATATAGGCATCCACAGAGTGAGAGCAAGTTTTTCTTGTCGTCATATCGTCAACAAAGTAAAAGGACCACTACAGTGTTCGATCTCTATCGTTACACTTTGTCAGAATCAACTTGTACTTTGATCTTTCATTTAGGAGTTCTTTTGTCCTTTTTTGTTTACAATACAAAAATTTGTATAACTTTTGTCCATGGCGAACAAACTAGCGACTCTGTTGGGGACTTCCTTCTCCTCTGATGAGAAGGTAGTGACACAATCCGACAACAGTTTGCTCGGGTCCTCTCAAAAGTTGTTGGTCGTACGTTTCGATCAACAAACTGTTGGGGTAGTAAGCCCCCAACATTTTATGACAACTCGTCGTTTCAACCAGACGAGATTTTATATGCGACTGACACCAATGCCTCCAGGGGTGCGAGTTATCAACGGGCTGGGGGTAGTTACTCCCTTGACTTAGAAGACGATATCAACCTGTTCGTCTTCCTCCAGGATAGCGAAGCTCAAGGATCTAAACCAGAAAGCAAAATATCTACGGCACCATCTACTTCCCATTACGTAATGTTAGTATACATGACAGGGGTGACAACGCGAGAAGCAGCGGAGGGTCAAACCACCAACATCGCATAGAGGCCCTCGAAGCGGGCTTGCATATATTATGTGAATTCATGCACGCTTTGACCCAGGTGGTCCTGGAGCTTAAGGATAGGCTGCCGCCACGAGCCCCTGCTCTAGTAAGCCAAGACCTGGGGAACAACGTGGAACCTAATGTCCCCTCGCAGGTGCTACTTTTGACCGAGAACCGTACCCTACCACAGTCATCCTCCCCACTAGTGTCAGATGATATACAAGAGGCTCTTAAGGAGTTACACATCGACTTTGACGCCAAGGACAAGCGGGAGGCACTCCAAAAACATGGGATTCGACAACCATACCCTCCTCAGTGGAATAATGTGGTTTATCCTCCCAAGTACAAACCATAATCCTTGACTCCATTTGATGGGAAGGAGTCTCCCGTCGATTTCTGACATACTTCGTCTCCATGATGGGGCATTTGCCGAAGGACGATGCCGTGCTCAGAAATCTCTTCATTGGGGCACTATAAGGGTAGCATACGAATGGTTCTGCAGCCTCTCCGACAACTACATTTTGTTATTTGACGATCTGAAATGACTATTCCTCTTCCGATTCTATGAAGGAGGACTGGACATGACGATGTCTGCTCTCATGGATATCGTTCAGAAAGAAATAGATCCGGTTCGTTCTTACATTGAGTGCTTTCGTCAGGTTGCCTTCAGGCTACCCCCTGGTGTCCCAAAGCCAGTGCTTATGGATTTATATCGGAAGAAAATGCTTCCCACCATAAAGCTCTGGCATAACGTCCCCCAATGTGCGGAATAGACGACATTTATTATCAGTGTCGATAGTGTTGAAAGAACTGCCTGAGAAGTGCGCTTGCTAGAGGTAAACTTCCTTACACTGGACGACAAGGGGAAGCGTCCGTCCGGTAGTAACCCTGTCAACACCAGCAGGGACAAAAAAAGACAAGCAAGCCCTGACCGTCAACATTTCCAAAGGTTCAGCATTTGTAAACCAAAAGCCGACAGAGGTACCAAGACCAAAGAAAAATTATTCCTTCAATGAAGAGGACGTGCTGGAGCTCTTCAACGTGCTCATAAAAGGCGATAAGCTCCAGCTTCCACCTCCCAAATGTCCCGATGAGGTGGACAAGGTGGACAATCCCAAGTAGTGCTATTACCATTGGTACCTCCACTACTCAACATGTGACTGCTACGTGTTGAAAAAAAATACAGAGGCTGATTGATGCCAAAGTCCTCTCACTTGATTACGAGGACAAAATGGTCATTGCCAACATGGTGACCCTCTAGTTTGGTAGCATCCCAACGACGGAGGCCCAAGACGGCATCGTTTCAATCCCTAAGGCAACAATGGAGGTCGTCAACCTCCCACCAGCCCGTGACAATGCTCAGGGCTAGTTCCACTTACGACACCGTGAGGTAAAGTTATATGGGTCCATTTCGATCTTACCCCAGACATAATGAAACCTACGACACGTCCCACCAAAGGAAAGGTCTAAATTATGCCACATCGTTTCTACAATGACTAATGAAGCATCGGCTGTCACACGCTCAGGTTTGTCATACTAGCGGGAAGGCAACCTAGCTCCGGAGGAGGATGCACCTCCGCCTGCAACCACAACAACCGACGCTTTCGAAGCAGGTCCGTCACAACCTTCTTTAATCGATAAACCGAAGCAGAAGGAGGTTCGATTTGACAAACCACTATAGAAAGACTCCATGGTGGGGTAATCAAGCCCTACAACTTAGATATATTGGATAGCTTGCCAATACTCCAGCTAGGTTGTCACTTATCGAGCTTCTCCATCTCTCCAAAGAGACACAGGATGCCCTCAACGAGGCATTGTAACATGCTGACTCTTTTCTCAGTCAGGTCCAACAACCTGAAGAAGATCATGTAGAGTGCCCACATTGCCATAATGTGGTCGAGAAGATCTCCAACATCACCTTTTTCAGCAGGACATATTGCTGAAAAATAATTGGTACAATAGACCTCTATACTATATATGGTATATTGGCGCCATTAAGATCGATCGCATGCACATCGATCCTGGCTCCTCCCTCGGCATCATCCTCCAGCTCGAATACATATAAGCTGTCTGGTTTTCTAAATTATTCTATTAATTCAACTAATATTTATCTCAATCTACTGAAGATAAACTCTTGTATAAACCAAATATATTAATGCTGGTCAAGCATTAATATATCGGTTCCTACAAGTAACAGAAAAAGACAATACGCAATAAAGTGGATCAGACTCTATTACAATTATCTTTGAACAAGCTTCTGAAGAAGATATAAGCTTGCGAAATTAGGCTATACAGTAGCATGATCGAAGTAAAATAAAATATAAAATTGGATGAATATGAAAAGATATAAACTAAATATATATATATCTGAAATACCGGAGAAACAATCATCAATCCTCCAATGCATTCTACTTCGATAGCTTCAACTAATACATGGAGAGATCACCAGGTCCTTAGGGGACTAGAAAGATACATAATATATAAGCCAAAATGTAGCAGTACAAAATATGTAGAGAAATACGAAATGATCAAGGAAAAGTCAACTGAGGCACAATGGACTAAGACACCAAGATCTAAGATACGAGGAACCTAAGACACTTGTATGCCTTACTAGTCGTGGCTAACTGGTCAAAGCTATAGACTGTAGTCAAGGCAAGCACTCCCAATCTATAGTATCTCAATCGTAGTCAAGGAAAGCACTCACAACCAAGATTGTAGCCATTCCTAGTAAAATAATCCTATAGACCGTAGTCAAGGTAAGCACTCACAATCACTAGAATGTCAAAGTCAAGTCCTACTCAAGTCATGTTAAGTCAAGTCAAATCAGGTCGTGTCATACTCAAGTCAAGAGAATCATGGTGTAGGACTAGACGACTCTATCAGGGAACACAAAATCAATATAACATATAGTGAATGTATAGCAGGAATCAAGAATATGAATGTACACCAAATACAAAATAAAGTGAAAGTGGAAATAGAATAAGTAAACTAGACACAAGATATAGCAATCATGGATATAACAATATGAGGAAAATGAATCATAAAAAAGTAAAGAACATGCATATAAAATTTATTGTACAAGCTGCCAAGGTATACTTTCCTGATCCCGCAGTATGAATATGAAGGGTCGCTCTCGTGTCCACGCCTTCAGAATCCAATGCTCTTTAAATAATTATTTAACTAGTTTAAGTAATTAATCACAAAACTTATAATATGACTTAATTAGGTAAATTAATATTTTAAACCAAACTAACTATATTTAACTCTCTCGTGGAACTATTTATATTCATACAGAACACACACATGTTCCACGGGACATCGAAACCTAGTTTTATGGTTTTTGACTTTCAAATTGTCGGTTATGCCCCTACTTCAATAACACACATAAAAATCATCCAAAAATTCATAAAAATAATATTTAAATTATTTTATACAGAATTAATTCTGAACTTCCAGATTTGAAATTCTAAAGTAATTATATGGCTAGTTGACTTCTATGTCAGCAAGTCTACCCGAAACTTGCCCGGGACATTGTCAATTACTCAATATGGCTTAAATATACTAAATAATAATTTAAAAAAAAATTAATATTAATTATTACTCAAAAATTTCTCATGAACACAAGGGTTAACTTATTCTATAATTTTTGGATATTCTAGGTCAGCAGATTATCCGAAAAAGCTAGTTTCGACCCCTATTTTTTCCGACCAGATTTGAGTTGATAAAATCATGAAAAAATACTTAATTTTTTTTTATATATTAACCTATATAAAATTCAGTTTCAAAAATTTCTATCAATTTCTTATAGATCCTTCACAAAGGCGATCCTACCGTAACATGAATTTCACAACCATTAAACATGCAACTTTTAGAGATGAAAATACAAAACAAAAGACATAAAAATCTAATTTTTACTGATTTAATCTCAGGTTTTATACATAATTTATAACATGGATTTGAGATAGAAAAAGTTAGGCTTTTACCGAAATCCTTCACAAGATGAGTTGTTGGTGCTTCTCATTGTCCAAGAACCCAACTTTCTTTGCTTTGCTTGCTTGCTAATCTCTTATTGATGGGTTTAATAAGATGGAAATGGTGGTTTGATGGATTTGATGGTGAAGGTAGAGTCTTTTTTAAGGTTTAGTGGTGTTTGGGTGAAGAGATGGTGTAAAGGAGAGACTTTGAGTGGGAGGAGATGATTGGTAGCTGTTGTGGAGGGAGATGATGATGATGAAGGAGAGGGAGAGGTTACTATTTTCGAAATTAATGGGAAAGGGGCTGCTCTTTGGCGATAAATGAGAGTCTTTGGAGGGTTAAGGTTTTGATGAGGATTGATATATATATGGGCCTATGGGTTTGGCTTACATATGTAGGAGGGTGTTTCCATGCATGACATGGCCGACCAATATAGGGGCTAATTTTTGGACAAAAATTTCATGGGGCTACTCTTGGTCGGCCTTGGTTAGGTGGTTAGGTTAGTTAGTGGGTTGGTTGGAAAGTTAGTTAGTTAGGCTAAGGACTTAAATAGATATATCCATATATAGAACCTTCTATCCTTTGAGCCAAAATAATTCCAAAAATCTGAATATATATATATATATATATATATATATATATATATATATATATATATATATATATATATATATATATATATATATATATATATTAATGTATGTTAATGCCCAACATGTCTACATAGGTTTGGATTTGTCTTGGAAGAAGTTTGGGAAGGTTTGGTGCAACCGGATCTCCTAAAAAGTCATAAATGCTTATATAAACTAATTAATTAAATAAAAATATGACTTGTGCCACAATTTGAATTATTAAAATGCAAGAGGCTAAAATATGACTATGACATCCCTATTGCTAGTATGCTAGTCAAAGCATCTGACTACACTAGGTATGCCATACTTTCTAGTCAACTTGCACATTCAAACTCAATCATGACTATAGCCCTTTTTATATATTATAAAAATAGGATAGAAATTAATTAAAAATAAATAAATATCCAAAATTATATATTTAACTAAATTAAATATTCTTTTAATTTTTTGGGGTTTTATAATTATAATGATAATCATATATATTTTATATATATATATATATATATATATATATATATATATATATATATATATATATATATATATATATATACACACACACACACACACACACACACACACACACACACACACACACACACACACACACACACACACACACACAAAATTGTATTTAAACCTATTAGCCCAAAATAAATTCAAAATAACTCTACTGGATCATGGCTACCTAACATGGCTCTACCAAGTGGGGTTGGCTAGGTTAGGGTCCAAATATATTTTCTAGTCAAACCAAACTCGAAAAGTTAAATAGTGAGTCTCTTGTACCATTCGTAAATAAATAGCACATGGGAACTCGATCGAGTGGAACACCCTTGGCATGTATGTCGTAGGCTCAAAATATGTCAAAATTATATATTGGGTCAAATAGTTTTGATCTAAGTCGAGTCTCGAACTTACATTGGAAGTTAAGTCCACAATTACGATAATCGGTCGAATGGCCTAAATTGATCAGAAATTGCACAAAGTCAAAAGAATGTTAGGGGATAAGTTTGGATGGGACATGTTATACCAAATTGAAGGTTAAACTGTCTACTTTGAAACTCATGAAGGACGTTTCGAAAGATTGGCATGTCTCGTACTCCATAAATCAAAGCTACGAATAAGTACGTCTAAAGTTATAATAATAATTCAAATATAATCTAATAAATACAGTTCATATAAATAATTAAAAAATAATTCCCAAAAATTAGGGTCCTTACACTTGGGGATACCGATGCATATCTGCGTCCAACACCACAATTAGTGGCTTCAACGCCGGTAAAAGCAGTCCCTTGGGTAAAATCCGCTTGAAATGCCAGAGAGAGGACCTCCAGACAGAGGTGACATGTTATGTCATGATGTTGACATATCCTATAATGTCTTGTTTCGACGCCCGTGGATACAATATGATCGTGTCATCTACCCTCCATTAGTGTATGAAATACTTAACCGACCACAGTATCGTTAAAACAGAGTTCGCCGATATCGACCCCTTTAGAGGGATCGATGCATACTACACTGATGCTGCTCTATACAAGTCAGCTCATTTGGACGATGATGACAATGATACTGACGATGAAGCAGAATCTGGAACAGTAACTGAAGAACCATTGTGAGTCCGACTCAAGGGAAAACCTCTCCAAACGTCAACCCCTCTCGTGGCTAAGCTTCACAAAAAGGCTCCGATACCCGTGAGAACCCAAGAACCTATCAGGGTTGTTTGCTATTGAAAAGTTTAAGTAAACTTTTATATTAAACAAACAAGATAAGTACAAAAGAGTTAATCCTAGGCAGGATCTTCCTAAGAATATTTTTTTTGGGACTGATGACGATGGAAATCGAACACTGTTTCTGATTCCTTTACTCCGTTGACGATCTGATAATGGTCGAGAGAGAATTGAAAGTCTTTCTATTTGATTGCAAGGGGACGACAATTTGGCTCTTTGAAGTATGCTCTGACTCTCAGAATGTTTGTCTCTATTCAAATGAAGGAATGATCCTTCTATTTATAATTGCTTTATGGAATAATCCACTCAAGCATGTATGAATGCTACTCATATGATCCATTGGGCTCAGGGCCACTGCACGTGTAATGGTAGGAATAAATCTATTGTAACTGTATTGTTCGGCTGTGGATGAGCCGACATGTGGCAGATGTTAAGATTTGCCTGTTATTGAGATCTTAGGTGGTTGGCACCCGTTCGTGACTAGAATTGAGTCAATAAAATGTGGAGCGTATTCTCTCTCAAAGATCTCGGTCTGTTGGAATATAGAAGATTTCTACGCCACGAAACGTCTAGGTTGAATATTGACTTTGGTGCGTAGGATCCTGTGTGGTAAGAACAATATGAGTTATTGGCGTAGGGATGACCCTACGCCAGAAAGAATTTGGCATTATAGAATGTCTTGGCGTGGAGAAGGGTCCACGTGGCATTTGTACAGCTGTCTTTGACAACATTAATCGTTACGATGATGTAAGCTGTCAGCTCAGTTTTCGAAGCATTATTGGCTTCTAATGGCGTGGGTTCGAGTTATGCCTACGCCAACTATTCGGCATAGTGGTGAACGTCTCTTCGATTATTGACGTCATTTGTATGAGAGTCGAAGCGCGCTGCACTCTGTTCGAAGCTTTTATCTTAGAAATCAGACTTGCTGTCAGAATGTATTAAATGCTCCTCGGTTGAAGGGAAGTCTAAGTATAGCTTCTTTAGAGGGCGTAGCTATTTCAATAACACAGTATCCATTAGGGCATAGTAGCCTTGCTGGCGTAGTGGCCTCTATGGCACAGTGGCCTCTATGGCGTAGTAGCCTTTAGTGTATTGAATCTGGTCAACTTCTCCAAAAGTATAGCCGCTGCATGAGGTGCGGGACTCAAAATATTGACTTAGATGACATCAAGGTAGCAAGTTCATTGCCATTAATGTGAGAATCACATTAATTTCATGGGCAACAGGTTCATTGGAATAAAAGTGAGATTCATCATCTTAATCTCTTTGATTGATTGCCACTTGGCGTATGCACTGGGCTATGTTGTTGTCTATAAATAGGGCTTTTGTGTATGAATGTCTTTTCTCGTTCCCTCTTTGCACCCAACTTCATGTTCGACCCTGATTTAGCTTCGGATGGCTGTGAGCCTCCCCTTTAGTACATAAGTTGGTTGTTGGTTGTAGATCTCCTTGTTCAAAGAAGTCCTAGTTTTGACGAAAAACTCCTTCAGAGAACTGGATGCGCCTGAATGTTTGTCATAGTAGTTCGAACCTGAACAACATCTTGATTGTGTTCTACTTCGAGCGTCAAGATGTTGGATATGGATTTTGGATTGATTTCCATTCCAAACCCTGTTCGACCAACGCCTTGGAGCTGCATCGAGAAAATGCGCTTTTTTTGGCGTCGGTCTGCACCAAGAAAACTCACATTTCTTGGCATACGTCTGCGCCGATAAAGGCGCTTTTTTTGGTGTACGTCTGCGCCGAAAAAGGCACTTTTCTTGGCATATAATGTATGTAAAGTAGGTAGATAGTTTTTTTATATAATCACAGATATCAATGAGAAAAATCTATAACATACTTCCTCTGTATTGTAATTATGATTGTCAATAAAAAATTCTTTCATGCGCTTTTTCAACATTGTATTATTTTCTTGTGCGTCTGAGCTTTTTCTGTCATGACTGTGCCATTTGATATTGTGTATTTTTTTTGTACGCCTGAGTCTCATCCGTTTTGACTGCGCCTGTTTGATGTGCGTTGTAGTCCGCTTCTTAGCTTTACACCGATACGCTTTATAAATTTTTATGCTTCTACAAGATCCCCTTCAAAGTTTTTAAACTTGAACAAGTTTTAAAATAATTTGAACAAGAAGCATGGATAGTAGAGCTGTTTAGGCGCATAATCTTTTGTTATTTTTGATGTGACAACCCTATCAGAGGTAATATGGATGTGATAGGTTTGGGTACTTCCGCTGGGGACTTTATGTGGACTTATCATCCTTGGCGTACTCAGAATTAAGTATGAATGGTAAGTTGAGATAACAGACACCATCAGAGGTATTATGGATGTGCCACTGAAAAGTCAATTGGTAGGATGTTTACTCAGAGGTAATGTGGACATGGTAAACATAGAATCCTATTAAAGGCATCTTACTAAAAGATTATGTGAACATGGTAAGATATGACTTTGTAGGGATACATAAAACAACTCGAAGGTGATATGGACGTGATTATTTACTGTTGGGCGATACGGAGGTTGCTAAGGTAATAATGTTTACTCATAGGTAATGTGGACGTGGTAAACACCAAATATTTTGAGAAATATCTTACTTAGATGTACCTCAGACTGTTCGACGTGCTAGAGGGAGTTGGAGAAGTCACTACAGACTTGCGTTGCCACAAACCTTGGAAGGCGTTCATGACGTATTCCATGTATCTCGGCTGAGAAGGTATGTGTCAGATCCTAGTCACGTTCTGGACTATTCCGAGATTACTGTGGGGCCGAGCCTGTCCTACAAAGAGCAACCCGTGGAGATTTTAGACTTTCGAGAGAAAGTCTTGTGGGTCCAGACCATTCCTTTAGTTCGTGTTGCATGGAGGCATCGTGCACTAGGCAAGTCGGCTTGGGAGCGCAAGGATGCGATTAGGGAGCATTTTTCTCATCTCTTTGCGGGATTATGTATGTCTTCTTTAATTAGTTATTATTGATTGCTTTATATTAGTGTGTGCTTAATTTCGAGGACGAAATTTACTAAGGTGGAGAGGTTGTGAGACCTTTAAAATTTTAACCTATTATATATATTTTTCTATATTTTATTGAGTTACATATTGGTTAGTATATATTTTTCCACTTTTATTTATGATCATAAAATGTACTCTTCCATAGCTTTAATTTTTGGGGCACAAGAGATGCCAAACTATAGAAACTTCCTTCATAAGTTTTGACCTAGACAAGTTTATCTTCGATTTGGTATATCATGTCCCACTCAAATATGTCTCCTTGTATTCTAATTACTTTGCACAACTTCAGGATCAATTTAGGCCAAGAAGTTATCTACCGTGAGACTTGGCGTAACTTCCAACTTAAATTCTGGACTCGACATTGATCCAACCTAAATAAACCAATATATGATTTTGACTATTTTTGAGCCTACTACACACATGCCTAGGATGTCCCACTCAATCGAGATCCTATGTACTATTTAAATTCAACTGGCACATAAGATCCCTTATGTGACTTTTTAAGCCTATTTCCAAATCGGCTAATTTTTCTTGAGCCTAAACTTATCTAACAAGTTGTAGATGACTTGTTAGGGTCACCCCCACATATATACGGACATCCTAGATTTTTATTTTAGATTTATTGGAGACTTTAATTGGGTCAAACCTAATAGGGAAACTCTATAAATGCAAGTTCCTATATTTGGAAACTTGTATCTTCTTGTGCCAATTCCTCTTGTATATGGACTCCAAAATCCACCAAAACTCATCCAAAAACCCACCTATACATCCCATAACCGACCCCCTAACAACCCTACATATATAACATACTAATCTACCCAAAACCCTCCTCTACAAACCCTAAAACCCAACTCTACTATTTGCCAAACTACTGTTGCTCTTCTCTTTTATGTTGTTGTTTGGAGCCGACCACCTCCAGCCCAACCACTTCATCCTCGACGTGTGCAAGGCCCCCCTCCAGCTTCCCAAGGTCGGCCATCACCTAAAACAGATCCTACAAGCTGCAACAGCCGCCCAAAGACACGCCTACCTTGCTGGCCAAACATCACAACAGGTACGCCATATTGCGACTATGTTTTCTCCACTTCTAGATATCAAAACTTCATGGGATCAAAAATGTTGGGTTCTTATGTGTCTACTACCTTCATATAAAATTTTATGTCGAAATTCTTTCTAGATTGGTCGGGGCACCCGTTTTACCAAAGGGTGTCCGAAATTGACACTGTTTGGTATATGGAGGTTTTGATCGAGTTGGAATAATTTTTACCATTGATATCATATATAAAAATGACTATAATTTGATTATCTACAATCCCTTCAATTAATTTTTTATAATTTTGCTTTTTTAATGCTTGAATTATTCTATCTTTGAAGGACGAAATTCTGCCGTAAAACGAACTATCAACATTACCATCTTGTGAGTTCCAAATATTCTTGTGTGCATCCAATGCTCTATATTATTGATCCCCGACTCATGATCATGAATATTTGATAATTTAAATAATTGTTTACCATTTATTTTAGAACATTAAAGTTAATTTTATTATGTTAAACAAGTTCTAATAACGTTGATTTATCAATGTGGATACTAGTTTGATCATGAGATGATTTTAAGTGGGTTTTATGCAATAATAATTATATGATTTATATTTCCAGAATATTATAGATTTCTTTTAGAATTAATATTGAATATTTTACACATATTTTATGAGATTTTGTTAGCCCTAGAAGGAACATTATGACTAGTTAGTTAATTATGACTAGTATATAGATTAGTTAACCCTATTAATTATAAATATATGTATATATGGTATATGGTAGTAATAATGAAGTATGGTTATTAATGTTAGATATTATTATTATTTATAGGAGTTCGTGAGACTGTAACTACGGAGGTTGAAGTCGGCCGGTACTTTATTCCTTCGCGGTGATTCCAGACAAGATACCGTGCCACTGTGATCTTATTTTATTTCCTGTTATACATGGACATGTTGTTGTGTGTTAGGATTAGATGTGTTAGGAGAGCATCCAATTGTGACTTGGGTATAGTCGATGATGCCATCGATAATTGATAGTGGGTGTGTGTATGTGACCTAGCGTGCTAGTAGACTTTCTCGTGTTGAAGTTATTCTTCAATATCTTTTATGACTTGGACACAACTCATGACACGACACTTGGAGTGAGATTTACATTAGTATTAGCATGCTACCTGTACTTGGCTGGTACAAGGGATTCATGTGACGGATCATATATGATTAGTTATGTTAGTTAGAGGACTTGCATGTCAGATACAAGTTGTGCGAGTCATGAGCATGATCTTGTAATACTCCTGGAAGGATAAGACTATTAGTAGACATACATGATTACCCTATCTTCATCAGCCTCACGGTTGCCCTGGTATAGGCTATACTAGTGGATATTCTATTATCGTCTACGGACTAGTCTCTGGATTGGGCGGGAGTATGCTTGTATATTCGTGATATTAGTTGACGCTAATATCACTCCTTACCTATCTGTGCAATTTTAAAGTAGTCTTGAAGTGCACTAAAATTAGATGGATAGTTTACCTCGTCAGTTCTATTCATGTTCATGTATATTGTTTTTACTGCTCATATTGTGGCTAGTTGTTGTATCTTGTTATGTCCCCTGAGGACCTGGTTATTTTCCAGATTCGAACGAGTACCTTTATCTGACAGTACACGGACCAGGCATCTAGCCCGATACCTTGCAGAGGACCTGGAGGTTATGTCCAAGGAGTTTTCCTAATCCAGGGGTTGATAGCTGATTAGAGTCATGGACATTTAATATATCTAGCTAGCTATGTCCTGACTATTTCTTTATTTCAGTATTTTAATATTGCAACATTGTATTTATTTCAATGGATATATTTTCACCAAACTTGATTATCTCATATAGCTCTTGTATTTGATTATCCTAGACTTATATTTTATTTCAGTCAAAGACATTTATTATATTCTTCTATGTTGATATTGTTATACTGTGGATGAGATTCTAGTGTTGTTAATGTGGAGATGTTATATTACTTCTGCCTGTTATATTATAGTTATAGGATACAACGTACCACGATTAGGATAAGTCCATTAAATTAGAAATACTAATTCTAGCAGTGCAGCTGGCATGCTCACGTCTTGGATTTCTATATATTTTGGAACTGGGACGTAATAGGGTGACTTTGAGGACTGACCCATTATGTGTGCAAAATCACCTGAGTCAGTCCGATTCAGTTTACTATCAGCCACGTGTGTGACTGTCAGTGTGTGTTTCCGATTTACTGTTGGCATAGCATAATGAACGCGTGCGGCTCGTGCTGCCCTGGATTTCTTCGTACTAGCCCGCGAAGGCGTATAGTACTCAGAGTCCAACTTTTCCTTGCCAAGATGGTAAGCGATTCTGTCAAACACAGAGGGATTTTCTGGCGCAACAGACTCTCCATGCGGGAGGGTGGATGTTCCCTTATTCTTTCTCCCCAACGCTCTTGCAGGGGTGAAGGTAGACTGGGAACGGTGGTCAGCACCTCGCTTCCCAGACCTATGTGCCACTTGAGAGATAGCAGCTGATATGCTGATGGAGTCGACAGTGAGGAGAAGCTGTACAGGCGCAGCCCCTTCTATGTTGGTATGCTGTGCAGCCTCCTTACGCATCCAGACTTGGTGAGTCTTCCTCGACTTTGGCAGCCGCTTCGAAGGACTCGTGCTTCCTTCTGAGAGAAATTTCTCATAAGCTTGCTGGTTGAAGCATATGACCAGCATCTTTTGGAAGGATCAGAGCTTATTGTTATCGGATTGCATCACTACCTTCTCGTTGGAGGAGAATAAAGTCTCCAGCAGAGTCGCCAGGTTGTTTTCCATTAAAAAGTTTAAGTAAACTTTTGTATTAAACAAACAAAAAAAGTACAAAAGAGATGATCCTAGACAGGACCTTCCTAAGTATAATTTCTACAGGGACTTGTGACGATGGAGATCGAACACTGTTTCTAATTCCCTTACTTCGTTGACGATCCGATGACGGTCGAGAGAGAATTGCAAGTCTTCATGTTTGATTGCAAGGTGATGGCAATTTGGCTCTTTGAAGTATTCTTTGACTCTCAGAATGTCTGTCTCTGTTCAAATGAAGGAATGATTCTTCTATTTATAGCTGCTTTATGGAATGTGTAACGCCCCAGTTCAAAAATACGTAGGACTAGAACGTACATGCCTGCCGTAAAATAAATATACGGGCTGTAGTTTTACAGTATAACCATGGCACACTAATCTCATCCACAAAATAAAAGAATAATGATATTATAAAATCAACTTTGAATTGTTATTTGTACATGTCGTTGGGCGGAGAAAAATCTACTACTAACTATTTTAAATGAGAAAAAAATACAATATAAAGAAAAAATTTGCCAAAAGTAGCAAGGATGATCCAAGAGCAAGTCATCTTCGAAGGAATAGAGAAGATCACAGCCTTGGCTAGAATACCTATGAAAAGTCACGAATACACACATGGAGAAATCACCAGGTCCTCAACGGGACGTAACAAGTTAGATAATATCATGCTATATGAACTGTCATAATAGATAACTAAAGATGCAAGAGACTATCATAGACAACAAATATGCAAAGGGTATCCTATCCGTCTATCGTGCAATTAGAGGACAACTTTCATACGCACGGGTGGAATTTAGGCTATGTGTACATATACTATCATCCAGTCATATGTATCCAGCTGTAACGTCCAAAACGTCAGAGGGTATCTGCAAATTGTATCTCGCTATAGTTCTATTCGGAGACTATGGGTTACCTGTTTGGCTTCCCATAACGCACTAATGATTGTCCTCCCCCAAGATTTTCATATTGACCAAGTCATTTCTATAACCTGTCCAGTTTTGTAACTGTTTGAGTCTCTATATCCTAATCATAGCAGTTGCGATCATCTATCCGTCACACGACTTCTTACATAGTGATAGACAGTCAATATATAAGCCATGCCCCTAGCAAAATGTCTCAAACCGTGTAGTGTGAGTGTCATGGCCAAAAAAGATATAAGGATATCCCACAACAAGAAGGTAGTCAGCTAAAACTAAGTCAACATGCATACAATAAAAGAAAGCAAAAGAAAGCGACTAATATAGTCGCTTGCACCCAAGTATGACATGTACGCTCAGTTTATAACATATAAAACTAATAAATATGAAACAAAATAAATAAGTGCTAAAAATAAATATAATGAGCAGTAAATATGGTAAGGTATCTTGGATGGTGGTTGTTGGGTGTTTTGACGACGTCCAGTGGATGAAATCAACAAGTCAGAAGAAACTATAAGAATAAAACTTCTGCAAACATCTCCGGATGCTGAAACAAATATCACCAACATTTTTTCATAACAGAAATGTCTAAGATTGACTACTCATAAGTCCAATTCTGGCACAGGAGCAAAAATGTAATTTTGGGTCAAAATAATGTCCGTTGTTGGACCCATTTTGTACCAAAATGTGTACCAAAATATGTGATCTCTAAAGTCATAAAATTGTATGTTTATGGGTCCAGCTTTTCGATACAAACTCAACAGTATGTCCAATTTTGGATTCTGATGAGTCGTACACAAAATCGTCCGTTAAATCGGATCATGGGGCCCGTAAAACGGCGATCCGGTCAACTATTTTAGAATCAGGCCAAACATGGCTTAAAAAACTAGAAAAATGATACGAGTCCAATGGCACAAGTTTCGTCGTGATGTGACGAACGTGCACAAAGTAATTAGAATTTTTCAAAAAGGCCGATACAGCGTTCTTCGATGGATAGGGGTCGAATTCGTCGTGCACACACAACCAATTCGAATTCCGTCAAAGCCCACACGTCCGCAAAATCCGTACGCACCTTTGGTGCCCTCGGTTTGTGACAGAGTCGAACGGTTTGTCAGGACGGACCCCGTATCAGGAATTTTCAATTTTAGAAAACTGTTTTTTCTTTTATTGGAACTGAAATTAAACAGAACCTACATGACTAGAATTAAAACTGTTTGATAGAGTTTAAACTTGGTTCGGTTGTCTACAACTCTTATTCAGGTGGCGTTCTAAGATTCTTTTTAGATGAACCGTAATCAGCCTCCAAAGTTAAGGGGTTGGGACTGTTTATTCCCTGTTTTAGGGATAGTTTTTTGTTGATTTCGAGGCAATTTATCTCGAATCTTCTTTGATATTATTCAAACTAATTAATAAGATTCAGAACTGGATAGTTTGGGAATGTACCAGGGAAATTAGATCGGAAAATGACCTTACAACGACGGAGAATTCTCTCCACGAAGGCAGGGTTTCACTCGCGGTTGCTTTAGCTATTGTTGTCTGCGGCTGCTGTTACCGTGGGCGGGTGCGGTGGCCGACAGCGGCTCCTACGGCAGAGCATGCAATGTCGGCGGTTCATGGGGAGTCGAAAATCCCCCCAAGACTGCTCTGGGAAGAATACGCGACTTCAATCGAGGTTTAGTTTTACTTTCAAAACTGGTACAGGTTTTTATACCCATACTTTGGATCCCAATATTTTTCGAATTTAAATTCGATATCGATTGGGTTTTGCTCTGATCGAAAGAGAATCTAAGGGAGATTGAGATGTGAAAGATTTAGTCAAATTTGATTCATATTCGACCATGTTTTAAATCATTTATATCGAAAAAGAGGAAGGAAAAAAACCATGGCTTGCGAGCTTAGGACAGGGATGACATTGTTCATAAAAAATTCTTTTTTTTAAACTTATATATCTATATATATGTATATAGACATGTACATTTATACATATATATATATATATATATATATATATATATATATATATATATAAAATAAAATTATAATTAATAGCATTATATATTATATAGAAAGTAACATTTTTTTGTACATATCATATAAAACTCTAAATATTTACTTAATAATCCTAGAAGTAATCCCTAACTCTAAAAATATATAAAAATAAATATTTGCTACAAAGAAATTTTATTTATATCTATATATTATATATCATGAAAAATGTATTTATTTATTATAGAAATTTCTATTATTATTATTAAACAAAATTATTTTCAAAATCCTTCCCAAAAATAAATAAATAAATATTAAAACATGGAATGATAACCATAATATGATTTAATAAATTGTAAACAACTAAAAATCAATATAAATAAATTTAATGAGTTCACTAGCTAATAAGCTAGTCATGGCATATAACTGCACTAGCTGTGCCATACTTTTTAGTCAACCTGCATAACAAAACTTAGCCATGACTAAGACTATTTTTATAAAGATTTTTTTTAATTATAAAGAATCCAAATATTTTTATTTGAGCAAAATATAAAGAAAAAAAACAAAAAAATATTTGAAAATTTGGCGATTTATAGAATGATCCACTCAGGCCCGTAGGAATGCTACGTGCGTGATCTGTTGGGTGCAGGGGCGCTACACGCGTGATGGTAGGACTGAATATGTTGTAACTATATTATTGGGTTACAAATAAGCCGACACGTGGTAGTTATTGAGATTCGTCTGTTGTTGAAATCTTGGGTGGTTGGCACCCGTTCGTGACTAGAACTGAGTCAATGACAAGTGGCACGTGTGCTCTGCTCAAAGATCTCGGTCTGTTGGAATGGAGAAGATCCCTATGCCACGGAAAGTCTAGGTTGAATACTGACTTTGGCGTGTGGGATCCTGTGTGGTAAGAACAATATGAGTTGTTGGCGTAGGGTTGACCTTATGTCAGAAAGAACATGGCATTATAGAACGCCTTGGCATGGATAAGGGTCCACGTAGCATATGTACAACAGTATATGACAAGATTAATCACTACAATGATATAAGCTGTCAGCTCAGTTTTTGAAGCGCTATTGTCTTCTAATGGTGTAGGTTCGAGCTATGGCTACGCCAACTGTTTGGCGTAGTGGTGAACGTCTCTTCGATTCTTGTGTTGTCGTCATCTGTACGAGAGTCGAAGCGCGCTGCACTCTGTTCGAAGCTCTTGTCTTAAAAATTAGACTTGCTTTCAGAATGCATTAAGTGCTCCTCAGTTGAAGGAACTCTAAGTACAACTTCTTAGAGGACGTAGACATTTCAATAGCACAGTATCCATTAGGGCATAGTAGCCTTGCTGGCATAGTGGCCTCTATGGTGCAGTGGCCTCTATGGCGTAGTGGCCTTTAGTGTATTGAATCTGGTCAACTTCTCCTTAAGTATGGCCACAGCATGAGGCGCGAGACTCAAAATGCTGACTTAAAAAACATCGAGGTGGAAAATTCATTGCCATTAATGAGAGATTCATCACATTAATTTTGGGGGCGACAGGTTCATTGGCATAAATGTGAGATTCATCACCTTAATCTCTTTGACCGATTGCCACCTGGCGTATGCACAGGACTACGCTGCTGTCTATAAATAGGGGCTTTTAAGAACAAATGTCTTTGTTCGTTCCCTCTTTGCACCCAACTTCATGTTCGACCCCGAATTAGCTTCAGATGGCTGTGAGCCTCCCCTTTGGCACATAAGTCGGCTATTGGTTGTAGAGCTCCTTGTTCAAAGAAGTTGTATTTTTGACGAAGAACTCTTCAGAGAACTGGGATGCGCCTGAATGTTTGTCAGAATAGTTCGAACCTGAACAACATCTTGACTGTGTTTTGCTTTGTGCGTCAAGATGCTGGATATGGATTTTGGATTGATTGTCATTCCAAACCCTGTTCAATCACGCCTAGGAGCAGCATCGAGAAAAGGTGCTTTTCTTGGCGTAGGTCTGCACCGAGAAAAGGCACATTTCTTGGCGTACGTCTGTGTAAAACCCCTAAATTTTTCAAAAAATTTTATTTAAAAAGACTTAAAAATAAATTTTGTGCAATTTATGGTTTTTATTAATTATTAAAAATGACCTTAGCCATTGTTGAGTTTTGGAGCACAAGACGACCATAAACTTTGGCAGGAAAGATGTAGCAGTGTGCCTTGACTATGTACTAGCCATGCTGGAAGAAGCCTAGCCATGGTGATGTCCCAACTAGGAAAATCAGGCCAAGTTGCGACTTAACCTCTACCAATAAATTAATTGTTTATCAATTTAAAATTTTGACTTTTAAGAGACTCGGTTGGACCAAACCAACCCGAACTGGACCCGGACCGAACCCAATCCCATGTAAGCATGTAGTGTGACCAACTGTGGCCTTGTAGGCATATTTTATATATGTATAAATATTTTCTAAATTATTTTAGAACTTTATGTACAATTCCTTATGATTTAATTATTTGTACAATTATTGGTATTTTATTATTAAAAATATTTTGCAACACGTTGTACAATTTTCTGGACTCAAATGAGGGTGTGTGGTAAGTTCACCCATTGGACTATTTTTATTATTCTATTAAAGTTAATTTATGGTGACTAAATAAACAGATTTATTCTATTAGATATTATTATTATTATTTAGTTAATTTTATTGTCAAATGAATTTAACTATATTTGTACATATGTTTAAATTAATTTTATATATGGGTTGATAAGATTAAAATTTTCTTTTGAATTTGTGGAGATTTTGGAGGTATATATATAAATATGTACATATATATATATATATAGATATATATATAAGTAGATAAGAAAAGAAAAGAAAAGATTTGAATTTTTTTTTAATAATATAACCTAAGTGGTCGGCCCCACCATGTGGGAGCCGACCACATGCATAAAATATAAACACCACACAAGCATAAGAAGGTAGCATGCGATCAAAGAGAATGGGTGGGGCCGACCCCTTTATTAAATGCCACATCAACAACCCTTTTTATATATTTGTATAAACCTATTTTAGCTCAACTCATTGTGGCCGACCCCCCCAATGTATTTGAAGCTACAATATCCGCCACCTTCAAACCCTAAATTCTTTTTTCTTCCATCTTCTTCCTCCATCCTCCTCCCCTCTCCTCGGCGAGCGTGCCAACCGCGGCAGCCGCTCACGACAACGACAACAACAACAACACAACAGATTTCCACTTTAAGGTACTCAACTTCACCATACGATTTCTCTCTCAATACTAAACCGTTTTTAGATCCGTAAATTCGTGTAGAAAGCCCACATGACCCTCTATCATCCCCTTCAAATAGATTTATTTATTCTGTAATAAATTTCATGTTTAATTAAATTAAAAAATCTCAAAAAATTAGTTTTTATAAACCTTAAAACCCCGGTACGACGTGCGTTCCGCCAATCCGGGCGACATGGTCTTGGACCAAAATTGCCGAAAGGTCCGTATTGACTTTGTGGATGTGCGAGCTTTGACGAAATTCAAATTGGGCGAGTGTGCGCGACGAATTTGACCCATATCCGTCAAAATTTTCTATATCGGACTTTTTCAAAATTTTCCAATTACTTTGTGCACACTCATCAAATCGCGACGAAACTTGTGCCATTGGACTCGAAATATTTTTTGGTCCTATGAGCCAAGTTTGGTCCGATTCTGAGATCGTTGACCGGGACGCTATTTTGGCGGGCCCATAATCCCACTCAACGGGCGATTTTGTGCACGGCTCATCAGAATCCAAAATTGGACATACCGTTGGGTTCGTCTCATCAAAATAAATTCGTAGATATGTAGTTTGACGACTTTAGAGACCGTAGGTTCTGACACGTATTTTGGTACAAAGCGGATCCAACGGCGGATATCGTTTTGACCGAAAATTACGATTTTGCCCCTGTTCCAGAATTTAACTTTTGGACAGGCATTTCCTAAGCATATCTTATATTCCAAAATCGTTCGTGATGTTTGTTGCAACATCCGGAGTCATCTGCGGGATTTGGCTTTTCTTGTTTTGTTTATTTGTCTGTTCGAGCTATTGGATTATTCTCTTTTGTACATAACCTCAGGCAAGATACCTTGCCATTATACTGTTTATATTCAGTCTATATTTTATATATCACTGTTCATTATTTCCAGTTATTATAGTTCTTGATTTACTACATGCTCAGTGATTATTAGTTTACTTTGTTACTATCCTTTGATTGCATATGAACCTAGAGTTAGGGGACTACCGTTTGTAGTGTATTGCATAAGCCTCAGCACAGTTGTACCACGAGGATGTGTGAGACGAGTAGCATGTAGAGGTCCTTGCGTGTGGACTGATCTCCAATGTGCATGCGTTAGGGCTAACTGTTAATAGAGGCATGTTAGGAGACTTAGCAGTTAGTAGAGGTATATGAGACATAGATGTGACTCTGTTAGGCATTGGGTGGGAAGAATAGTTCCTTAACGTATGGGTCACTTATGCACTTTCCTATTGCCGGTTATCTCTAGTGGAGATACGGTCTTGGATCCTGATACCTGATTTCCTGCTGGCCTCTGACATTCGATGAATGTTATGCTTTGAGGTCCCTGGTATCCTGATGGGACCATACCTAAGATTCCTGCTCCTGAGCCAGATGCCCATGCATTGGAGGTTTGTTCTTAACTACATGAACACAGTAGTACGGTTAGATTACCTTATTATTGTCTTGTCACTTATTTTCTTTGTGGCATATTTTGTATTCAGTATTTATGGCATGTTCTTCATGTATCTTGTTACGTTCCTCTGAGGACCTGGTTATCTCTCCAGGTGTGTGCTTATGTGATATTACAGGTGTTATAGCCGAGGCCGTGATCTTCTCCATCCTTTCGAAGATGATTGCACTTGGCTCGTCATGTTATTTCATTTATTCCTTCTTGTATATTTTATTTGAGATAGTTGGTAGTGGACCTTGTCTTCGCCCAACTTTTGTACAAATTACAATCCAGCGTTGATATCTATCTTATATTGATTCTTATATTGTGGATGAGATTAGATTATGGTTTTACTGTATTTTACAACTTATGTATACATACGAGTTTCCATATATTGGAGTAGAGTTCGTATGTATGCAGCTGTCATGGATACGTACCTAGTCCTATGTATTTTGGGACTGGAGCGTTACATATTTTTGTGGTGGCCCATGCAGGTCGAGTTTGTCACTTCGGTTACATAATTGTACCGATGTGAGCCTGCAATATAGGATTAGAATCTAGGAATCTCATCCACATACTTGATCACCTTCCTTGATTTTCAAATTCCGAACTCTCATTGCCTCCCTTGATTTTTGTATCTTGCTTGAACTCTTTCTACCAACACCCTATCATTTTGTGCTTAAACATGGTTAGAAAGATGACTACACTACTATATATTTATTGGTCAACCATATGGCTAGAAGGATTACATTGGCAATTGGAATACACGGAGACCTTAACTAAGTTATAAATGTATTTTTCTAAAAGTATGATTTTTATAAATAGTAAATTCTAAGTTTGGTAGTAGCGATATTACCAGCTGCGAGAGACAAAGAAAATTTTATTTTTGAGATTTCCAAGTAGTGATCATCAGAGGATTGATGGGATTTTATTTTTGATACTGCAGGAAATAGTTGAAATCTATACAAAATTGATTTAAGGAATTGATTTGATTTTCAAGATTTGATATTTATGATTTATTGGGTTATAGCTATACATCTTTGAACAAATATAAAATTGATTTGCTTTTCGAGTTTTGATATTTATAATTTTTTGGGTGATAGATATACATCTTTGAACAAATATAAAATTTATTTAATTTTCGAGTCTTGATATTTATGATTTACTGGATTATAGTTATACACCTTTGAACAGCTATAAATTTGGTTTGAAAATGATCTTAGCTTTTAAAAATGGCCGTAGGAATTATTTAAATTTGAGTTGTACAACTTGCGATTTTCGTGTTTAGTAAATTTTGAATTTTAAGTGGAAGTAATGATGGTAAATTTTGGTTTACAATATTTGAAAACGATATTTCAGAATTTTTCTTATTTTAAATTGTGTCCTATGATGGAGGATTTACAAATCTATTTAGATTTTTGGTAAAAAAATAATAATAATAATTTTTATGACTAATAAGATTTTTGAAATTTTAGTTTAATGTTAGATTGCTAACATTACAAATTTTTGGAAAAAAAATAAAAATAAAATAAAAATATATTAATGATGTGATAAGGTTGTTTTGATTAATCAAATAAAGTTACCATTTAAAAGTTATGATTATGTTGGAATGACTTAGTATGAATAGAAGTTATAATTGATAAGTGCATTAAAATATTGATCTAAAATTTTGAGATTGCTTTGTAATGTGCTAGAAATTTTTATCTGGAGAGCTATTAATTTTTGTAGAGTTTTAAAGTTATAATTGATTATAGATATTTTATGTATAGATTCATAATTTATGAACTCTTGAGTTTAAAAGTTGAATTGAAAATGTAAATATTGAAAAAGTCAGTAGTAACATGATAAAAATTTGCTTTGAGATTTATGAAAGTGATTAATTTTTTTTTTTCATGATAAATTTGAACGGCTTGGAGTGAATACAAATTTTGGTGGTTTATTTTTGAAAATATTATTAAGAAACGTTTGGAGGAAACTTGAGTTAAAATTTTAATGGTAGGACATCAAGATAGCTTTAATAAGATAGATGTACTCCACACTAATTGCCATATCACTCATGACCGTATCCCAATCTTGACTTACTCGACCTTTCCTCGTGACCTACTAACCGTTTGCGGATTGAATAATGAATTGATCGCTCCTTGACTGTATTCATCTAGAAGAGTATCTTCTCACTAGAACTTTGTCCCTAAATTATTATTTTACTGGATTCCATAATTAATTTTATCTCATGCTTTAACTTGATCTCCTTTATTTTTGTGCATAAATTGTCACCCCATGAACTCCCACTTTCTATTTTTGATCTTTTAGCGTCCCTTACTGTGACTTGGATATTTGGAGTACAACACTAGACTTTTCCTTTCAACAAATTTCATATGTAAGACCTAGACGGGCACAACTTCATGTAGATATATCATGTCCCACTAAAACACATCTCCTTGTACTCTATTTTCTTGATATGACTTTCTGGTCGAAATGGCTAAACTATAACCTCTACCATGATACCAAGATACTTTCGGACTTGAATTAGAGATCCAACCTTGACTAAATTCTTTCGACCCGATATGTGATTGTGTTCTAGTTGATTTCTTAAATGCTTAGCGTTGTACTTTAACTTGGTTGCTTGACCCATGGTCCCATCACACTACTAGTTTAACTCTTATAAGTTGGATAGAATACCTCAAAACCTAACAAATCCTTTGTCCTTATGAATCATGTTGATGAGTTCACTAAGACTAGAAATTCAGAGGTCCTTAACTTATCTAGACAACCAAGCCATAAATAATAAAAAAAACCTGGACAACTGTATAGGCCCACACTTCGGGTAAGTCTTGATTTTAAAAGATCTTGGACTAATTAAATTTCCTTCATCATTACCTCCCCTACTCATATTTTGACAATCTCATGATGCTAAATTAGCTTTAGTTCTGCAAGCTTATCCTTCTCGAGCTTGATCATGACATATTTTATAGGGTGCACCCACTAACATATTGTCTAATCAGAACCGGTGCATGATGGTCTGATCAACCTTTTGCACTTTGGTTTTCTTTTCATATATTATACTACGTGGATGGAGACATAGTTAAACTTGCCCTTAAAGTCTCATCCGTGACTGCCTTAACAATTCTCTTTGAATTATTCAATCGCCTTTTAACCATGTATTAATATTCAAACCATCTTGCTTGGACTCTTGATGGCTTTCGTCTTTACCTATTCTAGACAAAGCTTGTACTTGATAGATAGACTCAAGGTATCACCTTTGGTTGCCCTATCAGCTATTTATACACAAATGTAGATAGCCACCGACCGACTCATGTGGCTATATCCTCACCTTAAACTACTCTTTTTACCCCTCAACCCTATCTACCATATTATTCCTAAATTTCGAGGACGAAATTCTTGTAAGTTGGGTAGGATGTAAAACTCCTAAATTTTTGAATTTTTTTATTTAAAAAGACATAAAAATGAATTTTGTGCAATTTATGGTTTTTATTAATTATTAAAAATGACCCTAGCCATTGTTGAGTTTTGGAGCACAAGACGACCATAAACTTTGGCAGGGAAGATGTAGCAGTGTGCCTTGACTAGTGTACTAGCCATGCTGGGAGAAGCCTAGCCATGGTGAAGTCCGAACTAGGAAAACCAGGCCAAGTTGCGACTTAACCTCTACCGATAAATTAATTGTTTATCAATTTAAATTTTTGACTTTTAAGAGACTCGGTTGGACCAAACCAGCCCGAACTGGGCCGGGACTGAACCCAATCCCATGTAAGCATGTAGTATGACCAACTGTGGCCTTGTAGGCATATTTTATATATGTACAACTATGTTCTAAATTATTTTAGAACTTTATGTACAATTCCTAATTATTTAATCATTTGTACAATTATTGTATTTTATTATTAAAAATATTTTGCAACACGTTGTACAATTTTCTGGACTCAAATGAGGGTGTGTGGTAAGTTCACCCATTGGACTATTTTTATTATTTTATTAAAGTTAATTTATGGTGACTAAATAAACAGATTTATTCTATTAGATATTATTATTATTATTTAGTTAATTTTATTGTCAACTGAATTTAACTATATATGTACATATGTTTAAATTGATTTTATATATGGGCAGATAAGATTAAAATTTACTTTTGAATTTGTGGAGATTTTGGAGGTATATATATAGATATGTACATATATATATATATATATATATATATATATATATATATATATATATATATATATATATATATATATATATATATATATATATAAAAAATATATATATATATATATATATATATATATATATATATATATATATATATATATATATATAAGTAGATAAGAAAAGAAAAGAAAAGATTTAGAAAAAAAATATTAATAATATAACCTAAGTGGTCGGCCCCACCATGTACCGACCACATGCATGAAATATAAATACCACACAAGCATAAGAAGGTAGCATGCGTTCAAAGAGAATGGGTGGGGCCGACCCCTTTATTAAATGCCACATCAACAAACCTTTTTATATATTTGTATAAACCTATTTTAGCTCAACTCATTGTGGCCGACCCCCTAATGTATTTGAAGCTACAATATCCGCCACATTCAAACCCTAAATTCTTTTTTTCTTCCATCTTCTTCCTCTATCCTCCTCCCCTCTCCTCGGCGAGCATGCCAACCGCGGCAGCCGCTCACGACAACGGCAACGGCAATAACAACAACACAACAGATTTCCACTTTAAGGTACTCAACTTCACCATGCGATTTCTCTCTTAATACTAAACCGTTTTTAGATCCGTAAATTTGTGTAGAAAGCCCACATCACCCTCTATCATCACCTTTAAATAGATTTATTTATTCTGCAATAAATTTCATGTTTAATTAAATTAAAAATCCTAAAAAATCAGTTTTTATAAACCTTAAAACCCCGGTACGACGTGTGTCCCGCCAATTCGGGCGACGTGGTCGCGAACCTAAAGTACCGAAAGGTCGGTATCGACTGTGTGGATGTGCGGGCTTTGACGGAATTCAAATTGGTCGAGTGTGCGCGACGAATTTGACCCGTATCCTTCAAAAATTTTCGTATCGGACTTTTTCGAAATTTCTCAATTACTTTGTGCACACTCATCAAATCACGACGAATCTTACGCCATTGGACTCAAAATAACTTTTTCTGTCCTGTGAGCCAAGTTTGGTCTAATTCTGAGACCGTTAACCGGTACGCCATTTTGGCGGGCCCACAATCCCACTCAACGGACGATTTTGTGCACGACTCATCGGAATCCCAAATTGGACATACCGTTGGGTTCGTCTCATCAAAACAAATTCGTTGATATGAAGTTTGACGACTTTAGAGACCGTAGATTTTGGCGCACATTTTGGTGCAAAGCGGGTCCAACGACAGACATCGTTTTGACCCAAAATTACGATTTTGCCCCTGTTCCAGAATATAACTTTTGGACAGGCATTTTCTTGGCATATCTTATATTCCAAACTCGTTCGTGATGTTTGTTGCAGCATCCGGAGTCATCTGTGGGATTTGGCTTTTCTTGCTTCATTTATTTGTCTGTTCGAGCTACTGGATTATTCTCTTTTGCACATAACCTCGGGCAAGATACCTTGCCATTATAATGTTTATATTTAGTCTGCATTTTATTACATATCATTGTTCATTATTTCCAGTTATTACAGTTCTTGATTTACTACATGCTCAGTGATTATTAGTTTAATTTGTAACTATCCTTTGATTGTATATGAACCTAGAGTTAGGGGACTACCGTTTGTAGTATATTGCATAAGCCTCGACACATTTGTACCACGAGGATGTGTGAGACGAGTACCATGTAAAGGTCCTTGCGTGTGGGCTGATCCCCCATGTGCATGCGTTAGGGCTAATTGCTAATAGAGGCATGTTAGGAGACTTAGCAGTTAGTAGAGGTATATGAGGCATGGATGTGACTCTGTTAGGCATTGGGTGGGAAGAACAGTTCCTTAACGTATGGGTCACTTATGCACTTCCCTATTGCCGGTTATCTCTGGTGGAGATACGGTCCTGGATCCTGATACCTGATTTCCTGCTAGCCTCTGACAATCGATGAATGTTATGCTTTGAGGTCCCTGGTATCCTGATAGGACCATACCTGAGATTCCTGCTCCTGAGCCAGATGCCCATGCATTGGAGGTTTGTTCTTAACTGCATGAACACAGTAGTACGGTTAGATTACCTTATTATTGTCTTGTCACTTATTTTCTTTGTGGCATATTTTGTATTCAGTATTTATGGCATATTCTTCCTGTATCTTGTTACGTCCCTTTGAGGACCTGGTTATCTCTCCAGGTGTGTGCTTCTGTGATATTATAGGTGTTATAGCCGAGGCCGTGATCTTCTCCATCCTTTCGAAGATGATTGTACTTGGCTCGTCCTGTTATTTCATTTATTCCTTCTTGTACATTTTATTTGAGATAGTTGATAGTGGACCTTGTCTCCGCCCAACTTTTGTACAAATTACAATCCAGCGTTGATATCTATCTTATATTGATTCTTATATTGTGGATGAGATTAGCATTTTGGTTTTACTGTATTTTACAGCTTATGTATATATACGAGTTTCCATATATTGGAGTAGACTTCGTATGTATACAGCTGGCATGGATACGTACCTAGTCCTAAGTATTTTGGGACTGGGGCATTACAGTCTGTGTCGAGAAAAGGTACTTTTCTTGGCATATATTTGCGACCAAAGACGCTTTTCTTGGCATAGAATGTATGCGTAGTAGGTAGATAGTTTTTTATGTAATCATGGATATCAATAAGAAAAATCTGTAACAGACTTCCTCTGTATTGTAATCATGATTATCAATAAAAAAAATTCTTTCATGCGCCTTTTCAACACTGTGTATTGTTTGTTGTGCGCCTGAGCTTTGTCTGTCTTGACTGTGCCATTCGATACTGTGTATTTTTTTGTATGCCTGAGTCTCGTCTGTTTTGCATGTGCCAGTTTGTCATGCGATGTAGTCTGCTTCATAGCTCTACACCGATGCACTTTATAAATTTTTATACTTCTACAAGGGTTAGGTTACCCAAAAGCTCCTCAGAAGCTCCTCCAAGATCACGGGATCCTCTGGCTTCAGCTCCTCTGGTAGCTAAGCTACGGTGAAAAACCCTACCACCTTATCATGTAACTGTTCCGGTTCTCACAAATGAAGAGTTAGGGGACTATATATATGCCCACACAGAGGCACCTTCTTTAGATGATGTAATCCCTCGGGATACGATTCTATATTTTATCAATAAAAGACTATCTTTGAAATAATCTTTTGCACATTGGAATACTATGTATTTTCTAGATAATACTCTAGGTATGTTACAAACACAAGTAACAACCATTAATACTATAAACCGAATCATCCCGTCCCGAGTGCCTGCTTCGTGGTTCCGGCGAGAAAGAAAGACCAGAAGCCCATCATTTTCAGTCGGGTAGAACGTTATCAAAAGCTTACCCCTGTCGAACTAGAACCCGATAACGACAAGATGTAAATTTACCATTACACTGCTCAAACCAAACACATCATCTAAAATATGGGTTATGACTTAAACAGCAGCAAAGGCTTAAACTACGGTAAAGGGAAGTCCCAGGACTACTACCACCGTACTCGTCATGGCCTAGGCTACGTAATGCCCCCAACAACTCCGAAGAGTTTAGAAGCTGAAGTCGAGTTGCATTATCACTCGTCAGAATCCTCAACTTTGGACTCTGATATTAGCATCGGCCAAGTCTTTAAGAAAGTTCAGTCAATATGTCCTCCGTATATCCTCCAGCAGAGGATGAAGACCAAATGCTAGAATTATTCGAAGAAGAACCTTAGGCTCAACACCTAGGATCTCAGTGGAAATTGCATTTTGAACAAAGAGAACCTCCTACCGAAGATGAGGTTGTGCAAATTGACTTAGGGGACAAATCCTCACCCAAGCCTATCTTCATCAGCAAAAGCTTGTCAAGAGAGGATCGAGAATCTTTGATACAAGTTATCCAAGATTGCATTGATGTCTTCGCCTGGAGTTATGAGGATATGCCAGGGCTAGACCCGCAGGTCGTAATGCACAAGCTTAACATTCGGCCAGATGTTAAACCGGCCAAACAGCAACATCGGCGCTTTCGTCCGGATGTCATGGATGCTATTGAAATCGAGGTGAATAAACTCATAACCAGTAATTTTATTTACGAAGAACAACACCCAGACAGGGTAGCCAATGCTATTCCCATCACGGAGAAAAATGGAAAGATTCGAGTCTACATAGACTTTAGGGATCTCAACTCAGTTTATCCAAAAGATGAGTTTTCCCTCCCAATCAAGGATGTGATGATCGATAATATATGTGACTTCGAACATATGTCTTTTATGGATAGATTTTTTGGCTGCAACCAGATTAAAATATTTTCTGACGATGAAAAGAACACTTCATTCCGAACGCCAAAATGAATCTACTGTTACACAGTGATATCTTTCAGTTTGAAGAACGTAGGGCCAACTTACCAGCGGGCTATGAGCACCATATTTCTTGAACACCTTCGCAAAATGGTAGAATATTATGTTAATGACATTACTGTTAAGAGCCAGAGGAAGGTCGACCACTTGGAGGATCTAAGGACTGTGTTCGACTTGATGCAGTCACATCAGCTAAAAATGAACCCAACCAAGTCTTTTATGGGGGTTTCCAGCGACAGGTTCTTGGGCTTCATCGTTACAACGAAGGGCATTTACATTGACCTGAGAAGACCAAAGCTGTAATACCCCAATCCCAAAATACGTAGGACTAGGAACGTAGACATGCCAGCCGTATAATAAATATACGTAAGATGTAAATGCAGTATAACCATGACAACTAATCTCATCTACGAAATAAAAGGATAATGATATCATAAAATCAACTATGAATTATCATTTGTATAAGTTGTATCATTTGTATAAGTTGTTGTGCAGAGACAAATCTACTACCAACCAATTTAAATGGAAAGTAATACATAAACAATGATAGGATTTGTCAAGTATAGCAAAGGACGATCCAAAAGCAAGTCATCTTCAAAGGAGTAGAGAAGATTACGGCCTTGGCTAGAATACCTGCGAAAAGTCACGAAAACACGCACACCTGGAGAAATCACCAGGTCCTCAGAGGGACGTAACAAGATACATATAAATATGCCATATAAACTAAATATAAAGTATGTCACAAGTCACAAGTAAAAATAAATAGTCTAAATCATAACACGGCTCAATATCCCATCATCGAAACAGTGGACTACCCCTACAACCAAACAAGGACAAGAGGTACTATGCTATTCCGTAATGTAATACTGTCCTATGCCACTATTGGAACGGAATGTGACATAACAAAAACTAAGGTCACCTAACCATCTACTGTGTACATGCAGTTAAGAGCAAACCTTCAACACATGAGCCCTCTGGCTATATGGGATTAGCATAGTCCATTCTCTAGGCACCAGGGGCCTCAAAGCATGACATTTCTCGAACATCAGAGCTAAGAGGAACAGGATAAAGGGGTAAGCAGGCCCGTATCTCTAACGAAGCGTTTGGGTACAAAGGAAAGTGCATACGTGGCCCATACGCTAAGGAACTGTCCTTCCCACCCTATGTACCTATCTAAGTCGTATCAACGACCATATACCTTTACTAACTGCCAAGTCTTCTAACATGCCTCTATTAGTAGTTAGCCCTAACGCATGCGCACGGGTGATCAGCCAACACACAAGTACCTCTATATGCTACTCATATCTCACACATATCTCGTGACACAATCGGGACAAAGTTTATAAAAATACACTAACAACGGTAGTCCCTTAACTCTAAGTCCACATGCATAATGTAAAGGCAGGAATAAAAATATGACCAGCATTGGCATCATGTATAATTGAAAGAACTGTAAAGTAAATCATGAATAGTAACGAAGAGGCAACAGGATAAACTAGGAATAACCAACAGTAAATATACAGTAACAATAAATATACAACTAATTATAAGTAGTAAATATGATAAGAAATCTTGCCTGGTAGTGGGCCTAGTGTGGTACGATGATCTGATAAGTCCCGATTTGTCCGATAGTCATGGTCGTTGAGAAAGGTTCCAAACTCGCGAGTAAATAGGAGTGTACGATTAGTCACGATCAATGGTGATAATCGGAGAGAATTTTGTGTAAATAAATATATATATACTATTTTTAGAAAGTATATTTTATAATATTTTAAAATATATGATATTAGTTAAAATAATTTTAGATAGATACTTAAAATCGTTTTAGGCCAAACCCTAAGTTTGTCAAAATAATATTTTAAGTTCAAATCTATATTTTATTAATCAAAAATACTTTTGGGTAATACATACTTGAAAGTTCCAAAATTAATTTAATTAAAAAAATACTATTATAATATTTTAAATCAAAACCTTTATTTAAAAATACCATAACAGGAATAATATATTTAGGCTTTGAAATCCAATTCAAAAATTACATATAGGGTCAAAGTACATAACTGTATTTTTATTATTATTATTATTATTATCATTATTATTATTATTATTATTATATATATATATATATATATATATATATATATATATATATATATAAATGAGACATCGCGTTGCCCTAGTGCGTCGCGCCTCTAGCTCTTGGTAGTTCTCCTCTCCGTCGGCTCCGGCTTGGCCTCTGGCCGGGCCAGCGTCATCATGGCCAAGTCCTTTGCAGCAGTAGTTGCTGGACGGGTTGAGGATCCTCCTCGACTGGCTCCACGAACGGTCTCTTCGTTCAAAGGAGCTCCAGCGATCTCTTTTTCTGAGGAAGAAGAACAAACCCTCTCAAGCCCCCTTCGTTATGCTCTCATTGGAAAGTTTTCGCATACCAAACCTTCGATAGAGGTCACCGTAAGGCTTTATCAGGGTTTCAATTCTAGGGTTCTATCAAGGCTGGAGTTATTGATAGGAAACATATTCTGATTCGTCCTTCTGTTGAAGAAGACTATCTCCGTCTTCGTTCTAAAGACACGCAGTTTGTTTCAAGAGCCCTAATACGAATATTCAAGTGGGAACCCGATTTCTCACCGTCGTATGAATCTTCTCTCATGCCTGTGTGGGTGGATCTACCTGATCTCCCTCATCACTTATATGATAAAGAGGCGCTCTTTTCTATTTCTTCGGCAATTGGAACTCCATTGAAAATCGATAAAGCCACTTCTGAACTTTCTAGGCCAAGTCGTGCCAGGGTCTTGTAGAAATAGATACGAGCAAGCCTTTACAACACCGTATCCGAATCAATCTGCCTCGTGGGAGAAGTTTTTGGCAAAACTTGGAATATGAGTACACTCCTTTGTATTGCTCACACTGTCATCACCAAGGACATGTTGTTAATCATTGCAAACTGAAAAATAAAGGCAAAGAAGTTGTACATAAGGAAGCTATGCATCAGAAGCCTACGTCGGGGGTGGACACGCGTCATCCTCATGAGGATATGGTGGTTACTCACATGTTGCAGCATCCCAATGAAGGAAGTTTGCAACTTAATGACGGTGATCGGGGTCTTAACCCACCTATCGAGGAAGCCATTAATGCGGATAATACTAGTATGCTAAGAGAAGACGCTCCTTTATTTATTCCAAACCCACCACCCTCAACTGAACAACCAGTCATCCTCTGGAACGCTCAGGTTTCGAAATAGGAGGCGATTGATTCGCATCAAAATGTCCCATTGGATGAGACAGAAAAGGAGATGGCGGTTACTGAAGTTGCTCAAGTGGCTCCGACTGATGATTCGTTAGCTGAAGAACAAATCACGAAGAGAGAACCAGATCAACTAGAGGAGGAAGAAGTGCATGATCCTCTGCTCAATTGGGCTGATAAAGTCGAGAGAGAAGAACTCCAGCTGGAAGACAGAGGCAGTAAAGATGATAGCCGGATCCCAAGAGGAGAGACTCAAAACACGATCACATCAACTGTCAAAAGGAGAAAGAAAACAAAGAAGACGGTGGAGCCTTCCGATCATGTCACTCATCAAACAGCAAACTCATAATCTACAAGTAAACCTCAATCCTCTAATGTTTAACATTTTACTCTGGAATGTGAGGGGAGTTGCTTGTAAAATAACTCTTAAAAGAATCAAATCGTTTGTGAGGATTCACTAAATTGTGTTTCTTGCCATCATTGAGCCTAAGGTGGATGTTAGTCAGCTTGCTTTCTATAGTCTTAAGCTTGGATTTTCTGCTGCCTATGCTAATGAACGTGGTAATATTTGGGTGATGGCTATGGTGGAGTGTGACATTTCGATTCGGGATTCGTTTGATCAAGCCTTATATGTTACTGTTGCTCACCATTTGTTACATTCAGAAGCTATGTTCATTGTGGTTCATGGTGATAATACGAAGGAGGGTCGTCGTGTGCTTTAGGATAGGTTATCTCAGTTTCAGGGGACTCATAACTTTCCATGGGTGGTAGGGGGTGACTTCAATGTTGTATTACGGTCGGAGGAAAAGATTGGAGGTCGTACTGATGATCCAGTTTCGATTGAGGAATTTATGAATTTTAAAATGGTAGCTGGATTAACAGAGCTTCCATACTCAGGAAGTTGTTTCACTTGGCTGAAATCTATGAAGGATGGCAGGTGTGGATCACACTTGGATTGGGTTATGGTTGATAGTGCATGGCTCGGGTTGGCTCCTATGTCAGGTGTGGTTCATCTTAATAAAATAGAGTCGGATCATGCTCCAATTCTTGTACAATTTAAACGAGCTTCTATGGGGGGAGGAAACAATTCAGATTTCTTGACTTATGGACGTCTCATGAGGATTACTCAGCTCTTGTTCATCAAGCATGGCATTCGGTTAATCATCTGAATGTAGTCACTAGAGTGTCTCTACGTCTTGATGCCTGCAGAAAAGTATTATCGACATGGAGCATGAACGCTTATGGGGATATATTTCAATCGGTGAAGAAAGCAGAAGATGATGTGTTGGCAGCTGAGCTTAATCATGAGGTTACGAACACACAGGCTTCTTTTGAACAGTTGTCGAAGGCAACGACCATGCTCAAACAAAGGGTTCGCATTGAAGAAGATTTGTAATGCCTGTTGTTCGTATTACGTATTTGGAATACGTATACGTATTTTATCTTGTATTTGCTTATTCCTTGTTTAGCTCTCGGCTTGGTTTAACTCTCGGTTTGGGTTGGCTTGGTTCGGCCGGCCCACTGCTTAGTTCATCATGGGCCAAGGGTGGAACACCTTAGTCTATGCTTCTCCTTCATTTCCACCACAACCCCCTCTTTATTATCCCCACCAACCTTCTCTCTCCTCCATAATTCTCATTTACTTCTCCTTCCCCTACCATTACTCTTCTCCACCAACCAAAAACACCATAGGCAAGTACAACTTGCTTCCACAAGAGAACTCCTTTTGATGGTTTCATTAGCTTCTCCTCATGATTCTAAACCACATTAGAACTTGTCATTTTCCATTTTGAGGCTTTATTTCTTGTAGATCTAGAGTTTTGATACTTTCGGATTTTTGGTGGTTTTGATCTATTAAACTTCCTTGTTTTCAAGTTTTGATGGTTCCATGTTGTAGAGCATTTCATTCTACCCAATTTTGACCTTTGGAAAGTTGGATTCGGACTTGTTTTGACCAAGATTTGGACAATTGAAGCTTAGATTCAACTTTAGAGTTCTTGCTGTCCTTGCCATTTGGAGAAGACAGTGAACAGTGAGCTAGCTTTAAGCTTATGCCGCTGAGCTGTACGCTGCTCTTTAGCGAGCGTACGCTAGCCTTCGTACGCTGCTCTTTAGCGAGCGTACGCTAGCCTTCGTACGCTGCTCTTTAGCGAGCGTACGCTAGCCTTCGTACGCTACTCTTTAGCAAGCGTACGCTAGCCTTCGTACGCTGCTCTTTAGTGAGCGTACGCTCACCTTGATAAGCTGCCTGTTGACAGCGTGTCTTGAGCATACGCTAGCTTGAGCGTACGCGTGCCTTGGTACGCTAGCTTAAGCGAGCAAGGCGTACGCTGGCTCCTTTCGTACGCTAGCTCGAGCGTACGCAGGCCTGAGCGTACGCTAGCCTGAGCATAGCCTGGCTTGAGCATAGCCGGATTTCCCTTGATCTTCTATAGCCCTGTATATTGATATTTTATTAGATATTTAACGTCCATTTTATATCCTTACGCCTTTTGTCCTGAACTTGATAATTACGAATTTACTTAATATGTTTGGAATTGATAATTGAGCATGACGTGATAGTGACCCGTAGTGGTGCACTCCTGACATAATAACCTAACATGACTTGATAGTGGCCCGTCGTGGCGCGCTCCTGACAAGAACACTTGACATGATAAACCTGACATGATATATCTGATAGTTGTTGCGACGGCTACCTGACATAACATGACCTGTATAATTAATCTTGGACACCGTGGGCAATTGTGCTAGTACAAATAAACCAGTCCTGTCTTGCATCATGTCTAGGACAGGGGCGCCTGAGTACCATGGTCAGGAGTACCTACAAAAATGGACTAAGGCTAATAACTAGATTAATACATTAGTCATGAAGAGATTTCCCAGCTACAGGTAATCCCGTTACCTGGGCACGCCTTGGGATCTGCAGCCTGCCATCGAGTAGGGCACATTTCCAGCACACTATCATGTGTTGCACCCTTCAAGCTACCTAAGGGTACATTCGTTTCCTGGATGATGTACCCACCTGAATTCAACTCTAATCTTTTAACCCGGGGAACCTGGATGGTCTGCAGGGCTTGTGGCTGTGGAATAATCTCACTGCATCTTGTTAGTAACTAGGATTGTGATAACCCTAGTTAGTTAAAGTATCAAGCCGTAGTTCTTGCTTGGCCGTGAAATGATTGGATGGAGTCTAACCAGTCTAGTCTTGCCCTGACCTTGTTCCAGATCACTACCTGACTTGAATGCCTGTATTTATTTTATCGATAAATGGTGAGAAACTAAGCTCCGTTCAGACGAAGGGTTACAACCCCGGTCCTTGTTTGGTTTACGGGTTGTAACCTGGCTATCTGAATAGTTCCATGGTTATCTCGTCGTATATCGTCCTGATATGTTTCCTTTTATTCCAGTCCTTATTTTATTTATATTTATATTCCTGTGCTGATTATTGGTTTTAGTTCTTAAGTGAAGCCTCATTTGTGGCACTTGCTCTTTCTGGGGTCTGACCCAGCTGGTTTTGTGTGGCCAGATTTTGGAGCAGCTACCGAGGATCTACCGACATTCCTGCCAGATGGTGAACACTAGAAGGAATCCTGGCAACGAGTGGGTTATTTTTGGCTCTCCCACTCTTTTGTAAAAATATTCTTTTGAGGCGTTTAGCCGACGAGCACCTGTTTAGCTCGATTGCACTTACTTACTGTCTGTCTACGGGCTGTAACATGATTAACAGATCCTAGGGTTGATCATGTATGACTAAACTCTTGCTAGTCCTGACATTTTGTAATGACTAGCTTCATGATCAGCTGAATATGTAATGTTTGGGACACCTTACTATTGTATATTTAATGATCATACATCTTGTGACTTTTAATTACTTGCTTGTGATTGAGACACTAGGCTTGTTCATGACCTTAAGAGACTGTTGGCTTGTAGATAAACCCTCATGTATCTAGATAGCCGTGACCGTATAGCGAGATGGATTCCATTTCATATACGTAGCTGGCTATGTCTGCCCCCGCTCTCCAGTATTCTGGTTCTGGGGCGTGACATGGTTTAAGTGGTGGCCCATGCAGGTCTTGTAAATCAAGATATGTGAGGGTTTACCGAATAGATGTCTCAATCAGTATTCGTCCTTGATCTCTGCTCATAACCTCTGAATTCCTAGATTCTTGTCCTGATCATATGCTTGTATCGTTGATCTGTCCTGGTCCTTTCTTATTGTTCCCTATATCGTCTTCTTCAACGATATTGTTCGTAGTCCTACCGATCAACAAGGCGGAGCACCTCCAGCGGACCAGCAGCAACCCAGAGATCAAGCCCAGCATTCCGGAGTAGCCTCCAGAGTCGAGCCTATTGGAGAAGAGCCCCCAGTCCAGCCAGTTCAGCCTGTCGAGCCTGATGATGGCACTTTGGTAGGTCTTGTCAGGACCTTGATAGCTTCTCAAGATCGTCGTGGAGATGCATTGCAACAGGCAGTAGCGGATGCTTTGACCAGAGGCGGTCATCCAGGGAACAGCGCGGCCAACAGCTTCAAGCGCTTGAACCCTCCATTCTTTGACGGTAGTGAAGATGCTATCGCAGCGGATGCATGGCTTCAGGACACAGAGGTGGTTCTAGAAGCAGCCAGGACCCCAGAGAACGAGAAGGTGGCCGTTGTGCGCCTGCAGTTGTTAGATCTTGCCCGCAGCTGGTGGGCAGCACAGGCCGTTGGATTAGTAGCACCCATTGCTTGGGCAGTATTCAGAGAGAGATTCCAGACCAAGTATTTCGATGCTGTAGCTCGGTACGACCTACAGACGAGGTTCACCAATCTGAAATAAGGAGGCAGGACGGTCGACGGATATGCGGCCGAGTTTTCCAGACTCAATCGATTTGCTCCCACCTTGGTGGCAACCGAGTATGATAGAGCCCAACGGTTCCAGCAGGGACTTCACCTGGAGATCTTGTTGGCAGTTGAGCAGTTTGAGTATCAGACTTTTGATGCAGTCTTGAGAGCAGCTAGGAGGCATGAGTATACCTCCCAGAGGATTGTGGATAGAACCGGAGGTCGAAAGAGATCTCACGGCCAGATGAATCAGTCTTCAGTACCGGCCCCGGCAGCCAGGGCCTTGACTATTGGAACTCCGAGGCGAGCAGCCTCAGTTACGTCGATTCAGCATTCAACTCCGACGCACCCTCAGCAGCAGCAGAAGCAGAAGCAATCTTCCGCAGTGGGTTGTTCTCATTGTGGGAAGCCAGGCCATGTGGTGGCAGAGTGTCGTAGGGCACAGGGATTGTGTCTGGCTTGTGGAGCACCAGACCACAGGGTTGGATCCTGCCCGAATAGGGGTGGTTCATCCTCGTCCAACCTTTCTAGTTCTTTGGTGAGAGGACCCACACCGGTCCAGCAGCAGCAGCAGCAGTACCCATTGCCGAGGCCCTTGCCACCTCAGACCCAAGTATTCCAGCAGCAGAACCCCCAGCAGTATGTTCAAGCCCAAGCCCAGAGTCAGAGTAGGCAGCGAGGGTTTCAGCAGAGGGGACCAGCACCCCGAGGGCATGGTCAGGCTATGGTGTTGACCATGGAGGAAGGATTGGCACCAGGTGAGGTAGTGGCAGGTACTATTCTCGTCAACTCCTTTCCAGCTTCAGCTTTATTTAATTCCGGTGCATCGCATTCATTTATGTATGCACGATTCGCGACACGTATAGGATTGGAGCCCGAGTCATTATCAGTAAGGCTCAATATACTTACTGGTAACGGACTTGTGGGAGTAGATAGAGTGTTTTTCTCGTGTCGGATCGTAGTTAGCGGTAGAGAGTTCCCCGCTAGATTGATAGAATTCCCGATGGCCGATTATAATGTGGTCCTAGGGATGGATTGGTTGAGGAACCAGTATGCTAGGATAGACTGCCATATCGGCAGGGTTGTTTTTAGCATTCCAGGCGAGCCAGAGTTTTCCTTTTTCCGAGGTGAAGTTGAGCCTTCTCCTCCGATATTGCGGATGGCAGTAGCAGCAGTGCAGTTGCCCAGGATAGTCGAGGAGTTTCCCGATATTTTTCCAGAAGAACTTCCAGGTATGCCTCCGGAGCGGAAGATCGAGTTCACTATAGACTTGATTCCCGGGACAGCCCCAGTGTCAGAGAGAGTCTACAGGATGGCGCCGTCAGAGTTGGAGATATTGTACAAGATGATTGAAGAACTCAGAACCAAAGGATTCATTCTTGCTAGTGGATCGCCTTGGGGAGCCCCGATGCTTCTTGTGAAAAAGAAGGATGGTACGTCCAGGTTATGTGTCGATTATCGTACCTTGAACTTAGTGACAATCAAGAACAGATACCCTCTTCCGAGGATAGATGACTTGTTTGATCAACTCAAAGGGGCTTCAGTATTCTCGAAGATTGACTTGTGCTCAGGTTATCATCAGATCAGAGTCAGAGAGCAGGACATCCCGAAGACAACTTTTAGGTCGAGGTATGGGCATTGGGAGTTCCTAGTGATGCCATTTGGAGCAACTAATGCGCCGGCAGTATTCATGGACCTCATGAATCGCATCTTCATGCCTTACTTGGATCAGTTTGTGATTGTGTTCTTGGATGACATTCTGGTCTACAGCAAGAGTGAGGCGGAGCATGAGCAACATCTCCGTATAGTTCTTCAGATCCTCAGAGAGCACCAGTTATATGCCAAGTTCAGTAAATGCGAGTTCTGGCTCGATCGCATTTCGTACTTGGGTCATATCATCACCAGAGGAGGAGTAGAAGTGGATCCCCAAAAGATTGTAGCTATTGAGTCATGGCCAGTACCCAGCACAGTTGCAGAGGTTCGTAGTTTTCTCGGATTGGCCGGCTATTACCGGCGATTTATTTCAGATTTTGCTCGGATATCAGCGCCATTGACCCAGTTGACCCGCAAGGATGGACAGTTTGTTTGGACAGCAGAGTGTCAGAGTTCTTTTTAGCAGTTGAAGCGAGGCCTGATAACAGCTCCTATTCTCATGCTTCCAGATGGAACCGGAGGATTTTCAGTATATTGTGATGCTTCAGGCAGAGGTTTAGGATGTGTTCTGATGCAGCATGGGAAGGTGATAGCTTATGCGTCACGACAACTTCATGATCATGAGAGGAATTACCCAACCCATGACTTGGAGCTGGCAGCAGTGGTGTTTGCACTTAAATTGTGGAGGCACTACCTATACGGAGATAGGGTAGAGATTTTCACCGACCATAAGAACCTGAAGTATGTTTTCACCCAGAAGGATCTTAACATGCGTCAGAGAAGGTGGCTGGAGCTTCTTGTGGATTATGATGTCAACCTGCAGTATCATCCTGGGAAGGCCAATGTCGTAGCAGATGCATTGAGCAGGAGAGCCGAAGCTTATTTTCTAACAGCGCAACCAGAGCTGTTAGCAGATCTTCAGAAGATGGGTATAGAAGTTGTTCTCCCTTCCAGTGTGGCGTTGATGGCCAGCATGCAAGTTTAGTCCACTATAGTCGAGAGGATCCGGATAGCGCAGTCGGCAGATTCGAAGCTTCAGCGACTCAGAGCAGAGTGTGAGACAGGACGAAGACCAGAGTTATGCATTCATGAGGATGGTACACTTCGACATGGTAAGCGTCTTTGTGTACCCAGCGAAGATATCCGGCAGGAGGTCATGTCAGAGGCGCACAGTTCTCAGTATTCCATCCATCCTGGCAGTACGAAGATGTACCGAGATATCCGTCAGCATTTCTGGTGGAATGGCATGAAGCGGGAGATAGCACGGTTTGTCTCTCGGTGTTTGGTTTGCCAACAAGTTAAAGCTAAACATCAGAGACCGGCTGGACTTCTTCAGCCTTTGCCGATTCTGGAATGGAAGTGGGAGCATGTGACCATAGATTTTGTGACCGGATTGCCTAGATTTCCAGCTGGTAGAGATGCTATCTGGGTTATAGTTGATCGGCTCACGAAAGTGGCTCACTTTCTTTCGTTCAGAGTTGGTCAGTCGACGGCTCAGCTAGCGGAGATGTACCTCAGGCAGATTGCAGATTGTACAGAGTGCCAGTCAGTATCACCTCGGACCGAGATTCAAGATTTACGTCGCACTTTTGGCGTAGCCTGCAGGAGAGTTTGGGAACTCATCTCCAGTTCAGTTCATTATATCACCCGCAGACAGATGGCCAGTCGGAGCGCACGATCCAGACTCTTGAAGACATGTTGCGGTCTTGCACACTTGACTTTGGTGGTTCATGGGAAGATCACTTGCACCTGGTGAAATTCTCGTACAACAACAGTTTCCAGGCCAGTATCCAGATGGCACCGTTCGAGACACTGTATGGTAGGAAGTGCAGATCCCCGCTAGCCTGGGATGATGTTGGAGAGAGACAGATGCTTGGTCCAGAAATGATTGCCCAGACAGTTGAGGTGGTCAGGAGAGTCCGAGATCATCTTCGAGTTGCCCAAGATCGCCAGCGCCATTGGGCCGATTCTCATCGGCGCCCTTTCGAGTTTTCGGTCGGCGATCATGTATTTCTGAGGATTTTGCCTAACCATGGCGTCATTCGTTTCGGCGTACGGGGCAAGCTTAGTCCTAGGTATATAGGACCGTTTGACATTCTGGAGCGAGTAGGAGATGTATCCTATCGTCTCGCTCTTCCACCGTCGCTAAGCGAGGTGCATGACGTGTACCATGTATCCCAATTACGACGGTACATCCCGGACCCGAGCCATATCCTGGATCATTCGGAATTGGTTGTTGGTACCAACCTTTCGTATGAGGAGAGGCCCGTGTCTATATTGGACCGAAGAGAGAAGATCCTCAAGAACAAGACTATCAAGTTAGTCCGAGTTGCTTGGGGTCATCACTCTTTGGGGGAGGCAACGTGGCATCGTGAGGATGATATCCGATCGCGATATCCCGACTTGTTTGCCTCGTGAGGTATAATGTCTTTCTTATACCTCCTGCCTTCGATTCCTTGCTTGCATAATTGATTGATTGCCTAGTTATAGCTTGCATGTGATTAATGTAGCTTGTCATTGCTCCTCTAGCCTCTTGATTAAATTCCGAGGACGGAATTCTTTTAAGGTGGGTAGAGTTGTAATGCCTGTTGTTCGTATTACGTATTTGGAATACGTATACGTATTTTATCTTGTATTTGCTTATTCCTTGTTTAGCTCTCGGCTTGGTTTAACTCTCGGTTTGGGTTGGCTTGGTTCGGCCGGCCCACTGCTTGGTTCATCATGGGCCAAGGGTGGAACACCTTAGTCTATGCTTCTCCTTCATTTCCACCACAACCCCCTCTTTATTATCCCTACCAACCTTCTCTCTCCTCCATAATTCTCATTTACTTCTCCTTCCCCTACCATTACTCTTCTCCATCAACCAAGAACACCATAGGCAAGTACAACTTGCTTCCACAAGAGAACTCCTTTTGATGGTTTCATTAGCTTCTCCTCATGATTCTAAACCACATTAGAACTTGTCATTATCTATTTTGAGGCTTTATTTCTTGTAGATCTAGAGTTTTGTTACTTTCAGATTTTTGGTGGTTTTGATCTATTAAACTTCCTTGTTTTCAAGTTTTAATGGTTCCATGTTGTAGAGCATTTCATTCTACCCAATTTTGACCTTTGGAAAGTTGGATTCGGACTTGTTTTGACCAAGATTTGGACAATTGAAGCTTAGATTCAACTTTAGAGTTTTTGCTGTCCTTGCCATTTGGAGAAGACAGTGAACAGTGAGCTAGCTTTAAGCTTATGCCGCAGAGCTGTACGCTGCTCTTTAGCGAGCGTACGCTAGCCTTCGTACGCTGCTCTTTAGCGAGCGTACGCTAGCCTTCGTACGCTGCTCTTTAGCGAGCGTACGCTAGCCTTCGTACGCTGCTCTTTAGTGAGCGTACGCTCACCTTGATACGCTGCCTGTTGGCAGCGTGTCTTGAGCATACGCTAGCTTGAGCGTACGCGTGCCTTGGTACGCTAGCTTAAGCGAGCAAGGCGTACGCTGGCTCCTTTCGTACGCTAGCTCGAGCATACGCAGGCCTGAGCGTACGCTAGCCTGAGCATAGCCTGGCTTGAGCGAAGCCTGATTTCCCATGATCTTCTATAGCCCTGTATATTGATATTTCATTAGATATTTAACGTCCATTTTATATCCTTACGCCTTTTGTCCTGAACTTGATAATCACGAATTTACTTAATATGTTTGGAATTGATAATTGAGCATGACGTGATAGTGACCCGTAGTGGTGCACTCCTGACATAATAACCTGACATGACTTGATAGTGGCCCGTCATGGCGCGCTCCTGACAAGAACACTTGACATGATAAACCTGACATGATATATCTGATAGCTGTTGCGACGGCTACCTGACATGACATGACCTGTATAATTAATCCTGGACATCGTGGGCGATTGTGCTTGTACAAATAAACCAGTCCTGTCTTGCATCATGTCTAGGACAGGGGCTCCTGAGTACCACGGTCAGGAGTACCTACAAAAATGGACTAAGGCTAATAACTAGATTAATACATTAGTCATGAAGAGATTTCCCAGCTACAGGCAATCCCGTTACCTGGGCACGCCTTGGGATCTGTAGCCTGCCGTCGAGTAGGGCACATTTCTAGCACACTGTCATGTGTTGCACCCTTCAAGCTACCTAAGGGTACATTCGTTTCCTGGACGATGTACCCACCTGAATTCAACTCTAATCTTTTAACCCGGGGAACCTGGATGGTCTGCAGGACTTGTGGGTGTGGAATAATCTCACTGCATCTTGTTAGTAACTAGGATTGTGATAACCCTAGTTAGTTAAAGTATCAAGCCGTAGTTCTTGCTTGGCCATGAAATGATTGGATGGAGTCTAACCAGTCTAGTCTTGTCCTGACCTTGTTCCAGATCACTACCTGACTTGAATGCCTGTATTTATTTTATCGATAAATGGTGAGAAACCAAGCTCCGTTCAGAAGAAGGGTTATAACCCCGGTCCTTGTTTGGTTTACGGGTTGTAACCTGGCTATCTAAATAGTTCCATGGTTATCTCGTCGTATATCGTCCTGATATGTTTCCTTTTATTCCAGTCCTTATTTTATTTATATTTATATTCCTGTGCTGATTGTTGGTTTTAGTTCTTAAGTGAAGCCTCATTTTTGGCACTTGCTCTTTCTGGGGTCTGACCCACCTGGTTTTGTGTAGCCAGATTTCGGAGCAGCTACCGAGGATCTACCGACATTCCTGCCAGATGGTGAACACTAGAAGGAATCCTGGCAACGAGTGGGTTATTTTTGGCTCTCCCACTCTTTTGTAAAAATATTCTTTTGAGACGTTTAGCCGACGAGCACCTGTTTAGCTCGATTGCACTTACTTACTGTCTATCTACGGGCTGTAACATGATTAACAGATCCTAGGGTTGATCATGTATGACTAAACTCTTGCTAGTCCTGACATTTTGTAACGACTAGCTTCATGATCAGCTGAATATGTAATGTTTGGGACGCCTTACTATTGTATATTTAATGATCATACATCTTGTGACTTTTAATTACTTGCTTGTGATTGAGACACTAGGCTTGTTCATGACCTTAAGAGACTGTTGGCTTGTAGATAAACCCTCATGTATCTAGACAGCCGTGATCGTATAGCGAGATGGATTCCATTTCATATACGTAGCTGGCTATGTCTGCCCCCGCTCTCCAATATTCTGGTTCTGGGGCGTGACAAAATTATTGGCGACAGAAGGCTCATCTTAAATGGGACCTTGATGGGGACAAGAACACAGCTTACTTTCACGGCTGCGTGAATAATAGGAAGAAGTCTCTGCAAATCCATTCTATTGCTATGGATACTGGGGATATTCTTCATGAAAAATAGGACATTCACACACACGCGAAGGAATTCTTTGCCAAATCCTATGAACGAGGGGAAATTCAGGATGATGATGACATGCTCAATCTCATCCCTAGTATTATGACTGAAGAAGACAATGCTACTCTTATTACAGCTCCTACTAAGGAGGAAATATTTGATACAATCAAGAGTTTGGATAAAAGCAGTACCTCAGGACCCGATGGGTTTACCCTGTCGTTTTATTTACACAGTTGGGATACTGTTGGTGATGAAATTTTGGAGGCCATATCCATGTTCATGGACGGGTTTTCCCTCCCTCGGGCTTTTATGAACACGTCGATTGTTCTCATCCCTAAGATTAAACAGCCTAAGATTTTTGGTGATTACAGGCCCATTATCCTCTGTACTGTGATAAACAAGATCATTTCTAAGTTATTATCCCGACGATTAGCTCCTCTTCTCCTACATCTTATTTTTCAGGAACAGAGTGGGTTTGTGCAAGGCCGAGAGATAGTTGATAATATACTATTGGCTCAAAAGATGATGGCCAAGATGAACAAGAAATACAGAGGTGGTAACATTGCTATAAAACTCGATATGATGAAGGCCTACGATAGGGTTGATTGGCGTTATCTATTGAAGGTGCTTCGTAGATTTGGCTTTCATAATAAGTGGGTTGATATGATGTTGCGGATAGTGAATAATGTATGGTATTCCCCTCTCATTAACGGAGAATCGACTGAATATTTTCAAGCTTTTCGTGGCCTGAGACAAGGTGATCCACTGTCACCTACATTATTCATTATAGCAGCTGAGGTTTTAACTAGGAGTTTGAAGCGGTTGCCAGCTGCAGAGGGATTTACTCCTTTCTTCACTCCTCGAGGATGTCTTCCTGTCACACACTTAGCCTATGTAGATGATGTCCTTCTCTTTACAGCAGGAGATTTGAGATCGGTGGGGATGACTAATGAAATCCTATCTAGGTATGAACTAATGTCGGGTCAGAAGATTAACAAACATAAGTCTTCGATTTATCTTTCTAAGAAAGAATGTCCCGGGAAGGGAGAGGAATTGGCTAATCGTTTTGGTTTCAACGTGGGTACTCCACCGTTTACATATCTAGGTTGTCCCCTTATGGCTGGTCGGCATAATGGGGGGATGTATGAAGAGCTCTTAGACAAGATTTGTCATAGGTTAGAAGGGTGGCACAATAAAACTTTATCTCCAGGAGGAAAATTAGTTTTGATTAAGAATGTGCTTGCTTCAATTCCAGTTTATACATTGGCAGCGTGTGATCCACCTGTTGCAGTACTGCATAGACTTGAGTCTATGTTTTCCTCATTGTTTTGGGGCTCTCATGAAGGTGTTGCGAAATGGACTTGGCTGGCATGGGGCTCTATTGCTCAAACAAAGGAAGGAGGTTTGGGTGTTCGACGTTTGGAGGATGTCATGGCTGCAATGACTATTAAGTTATGGTGGAAGTTTATGACTCAAACTTCTCTATGGACACAGTTCTTTAAAATGAAATATTGTTCTCATGATTCAGAGGTGGATGTCCAGCTTACTGCTAATGCTTCTCATGTGTGGAGGAGGCTTGTTCTTGGGCACAAGCTTGCTAATCAATACATTTCTTAGGTTGACGGGAACTGGAATTGGAGTTATGCTCGATCAGTATATTCTCAGTATCCTCAGCATGGGATGTGGATCGTTCTCATTTGTCGCAACTACCATATTTCAAACATATTTGGAATAAGTGTATCCCAACGAAATGGTCTATTTTATGTTGGAGAATGCTGCATGACAAACTTCCTACAGATGACAACATTACTCGGCTCGGTTACATCATGGTGTCTAAGTGCCATTGTTGCATTGATCCTTCTTCTGAAACAATTGCTCATGTTCTTCATGAGGGGGAATTTGCTGTTGCTGTTTGGTCCTCGGTTCAACAAACATATGGAATTCAGATTAGCGGCAGTACTCTTTTGCATATGCTTCGATCATGGTGGAGGAGGAGGAAAAAGCATAGGAAAGAAATTGTGGTGGCGGCAGTGATATGGGTGCTATGGAAAAATAGAAACAAATGGCGATATGAGCAGTATGCGTACACATCTGACAGGTTGATAGGAGAAGTTCACAGATAGGTTGCAAAGGCAACGATCAAATGTAGGCATTGATTTTGATATTTTGTAACCTGAGTTGGTACTCAAAACTTCATGATGAATAAAATCTAGTATTTTTTTAATATATATATATATATATATATATATATATATATATATATATATATATATATATATATTCGTGGCTCCCGGTGATGCTCTCCAGCCTGCATGCAGGCGGCGGTAGCCCCCCTCCCTCCTTCCCGGCCGCGCTCCTCGCCGAGTCACCCCCTCCCTTCCTCCAGGGCTGAGCGCTCTCCCTCCCTCCGTCGGCTGCTTGTTCAGTCCCCTCTTCGGACTGTTCTCCTCGCCACCGTGGCTTCGCCACCGTCGACGCCCCCTTCCTCCTATGCGTCGGCCCCTTCCCGGCGGTGGTCCCCTCGGCGTCTCGCCGGTGGGGGGCTCGCGGTCCCTTGTGGCTCCTTTTTGGCGTCGATCCCCCCCCCGGTCGACGCGAGGCCTCCCCCGCGCCGTCCCGACCGGTCCCCTCGCCGGAGTACTCGTCCCCTCCTCCGGCTCCTCGCAACCGCGCCGGAGTCGGGTTCTGCGCACCCTTGGGCGGCGCCCCGCGCTCGGGCTTGGGCTCCGCGCTAGCAGCTGTCCCCTCGGGAGCTGCGCTGGAGCGGAACGCGCCCCCCCCCCCCCCCACGTGCCCACGTGCCCCCCTTCCTCGTGCCCACGTGCCCCCCTTCCTCGTGTTGCGTGCTTTTAATTTTTGTTTTCAAATTTTGAAAGCTGGCCGTTGATGTGGGCCAGCCTGTTGTACTGTGTGGCCTGTTTTCTCTTCAATGAATTGTCCTTTTGTTGGCAAAAAAAAAAAAAAAAAAAAAAAAAAAAAAAAAAAAAAAAAAAAAAAAAAATATATATATATATATATATATATATATATATATATATATATATATATATATATGAATTATTTAATACATGAATTATTTAATACATATATATATATATAAAGTAACTATAATAATATTAACAATAATACAAATAGTACTTAATACTAATAATATTTATACCTATATACCTTACTATAGTAAATAATAATATACACAAAAACATCTGTATACACTTGTTATAAATAAAATAATAATAATAATAATAATAATAATAATAATAAGAAAAACTAATATACTATTATACTGTATCCCCCATTATACAAAGAAAACAAAAATATTAAATAATAATAATAAATATACTATTGATAGCCATTAATTCCGGGTTGTTCTCTTCTCTCTCATCACAAAGAATGAAATAGAAAAAGAAAGGGGGAGAGAGAGAAGAAAGGGAAGAGGTGGAGGTGAGAGAGAGTGAGCGGCGAACGGAGACTCGGGAGGGGGAGCGGAGAGATCGGAGGAAGAACGGGAGAGAGGGAGCGGCGAGAGAGAAGAAAAAGGGGGGACTCACTGGAGGCTGGGTGGCGCGGTATTCGTCGGCTGGGCGCGGTAGGGTCGCAGAGTGCTTGAGCGTCCCCGGACGGAGCTGGAGCAGTAGCGTGTGGCTTTTCGTAGAGGCGGCGTTGCTGAGTACAGGTGTTAGTGGGAGCGGATTTGGCGGCGTCGCGTTATAGTGGACGCTCAGCAAAGTTCGACGGAGCGGTGGTCGTCGGGATCAGGTGAGGGTTAGGGTTTCCTTTTTCTTTCTCTTTTTTTCTTCTTCTTTTGATAGTGGTGGTCGATAGGCACGGGTGGTGCTGGTGACGGGGTTGGGCGGATGAGGAAGTCGAGGATGGTGATGGGGAGGCTGGATCCTGGCAAGGTCGATCGCCGGTTGCTGCTTTGGGGTTTCCTGGTGGTGGTCAGAGAGGTGCGGTGGTGTCGAGGACGGTGATGGTGGTAAGGACGGTGGTGACTCTGGTGGAGGCGTTGATGGTGAATGTTGTCGGAGTAGCCGGGGGACGATAGGGAGAGTAGTTTTGTTGGTGGAGGCAGAGGGATGTGTGGTCGTCGACTTCGACAAGGGTAGGCTGAGGACGAGCAGCAGGGGGTGGCCCGAGAGTCGCCGGTAGCATAGGTCTTGTGGACGGGGACATGTCTCGGTAGTGGTGTTGGCTGAGTAGATGGCCAGAGTGGCTGACTTAGTCGTGGCGGCCAAGGCCGGGGAGGCAGCTTGGCTAGGTCTAGGGTTAGGGTTAGATTTTTTCGTGTCCGCGTGTTCATGTGTCGAACACAGGAACGAGGTGGAATCGTGTCTTGCATGACACGAGTTGGAGATTGAGTCATGTCCGGTGTGTCAGATATGAAGAAAATTTGTATATGTAATTAAAACAATATAATTGAAACACACCCGGGGTTGGATCCGAGGCCGTCACGACTGACACGAGAAAATTAGACACCGACACGATGCACGCAAATTTGTGGTGTAGCAATTTGGGTTATGAGATTTTATGGGAAAAAGATCAAAGGAGCCTCTCCTTATATAGGAGGTAGAGACTCCTAGTTAGAAAGTAGAAAAATTAAATCTCCTTTAGATAATTCACCATTCAATTTAAATCAAATTAAAACCAATTCAACAAAATCCAAATCCAAATCCAATTCAAATATAGATAAATCTCATCTTTAATTTAAAACTAATTAAAATTAAATCTATAAAATCAATTCTCAATTTAAATCACCATGGCAATTTGAACTTTTAAATCAAACAAATTCCAAATTATCTTTTATAAATAATAAAATAATAATAATAATTAATTTTGAAAATTACAAAATATATATGAATTAAATTTCATGTACCGTGCATGCAAATAGAATATCTACATAAAATATAGTTTTCTAAATTACTACTTATACTTGTACAATAAAATAAAATAGCCTTTTTATAATAAATAAATAAATAAAGTTTTGCAAAATCTCGACGCGACGCATTTTACATCTTTGAGTAAATAAAAATAATTACCTTATACTATTTTTTGAACAATATACTTATTCTCTATATGGAAAAAATCTAAAATAAAACTTTTTATAAAAAAAATTATACCTCCTATATACGTATTCACACTCGACGTATAAATACAAAAATAAAAATCAATACCAAAATAAATTAAATTTAAGAAGCATAGTAAAAATTTAGGGGGTTTACTCCTACCCAACTTACAAGAATTTTGTCCTCAAAATTTAGAAATAACTAGGGTAGGTGGGATTAGAAAGATACAAGAGTTTCTAAATGTGGAAACATAATTAAATTTCAAGAAATGAGTAAAAAAACGGAATTCAATGATAACAGACATTTTAGATAACAAAAATAATCAACGGATATAATTTAGAAAATGATCATGTACATGACAACACATTCACGTCTAGATTCGATCACATTAATATTTATCATATAAAAGTGCCACCTCATGAATAAACAATAACTTCCTCAATCTCAAATTTTGAACAGTAGCTCAATATTCAAAATTCAAATTTGCTTTTGATCCCTCATAATCACCTTCATCTATTTTATTATTTCTTCTCAAAATTTATTCCATAAAATCTTTAATTTCTTGAAACCTATTGTCATTTCCTTTCTTGCAATTTGATAATTAACCTCCAAATTTTTGAATTCCAACTATATTCATATATCTAAATCTGATATGTCAACGACAAAAATTCGATAAGCCAAAAAGTTTAAATTCAATTGATTCTAATCTACTTCTCCCAACATATATATATATATATATATATATATATATATATATATATATATATATATTCTCAAACCAAATTTTGTCTTTCATAACCTTCTTGAAATTTGAAATTTAATACATCTTCAATCAATTTAGTCGAAGTAACATCAAACTCTATCTTAATTATGAATTTCATATTCATGATCATCATGGAAATTTAGTCCAAGAATTCAAAGCTTTTTCATTATCGCTAATCGAGTAACCTTGGAAACTAGTAACATCGAAAACTATATTATTACATAGTATTCCATCTACTAGTGTTTACACCAAATTTCAACATACTTACTCCTTTAATCTCCTCTATGGGGTTTTCTAATCTAGTCCCATATAACTGAAGGGTATCATGATCAAATTTTCATTTTGCACAAGCAAATCATATAAGAAACAAGGTTGCATAAATCACGGAGGAGTTTAATTAAAAAAATCCTCAAAGAGGGAAGCAAAACAATAAGGAGGAAAAATATGGTTAGGTTAATGATCGTGGTAGGGTTTGGGTAAGGAATAAGGGTCGTTAGTTAATGCACGAAAAATAAAACGAATAAGGGTTAAGTAAATCAAGATGAGAATAAGTAGAGACTCGTGAGATGTGGTTCATTGAGAGAAAATTAACCTCCTAGATTGGGATGTGATCAAGGAAATGAGTCTAATCATTCTTAAGTTCTAAATGTTTAGAAGGTCATGATAATAGATCTAGAATTAAGGAAAAGGATGAGTAAGTCAAGATGAGGGGATAGTCAGATGGCTTGGTCGATGACTAACTACACTTGTGTATACAACAATCATGACCATAGGTGATATGGAAAACGAAGGTGAGACACTCATATTCTCATTAGGATGGCATTATGTCACTCTTGGTTTCCGACCAAGATATAGTCCAATCTTTAACTTCAAGTTTCCTCAAAAGATCCTTAATATGTATTTTCACTGAAGAATCTCAGAGAGCTTCGTGGCCTACAGGGACGTTTGGCATACTTCCGAAGATTCATAGCAAAACTTTTCAGACGATGCGAACCCTTCACCAAGCTAATGAGGAAGGGAGTTTCTTATGTCTAGACTAAAGAATGCCAACAAGCATTAGATGGCATTAAGAAATATCTCACCAATCTCCCTGTCCTGGTAGCTCCGGTCATGGAAATTTACGTTCGTGCAATGGATCATTCTTTCGGTGCCCTGCTAGCTTAAAAAGTGATGCAGGCCATGAGCAAGCTATCTACTATATGAGGAGGACAATGATTGGTACCAAAATCGCTATAATCCTGTTGAAAATGAGTGCCTTGCTCTAGTCTTTGTTATTCAAAAGATCTACCATTATGTATCTGGATAGACAATCCATGTTATCTTTAGGGTCACCCCCCTCGGAGTCCTCATGACTAAGTTGGGAGCGCTAAACTCATGGTTAGCCACATGGACAATTGTGTTGTCGCCTTATGACACAGTGTTTGTCCTATAGAATGCGGTTAAAGGACAAGCATTGGCCAATTTCCTGGTGGCACATCCCGTGCCAGAAACCTCAAAACTCTATGACAGTATTCTATATGAAGTCCTGGAATCCAACACGGTCATGGAAGAGCCCGTTTGGCGAATGTTCTTCCACGATGCTTCAATAACAAAACCTAAAGGCAAAATTATTGCAGGAGTGGAGGTGGTCCTAGTCACTCCGGAGGGTCTAGTCATTCACCGTGCATATTCCTCATGGCACCGTGCACTAAAATTATCGCGAGTACAATGCCCTCATCATCGGACTCCAGCTTGCTAAACAGGTAGGAGTCGATTACCTGGAGGCCTACGGTGACTCAAAGTTGATAGTAAATCAGGTTAGAGGCCAATATGAAGTCCACACGAGGATCTAGTCCCTTACCAGCAGGCGAGAGTCGACATAATTTCTACCTTCACCGGTTTCTTTATAGAACACATATTTCGGTTCCGAAATCTGGAGGCCGACGCTCTCGCTGGCCTCGTCGCTCCTTTGGCAGCTCCCATGGGGACCCAACACTCCGTCACATTGATTGGCCGAGAATTGGTGTGCCCTAAGAATAATTTGTGCATGTGTCTGAACTATTCTTTGCAAACAAACACCAACGTTAACGTTAGGGGTTGGCGATTCTCGTTCATAGATTATGCAGTCTATGGAATCCTACCCGACGACTCGAAGGAAGCTACTTCTATTAGGAGACTCTCGCCCTGGTTCTACTATAACATAGTGTGGGGGCCCATGCAGGTCAGAGCATATCGTATCGGTTATGTAACTATACCGGTACGAGCCTGCGAATATGACTAAACCTTATAAATCTCAATCCACTCTGCCTTGAAAATTCTCCAAGAAATTCTCTACGTCCTTGAAAGCTCCATATTTGCTCTCGATTATACTTTCTTGCTTTTCGTACCATTGATTCTTGTCCCTTCCTATTCCGGGGTGACGAATGATCGTGCTGTCTAGAATTCATCAGAAATTCTTAAATTATAGTATAATATTGCATGATTATTGAGTATTGGTTGTTTATAGTTATGAGGGATTATAGATGCCATACGTCCAAAATATATGTTGGTAGAATTGTTAGCAACTAGTTAGAAGACTATAGGATTTTAATGACGGTACTTTGAGGAGTAGTGTGACCAAAGGTGGGTAGAAGTCCCCAAGTGTTCGGAGTTATAAAATGGCTAGAGAAGGTTGTAGAATAATTTTGAGAAATTAAATTTGAGGAGATTAAGAAAATACTAGACTTTGAATTTTAAGGAATAGTTATGAATTAGAATTTCGAGGACGAAATTACTTTTAAGGTGGGTAGATTTGTAGCTCCCCTTCCCGAAAATTTTTGAAAATATTTTTTATTTATTTATTTGATTTAAATGGTGATTTTTAGATTTTTTTTATAAATAATTATTTATTTAATTATTATGGTAGATGACTTTAGCTATGGTTAAGTTTTGAAGTACCAGACGACTAGGAATCCTGGCACGGATAGTGCAGTGGCGTGCCTTGACTAGTGTATTAGCCATGCCAAGGAAGACCTAGCCATAAGTGTGTCCTAACTAGGAAAACTAGATCAAGTTGCGACTTAACCCCCACCGATAAATTATTTATTTATTAATTAGATATATTGATTTTAGATGACCCGATTGTACCAACTTAGCCCGAACTGGGCCCGAACCGAATCCAAGCCTTTGTAGGTATGTAGTGAGAACAAGACGACCATGTAGGCATATTTTATGAGTGTACAAATAGTTCCTAAATTATTTTGAGTATTGATGTACATTTTTAATTATTTGAATATTTGTACAAAATTGGTATTTTTATTATTAATATTGTTTTACCATATTTGTACAATTTTCTGGACCCGGATAAAGGTGAATAGTATGGAATCACCAAACCACCATTTAATTATTTTATTATTTGTGGTGATTAAATAAATATATTTATTACTATTAGATATTATTAATATTGATTATAATTAGAATATTTTATTGTCTATGTGGAATTTGTGGTATACATATATATATAAATATCAGGACATATATATTATATAGGAATGTAATATATTTATAATTTATTGATATATATACATATATATATATATGTTATATATATATATGAGGGTATGTGTATGTATATATAAATATATATATTATATATATGTATGTATGTGTATGGATATAAAAATGTATATTACATAGGTGTGTATATATATATATATATTTTATATATATATATATATATATATATATATATATATATATATATATATATATATATATATATATATATATATACTAAGCTTAGAAAATAAAAGAATTTAGCAGCCCAATAAGTAAAGGAAGCAGCCCAGCCCTTCCAAACCTAAAGCCCACAAACCAACCCGCGAACCAAGCCCAGTCAATGAAATCCCAGCCCAACCATTAGGCCTAGCCGAAGCCCATGAACCAGGCCCCCATGCCATGCCATGCTATGCGTGCAACCCAACTAGCCGAGCTCCCCACGAGCTCAGACTCGACCCAGCAATAACTGAGCCCTCCCAATCACGCGCAAACTCGAGAGCAATCGAGCATATATATATGCGGTTACATATCAGCGAGAGAGAGAAAAGCAGCGACAAAACCCTAGTCGCGTCCTCCCCTGGAGACCCCGACGCTGGTGCGCGCCCCTGGACCACCGCGCGCGGCCACGCGGGCCGCCGGAGGCCGACCAAACCAGGCCACGACCAGAGCAGTTCGCACTACATCAACAACAGAGCAGACAGCAACAAGCCTACTTTGCCGCGATATCCCGGTCGCCTCAGTCCATCATTTTTCCGAAATGATTCTTCAGGTACGACCACAACCCTAACACCTTCAAACCCCTTTAAATAGAATTAATTATATTGCAGTAAGATGCCCGGGAGATCGATTCGAAGTCGGCAAGAAAACTGTTCAAAATTGAACAGGAATCGAAACCCAAAACCCTAAGTTCGAAGGCGAATTCCTGCCAACCCATTGACTTATTAGAAATTATATTTGAACACACTTTTAGACAACATGTAGGGTTCCACAACCCAATTCGCAGAAGTCAATTTCATCGACTACACGCCGAGAAATCGGATCCCAAAGTTCATGAAAAACTTGTTTTAAAAACAATAAAATTCTTCGATACGACGTGCGTCCCGCCAATCCGGGCGACGTGTTCGTGCACCATAAGCATCGAAAGACGCGTACGGATATTGCGGACGTGTGGGCTTTGACGGAATTCAAATTGGTTGCGTGTGCGCGACGAATTTGATGTGTATCCGTCAAAATTCACCATATCGGCCTTTTCGAAATTCCTTAATTACTTTGTGCACGTTCGTCAGATCGAGACGAAACTTGCGCCAACAGGACCGTATCATTTTTCTGGTCCTGTATGCCAAGCTTGGTCCAATTCTGAAACAGTTGATTGGATCGCCGTTTTGCGGGTCCCACGATCCGATTCAACGGGCGATTTTGTGCACAGCCCACCGGAATCCACAATTGGACAAACCGTTGGGTTCGTATCATCAAAATAAATTCGTAGACATGTAGTTTGACAACTTTAGAGACCATTGACTCTGGCACGATTTTCGGTGCAAAGCGAGTCCAACAGCGGACATCGTTTTTGCCCGAAATTACCGTTTTGCCCCTGTGTCCAGAATTGGACTTAAGGACAGGCAATCCTAGCTAATTTGACTATTCTGAGAATGTTGGCAATATTTATTTCAACTTTTGGAGACAGTTGTGATGATTTGGACTTTATGGCTTAGCAATTGATTATATTTTGTTGGATCTCCGTGCAACCCTCAGGCAAGTATACCTTGCCGAACATATGCAGTATTTACATTACTTTCTTTTTATTGTACTTCTTTCATATGGTTACCTGTTTCCCATATTGTGATAGTTTGTCATCGATTGTTTTACTTGTTTCTAGATTTACGTGCACGTATAGGTTATTCGATATTGCTTGATTATTGGTCTTTTCGCGTTACCTTATCTCGTGATTGAGTTGTCAGTTTCTATATCTTGTTCTTGACTTGACTAATCTTGACTGGGAGTATCTTGCATTATACTACAGTTGAGTTATACTATAAATTGGGAGTATCTTATATTGTACTACGATTTATAGCCGATTCTTTATCATGATATTTCTTGATTGACTTGAGTTGAGACATACTATAGATCGGGAGTATCTTACATTGTACTACGACCTATAGCATGTATTGATTGATTGATTGACTTGACTTGTGATACTATAAATTGGGAGTATCTTACATTGTACTACGATTTATAGTAGTCTACTTGACCTTGTATCCTTTAGGAGAGAAGATCGATACTAGAATTAGCTAATCTCGACTGAGAGTATCCTGTTTTGTGCGTCAATTGAAACACTATAGATTGGGAGTATCTTGTATTGTACTACAAGCTATAGGAGTTCTGATTGATAGTTAGCCAAGTCTAGTATTACATTTCCACACGACTCGTCGTCCTTAGATGTTCTCCTTGCAGTGTTCTTATCCTTCTTACATGTTATTTACTGTCATATTAGTAGGCATGTTTTATGTATCTTGCTAGTCCTCTCAGGACCTGATGATCTCTTCAGGTAGCTGATTGCACGGAGTTAGTTAGCTGAACATGTGGTAGTTGACTTCAATCGCATGATTAAGGTATTTTGTTAGTATTATTGATTTACTATCTTTCTCGTGCTTTCATGATATATCCTGCTTATCAGCTTAGCTTTATAGACTCATATTATTCTTGGAGTCTAATCGGACATATATGCTAGTGGGCTGCAGACCACGACCCATACTTGTTCATTCTTATTTTACATGATTCTTGTGGATTGAGATACAGTTTAGATTAGACATAATACCCTATTCTGGACAGCTTATACGTATTCGAGTTGGGCTGGAGTCCGCTTGATACGTAGCTGGCTTGCTCACGAGCTCGAGTCCGAAAGGCGGGTGCGGGTCGTGACACATAGCTACTAAAATGTTGTATCGTCGTTCTTATGATGGACTCCTCCTCCGGTGCTTATTGGATGCCGAAGCAAAGGAAGCACTCCGGGAGGCGCACGATGACACTTGCGAAGCTCACCAACCTGGTCCTAAGCTGTAGGATCGGCTATAGCGTATGGGCTAATGTTGGCCCATAATGATAGCAGATGTTGATTGCTAACAAATGTCGAGCATGTCAGCTCCATGCTGACTTCATCTATCAATCCTTCGAATTCCTATACCCCACTGCCGCATCTTAGCCTTTCGAAGCATGGGGAATGGACATTATTAGACCGATCAGTCCTCCATCCTCCAAGGGGCACCGGTTCATTCTCGCCATCATCGACTACTTCTCTGAGTGGGCTAAGGCAATACCACTGGTTGAAGTACAAACTTCAAACATAATCAGCTTTGTTAAGCACCATGTTATCTACCGTTTCGGAATGCCTCGGAGAATCATCCATGACAATGGCCCCATGTTTGTGAGTCACGCCTTCCATCGATTTTGTGATAAAAATTGTATACAAAATGTAGCATCGACAGCCTACAATCCAGTGGCGAATGGGCTAGCAGAAGCATTCAGCATGACAATTGTTAAGTTACTCAATAAGGTGGTATCATCCAAAAAATGTGACTGGAATAAAAAGCTGGGCGAATGTCTGTGGGCTTACCACACAACCGTTTGGACACCAACTGGCAACACGCTATTCTTCTTTGTTTATGGAAGCGAAGCGATACTCCTCCTGGAGATTCAGATTCCATCACTCCGGGTAGCTATCACTAACCAGTTGACGGAGGAAGACAATCAACATCGTCGACTACAAGAGTTAGAAGCATTGGATGAGAAGCGTCTTCTAGCTTTGCAACGAATCGAGCTATACCAAGGTCGGATCTACGGAGCCTTCAACAAAAAGGTCAAAGAAAGGGCATTTCAAGTCGGTGACCTCTTGTTATCAGTAAGAAGACTGATGGTCATGACTCATAAGGTAACCGAAAAATCAAGCCTAAGTGGGAAGGTTCCTTCGTAGTGGAGTCGGTATATTCTAACAGTGCTTATCGACCCGCCAAACCTAATGGAGATCTGCTAATGATGTCGATCAATGGCAAATTTCTAAATAAATACTATGTCTGGTTTTGGACATGTATTTCTCTACTCCTAAAAGAAGTTCAGCAAAATGCCTTTTTATAAATAATTTCTCAACAGAAAGCGATCACGTTCATATTACCTCTGAATCATTCTCAACAGTCCTATCTTACCATGTTTGTTTAACCTCTGAGTGAGATATTTTTAAATCGATTGTTTACCATGTACATATTACCTCTGAGTAAACGTTCTTACCTAAGCAACCCTCGTGTCGTTACAAACCCTACATGAAGACACCCATGTTCATATTACCTTTGAATCATTTTTATGTACCCGCAGAATCATGTTTTTTTATGTCCGTACAACCTCTGAAAAAGTCGACCCTGCCACTAAATCAAATGTTTACCATGTCCATTTACCTCTGAGTGAATATCCCTACAAATTCAACTCCTCACCGCCAATGTGTCAGTTATCTCACCTTACCATCTGTGCCTGAATTCTAGACACGGCATAGATGCTAAGGCCACAAAATATCTTCAGCAGGGTTACGTCCACCTTATCACGTTAACGTTACCTCTGATGGGATTTTAATTACCACAAAGTTCATAACAAATGAATGAACAAAAAGAAAACAAAGTCTTTATTTCTTTTCAAAGTCAAGAAAAGGAAAAAAATGCATGACTACAACAAAGTAAAGCCTTTCTAAAGAGGCATAAAATAAAAGAGAAAAATCAAAGATGTTGTCTAAGGTTGTCGGTGCGCAAGGTCGTTGATCTGACATTTCAGAAAGGCGATTCTTCGCCCAACGGACTCCTTGGCTCGACGCTCCTCTTCTTGATGCCTTGTCGCCTCGTCTTTAAACTGAGATATGCCCCAATAAGTATCCTCCAGCTCTGCTCGACGGGTGCTCACACTTACAACATCTTGAGTCAAAGTCACAGACTGACGGCGAAGAGACATCTGCTCGTCTACCGCCCTCTCCATTTTGCCCTCTACGACGGCCAACTTCCCTTCAAGAAGCCGGAGTGCCAAGCTCTTCTGGAGACAGGCTTGGACCTCCTCGGCAGTACCCAGCTCTTCCACCTTCACCCCAATAATAGCTGCTTCACGTACAAGGGTATCCAGAATGGATCAGTATTGGGATACCTCAGTAGTCAGCTTGTCCATCTCCTCGCACCCTAAGGTCGAGAGGTCGTGTTCCAGGCCCCAAAGTTTCGTAAGACAAGCTTCCAACTCGACCATCGAAGCCTCCAAGGCGTTGGTTGTCGCTTTCCAGCTGGGAAAAACCCTGAGTGACACCAGCCGGAGTGTCGCCGTAGCCCAAGCAAGAGAAAGTTATGACCCTGCTCCAAAACACTGGTGACTCCGTGCCTTAAAGTTGTATAAATTGTCTCGACGATGAGCCCAACATAGTCATCTGTGTCAACTATGGTTATGGGTGTCATCGGAGGCAGCACGGTAGAAGATCCTGGTGGAGGGTGAACAGGAGCTGAAGTAGCCACGACCGACGCAGAAACAGAGCATGTCATTGGAGCAGTCACACTAACCCCTGGTGTAGCATGTTCCAGTTCCGGTAGCACCACTTCAGAGGTAGCCCCGCTGGTGGTTCTTCAAGGGATGTACCCTAGGTCGAGATCCTCCAGAGTCGAGGATTTCCCCGCCCCGGGATCCATCTTTGGTCCCCATCCGACAAAGGCTGATCCACTTCCCAGTAATGACCTTCTCTATAGCTTCCGGGTCAAAAGACGCTTCCTTGGCCGCCTTATTGACTTGATCTTTGAAAACCTTCTCGGTCACCTCATCAGTACAGGGAGGAGGCTCCTTTGGAGTCTCCTGGGTTGCATCATCAGCTTTCCTGGCTGTCTTATCCGTCTCTACTGTCCCAGTGACAGATTCCTTTACCTTGGCTTCTGTCGCCATAGGATTGTCCTTGGACGCCACAAGCGGCTCACTTGTCATTACTCCAGCAAGAGCTTCTCCTTGACGGGAACCTATAAAATTAACAAACTCATAAAAGGAATAAGGCAGACAAGTAATACATCGAGAGTCATATTGAACGTATTCGCTGGGGCGGTGGGTACATACGCCACCATCAAATCGAAGAAGTCCCTATGCTCGAAGTCAAAAGCGACAATTATAGCAGTAGGAGAATCCTCAACCTGTACAGACTCCGTGGTCCCTGCCTCCGGAATCCCCTCCGTGGGAACAACTTTAGGAGCTTCCATAGTCGCAGGCACCTCGACTATAGAGGACCCCACAGCCAGGGTAGCCACTTCAACCTCTACCACAATAGTTCTTTTTGACGGTGGGGCAGTCTCAACCCTGATCATTGGATGCGCTGGTACCCGGGAGGGCACCCTGGCAGCACCCGCCTTAGGAAGATCCCCAAGAACTTCAAACTCACAATCGGTCAAGTCCTTCTTCGACCTTTTTGACTTCTTCACAAGGTGCACAGAAACGAGCAAAAAGTAAAAAGTTTGAAATACCTAAAAGAAATTTGCAAAAGAAAGGAAAAGCAATGCTTTAGCGCAGGTACTTTTTAATAGCCATGCGCTTCCGCAAGCATAGCTTCAGTGTAGGCACTGTTTAGTTGCCATGCGCATCAGCAAGCAAAGCTTCAGGCACAGGCACTATTTAGTTGCCATGCACATCAACAAGCAAAGCTTCAGCACAGGCACTACATAGTTGCCTTGTGCATCATCAAGCAAAGCTTCAGTGTAGGCACTGTTTAGTAACCATATGCATCAGCAAAGCGAGCTTCAGCACAGGCACTGTTTAGTGGCCATGCGTGTCAGCATGCATCAGCGCATCTTCCATATACTACTCTGAAAAGTAGTGCATATGCACATCCGCAGAGGACCATCAGCGCATCTTTCTGACACTACTCTGAAAAGTAGTGTCCATACGCATCAGCAAGGGAGCATCAGCACATCTTCTAGGCATCACTTAGACAAGTGATGCCCATATGCATCAACAAATAGGGTATCAGTGCATATTTCGAAGTGTTGCTTTGAAAACAAACACTCATGCACGTTCACCTATCTTAGGCTCTCTGTCAAAACGAAGACGGAAAGCCTACCCGCAAGATCTTTTCACACATCGGGGTGTGTGAGATCATCTACGACTGGAGCAGCATCGGTGGTGGTTACCTCGATGGCCGTTTTCTTCTCCTAGCTAGTGCTCATGGTACTGGCCTTAGGGTCCTTAGGAACTTTGGGAGCTCTCGGAGTCTTGGGGGCCATGGAGAGAAAACTAAGGTTTCAGCTCGGGGGAGAAGGATAATTCTTTCTTTAAAAAAAGAGTTCCAAAAAAATGAACAGATTAGAATTCTTCTCTCTCCAAAAACTCATATTTATATGGTGAAGACGTGTCAACAAATGAGACAGGAACAACGCTTAGGGTATGAGGAGACATTTCGAAACACGCGCAGTGGTAGAATAAAATCATTCTTAATCTCTTCCGAAAAATGACGACTCTTTATCATTAATAAATGACGGCCAAAAGCACTAATTGCTGACGGTTACTCGTTCTCTTAAATGATGACAACATGTCATTATAGTGTTGTGCACTCTTTATCTACGTGTCAACCGATGCTTCTTTTTAATGTATTTCAAACTTATCCAAGTTTAAAAACTTTGAAGGGTTTTTGTAGAAGCATAAAAAAATTATAAATCGACGCAGAACCATGAAGCACATACGCCTACAGAAGAAGTGTACTACAGACTGCTTCGCACATCAAATTTTCATACACAGATAACAAAACAACATAGTACACAAAAGAAGTGCACAAAAGAGATGCTTTTTTTAATTAATAGTCATGATTACAATACAAGTGGAAGTCTATTACAGAGTTCTCATTAATGTTCATGATTACACAAATAAGCTATCTACCTACTGCGCATAAAATATATGCCAAGAAAATCGCAACATACAATGAATGCTAAGAAAGCGCAACATACGATAATGTCGCGCCTCTGCACAATACAATATACGACAAGAAAAGTGTCGCTCCTCTGCACATACAATGTAGACCAAAAAAAGCACAGCTTCTCTGTGCAGCTCCTATGGGTTGATTGAACAAGGTTCTGCCAAGCTCGACAAAGAAAAGACTTGCAGTTATCGGGGTACAACGTCGTCTGCAACATGATGTAGGGAAGAGGGGTGGAAGAAGGGGTTGTGCCCTAAAAATACCCCTATTTATTGGTTATGTGCGGTCAAAACCACACGCCAAGTGGCAGCCAGTCAAAGGCTCTTAATTAATTGGATGAACATCGTATTCATGACAATGAATCTCATTCATGAGCTTTTTTACTAAGTCCTTAGTCAAAGTTATCACTTTTCGAGCCCCACGTAGCGGCAAAAATTAAGGAGTTTGACCAGAATGACTCTAAAAAGTGCATCCCTGAAAGCACAGCTTAATAGGACAAAATAGTCCCAAAATGGTGCAGCTCAAAAGCGTAATCTCCTGAGACATTGCCTCAAAAGCGCACCCTTGCAAGCACCCCAAGCTGTAACTTCAATATTTATGGCATGAATGACACAAAAGTCAGAAGATAGCAATCAATTGTCAGCAGCCAATAACCAGATGTCAGCTGTCAGATACTTGTCATCGACTCAGTCGAAAGCATGACCTTCAACAAGCCCAGAAGCACAGCCACTCTGGCGCTCTAAAGCAGAGCTTCTACAGCAGAGCTCAAAAGTGCAGCCTCCATGATGCCCATGAGGGCAGCTCTCATAGCATCCTCAAAGTGCAGCACTTTTTGAAGGATGCCACGTGGCCAACAAGGGTGCAGTATCTCTCAGATATGATCAAATCTAATTTTGTTTTAACAGAATAGATCTTTGTACAATGGGCATACGACATGTGTCATTGACTTAGTCATTTTTATGAATGGGTGCCAACCACCTAAGATTCCATCAACAAATGGATCTCAACAACTGCCACGTGTCAGCTCATCCGCAGCTCAACAGTGCAAGTTACAACAGATTCGGCCCTATCTTCGTGCGTGCAGCGCTCCTGCATGCCAAAAATCCATGTGCACATCGCATATGTGCGTATGGGTGGTTCATTCCACCAACCTATAAATATAAAAAGTCGTCATTCATTTGGGTTCTTCGACTTCATATTGATTGGCAACCCCTGATTATTCACACACAGGCATTCAGAGAGTCAGAGCAAGTTCTTCTTGTCGTCAGATCATCAATGGAGTAAAGGAACTACTACAGTATTCGATCTCTATCGGCATACTTCCTCATACTCAACTTATAATTAGATCTTCTGTTTAGGAGTTCTTTTGTACTTTTCTCGTTTGCTATATAAAAGGTTCGTATAACTTTTGTCCATGGCAAACACAAGGGAAGTACCATTTTGCTCCCGTAAATGAGGAAGAATGGCATATTGCCAGTTGGTTTCCGAACGGTTGTGCGGTAAGCCCATAGACATTCGTCCAACTTTTTATTCCAGTCGCATTTATTGGATGATACGACCTTCTAGAGTAACTTAACAATTGTCTTATTGAATGCTTCGCCAGCCCATTCGCCGTTGGATTGTAGGCTGTCGAAGCTACATTTTGTATTTGGTGTTTATCACAAAATCGATGGAAGGTGTGACTCACAAATTGGGGGCCATTATTGTGGATGATTCTCCGAGGCATTCCGAAGCGGTAGACAATGTGGTGCTTAACAAAGCTGATTACGTTGAAAGTTTTCACATCGGCAAGTAGTATTGCCTCTGCCCACTTAGAGATGTAGTCGGTGATGGCGAGGATGAACCGGTGCCGCTTGGCAGATGGAGGACTGATCGGTCCAGTAATATATATTCCCTATGCTTCGAAAGGCCAAGACTCGGCCGTGGGGTATAGGAATTCAATGGGTTGATAGATGAAGTCAGCATGGAGCTGACATGCTCGATATTTCTTGGTGTAATCAACAACATCTGCCATCATTGTAGGCCAATAGTAGCACATATGTCGTAGCCGGTCCTACAGATTAGGACCAGGTTGGTGAGTTCTACAAGTGTCGTCATGCACCTCCCAGAGTGCTTTCTTTCCTTCGACATCCGATAACCACCGGAGGAGGAGTCCGTCATATGAATGACGATACAACATTTTAGTAGCTATGTTATAGTAGAACCCGAGTGAGCGTCTACTAATGGAAGTGGCTTCCTTCGGGTTGTCGGGTAGGATTTTATAGACTGTATAGTCTATGAACGAGATTCGCCAATCCCTGAAGTCAATGTTGGTGCCTGCTTGCAAATAGTAGTTCAGACACATGCACCAATTGCTCTTATGGCACACCAATTCTCGGCCAATCACCGTGATAGAGTATTAGATCCCCATGGGAGTTGCCAAGGAAGTGGCGAGGCCAACGAGAGCATCGACCTCCAGATTCCGCATCCGTGGTACGTATTTTAGGAAAAAACTGATGAAGGTGGAAATTATGTCGACTGCCACCTGATCGTAGGGGACTAGATCCATGTGTCGGACGTCATATTGGCCTCTAACATGATTTATATGAACTTTGAGTCACCGTAGGCCTCCAGATAATCGAATCCTAACTGTTTAGCGAGCTGTAGTCCGATAATGGGGACATCGTACTCATCGACATTATTAGTGCAATGTTCCATAAGAGAATATGCATGGTAAATGACTAGACCCATGGGTGTGACTAGGACCACCCCCACTCCTGTAATAATTTTGCCTTTGGGTCCTGTTCTCGAAGTGTTGTCGAAGAACATTTGCCAAATGGGCTCTTCCATGACCATGTTCGATTCCAGGACTTCATTTGGAATACCGTCGTAGAGTTTTTAGGTTTCTGGCATGGGATGAGCCACCAGGAAATTGGCCAATGCTTGTCCTTTAACCGCCTTCTGTGGGATGAATACCATGTTATAAGGCGATAACAAAATTGCCCATATGGCTAACCGTGAGGACTCTGAAGGGTTGACCCTAGAGATGACGTGGATTTTCTTCCCAGATACATAATGACGGAACTTTGAATAGCGAAGACAAGAGCAAGGCACTCCTTTTTAACAGGATTATACCGATGTTCGACACCAATCATTGTTCTTTCATGTATTTATTATCACCATGACTTTACTATTGTTACAGCCTAGTATTTCCAAGCTTATTCTTTTTTCGATCTTGTTTAAATACATTTATTATTGGACGGGCAATTCTAATGCACTTTGTTCATTCTTAATATATTTATTCTTTATGTGGATTGAAATATAGTTTGACTTATCATATTAGACATGATACCATATTCTTGGCAGTGTATACATATTCAAGTTGGGCTAGAGTTCACTTGATACAAAGCTGGTCAATGCTACATACTCTAGTCCTACGTATTTTAGGACTAGGATGTGATATGATTTTTATGGTAGCCTATACAAGTCAAAGCATATCGTACCGATTATGTTATTATACTGATATGAGCCTGTTAATAGGAATAAACCAAAATAGGATCTCAATCCACTACTAATTTAACAATTTTCCTTTTGAATTAGATTATTGCCTTGAGCTCTGTATATGAACTAAATCATACCCTTCTTGAACTTCGTATAATTGTTTCTCGTCTCCTCCTATTTTGGAGTGATGATACTCGTGCTTAGTGGAAGTTAGGAAATTGGTTAAAAATAAATATTCCTTTGGTATATTGTATTATTAGTTGCTTGTTATATTTTTCATATGTAAGGCCTCTGAATTTTAGGAAATTTTATTTTATTTTATTTTTTTATTTATTAAACCATATTTTATTTTTATTTATGACTATAAATACACTTTGTCATAGCTTTGACTTTTGAAGCACAACATTGGCCAATTTTTCGAAACCAATTTCATTTTCGTGTTCTAGACGAGTTCACCTTCATGTTCGCATATCATGTCCCACTCAAACATGTTCTTTTGTACTATATTTTCTTTGCACAACTTTAGGGTCAAAATAGTCATTATAGCCTTTGCCTTAAAATTCTATGTACTTTCCAAGTCCAATTTGAGACCCAATTTCGATCCAAATATTTTGACACAATATATGATATTGGCCTATTTTGAGCCTATTATACATAGGTCAATGGTGTCCCACTCAATTGAGATGACTTTCCATGTGCTATTTATTTTCAAATGGCACACAAGACCCACTTAATAGACTTTCGGGTTCTATTTCGACTCGAATAATTTTACTGGTCCAAAAATAATCGAACAAGATTTGATAGAGCCTATTATAGGTTGCCCTAACATATTAGATTCATTTCAGATTGATTTTATCGCATTTAATAGCATCCAAAATTAATTGGATTCAATATATATATACCACCCAATATACACCTTCCATATTAGGAAACCAATCAAATCTTGTGGGTACATGTTTGTATATCTTGAAAGTTGGAGCACCAAATCTTACCAAACTCCACCAAACTATATTCTCTCAAACCCTAACCCATTAACCCTTCAAACTTTATATATAGATGCATATAAAGTGGCCACCAACCCCCTTCAAATACTCCAAAACCGAAAGTGCTCCCAGCCTTGGTCGCTGACAGCACCCTGCGGTGTACAACAGTTTTGCACGCTTTCTCGACCTCCCGTGATGCTCTATGAGGGTTTGTTGCGGAGCTAACATGACCCTCTACCATCCTATTAACCCCCCACACGTTCATAACCCCTTCTAGTACCCCATAATGCCCCTACAAGTTAGCCAATTCTAGTATCATAATTCTATGCGAACCAGCTGGTTGGTCATCTTTTTCGATGTGTTTCATCTACTTTCTGATGTCCGTTTGTCACAAAAACAAAACTAAATTTTAGATGTACATATCTACTTTGATCTCCAATTGGCCATCCACATGGTTTCACGCGGTTTGTTCGGGACGTCCATTTTACGAACGTGTGGCCAGGCTGAATCAATTCTCTTGCGTACGAGTTTCTGCAACTTGCGAAGCCTTTCGACCTCTCAAAAAATATTGGTAGCGCACCTAACATCTTGTTCTATCATTCTAATATGCTTATTGTAGAAGCACGAAAAGAAGCACAACAGCAACAGAAGCGCAGATGAAAAAAATCACTGCATATAGTCTACAAAAGCTCAGAAGACAACACATGTTCGAAAGTGCAGACAATGACAAGTCGCAGAAGACGTACAAAGATGGTGCATAAAAAGAAGTTCTTTATTAAAATCATGTCTACAAAGATCTATTACAGACTCTTCATGATTACATATAAAGACTAAACACCTAAAGTCTACAAGTGTGCAATCTTTAGAAAGCGCACAGCCCCCCAAAAGTGCAGCAGTGTCAGAGCGAATCACTTCCGCGATAGAACGAGCCACTTTTTAGTCAGACGCGGAGGAACTCCAATATGGCTAATGAAACAACTATTGGCTCGAACGAAGAACGTAGCTCCTGCTCGCAACACCGCTCACGGCTCTTCCAGCATAACAGAGCGTGCAGCCCCACCCCAATATGGCTAATGAAGCCATTATTGAGCGGGGCAGAGCACAACCAGTGACTCTTCGGGTTGGCAATAAAACCAAACTCAATATTTTGGACCTCAAAAACCTCCAAGATGTTGTTCAGGTTCGAAATCCTTATGCCAAACGCTCAAGAGCATCTCGAAACTCAGTATATAGTGGTCTTTCTACAAAGCCACAGCTTCTTTAAACGAAGAGATCTACAACCAACAGTCGACTTGTGCAAGGCCAATGGCTGTTCGAAGCTAAGTCGGGGTCGAGCATGGCACAGAAATGACAAAGAAACTGTGAGCAAAGTGTTAACCGAAAAGCTCCTCTTTATATATAGGTCGTGTGGTCCAACCCACATGCCACGTGGCAGTCGGTCAAAAGACTCCGGAGTAATGGGGTGAACCTAGTACTCAACACAATGGATCTCATTAAATAGATTCATTTGACTAAGTTTTAGTTACCGCTTCTCGAGCCCCCCCAAAGGGCAGTAATTAAAAGAGAGAATGTTGACTCATCCGTTCAAGAGTTGTCATTAATTGTTCTTACAGAAAATGACTTCGACAAAACGAGCTCCTTCAACTCAGAAGCGTAGCCACTTTAGTTCAACTTAGAAGCGCAGCTGTGGACACACACAAAAAAGAAAAAGAAATACTGTCTTTTCTTATTGGCGCAAGGTACCACAAATTGAGTACGCCTGAGAGATCCTGTGCTGAGGATCCCCGAGTACAAAAAGAATTCTGGAAAATGGGTCGATGGAGATCGAGCGGCAGTTGCTCCTTTACTCTGTTGACACTCCGATTACAAAAAGTGGGAGAAAACCTAAGAAAATTGCTAACTCTCGGCTCACTGGCAAGAAGTGCAGCAATTTGGCTCTTGAAAATGCTCTCCGTTCTGTGCTTTGAAGAGGTATAAGACCCCTTTTTATAGTCGTTTCCCTGCTGGAATGATGTTCTGCGCCCACATGAGAAAATATACTGATTTTTATGTGGGCGCACAGTCCTACTTTGGGCGCATAGAGTGTAGGCGCATGCAGACTGCATGATTGTGGGTTGATCGTGGGGTTGACGTGGCCGCATGCTTCGGTGCACGACTGCTCGTGGAGACTGATGTGGCCGTATGCTTCGGTGCACGATTGATCGTGGATTTGAACAAGTCGGGGGCTATCCTGACTTGGACGCATAGCCTGAAACAACGCTATACGGCCCCTTCTGGAGGAGTCTAGAGTGGGCGCATGGGCGCATAGCTTTCTCTAGTGACTTAGGCGCATATGACTTCTCTGGCTTGGGCGCATATGACTTCTCTGGCTTGGGCGCATGGTTGTCAAGACTGCTAAAAATTTTATGCTTCTACAAGACCCCCTTCAAAGTTTTTGATACTTGAATGAGTTCGAAGTACTTTGAAAAGAAGAATGGACCATCTTCTCGTGATGCAATGGGCGCATAACATAGCTCTTCCTTTAGGCGCATAAAGTTTGGCCAGACTGTCAGAGAGATGGCTGTTGAGATCGTCCTCGAAAATCTGAATTGATAGATTCATCGAAGTGGAATTTGAAGAGGTCCATCCTTCATGCGTTGTCCGTGTCAGTAAATGGCAGTCGCATAATGTGCAAGAGACTGGGTCTTCATGTGAGCGCATAAGTCTAGTGGGCGCATAGTACGCGGTGGGCGCATAGGCACATAGGAGTAGTGGGCGGATAGTGCTGGCCTGTGCCTATAAATAGGCTTTGAAGAGAGAGAAGATTCATTACTCTCTTTTCCTTTAAAACTTTCAAAAAGACTTTTCATCTCTTCTCTGCACGAACCATGTCTCCCAAGGCCGCCAAGAGATCTGCGAAGGGCAAGGGGGCTGCACCGAGTGGCTCTTCTCCTGCGACAGCGTCCTCGTCAGTCCAAGACCCGATTCTGGGTGAGGCTATGCCTCAAAACAAAGTCTTGAGCGTTAATTTGTGACGCTCGAACTTTTTCTCTGCCTGGTCGCATGTGCCCAATGCAACATTTCTGTGAGCATTCATATGTGCCCACAGAAGCATGTGCCCACATTGTGGTGTGTTATGCGCCCACATGCTACTACATGTTATGCGCCCACATGCTGTTGCATGTTATGCGCCCACATGCCGTTGCATGTTATGCGCCTACATGCTATCTGTACGTTTATGCGCCCATATGTTGTTTTGGGCTTATAGCTCTTTGGGCTCATAGGATTCCTCCAGCACTAAGTTTTTTCTACAGATTCTAAGCCTGACTTTCTCTTCCATCCTTGCAGTTAACATGTTTGTCCCGGAACTTGATGGAATCCCTTTCGGCTCTGCTTGTCAAGTCCTCGGCACAAGTCTCATAACCAACATGGTCAGCAAGGTTCAGGCCAAGATCAGTCATAACCAGCCTACGGAACGGATGCTTGCCATACTTGAACAGGACAAGACCTTCTTGAAGCAGATGATTAACAATGAGAAGCTCTTGCTCGGAGGGGCACATCATTTTAAGAAGCCGTACTTCCTGTTTGGTGACAGTATGGGGTTCGAAGATGGCGAGACGATACGCTTGAGAAACCCACTGGTGGTCAGGCTGAACAATCAGAGGATATGGCTACCGTCGATGGAGCGTCAGTATCCTTTGTCTGCGTTTACTGTCTTAGCCGCGCACCAACGGATGAAATGGGAGTTAACCCCTGAGCTCCCCGAGGTCATCTCTGAAAGAATACAATACGACTCGGGAGATCGAAAGAAGGACACTTTCAAGTGTGTCAGGGGCTCTACATCTTACTCTACGAGGGGGCTGCAACCTGGTGCCGTAATGAACGACATCCCGACTAACCTCCACCCTTATGCTGCCAACACGCTTTATAAACTAATGATGTCGGGGGATGTGTCGTATCCCGTAGGAAAGATACGGATGGAAGGCTGGAGGTATCCAGTTTTATTCTAGAGCAACCTCACTGTCTGGGTGCTTTCCACGTATGAAGCCACCATGAAGACTGTTGGCCTTTTTTATGCTATTAGGGCCACCCAATATGGCGTAAAGTTCAACTGGCCAATGTTTGTCTCTTTGGCGGAGTTATACAACCTTCACACTTGTACTTTCTTTACTCCGGGCGGGGAGATAGGATTGGCTCTCCACGAGATGCAAGAAGTGTCGAAGCTACCTTGGGGCACAGAGCCATATGAAGAGTATGTGTCTTGTGATGAGGAGCTCCGAGACCTGGAGAATGAGAACTCCGAGTTGATGGATGTATACAAGGAGTTATTCTGCCACCTCCTCATCTGCCATAGGATCAACAAGAAAAGAAGGACCGAGGGGTCCAATCCCTACACAAGAGCTTGGACGGGCTACATCTTTGTTCAAGGAGAAGGAGAGGATTCGACCTCCTTTTCGATTTTAAAACCTATGACCAAGTCCGAGATAGAAGTCTGGATGGCAGATTATGATACGGCGGATACTGAGGACAGTGATAATCCTGAAGGGAAGTCCCCGATCGGCCACTACTTCCGTCAAGCTGAATATCTGCTGTCGAAGAAAGCCGTGATGGCAGCTTTCTTGATGATCTGGCTTCGTGACTGTATAGTCCCTGGGGGTTCAGGGACTATTGAGAGGATGAGCCGGAGCATAATACTTCCGGCTATGAAGCTGGCGTTCGGATACCGTCTTGTCTTGCTTCCCGCGATGGTCTGCACCACTGAACGGGGTCTACGGGACTTTGTTAGAAATACGGTTATTCCTGACGGCAGAGCCAACTTTGCCCGGACCGAACTTCCATTTCATTTCTTGATGGGGTGGCTGCTACTGCATTGTCCTACCCTGATGAACGCTGGGCCGACGGCGGACTCTTTTGCGGGAGATGCCTTTCTTCGTAGATTCCGTGACGCGGATTGGGCCGTCACTGGTGAACCCGCTTGCAGAAGGGCTTTAAGCTTCTTGCAGAACTACGAATTCTTTAGGGTATCCCCTCCGTCCGGCAGCGGTAGTACAAGAGATACCTTAGTGGATGAGGGAGTTCATGCCACTAGCTTGACTGCTGGGGCGTTTCACTGGCTTCAGTCTATTAGACCGTCGCATCTGGTGCTCAGAAACAAGAACCATGCCTATCTGGAGCCATACCTGCCGAGTCGTTCCGCATGGCAGTTTGGCAACAGCAGCTCCTTTTGGGAAATGTTATCCCGCACTTAGATTCAATAGGCAGCTTAATTGACAGGAGGGTGCCTGGATATATTACAATGCTGGATGCAGGGGGGTAATCTTCACTCTGCCCTCGGATAAGCCCGAGACCCACCTGTACTATGCTGCCGCCAAGTTTTATGTTCAGATCAATACTTTTCATCCCCGGTATGATCGTGAAAGAGCTTGATATTGGGGACTCGGTTTGGCCCCCCTTCTACAAAACGTGCCCAAAAGGCGCCGAAGGGCCGTAAGAAGGAGGGCGCTACTCCAGCTGTGAAGCCAGCCGCAGTACCGCGACCGAGGGATATCCTTACGGAGCTGACAGTGCCTTCAAAGGAGGACACGAAAGATGGTTCTGCTCTTCCCAATCCTCCTCAGAAAAGAAAAGCTTCAACTGAATTGGCCTAGGAGCCAACTTTTAAGAGGAAGAAGAAGACTGTTGCCCTAAGAAGAGCCAAGAAAGTGGGTACTGGCTCACCTCCCTTGAGAAGGTCTTCCCGACAAACTAGAAGAAGTGGAACGGCGTCGCGGGCCAATACCATTCGGGAGCTAAATCCCATCCTAGACTCCATAGTCATTTTGGTCAAGCCATTAGAAGCTTTCTCACCCTTACGTTTGTCTTTTGCACAGGACTCTGACATTGCAGCTGAGGCAGGTGCCTCCTCGTCTGAGGAAGTGGACGTGACAACAGTGTGGACGTGACAACATTGTCCCCTCCTTGTCCTCGACCGGCAGATGACGTTCAGCCTTCCCCAGTCAAGGAGGTTGAATCAAAGGATGTTCAGGGCGAATGCCCAGATTATGGTGGCTACCAGAACGCCAGTCCTTCTTTCGATATCTCCTTGGGGGTGATATCTGAAATCGGGGCCATAATGAAAGATTTGGACGAGAATTAAGTCCCATCTGCTCATCCTCCCACGGGTACGTTGTCTTTGTACCTCTCTTCGGGTGAAATTTTTTGACTTTGATTTTGCGTGCTCCTCGTGAGACTGACCACGATTACATATTCCCTTGTAGACAAGGAGAAGGAATCACTCGTAATGATAACCCAAGGCATTGGGGGGAGAAAAAGTGGTTGTCTCTGGCTCCTCCGAATTTGCTGGTGCGGAGGGAGCTGTTAGTGAGCCGGTATCGGTTGTAGAAGGAGAGGTTGAACAGCCTACTGAGGGGGCTGTTACTGAATCTGCTCCCGGTCTAGCTGGGGCTATGGAAGATACCTAGCCTGATGTTGCTCAAGGCCTTGATATTGTTCTTCTTGAACAGCCTGGGCCTGCGCTCGGTTTTCCTGAAGCCAAGATCGATGACTTAGCCCGGGCTGGCGCTGAGCCTGCCGAAGGTACGAAATTACAACTCTTTTGCATTCCCTTTTTTTTGTTACTGATGCATATATTGTTTTCTTGTTAGGTTCGGCTTCTTATCAGGCATCTCTTCCTAGTGCAAAAGAACCTCATCAAGCATCCTCCCCGACGACCTCTACTGAAGACGACGAGATGGCCCAGAAAGTCGTCAAAGCTTTCTATTCTATCCTGGAAGTAAAGCTTCCTGAAGTTCTGAATTAGAATACCGCCTTTAGCCCTGTGAAGGCTGTTGCTGAATGCCAAGTGGCGGCCCTTGAGAGCATTGTCGGCTACGAGGAGCGGGCTAATGCTCTAAGGAGGGTTTTAAATGATCTGGAGGGTTAGGTGGCCAAATTTTGGAATGCCAAACAACGAACCCCGACGTCGTTATTCCGTACAGAAGATGAGGCTTTGATCGCGGCTCTCGCGGAGGAGGAGGCTACTTTCCAAGCAAGGAAGGATGCGCTCACTCAAGAGATCAATGAGTCGGATGATCAGTATGAGCAGTTCAACGCTACGAGTGAGGTACGTGCTGCTTCGATGAATAAGCTTGCTGCACAGATTACTGAGAAATATAATCACATTGCGTAGATCCAAAGTGAGATTTCTCAACTGGAGGCCAGCTAGAGGACAGCGACGTCTGAACAGGAGGACTATTTGGCTCAGGCAGCCTTGACCGCCACAACTTCCGACCACTCAAAAGAATAGCTGGTGAAGTTGGAGGGAGAGCACATGAATCTGATCCCCTTTCAGGATGAAGCTGTTCGTCAAGAAGAGGCGTGCCGCCGTGCTACCGCGAAGTCCGAAGCCGAAATTGCGGCTCTTAGGGATAGTATCAATCGATTGTGTATCCCTTAGATTTTTTTCTTTGTAAATATTTCTTTTAGCCGTCGAGACTCTTATATCTTTTTCTTCGTCTTCTGATAGACGTTTTAATGAAGAATCTGTTGGCTTTCAAAATTCATGAATGAAGTTTTTGTGAAATAACAGAACTAGAGGTAATGTGGACATAGTAAGGATATTTCTGGTGGGTATTCTGCTGGAGAATTTGATGTGGACCTAGTATCCTTTTTATATTCAAGGTTTTTGAATATAGATAATAAGTTGAAAGAAGCTGCTAATAGAGGTAATATGGACGTAATAGTAAAGAATGTTCTATATCTGACCAGAGGTAATATGGACGTGGAAGGATATATAACATTAGGTAGGAGTGGATAATTCAGAGGTAATATGGACGTGATTATCCTTGATGAATGATTTGCTCAGAGGTTATATGAACGTGGCAAAATATTTCTTAATCATCCCTCTGGGGAAATAATTATCGAAAAATAATTCGGAGGTAATATGAACGTGACTTGTTTTCGTCAGACCGAGTTTGGGCAGAGTCAAAAACGGAAATGATTCCACTAGGGAAATATTTTAGAGGACCTATTATCCATGGCGTATTCAAGACTCTTGAAATACGGATAATAGTTAGATGATTTTTCGAATCACATAAACATTACACTGTACATTTACATGACTGAAAATATATGAACACTGTTACACATAATATTTTTTTAAGAACTTGTCGTTGATCGGCATCATGAGCAAGTCACCATCAGGTTTGGTTAGTCGATACGTACCGTTAGAATACACTGATTCTATAACGAAAGGACCTTCCCATTTAGGCTGGAATTTTTCTTTTGTCTTGTACGTCATGACCATTGGTCTTCTCACTGCTAAGACTAGATCACCAACTTGGAAGATTCTTTCCTTCACCTTTTTATTGAAGGCTCTGGAAAGGCGTGCTTGGTATAGCTCATTATGCTGCTGAGCTAATAACCATTTTTTGTCTAGCGCTTTGAGCTCCTGTAGTCGCAGACGGTAACTTTCTTTGGTAGTCAACTCACTGGCTAAGGGTACTCGAAAAGTGGGAATCTGGAATTCTAGGGGAAGAACTGCGTCGCTCCCATAAACCAGAGAGAATGGCGTACTGCCTGTTGGAGTCCAGACCGTTGTACGATAGGCCCCGAGACATTCGCCAAGCTTCTCATTCCAATCGTGCTTGTTTGAAGATACGAACTTCTTGAGAAGTTTAATGATGGTTTTATTGAAGGCTTCTGCTAACCCATTAGCTGCTGGATTGTAGGCAGTAGAGGCTAAATTCTGGATTCGATTCTTATCGCAGAACCGATAGAATGCATGGCTCGCAAATTATGGACCATTATCATGGATGATCCTGTGAGATAGACCGAAGCGATAGATAACATGATGTTTGATGAAACTGATCACGTTCGACGTCTTTACTTCGGTGAGCGGTATAGCTTTCGCCCATTTGGAGAAGTAATCAGTTATAGCTAGAATGAACCAATGTCCTCTGGAAGATGGCGGGCTGATTGAGCCTATGACGACCATACACCAGGCTTTAAAAGGCCATGATGCTGTCGTCGGGTGTAGAAACTCCAAAGGTTGATGAATGAAGTCGACGTGGAACTGATAAGCCCTACACTTCTTTGCATATTCAAAAGCATCTGTTATCATCATGGGCCAATAATAACCCATTCGTCTGAGGCGATCTTGTAATTTGGGGCCTGGTTGATATGCACCACAAACTCCGTCGTGAGCCTCACGGAGTGGCAGTTTGGCTTCTGTGTCTGATAAACATCGTAACAGTAGCCCGTCGTAAGAGCGTCGGTACAATATTTTGGTAGCTGTATCATAGTAGAATCTGAGGGATCGCCTCTGGACAGATACTGCTTCCTTTGGGTCCTCAGGGAGGATTCCATAGACAGCGCAGTCTATGAAAGGAAATCTCCAGTCTTTAACGTCGACGTTTGTTTCTGTTGTGTAACTGTGATGAATATTCAAGGCGTCTTTCACACAGAATAGTTCTCGACCAGGCACTGTGATCGACTGCTGAATATTGGTAGGAACGGTCAGGGAAGCAGCAAGACCGGCTAAAGAAGTAATTTCAGTTTTAGAGCACTTTGGAGGATTTGGCTAGCAACGGGAACCGTTTGATTTGGGACTTTTTCTTGATCCTTGAAACCTATAGGTAAACCCTTCTAATTCCATTTTAATTTTATTTTTATTGTATGGTAGCCTAGATCTAGGTTTCCCCTAGCTATAGTGAAAGTTTGGTATCGTTTGCATTAGGTTTCGTGTCCGTATCGGACACGTATCCATTTCCTAGACTAGGTGTTTGTTGAAATGCCACAACCAACTCTTTTTGCTATTTTTGAAAATGTTTTTGATTGAATTTCTAGATCTTGGTCTTGTTTTTAGATTCGTGTCCTTGATATATGAATTTGGAGTCGTGTCGTGTCCACACGAGGACACGAACACGCTGCACTGACCCGCGTGCGCTGTCCTGCTACACGGGGCCTAGTGCTCGCTGTACAGGACACGTGGTGGTCTGATTTTTGGTGTTGAGGAGGGGGCACTGACTGACATGTCAGCCCCCAAGTCTTGAGTCCAATGGCGTCGTGTCAGACACGCAGGGTCGCGTGCATAGGGAATGCACTATCGCGCGTACGTGTGCGTTGGCCCTCGGATACGGATCTCGTGTCCGTGATAGACACGATGGGGACACGTGTCAAGCTACCTGGGGTGTAGCCCTATCCTAGGTGAACCCCCAGACACGAGCACGTGTCCTAGTTCGCGTCGTGTTGTGTCCACGAATGCTGTGAACGCGTGCACAACGCTGTGTTCAGCTTCAGTGTTCGTGTGTGTTTTAGTGTCTTGGACACGAATGTGTCCACTTGATTGGACACATACACATTTCTTGACACGTACACACTTGACACTATGTTTACCAACCAATAATTTTGGTTATTAACTGTAAATTAGCTTTCGAATTTCATTTCCCCAATTTAACTCATACTTGTACACTGTTTTGTAATTTCTGAATTTAAATGTGTTTTCAAACTAAATTCCCTTATTTTATTATCATGTAATTCATTTACATATGTATTAGATTAGTTGAATGATTGATTTCATGTTAGCTAGGAGATTAATTGGGATTTCAAATTGGTTGGGACTGGACTGAGGTGTTAACTATTATACCAAACTGTTATGAACTGTCATTTGTTCTCTGTTTCCTGAGAACCATTTCCTGAGATTATGCGCACATCTTACTGATTTCCTATTACACTAAACTGTGATATTGACACACAAACCTATCTACAGATTTCTATATACACACACACACAAATCACTTTTCCTGAGATTATACACACATTAACTACATCACTGATTTCAGTTTCCTGTTACACACATTGCATTACACTAATTTTGACACACCTATCTAAACTGTAAATCTGGGAACTATTTCCTGAGACTAGCCACACTTGAATACCTGTTACACATTACACCCACACACACTCTCAACACTATACAAAACTGAGACACACTATGGCCATGTTGATTCCTATACACACACACTACCCTATCTATTGTTAGCTCATACTATTGTTAGCTCATACACATCCACACTATCTTCCCATTTCCATGCTCACACACTCATACAATGCTCACACACAACACTGTTTCCAGTTTTCCCTATGACACTACACACATATTGATCTATACACTAGCCTATGGCATGTATCACACACACATGTTAGTTGGTACACCCACACCCACACAATATTGTATCACACATACACACATGCCATTTACCCCTATCACTATGTGTGTGTATATATATATATATATATGTATATATATATTTCTATATGCTTAAATGATAATAATGTGATATACACATATGTTCCCTATACTAAATTAATGTATATATATATTGCGTGGGAATGTGTGATATAGACTATATGTATGGCATATAGCATATGGCTCATAGCCTATGTAGATTTATAGGAGAGAGCCTATGTATATGGCATGTATACACCTGTGATTGTGTGTTGGTAGACTAATATGGCCTTGTAATGTTGTGTGCTTGCTAGAATAGGCTGGCTAGGCTTAGTGAGACTTGTTTGGGTTAGGCTTGACCTAGTTTGACTAGTGTAGTTGACTAGAGTTGACCAAGGGTTAACTTTAGCCTAGATTGACCCTAAACATCATGTAGATGTATTGCAGCAGTCTATTTTACTATTTTAGACATGTAGTGACTTGTACTATTTTATAGGAGCCAGAAACCACTCCTCGGATAGTATATTCTCTTCAGATATTCAGGATACCAGGCGAGTACATTCTCTGATCTTTTCATATCTTGTTTAGGATTATATTTCATGTTTTAGATTACTTTACTTGATGCTGACACGTTGGTAACACGGATTAGTACTATATGGATCTTGTCATACGATGTTATCCCCTTAGCGGATACATCGGGTATTTCATGTTTGTGTACTTTATCATGAGCATCGTGTACTCCTTGTATTTGTGACATTCGTGTACAAATCATGTGAAATCGTGTACTCTTATGTGCTCACATGACCTTCCTGTACATTCTTCATTGTGTGCAATAACATAACTTGACTGGATCCTTGTGTATTGATTGGGTGCGGGGGAGTAGAAGTGGTTATGTACTCAATCATGTAGCTTACTCGTGTATAACCTCTGTAGATTACTCGTGTACAACATCGTACCGTTTACATAACCATATTGTGCTCTAAATCACTACTCACTTATAGTTCTTATCTAATATATATAGATATTTCCAGTTTACAAATATCTCTCATGTTTTTATGTACATCATGTTGTTCTTTCAGTTTCATGTATCTTACTCTCTAGCATGTTTATATTTCCTAACCTGTTATGATTTCTTGAGATGTATTGTGCTCGCTCTTGTCCTGACTGGACCTGTTGAAAATATTACAGATGATGAGGCCGAGGCGTTCTGTTCCATATATTACGGGACTACCCTAAAGGACTGCTGTGACCTGGATCAGCAGCAAGACCCCTTAGCAGTGGATGATACTCCTTTAGTCTAGGATGTCTTTTCATTGTATTTACACTCTATGGATTACTGTATTTGAGATTTGAGATGTTATCTGGATTTGTGATATCCTAGACACTTAGACTTCTATCTGGTTGTATCTCTGTGGATTCATTTCATTATCTATCTATCTATCTTATCGTTTTCTGCCTTAGATGTGATTGAGACTGTATTCTGCTATGTCACCTCCATTCGGAGTGTGTATACTGTACAGGTACCTTATATTGTTAGATGATTGACCTAGGACAGCGTTCTACCACGCCGACACTACGGCGTAGGCTGGATGTACCCACTTTTCGTACCCTTACTCTAGGGTGCGGGTCGTAACACGTTTTTAGTGGTGGCCCATGCAGGTCCAGTTTTATGTAGTGGTATTCGAAGTAGAGTATCACTACAGCCTGCAGTAGGATTAGATATTTGAAGTTACTTAATCACACTAGGAAAAATTCCTTATCAGATTCCGTATATCTATATTTTGTTGTTTATTGTCTTCCTTTGAATATAAACTGTCCTCCTTTGATATTTTGACTCACTTTTAGAAATTGTTTTCTTGTTTGATCTGTGTCTCCAGGATGGTTGAGATGAGATCACATCGCCCAGGACCGGGGGACGCTGATGAGAGGTCTGCCACCTCTCGTCCTCAGCAGCAGCAGCCAGCTCCTGGTACTGCGGCCCTAGTCATGCCAGCTGGGGTGGGTGTTTCAGAAGCTTTCGGAGGAGCACCTCCACCAGTTAGGAGGCAGAGCCCGGTGCTTCCTGAGATCCTTCCGCAGCATCCTCCACATGCGGGGATGGTAGATGATGCTTATCTATTCTCTTTCGTGGAGAGGATTCTGGAGTCTCATCAGCAGCAGCAGCGACGACAGACTGCCGACTTCCGTTAGGGGATTGACGAGGCTCATCAGCTGGTCCGTACGAATGTAGAGATGGTATCTGCTCAGGGGGCACAGCAGCAGCCTCGCAGGAGGGAGAAGGATATCCAGAACTTTCAGAAGATGCATCCTAGAGATTTCTTGGGCACTTAGGGCATTCACTATGTGGATGATTGGATTGAGCATATTGAGAAGATTTTTCGGCTGGCGGACATACCAGCTAGACTTCATATTGAGGCAACGGGCAGTCAGATGCAGGACTTAGCCCGTACCTGGTACCAGACAGATCCCAGAGTGGGAGTAGAGGATCAGACTTGAGAGCAGTTCAATGAGCTGTTCAAGGAACAGTTCTTCCCAGATGTGGCACTAGGAGGCATTGAGGCACAGTTTGAGAGTCTGGCTCAGGGGAACCAGACAGTTGTTGAGTACGCCGGAGAGTTTTGCCGGTTGGCCAGGTTTATTGATGATTTGACAAAGAAGACGAAGGCTCGGAAGTTCCATCGAGGTTTGATCAGGGAGGTTCGGTCACTGACTAAGAGTGAACGGAATGCTACCTTCGCAGAGATCTTTACTGGAGCTATGGCAGTGGAGGACGACCTGGGGTTGAAGCTGATGAAAGGTCGGGACTTCCAGGGAGCTAGCAGCAGCGGGGGCCAGGCCAAGAGGCCTCCTTTTCAGTACCAGCAGCCGTAGAGGCCGGTGCATCAGCAGCAGTTTCAGCAGCAGGGTCGGGCACCTTTCCAGCAGGTGCAGCATCAGCAGCCGAGAGTGCAGCAGCAGGCACCGAGATAGCAGGCCATCAGTTGCACCTTCTGCAAGAAGCCGGGGCACGGGTGGAAAGACTGCAGAAAGAGGCTTGGAAGATGCCTGATGTGTGGATCATCGGACCGTCAGTTGAGAGACTGTCCAGTAGCATCGATGCGTTCAGCACCAGTAGGAGGTGGAGGAGCCAAGGCTCTAGCAGGCCAGCAGAAGAGACCACTGCAGACTCAACCGCAGAGGTTCATACAGCATCAGCAGCAGGCTCGGGGAGGTCAGCAGGGGCGAGCTTTCGCCATGGCGGCCGAGGATGCAGAGGCCATAGGGGAGTTTATCGCAGGTTCGGTTCTTCTCGACTCCATTCCACCTTTCACCTTATTTGATTTCGGGGCTTTCTACAGTTTTATGTCGGTATCATTTGCTATTAGACACTGTCTTGTATCTGAACCATTGCCTAGGACCTGCAAGATCACGACCGAAGGTGGTGTTATCCTCGTGACTGATGTTTGCAAAGGACGGAGTGTTATTATGGGAGGCCGAGAGTTGGAGGTGAGCCTGCTCGTCATGCCACTACCGAACTACGATATCGTATTAGGTATGGATTGGTTGAGCATGCATCACGCTAGCATAGATTGCTGAGGAGGTAGAGTTCTGTTTGGAGCGCCAGGAGAGCCAGAGTTCGAGTACACCCGACGGCAGGCGGAGCAGGACAACGGGCTTTTCTGCGGGGCTTCAGTTGAGGAGCAGGTGGCTCCATATCCTTTGATTGTAGAGTTCATTGACGTCTTCCCAGAGGAGTTGCCAGGATTTCCACCAGACAGGGATGTTGAGTTCTCGATAGACTTGGTTTCCGGCGCGGAACCGATTTCTCAGCATGTATATCGAGTGAACAACAGTGAGTTGGTGGAATTGAAGAAGCAGGTGGATGAGCTGCAGGACAAGGGCTTCATCCGATCAAGTTCTTCATCTTGAGGTGAACCGGTACCCTTTGTACCCAAGAAGGATGTGTCGGTACGGATGTGTATCGACTACAGGACACTCAACAACCTGACGATCAAGAACAGATACCCACTATCGTGTATCGATATCTCTTTGATCAGTTGAGCGGAGCTCGAGTTTTCTCCAAGATTTATCTGAGGTCAGGTTATCATCAGGTGAAGGTAAAGAGGGAGGATATTCCGAAGACAGCTTTCAGGACGCGGTATGGACAGTTTGAGTTCTTGGTTATGCCGTTTGGGCTGACCAATGCACCGATAGTATTTATGAACTTGATGAACAAGGTGTTCCACCAGTACTTGGACAAGTTCGTGATGGTGTTCATCGATGATATCCTGGTGTATTCGAAGATTGAGGAGGAGCACGAGGAGCACTTGAGAGTGGTTCTAGAGACACTCAGAAGAGAAAGGTTGTATGGCAAGCTCTCGAAGTGCGAGTTCTTTCTGGATAGATTTGACTTTTTGGGTCATGTGGTAACTGGAGATGGGATCTCAGTGGACCCAAAGAAGATCACAGCAGTTGAGGCTTGGTCGACGCCGAGTTCAGTAGCAGAGATCAGGAGCTTCTTGGGGCTGGCAGGATATTACAGGAGGTTCGTGCAGGATTTCTCTCGGATTGCAGAGCCGTTGACTAGGCTGACCCGGAAGAATGCGGAGTTTGTTTGGTCAGAGAAGTGTCAGGCTCCTTTCGATGAGTTGAAGAAGCAGCTTACGACAGCTCCGATTCTGACATTGCCATCAGGTTCAGGAGGGTTCACTATCTATAGTGACGCTTCAGGGAAGGGGTTGGATTGTATCTTGCTGCAGCATGGGAAGGTGATTGCCTATGCTTCCAGGCAGTTACGTCCCTATGAGAAGAACTACCCTACCCACGACTTGGAGTTGGCAGCAGTGATTTTTGCTCTGAAGTTGTGGAAGCACTACTTATATGGCGAGAGGGTGAAGATCTTCATAGAACATAAGAGCTTGAAGTATGTGTTTACACAGAAAGAGCTCAACATGAGGAAGCGCCGGTGGATAGAGCTGATGAAGGACTTCGACATCTCACTACAGTATCACCCAGGAAAGGCCAACGTGGTTGCTGATGCCTTGAGTAGGTATCCGACAGCCATATGTTTGACTATGGATCGGCACTTGCTAGTAGACTTGGAGAGCCTGGAGATTGAGCTGATTGTGCTTAGAGTTCAGATGCAGATGTGGGGCCTTCAGATTCAGTCGGACTTGATAGAGAGGATCAAGTCGATGCAGTTCGAGGATATTGCTCTGCGGTGTATCCGAGAGCATGTTCTAGCAGGGCTAGTGGATGGTGAGTTTTCTCTTGCAGAGGATGGCGCTTTGAGGCATGGTTCCAGGCTGTGTGTGCCTAGTGGAGAGCTCAGGGAGCAGGTCATGTAGGAGGCTCACAGATCTCAGTACTCTATACATCCTGGTGCCAACAAGATATATAGGGATCTGAGAGAGCATGTCTGGTGGTATGAGATGAAGCGGGAGGTAGCTCGCTTCGTAGCCAGATGCTTGGTCTGTCAACACGTCAAGGCAGAGATACAGAGGCTAGGAGGTTTGTTGCAGCCATTGCCCATTCCAGAGTAGAAGTGGGAGCACATCACGATAGATTTTGTATCTGGATTATCGCGTACACCAGGAGGAAAAGACACAATTTGGGTCATCGTTGACAGGTTGACCAAATTGGCCCACTTTTTACCATTCAATGTGGGTACGTCTACTGAGAGGCTTGCAGAGATGTACATGCGATAGATTGTTAGGATTCATGGAGTTCCGGTCAGCATTGTCTCGGATCGGGATAGTCGCTTTACTTCCTATTTCTGGAGGAGTCTGCAGACTAGTTTGGGCACTCAGCTCAAGTTTAGTACTGCATACCACCCTCTAACGGACAGACAGTCAGAGAGGACTATTCAGACGCTCGAGGACATGCTGCGGACGTACGTCTTAGATTTTGGAGGTTCCTGGGAGGATCACCTACACTTGGTGGAGTTTGCTTACAACAACAGTTATCAGGCCAGCATTGAGATGTCACCTTTCGAGGCTCTATACGGGCGTAGATGTCGTACACCCTTATCTTGGGATGATGTTGGAGGGCGACCTTTATTGGGACCTGAGATGGTTGTTAACGCAGCGGAGAAGGTGAAGCTCATCAGAGACAAACTTCACGTGGCGCAGGACAGACATCGGTATTAGGCCGATAGCCACCGGAGGCCTTTGGAGTTTAAGGTTGGAGACATGGTTTTTCTGATGATATCTCCGACTTGTGGTACCATACGTTTTGGTGGAGGTGGGAAGCTTAGCCCGCGCTTCATCGGACCTTTCGTGATCAGCAGAAGGGTCGATGACATGGCATACAGGCTAAACTTGCCACCTGCACTAGTGGGTGTCCAGAATGTATTCCACGTATCACAGTTGAGACGGTAAGTGGTTGATCCTAGCCATATACTTGACCATTCGGAGATTGAGCTGGGACCTACTCTTAGTTATCCAGAACAGCCAGTGAAGATTTTAGAACGCCGAGAGAAGGTACTGAGAAACCAGGTGATACACTTGGTTCGCGTCGCATGGAGGCATCATTCTCCAGGAGAGTCTACCTGGGAGCGGGAGATGAGATGCGCGAGTGATACCCATATCTTTTTGGACCTTGAGGTATGATTGTCTATCCATCTAATCAGTTTAGTTTCGTCTTTTAATTTTGAGGACGAAATTATTTTTAGGGGGTAGATTTGTCACTACCACATTTTAGCTTGAGGGTATTTTGGTCAATTGGTAAATTTTTGAATTTTATTTGATTTATTGAATGGTGATTGATATCTGTGACTTTGACTAATTGAGACTTTGTAGACTAGCCTAGAAGTTAACCCTAGCTATGGTGACTTGGTTAGCAATAGTGTGACCCTAGTCTAACTTAGTTAACCCATTTCTAGTCATATAGAACCAAGTTTGAAATAGGAGAATTAAGAATAGGTGAAATGACTTATGACTTGTGATTTGATTTCATGACTTATGAATTAAGCCCATAGGCCCATAACTTGGAACCCTAACCCTAACTAAGCCTTACATGGCCGGCCAACATAGGTTCCCCCCTATTTAATGTCCTTTCCACTTGTTCTTGCCTCTTTGTGCTCAACCAACTTTTTAGAAGGAAAGGTAATGTCACGACCCGCACCCTAGAGTAAGGGCACGAGACGTGGGTACGTCCAGCCTACGCCGCAGTGTCGGCGGTAGAACGCTGTCCTAGGTCACAATATCTAACAATTAAAGTAATAAAGTTATACTCCCCGAATGGGGGTGACATAACAGAATATATCTCAATCACATCTAAGGTAGAACATGAAAGGAAGATAGATAGATAATAAAAGATGCAAGATCCAAATCCACAGGAAATACAAATAGAGAGAAGCTAAGTGTCTATGATAAACTCCACAACATCCAGACATAATACAGATCCAAATATATATATACAACTCAACTCCAATGTTATAAAATAAAATAAAACTATCTATGGAGCAACTGTCTCTACTGCTAATGGATCCGACTGGAAGTCCGGATCGCAAGTGTCCTCTAAGGCTATCCCATAGAAAGTGTCTAAGCAGGCCTCCTCCTCGTCCTCTGTAAAATTTTCAACAGGTACAATCAGGACAAAAACGAGCACATATCTCTCAAAACAGTTCATAGCAGGTTAGGAGTATAAAACATACAATAGAGTAAAATACAGGAAGTACTGAAAAGGAAGTACGAGTAAACATAGGATATTTTGTAACTGAAAGTAAATACATGATAGTAGAGACTGTAAGTGGCTACATGATTTAGAGTACAATATGGTTATGTAAATGGCTTAGGGGCACATGAATACAACTAAGAGGCACATGAATACAGCTATTGGGGATAATGATCACATAACCAATTCTACTCACCCCGCCCCAATCAATACACAAGGATCCATTCAAGTTACGTTATAGGCACATGAATACAACTAAAGATACGTGAACTCATATAATGAGTAGTACATGAGGCACGTGAGAAAGCACATGAAAGCACATGAGAACATGTGAATACATGAATTAGTACGAGTACAAGGAGTACCTGATGCACATGATAAAGTACATGAACATGAAATACCCGATGCACCCGTAGAGGGATAACATCTCAGGAAAGGATCCATATAGTACTAATCCATGAAGATACGTGTCAGCATCAAGTAAAGTAATCTAGAGCAAGAATATAGTCCAGATAAGTATGAAAAGATTAGAGAATGTACTCGCCTGCTAACTGAATGTCCAAGATGAAAGTACTGTCCGAGGAGTGGTGTCTGGCTCCTATTAGAACAGCACAAGTCACAACAAGTCCAGAATAGTAATAAGATGCACTACGATGTATTCTACATGAATCTAGGTCAATCTAGACCAAAGTCAACTCTTGATCAACTCTGGTCAACCCTAGAAGTCAAACTAGGTCAACCAAGTCAAACCTAAGTCAAACTAGTCTATACTAGTCTAACTAGTCTATTCTAAGTCTAACAAGGCTACACTAGATCTAACTAAGCTATTCTAGGTCCTACTAGTCTATACTAGTCACACTAACTATTACTCTACATCACAAGCCTAAACAAGGCTATGCTAGGCTATATTAGCACCCACAGACTATTAAGTCAACAATCAAAGCTAATTATATATACTATACATTATACATATATACATTATACTTTAGACATATGTACATATATACATGATACATACCTATAGGCATACCTATATATACACATCTCACATAATACATATATATGCATGTAGGAAATAGGAAACATATGTGTATGTGTGTGTGTGAAAACATGAGAGTGAGTGGGAGGAAACATGTGTGTACAAGAGTGTGATATATGGCATGTGAGTTCAATGTGTGGTGTGAAATATGGTATGTGTGAGTGTGAGAGGATACATGAGAGTGGGTGCTATGTGAGGATGTGTGTGAGAATGAGTGAACCTGAAATCAGTGTGCATTATTAAGCAAAAACAGTGAGTGTTCACAGTGTGAAATCTGGAACCTAAAACAGTGTGGCATAAAAAAAATTAGTGAGGCATGAGTGTGTCATATGTATCCTGAAAACAGTGTGCAGAATTAGGCAAAAACAGTGAAGAAACAGTGAGCTAACCTATTGAAAACCAAAACATAAACCACAAGACAGTCCTAAACTAAATCCCAGATTTCAAAGGGAATCAGCAATTCAGTTTAAAAATAGGAGGACCAATTCTAGTTAACCATTTCAATCTCAGGTTTAAGTAACCTTTCCCCCATTCAAACATTGATGCTACATTACAAAACATGGGATTCACATAACCAATTCAATACAATTTAAGGAAGTAAATCTTAGGTTAATACAATAGGAAAAAACCAATTCAAATCCATTTAACCCAAATCCTGTTGACAGTGAACATGAATCACATTTCAGTTATCAGTTTACAGAAGTAAAGGAACTATTCTCAGTTTTAGGAATTTGAAGAAACAGTGCATCAGTTAACAGATTTTCGAAATCCAAATCCAACCAATACCTAAACATCCCATTCTCCCATCCAAAAGCCAATTTTGAATGTAATATTGCATTAACATAAATCAACAATTATGTGGGGATATGTAACCAGTGGGAAACATCACTTAAAACAGGAATTGAATGTTAGCAAAATACTGAAAATGAAAGTGGGTATCAGACAATATTAGTTCACTTCATTTGAAACCAACACATATTCAAAAATCCCATTTACAAACCAAAACCCAATTCGAATGCAATATACCTAGCTAAACATGAATTATAATATGTGGGGGGGGGGGGTAATTAGCAGTACAAAACATCATTAAACAGGAAATTAAAAGTTAGAAAAAAAACTAGAAAAACCAAGTATCCGAATAAGTATCAGTCGAACCTTATAATGAACCCAATTCGAATCAATCCACATCAACAACTTATTCTATTATGTAAACCTAATCTAATATAGATTATACATGATATTTAGGATCTAAACAACAATTAAAATCATGATTTAAAGCATTAAAACGAAATAAAACACAGAGAACCAACTAACACACTGCACGCGCACAATGCACGCACAGTGCACACACGAATCCGTGTCCGACATGACACGAGAGTTCGTGCAACTCTGGGAATCTCGTGTCAGTCATGGACACAACATGTGTGTCGAGTTTCGTGAGCCAAAGTGTCGTGTCCAGCTCGGAATCAGGCCCGAGTAGCAGGGCATGGATCCTGCCAGCGCGCGCGCGTGTGCGACCGTGTGTCCACGCGTCTGTGGCGACACGACGCGACACCAAAACATGCTCAGTACACAAGAAACACGTAAGCGAGAGTAAAACCTAATTTCCTATTCATTTACATTCCTAAAAATCACTCAAAATGCCCTTTGGGGCATTTCATCAAACAATTGCACCATGACACTGATACGTGTCCAAATAGGACACGAATCGGACTCAAAATCTAGGGTTACCTATTCCTACAGTTAGGTTAGGCCTAGGGCACCCTAGATATGCAATGAAATCAGAATTCTATGGTGTAGAATGAAAGTTACCTATATGTATCAAAATCCTCAAAAAACTCCAAATAGAGGTGTTCCTCTTGATAGCCAAACTCCTCCAATTTGCCCAAACTCTGAAATATCCTTACATAATCAGCAAGAACAGAAAAATTAGAATCTATAGCAATTGGTTTGGGGGAAAAAGGAGTTAAATAGGAATTTCTATGGATTAGCGAAGATGGAGACTCACCTCTTTTCAAACTTTGCAAAATTCTTAATGGAGGCTAGCCCTAACTTTGAGGAGCATTAAATAGAGGAGGGGATCATGTGGCCGGCCATGGGCTGTTAGAATAGGGCTAGGGTTCCATGGTGTGGGCTTATGGGCTTCTAAGGCTTAAGTCATTAATCATGACTTATGAAGTCACAAGCCATTCTAGCCTAATCAATTCCTAATCCCTCCAAATAAGTTCTAATGAGTTAATCATCACTAACTTAGGTCAAGCTAAGGTTACTTAACCCAACCAAGTAATCATGACCTAGGTTAGTCTCTAGGTTAGTCTCATAGTCAATACTAGTCAAAGTCAACTGTAGCACCAAAATCAAATATACTAAAAATCACCAAAAATCACATTAATTCTAATAAATCTAAATAATACATAATAATTCCAAATAATTCCCAAAATTTCAAAAATGACCAAAATACCCTCAAGCTAGAAAAGTGGTAGTGACATGTAAATCCAAACTTCCTAAATTCCTATTAAATCCATTTTTAATCCTTTTTGACCCAAATATTTTGCATGTGATTCTAATTATCCTCTACTTGCTGTTCATGAGGAGTAATTTCAATTTTAGAGCAATTTGGAGGATTTGGCTAGCAACGGGAACCGTTTGATTTGGGACTTTTTCTTGATCCTTGCAACCAATAGGTAAACCCTTCTAATTCCATTTTAATTCTATTTTTATTGCATGGTAGCCTAGATCTAGGTGTCCCCTAGCTATAGTGAAAGTTTGGTGTCGTTTGCATTAGGTTTCGTGTCCGTATCGGACACGTATCTATTTCCTAGACTAGGTGTTTGTTGAAATGCCACAACCAACTCTTTTTGCTATTTTTGAAAATATTTTTGATTGAATTCCTAGATCTAGGGCTTGTCTTTAGATTTGTGTCCTTTATCTGTGAATTTGGAGTCGTGTCGTGTCTACACGACGACACGAACACGCTGCACTGACCCGCGTGCGCTGTCCTGCTACACGGGGCCTAGTGCCCGCTGTACATGACACGTGGTGGTCTAATTTTTGGTGTCGAGGAGGGGGCACTGACTGACATGTCAGCCCCCAAGTCTCGAGTCTAATGGCGTCGTGTCGGACACGCAGGGTCGCGTGCATGGGGAATACACTATCGCGCGTACGCGTGCGTTGGCCCTCGGATACGGATCTCGTGTCCGTGATAGACACGATAGGGACACGTGGTAGGCTGCCTGGGGTGTAGCCCTATCCTAGGCGAACCCCCAGACACAAGCATATGTCCTAGTTTGCGTTGTGTCGTGTCCATGAATGCTGTGAACGCTTGCACGACGCTGTGTCCAGCTTCAGTGTTCGTGTGTGTTTTAGTGTCTTGGACACGAATGTGTCCACTTGGTTGGACACATACACATTGCTTGACACGTACACACTTGACACTATATTTACCAACCAATAATTTTGGTTATTAACTGTAAATCAGCTTTCGAATTTCATTTCCCCAATTTAACTGATACTTGTACACTGTTTTGTAATTTATGAATTTAAATGTGTTTTCAAACTAAATTCCCTGATTTAATTACCATGTAATTCATTTACATATGAATTAGATTACTTGAATGATTGGTTTCACGTTAGCTAGAAGATTAATTGGGATTTCGAATTGGTTGGGACTGGACTGAGGTGTTAACTGTTATACCAAACTGTTATGAACTGTCATTTGTTCTCTGTTTCCTGAGAACCATTCCCTAAGATTATGTGCACATCTCACTGATTTGTTATTACACTAAACTGTTATATAGACACACAAACCTATCTACAGATTTCTATATACACACACACAAATCATTTTTCCTGAGATTATACACACATTAACTACATCACTGATTTCAGTTTCCTGTTACACATACATTGTATTACACTGATTTTGACACACCTATCTAAATTGTAAATTTGGGAACTATTTCCTGAGATTAGCCACACTTGAATACCTGTTACACATTACACCCACACACACTCTCTATACTATGCAAAACTGAGACAAACTATAGCCATGTTGATTCCTATACACATACACTACCCTATCTATTGTTAGCTCATACACATCCACACTATCTTCCCATTTTCATGCTCACACACTCATACAATGCTCACACACAACATTATTTCTAATTTTCCCTATGACACTACACACACATTGATATATACTAGCCTATGGCATATATCACACAGACATGTTAGTTGGTACACCCGCACCCACACAATGTTGTATCACACATACACACATGCCATTTACCCCTATCACTATGTGTATATATATATGTATATATATATATATATATTTCTATATGCTTAAATGATAATAATGTGATATACACATATGTTTCCTATACTAAATTAATATATATATATATATATATATATATATATATATATATATATATATATATTGTGTAGGAATGTGTGATATAGACTATATGTATGGCACATAGCCTATGTCTCATAGCCTATGTAGATTCATAGGAGAGAGCCTATGTATATGGCATGTATACACCTGTGATTGTGTGTTGGTAGACTAGTATGGCCTTGTGATGTTGTGTGCTTGCTAGAATAGGCTGGCTAGGCTTAGTGAGACTTGTTTGGTTAGGCTTGACCTAGTTGACCTAGTTTGACTAGTGTAGTTGACTAGAGTTGACCAAGGGTTGACTTTAGCCTAGATTGACCCCAAACATCATGTAGATGCATTGTGGCACTCTATTTTACTATTCTAGACATGTAGTGACTTGTACTGTTCTATAGGAGCCAGACACCACTCCTCGAACAGTATATTCTCTTCTGATATTCAGGATACCAGGCGAGTACATTCTCTGATAATTTTATATCTTATTTAGGATTATATTTCTAGCTTTAGATTACTTTACTTGATGCTGACACGTTGGTAACACGGATTAGTACTATATGTATCTTGTCGTACGATGTTATCCCCTTAGCAGATACATCGGGTATTTCATGTTCGTGTACTTTATCATGAGCATCGTGTACTCCTTGTATTTGTGACATTCGTGTACAAATCGTGTGAAATCGTGTACTCTCATGTGCTCACATGACCTTCGTGTACATTCCTCATCGTGTGCAATAACATAACTTGACTGGATCCTTGTATATTGATTGGGGGCGGGGGAGTAGAAGTGGTTATGTACTCAATCTTGTAGCTTACTCGTGTATAACCTCTGTAGATTACTCGTGTACAACATCGTGTCGTTTACATAACCATATTGTGCTCTAAATCACTACTTACTTACAGTTCTTACCTAATATATATAGATATTTCTAGTTTACAAATATCTCTCATGTTTACATATACATCATGTTGTTCTTTCAGTTTCATGTATCTTACTGTCTAGCATGTTTATATTTCCTAACCAGTTATGATTTGTTGAGATGTATTGTGCTCGCTCCTGTCCTGACTGGATTTGTTGAAAATATTACAGAGGATGAGGCCAAGGCATTCTGTTCCATATATTACGGGACTACCCTAGAGGACTGCTGTGACCTGGACCAGCAGCAAGACCCCTTAGCAGTGGATGACACTCCTTTAGTCTAGCATGTCTTTTCATTGTATTTACACTCTATGGTTACTGTATTTGAGATTTGAGATGTTATCTGGATTTGTGATATCCTAGACACTTAGACTTCTATCTGGTTGTATCTCTATGGATTTATTTCATTATTTATAGATCGTTTTCTGCCTTAGATGTGATTGAGTCTGTATTTTGCTATGTCACCTCCATTCGGAGTGTATATACTGTACAGGTACCTCATATTGTTAGATTATTGACCTAGGACTGTATTCTACCGCTGACTATGTGGCGTAGGCTGGACGTACCCACTTTTCGTGCCCTTACTCTAGGGTGCGGGTCGTGACACGCACCGAGGTGCTCGCCTTTGCGATATCCAATATTCCATAGCGACTCGTGCATATGATGCACGTTTTATTTCAATTGTTCTAACTAGTGTTCGACAGATACTACGATTTATCTTCCGATCGGACCACGACCGTGGTGTCGATAGGTTAACTTAGCATACAATGATATTCTGACTTAGGCATGAAGGAGTAAAAAGAAGAGTCAATCCTCCCACCTTAACCCGATAGGCCTTGTTGTTTGCCGAGCCGATGCGGCTCGATTTCATATATGTTGCATGGCCAACTCTTCTAACTTAACCACTCGGACACTTCATGTTTTATTGAACTACTCGATCGATTCCGGCCTACCGTGCTTAAGTTCCAGCCCGTTGCAAGGCGATGATTTGGGTTTTGTGGACCCGTTGCGAATGAGGCAAAATGTCGACCTCTAATATTTCAGTTTAAATGGATAGCCTGCACATGAAACCAACTACAATCAATACTTGCATTGATTCGGACTTTCGCCTTGGTTGATTCGATTTCTTAGAATCTTTGAGCCATCTCAACGCACTTATCCTTCAGGGAAATGCGGCGCTTCGCATCGATTCAACTAGATGTATTTCTTTGGGACAATGCAACTCTTCGTAGCGACTTAGTTTGATACATTGCTCGGGAAAACGTAACTCTCGTATCGATTCGAATCGATACATTTGATTCGGTCAAAACGACATCTTTGAGTCAACGTCTCAGCGTAATGCGCCGTGCGGAGCGGGGCATTACAGAATATACCACTCAAAACAAGGTTCGTCCTCGAACCAAAATCAACACTCCGATTAAGTGTTTTATAGATCGTTTTACGATCTCGTCCCACCAATGTTGTTCTGTTTCACATTATCTTGCAAGCTTTTCATTAACATTTTAAAGTCTTCCCTGCAGCTCGATTTGAATTTGTATACAACTCGATTTGGATCCGTACCTATATTCAAGGCATCCCAAAGATATATGCATTTCGACCAAGTCCAGTAGTAGCAAATTGGAACAAAGATGACAGGTAATTTAAATCCTATGCTTACCATCTCGTACTCTCGATCGGACTTATCTTTAGCAACTGTTCTCGAAATTTTATCGCATACGTATATTCGATACATACGTGACTCATTCAATAAAGTCACCGCACGCGATGCGATTCAAAATCGCATTTCTTATTTCATATGTTTCGTATGGACTATCAATCCTATAAGTTGCGTCGAGCCGTCGCACATCCGATCACAACGATCCTTCGCAACACCTTGCGTTCGAATTCGCCACCCAACTATTTTTGAAGTCGGGCTATGCAACTTATCTCGATATAATCTCCTTTGTTGACTTGCAATGCATCAACATTCAGGGCTACGCCCGCTAGGTTACTTACCTAGACACCGTGCTTAACTTCTCCCGATACAACTTTAAATTGACATTGCACAAAGGCCACAATCTATTCGACACAACAGTTCACATCGAGGCGACGGTGCTCAAGACAATAATCACTTTGACTCAAAGTCTCTACGATGCATCTTACGTTCGATTCCTAACGAGTAGGAATTCACTAGCCAAATTCCCAACTTATCCGTCTCGCAACATCAGACAAAATTTTGATTCAAGCAAGCTCAATTGCAAGGTGAATCCAAATCTAACGACATAACTCGTAAGTCCTTCTCTTACCATTCCCTCTCGTGCATAGCACGATTCCCGCAATCGCCTATCCGAATCACCAAGTTTGTTGGTAAATTTCTTGTTCGATCGTCGACCAACATAACCATTCAAGCATTCATCCGACGAATACTCGAAATCTAGCTACATCATTCTCAATCGAAAGCTGTTCCAACAGTTTGCGATCGCCTAGACTTATCGTTAACATGCATCACACTATATTTGTTACCGATGCAATTTCATATGCGATATCGCATGGGTCATCTTACGGTCTGCAACATTCAATTTGATTTGGCGGTCAAGTCTTCTAGGGTTAGCTGCCCGGAAGCTACGCTCGATAATTGTGGATCATCATCGAAGGACAGTTTACTACGAACCATGCTATATCTTATTCGGAGCCAAATCACGTTCCAACAATTTCTATGCGACTACCCAATTTCGGACAAAACCATTTCTATCGGCGCAATTGATGAACAACTATCCTCTGAGTAAAGTCATGCATTACCGTCGATGATTCTGCTATTCACGAAGCATTTACTCGCATTGAGTTTGAGTCTATCTTATTTGGGGTCGATACACGAGATGTTATACGCATCGAACAGTCGTCGATGACTTATAGTCTCGTCTTGATCTATCACAAAGTTCATGATCAACCAGTTCGTTCATTCTCGTATTATTATTTACAAAAAATTTTGATAGTGCGAGGCACACTCTATTTTGTATTCTCACATCGTGCTTACGTTTTCTTACATATCGATCTCGATACGTCGTATCAATTTCGATAGTGTAAGGGGCGACTTTGATTCTGTTTCAACGTCGACAACTTGTAATGCATACGTCCAAGTTCTCCACAAACATTTTCGTACGTCTCAAATCATTTTTCGATTCGTTCCATTCCGTTATGCTTTGATCTCGTAACCGAGTTATCGATTATCCAACATCGAACCCTCGGGTTATACGATCATGCCCTCTAAGGTTTTGCGTATTTCAGTCGTACTCAAATGAGTTTCGCCGTAACCAATTATCTCTTAGGCACTATTCACCCGCATCAACCAACTCTTCACCGAAGTCGCACATCGTGCGATCCGATTATAATTCGCCTCGTCTAACATTTCTATCGAGATCACAAGTCGTACGATTCGATTACCATTTGCGTATTCTAACATTTTTATCGAGATCACAAATCATGCGATTCGATTATAATTTGTATCGCCCAACATTTTCATCGAGCTCGCAAGTCGTGCGACTCGTTTTTAAGTTCAAATTTTCCTTTCCCGTTGATCCGATTATTGCTTCAAAGCATAATCGTTCTGCTAGTCTCGATCGTTCGACTGACCCATAAATTTTTGTTCGATGTATCATTCATTGATACGAGTCCTGCCTTATCGTTCCAACCGATTTTCGAAGACATACCGTCATACAAATTTCCAATCGAGTCTCGGTACTCTCTCGTCTGTTGCGGACAAACCTTCCGCAATTCTCACAACGCGTCGATGCAATTCATCGCACAAGTAGTATATCATATACCACTCAGAATCGAGTCATTCATCGCATACGTGGTATGGCATATAGCACTTGGAAATTAAGTTATTTCCCTCACATTATACTTAGTATGAACCAACAATCTCTTTCGACTCACGATTTTCGTAGTGATCATGCTTGATCACAACCGTAACTTTGATTTTATCAAAATCTGACACAACTCGGTCAATGTTTTATTTGCCAACACAAGCTCGGTGTGCAACCGAACGATTCGTTCTATCGATCTATGATTTCAGTTCCTTCCGTTGCATCTCGTGCAACGATTTTACTTTGACACACATTGTACATCTTACAACAACTTATTTTCGACATTCATTGCACCTCGTGCAACGACTTATTTTTGACTTCTGTTGCTCCTTGTGCAACAATTTATTCTCGACTTTCAAAGTCAATGCTCAAATCCGTTCAACACATTCGATATTGACGTATTACTTTCATTGTAATGCATTATTTAAGTTTTCGCATTGGTGTAACCAATATTCACAACCCATTGCACATCGTGTATCATTTTATTTCTCATTCAACATGTTACATTGCAACAACAATATCTCAAATCGCATTTCATAATTTGTTGCACTTATAGCAACTAAAATTTTATGGCTCTTGCATTTATTGCAACGAAACGTTTCACAACTTTTTCTGCAATATCAAGTAAATTCGAAGTACTTGCGGCAACGTTACCCGACTTTGTATTAAACTTATTGTATGGAACATCCAGTGCGGCATCGAGTAGAGTCCAGAGAGATTTTGATTGGTGGTGGGCAACTCTTTAGAATTGAAACAAAGCAAATATCCTGAGAAAATTGAGCCCAGAGCTCTGATACCAATTTGTCACGCCCCAACCCGGAATCACCCGGATCATCATCCTCGAAGGGGGGCGTGATGCCGCACGAGCCTGGAGTTGTGCTCGTGCAAGGCAAGATAACAAGTTCTCAAATGGTTATCTTTGAGTTGATATTAACAACGAAAGGAAAACAGAGTATACGAAACAATTCTCTTTATTGATATTCGAACTGAGATTACAAAGGCTTTCGATAGCCCAACAATATATGCCAGATTGGCTACAACACTCAGGTTCTCTCTTACCCATAAAGGATTTCACCGTTCCATACATCATTCCTTCTATATCTCGGCCGCATCAATCCTGTTGCAAGTTCAAGCGTCAATGTGATCGCACGCTTCTGTACGCTTCGGCATTCGAAGCCTCAACGCATTCAAGCGAAGCTTCCCCATGAGCAATCCATTCCCTGCACCCTGCATGAAAGCTGGTGGGGGATCAGTACGTTCGTCCTCGCATGTACTGACGAAAAGACCAACTTTCTAAACCGATATTTTAGTATTTATGTTTAATCATGCAACTTAGCTTATGATCTTGCTATATTCTCCTTAGGGTCGATTTCATGGCATATTCGAAAGCGGTAAAGCATGTTATCATGGCAAGCATGTTATTCGAATTGAATAGGCAAGCAAGCAATCTCGTGTTTGTTTCGTAGCACGACTTATTACCAAGTCGATGCACTCTGTAACTCCCCAGTCCCAAATACGTAGGACCGAGTACGTGAACATGCCAGCTGCACATATACGAAGAATACTCTAATATATGGAATCCTCATATATGCACATAAGCTGTAAATAAAAATAATCACAGGCCAGAATAACGTATCTAATCTCATCACAGCTCAACACAGAAGATAATAAAGTCCAAGTGAATAAATAAGAGTAACAAGAGGTAGCCGGGTGAACATACTCACTCCAAACAGCTATAAAAAATATTCTCACAAGATCGGAGTCCAACCTCCGCAAAATAGAAAGAAAAGAGATGTAAAATAATATCCACTAATGTCTCAGATATAGAATAGACTAGAAATCAGTAGTGACTGCCTCGTCATCAATGTAGGATAGCTCCAATGTCGCTCCGTACTCCTGTGGAATATCGTCTATACCTGGAGAGATAACCAGGTCCTCAGGGGACATAGCAAGATGCAAGAAAACACCATGCCATATAAATTGTGATAATATAATAAGAGAAAAGGTATGCATGCAATCGGGTTCCTGACCATTCTACTGTGAATATACAGTTGAGATACAATCCTTCGACGCATGAGCCCTGGCTGTAAATAGGATCGGCATAGTTTCCATAGAGGATACCAGGGGCCTACGTCCATAACGCTCGAGAAGCGTCAGAGGGCACCATGTGTAAGGGGCTATGTCCATAACGCTCTGGGAAACGTCAGAGGGCGCCTGGAGCCTGCGTCTCCGGAGGAGCGCACAGGTAATCATGGAAGTGTAAAGAAGCCCATACGTCAGGTATTGTTCTCCCCACCCAATGCCTAGTATCATCATATCCATGACTGATATGAACCTCTAGTAACCGCCAAGTCTTCTAACATGCAATACTATTGGCAGTTATTCCTATTCGTCGCATGCTCCATACGTATCGGTGGCCAGCCGACTACGCGGAAACGTGTCCTACATGTGATTCACATCACGTGATACAACAAGTGTCAAGGCCATATGAGATATACCAATACCTCAACATCAATGGGTGGTCAATAAGCTAAGTCAATGCAAGAGAATAAATAAAGCAAGAAAAACAACCAATAGAGTCGCTTGCACCCAAGTGTGACTTGAACGCACAGTTTAAATATCACGAAACAAAATACTGAAAATAACAACTGAAAATAAGAACATAATAATCACAGAGTAAGGTGGCAAGGTATCTTGCCTGCAGTACGAGAAGGGCAAATCCAAGAGTAGCAAGTGTCAGCACCAAAACTCACAAGTCACAGATGACTCCAAACGCTGAAACAAACATCAAAATGATCTCGGTGAAGAAGATATACCTAGGAAACGCCTGTCCAAAAGTCAAATTCTGGAACAGGGGTAAAATCGTAATTTCGGGTCAAAACGATGTCCGCCGTTGGATCCACTTTGCACCGAAATGCATGCCAAAGTCTACGGTCTCTAAAGTCGTCAAACTACAAGTCTACGATTTCAGTTTGAGGAGAGGAACTCAACGGTATGTCCAGTTTTGGATTTCGAGGAGCCGTGCACAAATTCGCCCGTTTGAGTGGGTCGCGGGCCCGCTAAAAATGGGTTTCGATTCGACCTTCTCAGAATCGAACCAAACTTGGCATGCAGGACCAGAATTTCGATCTAGACCTGTTGGAGCAAGTTTCATCTCGATTCGACGACTGTACACGAAGTTATGGGCAAGTTTGCAAACCGCCGATACGGGGGTATCTCGACGGATACACGTTGGTTTCGTCGCGCACGCACGACGAAACTGAGTTCCGTCAGTTACCACACATCCGCAACGTCCATATGCGCCTTTCGATGCGTATAGCGCGCGACCACGTCGCCCGATTTGTCTGGGCGTACGTCGTATCGGACAAAATTTCAGAATTTTTGTGATTTAGAAACCAGTTTTTCCGACAACTTCACATACAGATTTCTTCCTACATAAAAACCGAAACTTCGATCCACAAGTTGCGTTCTACTCTTGGTTATATTGTCTTCACATTTGTTCAGTTAGTTTTACAAAACAGTCGGAGAATCGCCAAGATTTTGGCTTCCAAATATGGGTTTGGGACTGCTCTGAAACTGTTCTGTTCCGACAGTTTTTCGGGAATTTGGGTTCGAAATACCGAGCAATATGTGGGGTTTCGCTCGATTCTATCAGAAGGGTTTTGAAGAGGGTTATGTCTACTGCGCATAGCATTCGATAGATCAAACTTTCGTCGAACAGATTTAAAGAAATCGGAATTGGAAGATGGGTACCTGAGTTTTTCGAAATCAGAGTATTCTCTGATTACTGTCGACTCCGAGCGGTTGGATGGCGATCCGAACGTCGGCAACGACGGGCAGGAGATCAACAGTGAGCGCGGGGTGTGGGGGAAGGTTGGTGGCCTTGGGTCGAAAGGTTTTGGATTATGAGAGGGGGTTAGGGTTTCGGTTTCGATGAGCGGATTTATATACTGCCGCTACTGCTAATTCGAATAGGACTAATACTAAGGCTCGGGTTGCAAGTATTACAATTGCAGTTGGGCTGCTAAGTCCCAACATAGGGGTGTGGGGTCGGGCCCACCCCTTTGCAACCACTGGTGCGTTCAAAGCTATTAGGGGGGTTGGGTATTAGGAATGGTAGCAGCTAAAGCTGCTTTCAATTACAATAGGGGGGTCGGCTGAGGAGGACCGGCCCACGTGGCTGGTCCCCTCCAATCATTTTTTTTAACAAACAGTAATTTTATATATATATATTTTTTAACAAACAGTAACTTTATATATATATATATATATATATATATATATATATATATATATATATATATATATATATATATATATATATATATACTAAGCAAGCAATAAACTCCTAAAAATTTACCAATAAATTTCCTAAAATTCTAGAATTTATTATATACCTTATTTAATAGAAATATTAACAGCACACATATAATATATACACACATGCATTTATATTTACGTACACATACCAAATAAATTCTCAATATTACAAAAAAAATAATTTTTAAGGCACTAAAATAATTAGGAAATATTGGGGGTTTACACACTCGCCCTTGCACTGATGCAAGGTGAATATGCCCTATTCCTTCCCTGTCATGTTATAAGTGCTCTCTAAGCAGGATCTATGTGTGTGGGACACATATGTGCCTGCACTTTCGACCCATCGTTCCATAACTTTATGAAAGTCTTGGCGTATCCTTGCCTGAATGGACTAATGGAATTTCTCTTTTTCCTTTTTTCTTTTCTCTCTTTCTTTTCTTTCTTTTTTTTTCTCTCTTTCTATTCTTTCTTTCTTTTCTTTCTTGAATTGGGTAGCCCGGCGCCTCTCGTAGTGGGTTGTTGTCCCAATTACGGAGAGCTACCGCTGCATACCATTATTTACGGCTTTTCATATCTCGCTAAGCGGTCGCTAATCATCTTACGGATGTGCGCCTATCAAAGATTATATCCCTCCTAGGCCGAATGGTCCCGGTGCCCCAGAGCAGCCCGTTCGGAGGGAAAATTCCGTGCACGGAAGATTATCACAATTATCTCAAGTCCATTCGACCAAGCAATGCCCTAACATTCAAACGACCAAACATAGTCTTGAGTCTGAGACTCAGACTTTATCATCTGGTATTTCTTCCATTAACTTTCTATGTTCTTACATTTCATACTTCGTTTCAATGTTCAATGGCATCATGCCTCAACTCAATGTTCGTCAACCGAACGATCCGAAGGTCCCGAATACCTTTTGAGGCATCATGCCACATCTGACAATTCCGTTACGTTCATGCCACAACTGTATTCTTTTGCAACGAAGCCATCTTTTATGATCTTGTATACGTAAGCACGTTTTGACACATTTATTATCTTTTCTTCGCGTCGTGCACTTGCTGCACGTATCGAAGCCATATTTTTATGTTTTATGCCTTTGTGTTCAATATTCGTGGCTTGCACGCTAGGGCGCTCGCCTATTGTCTTTCAATATTCTAGCCTTCTAACTCGTGCGCGAAGGCACGGAATGGCTCGTGCACGAAGGCACTCGCCGAATACAGTTACCCATGTTCTTGCAGCTTGCGCACCGAGGCGCTCGCCTTTGCGATATCTAATGTTCCATAGCGACTCGTGCATATGATGCATATTTCATTTCAATTGTTCTAACTAGTGTTCGACACACACTACGATTTATCTTCCGATCGGACCACGCCCGTGGCATCGATAGGTTAACTTAGCATACAATGATATATTCTGACTTAGGCATGAAGGAGTAAAAAGAAGAGTCAATCCTCCCACCTTAACCCGATACGCCTTATTGTTTGCCGAGCCGATGAGGCTCGATTTTATATCTTTGTTGCATGGCCAACTCTTCTGACTTAGCCACTCGGACACTTCTTGTTTTATTGAACTACTCGATCGATTCCGGCCTACCGTGCCCAAGTCCCAGCCCATTGCAAGACGGTGATTTGGGTTTTACGGACCTGTTGCGAATGAGGCAAAATGTCGATCTCTAATATTTCAGCATAAATGGATAGCCTGCACATGAAACCAACTAAAATCAATACTTGCATCGATTCGGATTTACGCCTTGGTCGATTCGATTTCTTAGAATCTTCGAGCCGTCTCAACGCACTTATCCTTCGGGGCAATGTGGCGCTTCGCATCGATTTAACTCGATGCATTTCTTTGGGATGATGCAACACTTCACATCAACTTAGTTCGATGCGTTGCTCGGGACAACGTAACTCTCATATCGATTTGCATAGATACATTTAATTCGGTCAACGCGACATCTTTGAGTTAACGTCTCAGCATAATATGTCGTACGGAGCGGGGTATTACAGCTTGTAGTTAGGAGGGCAAGTAGCATTCTTCCATTCAGGAGGGTAAGATTAAGATACCCCATCTTCTGAATCACGTCTTTGCCTGAGATGGTATCGAAACGGGCAACAAGAGAATCAATTGCATCATGTTGATTGAGCAGTTATTGAGAAATGGCTGCTGTACGGTTGTCAGGCATCGTTGGTGAAGGACCACCCACAGCATTTGTAAGATTTGGAGGAGGCACAACGGAATGATAGACCTTCTGTAGTGAAGGAGGTTTGTTGCTATGAGCCGGACTAACGTGTACTGAGATATTTTGTTGAGGTAGAGGAACAACCCCAGCAGCTTGGACCGCCATGATACTGGTAAGCATATCAGTGATCTTGGCAAATGCTGTTTCAAGACCCTCTAGCCGTTTGTTGGTCTGATCACTAGCTTCTTCAGGTCTCTCTCCATCCGCCATGTATATAGATAACATGCGAGGACGAACAGAGGAAACAGTACAACTGGTGCTGATACTGTCTGTCTCTGAGTTGAAAAGTCCTTCGTCTTCAGGTAGGGGAGGTAGATAGTCACCATCAGACTCGGAGAGATCATCGTTATCTGAAAGCCTACACCCGGTGTGAAGGTCATCTGCTTCAGACTCTGAGGGTATACTACCCCCAGCTGAAGGATTATCACCTCCAGCTTGGGAGTCCTCATTATCTATACAGAATCTCATCCTCGACCGAGTACCCATAAAGACTCCTTCAGATGTGACATCCTGCTGGCTATCTGTTGGCAAACTTCTTCTTCTTCTGTTCGCAGAACTGAGAGAAAAAGTTAGGTTCGTGGTCCACCTTCTTTGATTGGGGCTCCTGTAAGGGGGACCCATAAAGCATATTGGATGAAACACACAGCGGCTTTTCATCGTCAGAGCGATACAGTCATCGAAATACGTACCGCCTTTGAGGCACTCTTGTTGCTTTGGAGCAGCAACAATTAATGACAATACTGGTGCATGGATGTACGCCATGAATTATTGTATCCTCCCTCGCTTTACGCTTATGATTTATCATGTTGCGTAAGTCAGCGGAAGGGAGTTTTGCCTTAAAACCCATGTCACATGCATCGTCGAGCTTTGCATATGGGTTTGTAAGGAGAGTTGGCACATCCGAACTTAGTTCACGTGCAGGGGCAACCCCCACACCTAAGTTATATGATGACCTTGAAGACAGCCCCGTGCTACACGCATTGGGGCCTGTCTTTTTGCTGTAGGCGCCTAGACCATGGAGTCTGCCTTTGGGCGCATGCTTCCCAGGAGTCTTGGCAGTATGCCTAAGCTTCCTCGATGTGGGCGCATAGTATAGGTCAACAGAGCTTGGGCGCGTAGCCTTGGGCACATGACCCTGGATGCATAATCTGTCTAAGACAGAAGTCTTCTGGCTAGAGTTATGCGCCCACACACCCTCTTGGGAGCATAGCTTTGGGCGCATGCTTGGTGAAGCAACATTGTTTTCTTCTAGTTTTGCCTCCTTCGTTTGTGAGCCTCGTTGAGTTTGCCCAAAGTGTCGAACACTTCGATTCTTGGCATCATAGTACTTTCCTTTGCCATGTCTCGATCATTGAACACTCTGTTGTTGGTTGCACAAGAGAGAAGTCACTGGGCTAGTAGAGCCCGGAACGGTATGAGCCTTCTTCATTTGTGGAGCTTATGTGGCAGAGCTATACAGCCACATGGTAGAGTCCTTCGGTTGCATATCTTCTATGAAACCGGAAGGATATGCACCACGAGCCTTCGGAAGCCAAGTCTTGCGAGACTTGTTTGGCTTCACTGATTTTGAGGGAGTAGAGCCGTCACTCGGGAGCATCTCTTCGAACGCCTGCTGATCGAACTTCACGATCAACATCTTCTAAGTGCTCCCCACTTTGTTGGTATCAGATTGCATCACCACTTTTTCGTCAGAGAAAAAGGTAGTCCCCAGCAGAGTCTCCATTTTTGTGGACACACACAAAAAAGAAGAAAAAATGCTGTCTTTTCTTATTGGCGCATGGCACCGCAAATCGAGTACGCCTGAGAGATCCTGCACTGAGGATCCCCAAGTACAAAAAGAATTCTGGGGAATGGGACGATGGAGATCGAGCGGCAGTTGCTCCTTTACTCTGTTGACACTCCGATTACAAAAGTGAGAGAAAACCTAAGAAAATTGCTAACTCTCGGCTCACTGGCAAGAAGTGCAGCAATTTGTCTCTTGAAAATGCTCTCCGTTTTGTGCTTTGAAGAGGTATGAGACCCCTTTTTATAGTCATTTCTGTGCTGGAATGATGTTATTCGTCCACATGAGAAAATATATTAATTTTTATGTGGGCGCATAGTCCTGCTTTGGGTTCATAGAGTGTAGGCGCATACAGACTGCGTGATCGTGGGTTGATCGTGGGATTGACGTGGCCGCATGCTTTGGTGCACAACTGGTCGTGGAGACTGACGTGGCCGTATGCTACGGTGTACGATTGATCGTAGATTTGACCAAGTTGGGGCTGTCCTGACAGGGCGCATAGCCTGAAACAGCATTATGTGCCCCTTCTGGAGGAGTCTAGAGTGGGCGCATGGGCGTATAGCCTGCTTTTGTGACTTGGGCGCATAGCTTGCTGTGGTGACATGGGCGCATAGCTTGATCTGGTGACTTGGGCGCATATGACTTATCTAGCTTGGGCACATATGACTTCTCTGGCTTGGGCGCATATGACATCTCTGGCTTGGGTGCATGGTTGTCAAGACTGCTAAAATATTTATGCTCCTACAGCAGCCACTTTGGTTCAACCCAGAATCGCAGCCCCTTCGGTTCAACCAAAAGTGCAACTCCCTCGCTTCAACACAGAAGCGTCCAATCCAGAAGTGCAGCCCATTCAATAGCTCCTTCATCCGACACCTTGTTGCCTCAGCACAGTCAGCTTGTCATCCGAAAACACAGTGACTTCGTTATCTCAGCACATTCTCTTCATCGTCCTAAGGCGCAGTGACTCCATTGCCTTAGCACAGTCAGCTCATCGCTCGAAAGTACAGTGACTTCGTTGCCACAGCACAGTCTCATCGTCGCCCTAAAGCACAGTAACTATATTGCCTTAGCACAGTCAACTCGTCACCTAAAAGCACAGTAACTTTGTTGCCTCAGCACAGTCTCCTCGTCGCCCTAAAGTGCAGTGACTCTGTTGCCTTAGCACAGTCAACTCGTCACCCGAAAGCACAGTGACTCTATTACCTTAGCACAGTCAACTCGTTGCCCAAAAGTATAGTGACTTCGTTACCTCAGCACAGTCTCCTCGTCGCCCTAAAGCGCAGTGACTCCATTGCATCAGCACTGTCAACTCATCACTCGAAAGTGCAGTAACTTCGTTGCCTCAGCACAGTCTATCCGTCGCCCTAAAGAGCAGTAACTCTGTGGCCTTCGAAGCAGTAGTCTCCTCGCCGCCCAAAAGTGTAGTGACATAGAAACCTCACCAGAAGCACAGCTCGTATAGACACACAGCTCTGTGAGTTGGCACCATTCCACGTCGCGACTCTAACATTTATGTATTTTTAGATATCATCTAATCGATTTATTTAAACCGTCGCTCCTAAGATAAGAATAAAGTTTGGTTCTATTGATAGGGGCAATATCCTATTGGTTTATTTAAACCACTGCTCCTAAAGATAAGGACGAAGTTTGTTCCTGTGGACAAGGGCAATATCCAATCGGTTTGTTTAAACCGTGGCCCGTAAGATAATGACAAAATCCAACTTTATTTTTATGAGCAGAATCCACTCGGGTTCATTCGATCAAGATTATCAAGTAATAAACGCACGCCTTGTGTAGTTTATGCAGTTATGTTGATAATTACCCGAGATCTTGATGGAAGAGAATCTCAGCGTCCGCCGTATGTCAGCTCAGCCGCCTCCTCCACCATGCAGTCACTACAGATTCTCTCATATCTCCACGCGTAGTGCTCCTGTGCGTCAGAAAAAATCCTTATGCACATCGCATATGTGCTCACCTATAAATAGAAGAAGTTTTCCTTCGATCGGAAGACTTAGGCAACTTCGGCATCTTCTTGATTGGCAACCTAGAGTTTCACTCACAAGCACCAGAAAGTCAAAGCAAGTTCAACTTGTCATCAGATCGTCAACGGAGTAAAGGAGCCGCTGCAGTGCTCGATCTCCACCGTCATACTTCCCTAGAAATTTTGTACTTAGATCTCCTGTTTAGGAATCACTTGTACTCTTTTACACGTTTAATATACAAAAATTTCGTATAAGTAGGGCTGCAAACGAGCCAAGCCAAGCCAAGCCAAGCTTTTGTAAGCTTGAACTTGGCTTGAGTAGAATTAATCGAGCTCAAGCTCGAGCTCGAGCTTGATAATTTTTTTATTTTAGAGTTTGAGCTTGGCTTGAGCTTGTTTATATTAAGCTTGAGCTTGGCTTGGTTTGAGCTCGAGCTTGGCTTGATAAGTAAGCTTGATTCAAGCTTGATAAACAAGCTTGATAAGCTCAAAATCATGCTCGTTAAGCTTGATTTCAAGCTCGCTCAACTTTATTTCAAGCTCATTAAGCTTGATTTCCAGCTTAACAAGCTCGATTTCAATTTAGTTAGGTTTGAATTCAAGTACCTATAATATTAACAATTTATTTATAAAAGTTTAATTAAAAACATTCCTTAATATCAATTATTAAGTGTTTGCAAAAAACAAAAAGTCTTATTACAAACTTAGAAAAAAATACAAGAGTACAATTGATTTCTAGGGAAGTACAACTATAGGAATCTGATCAGAAGACGATCACTTTATCCCTTGGATGATGTGATACCGAAGACACGAGCCTCTGGAGGATACGACAGCACTTTAGCAGGAGATTATGATCTTTCTTGATGCTTTGAGATTGAATTGAAACTATATTTATAGATTTCTTGAAACAACTATTTAGCAGTTATTCTGGGTTGCGCACGCTTCAGGTTGCGCGCCTCCTGTTTACTTGTGCAAACGGTTGCACTAATTGCTGTGGACGCATGGCATCGTTTGATTGAGATGTGCGTGGTCGTGGACAGTATAATAGGCACGTTCTGCGAAGTTAGTGGCTTGTGCGCTATGTCACTCTGTTCTGAACACTGTTTGATCACCTTGCACGAGCTTCATCAGGTTACGCGTGGGCGTAATATAACAACCTACACGAGCAGTTTACACCAACTACTATAGACGCGTGGCATCGTTTGATTGAGATGCACGTGGTCGTGGGCAATGTAGTGGTCACGTTCTGCGATGTTTGTGGCTTGCGCTCCACGTCACCCTGTTTTAAAATAAGAGTTGATCAAGTGGCGCCAACTTGTCAGCCTGCACATGGGCGCAACTCAATGACCGACGCCTTTGACTAGGTCTTCTGTGCTATACTAATTAATTCTCGTGCCACTTAATGACTTGTGCGAACCAGCTGTCAGCATTAATTACATGCTGACAAATTCTTCTCGAGCGCCGCGTTTTGCGGGATTCGAATGGATTTTCCTTAATCTTTGTGCTGTCAGTTGTCAGGTAATAAAGATGCGTTACAGCTTTTCAAAGAAGTACGCCACATGGCGCTCGCGTAACCTGACTCCAGCACAACCAGATGTTGGCACAATCAGATGCTGCGCAACTTAATGATTTGGCACAACATAATAATTTGGCGCCATCTGATGATCGAACACTTTAATGGGTGGCACATCTTAATTTTTAGCCTCTACAAGACCCCCTTCAAAGTTTTCGAAACTTGAAAATACTTCAAAGTTTTGAAATGCTTTGAATTATGCTAGTTTTGTTTGGATTGCGCCAGTCAACTGTTCAACCAAAACTTCAAATTTTAAGCGTTAGTTGAGCAACAATTTTGAAAATAGTTTTTAAGCTATAAATAGCCAACTAAGAGAACTTTTAACTTTTTATCGAAAGTTAATTCTCTTAAACTCCCTCATCTTCTTCTTTCAAGCTCTCGAAGCTCTCCCGACGATCGTCAAATGGCGCCAAAAAAGTCTGCCGCAGCCAAGGAAAAAGCCATTGCTGAATCTTCATCCTGTGCACCACCAATGAAAGCGCCTCAATATGCACCACCGTCATCAAGGACTGAAAGAGCCAACCCGACACTTGAAGGTGAACATCGATTGGATTGACCAATTCTTTTTAGGGTTTTGGTTGATTTGTGCGTTTCACAACGTGTGCTACCTCTTTTTAGAGTGTGGGCGTACCTCACAACTTGTGCCTTCTCTTTTTAAAGTTTGGTTGCTATTCACAAACTATGTTGCACGATTTTCAAATTCGTACTTTCTGATTTTGTGCAAAATGCACATAAAAAGTAGTGCAACTTGAAATCATATGCAATACAGATGTCGCACATTGTAGATACTGCACAATACAACACAGATACTGTGCGCAATGTAAATATCGCACAACATAGATGTTTGCAAAGAACAAAATGTTTTATTACAAACTAAGAAAAAGACTACAGGAGTACAATTGATTTCTGGAGAATTACAACTATAGAAATCTGATCAGAAGACGATCACTTTATCCCTTGGAAGATGTAATATCGAAGACACGAGCCTTTGAAGAATGCAGTAGCACTTTAGCAGGAGATTATGATCACTCTTCATGCCTTGTGATTGATTTGAAACCCTATTTATAGAGCTCCTGAAATAACTCTTTAGTAGTTATTCTGGATTACGTGCGCTACAGATTGCGTGCGCCATGTTCACTTGCGCAAACGGTTGTACTAACTGCTATGGACGTGTGGCATCGTTTGATTGAGATACACGTGGTCGTGGGCAGTGTAGTGGGCATGTTCTACGAAGTTAGTGGCTTGTGTGCCACGTCACTCTGTCTTGAACACCATTTGAACACTTTGTACGTGCTTCATCAGGTTGCACGAGGGCGCAATGCAACAACCTGCGCGAGCGGTGTACACCAACTGCCGTAGACACGTAGCATCGTTTGATTGAGATACGCGTGGTCGTAGGCAGTATAGTGGGCACGCTCTGCGAAGTTGATGGCTTGTGCGCCACGTCACCCTATTTTAAAATAAGAGTTGATCAAGTGGCGCCAATTTGTCAGGCTGCACATAGGCGCAACTTAACAACCGGCGCCTTTGACTAGGTCTTCTGTGTTGTACTGATTAATTCTTGCACCATTTAGAGACTTGTGTGAACCAGCTGTCAGCATTAATTACATGCTGACAAAGTCTTCTCGAGCGCCACGTTGTGCGGGATTCGAAGGGATTTTCCTTAATCTCTGTGCTGTCAGTTGTCAGAGAATGATGACGCCATTACAGCTTCTCGAAAAAGTGTGCCACGTGGCTCTCGTGCAACCTGACTCCAGCGCAACTTGGCGTAGGCGCAACCTGAAGGTGCACAACTTGTTTGTTCGGCGCAACATAATATTTTGGTGCCATCTGATGATTGAATGTTTTAATGGGTGGTGCATCTTAATTTTTAGGCTCTACAAGACCCTCTTCAAAGTTTTCAAAACTTGAAAATACTTCAGAGTTTTGAAATACTTTGAATTATGCTAGTTTTGTTTGGATTGCGCCAGTCAATGTTCAACCGTCATAATAAATTTCTTCTCAGAAACATTCGATCTCCTGTTCGTCTTCCCAAGTTGTATTGATGATGATCAGTTTCCCATGGGAAATATGAAGCGTTGGTTGGTCATATATAAAGGGAGAGTTCCTTGTATTCATTCCTCACTTTTGTACATCCATGGCACCTAAGAAGAAGGAGATGGCGACCGACATTAATGCCGAAGTGAAAGTTCAGGAGACAAAGCCTGACACTGCGCCTATGGTCCTGTCCGAGGCTGATCGATCGCTGCGAGCCAACAGTTTCTTAGAATGCTTTGGACTGACCCCTGCAGTCTTTGATCGTCTGAACAGTGGTCCTTCGTCCTCTTCTGAAGAGCGCGTAGAAGGATTTCTTTGTCTGATGCGTCGTTCAGGGATTCGTGATATGCGCGAGTTAGGCGCTTCTCTTTGCCAAGCTGGTGAAGAAGACGAGAAGAAGTAATGGTTTTTGTAGGGGGCCGCTTTTTCTTTTGTCTTTTGTGCGACTTATTTTGTAGGGGCCTATTTTCCCTATGTAATAAATGAAAATTTTATTTTTGGCGCCCTTCTGCAAATCTTTTTGTGTGATCTGTTTAATGGTACGTGCCAATGCACCATTTTGACCAACTCAAATGTTTGTTTTTTCAAAGAACACGTGGCAGTTTTTGTGTGGTTTGAGCACCTTTTGTTTAGGTCCTTCCCGAGATAGGCTCCTAGAATGACGCGCCCGTTCATATCTTCTAAGCTCTTTAAATAGTTGATAGAAGAAATCAAAAAGAAATGTCCATGAACTTTTTCTTTTCATTTCTTCCTTCTGTTGATGGTGATGGTTCTTCACAGAAACCCCTCGGCGGTCAAGAGTTCAACGTTCGTGAACCTTTCTGCGCCACCAAAATTCGATATTGTTCTTCTGCATACCACATCTTCGGATGTTGGTTTGCCGTGCTTTATATCATCGACTTTCTTCCACACAAACATAGTTGATTTTGATGTTATGTTCCAACAAAGAACCAGTAGTTTTTATACATGAACGCCATTCATGAATTGTTGTTTAACTTGCGCTACCACTTTTTTACTTGAGACTGTTTTGAAGACAAGCGCTGATTTGTAGAAATGAGGCACATATTGTAGATGTCCGCCTGAAATTCTGAGAAAAGGCGTGCACTATAATCTAGTGCCTGACTTCGGTCATAGGCGCATGTTGTAAATGTGTGCCTGAAATTCTGAGAAGAGACGCGCACTGCAATCAAGTGCCTGACTTTGGTCAGAGGCGCATGTTGATCATAGGCGCCTATAGGCTGACTCTGATGATGTGCGCCTGTTGATCAAAGGCGCACAGTTTGATAGATTTTGCTAATTTTTCCTTCTTTGTTGATATTTGTAGAAGTCTAGTTGGCAAGCTTCTTCGGAACTGGCATCGGTGACTTGGATGTTGTGGGGGGCATTCTTCTGACACTCACATCAGACAGCTCATGTGATTCTGACGCTCAAATCAGACAGCTCAGGACTCTCCATGTTTTAGAAGGGTCTTCCTCAGATAGTAGGAAGGGCATTTATACATGAGAGTTGGACGGTGGAGAGACAGAATTAGGAAACGTATCACGAGGGTGATCTCATTCCTAATTCTCATAACGGGTCGTCTCTTCTCCACCAGTTGTATTGACAGCAGCTTATCATTGAGCTGCTGTACTCTAGGGTTCTCCTCTCGTCTGTCTGAGAGAGAAGACCAGAGTTAGTTCCGTTGTCTTGCTTGTTGCTTCAGGTCGAAACGACAAAGAACTGGCTTCAATAAGAAGATGCAAAGATGTAATAGACCTTTATTTATTAGATTTGGAATGAAAATCTAAGATGTAATAGATTTCCATCAAGATGTATCTATGTTTTTAAAGAAGGAATAAAGAATGATTTTCTCTTCTTTATGATTTGATTTTGATGTGATGATATAGAAAATAGAATCCAGAGGTTATGTGGATGTGAATTCATTTTTCTATAAATGATCTTCAAGTCCGTTGGGACTTTTAAGGACAGAATATCGTGTCTAAAAAGCTAATATCTGCGATAATACGGATTTATCATAAAGAAAAGATATCTTTCAAAACAACTGGGTTTCAAAATACATAATTGATAATTTGGATAAGCTTTGCGAGGGGATTTTGAGTATTGATTATCTTGTGACTTATTTACGAAAGAGTAAACAAACGATAATAAATAAAATAGAAATGAAAAGACTGATGAATAGGCATGCCTTTTCAAGGAAAGGCTGCTTTGATTTTCGAAATAAATAGTGAATGAAGATATTTTCATAAGACGAACGAGCATGCCTTGTCGAGGAATGGTTGTCTAGATTCCTGAGACAGAATGTTTGGCTTTCATCTGCCTTTAAATAGTGTAGAACTTTTCTGAAAACATCATTCACTCCTTTTTTTTCCTTCACAAATGTCTTCAGAAGAAATGGCTAAGGAGATGGGAGTTATCCCGAAGATCGAAGCCGACCTCGGCACTCCTTCTGACGAGCCTCTGCCGCCTACTCAGCCAGAAATTGGAGAAAGCTCGGCTGTCACTGGACAGAAGCAGGAGGATATTCTTGCCAAGCTGGTGGAGCCTAGGAGTACTGCCGAGGAAGAAGCTCTGAGGAAGGCTGCTTGCGAACTGCTGGTGTCATTGAAAAATAATGTCTTCCAGCTTCTTGCGAAATATGTTTTCAATCAAGAGGGCTCCGGTCCTCGTTAATTTTATGTATTTCCTTCTGTTTTAAATTTATGCAAATAAAAAGGAATTTTATTTACATTCTGAGTCTCTGTGTTGATATTTATTTTTTTTTCTTCAAACATAATATTTTTTGAGAAATTTGTCATTAATGGGCATCATGGCGACTCGACCATCCATACCAGTCAATTGATATGCTCCGTTGGAGAAAACTTTGCTAACAATGTAAGGTCCTTCCCACTTCGCTTCGAATTTGCCTTTGCTCATGTGCGTCATAGTCATAGGACGTCTGACGGTTAGAACTAATTCTCCTTTTTGAAATATTCGGACCTTGACTTTACGGTTGAAGGCTCTTGATAGACGAGCTTGGTACTCAATATGTTGTTGAGCTAGGAGCCATTTCTCGTCAAGCGCTTCAAGATCCTGAAGTCTCAAGCGATCATTGTTTTCGGTTGTTAGTTCATTGGCAATGGCAATCCTTAGGGAAGGGATATGAATTTCCAATGGTAAGACAGCCTCGCATCCGTACACTAAAAAGAAAGGTGTGCAGCCTGTATGAGTACGTACAGTAGTACGGTAAGCCCATAGACATTCTCCAAGCTTCTCACTCCAGTTTCGTTTGTTGGTAGAAACAAACTGTTTGAGGAGTTTGATGATGGTTTTGTTAAATGCTTCTGCCAACCATTTAGCTGCAGGATTGTAAGTTGTAGAAGCAATATTATTGATCATGTTATCATCGCAGAATTGGGTAAACTTCTGACTGATGAATTGTGGCCCAATATTGTGAATGATTTGTCGAGGAACACCAAACCTATAAATCACATGATGTTTGATAAAGTTGATGATGCTGCTTGTCTTGACCTCAGCTAGAGGTATAGCTTCAGCCCATTTTGAGAAGTAATCAGTTATGGCTAATATGAACCGATGTCCTCTAGACGAGGGAGGGTTGATATGACCGATGACATCCATTCCCCAAGCTTCAAAGGTCCAAGATGCTGCCGTCGGGTGAAGGAATTCTGACGGTTGATGAATGAAGTCAGCATGAATTTGACATGCCCGGCACTTTCTTGCATACTCGATTGCATCAGATACCATTAAGGGCCAATAATATCCCATACGGCGAATACGATCCTGCAATTTTGGACCAGGTTGATGTGCACCGCAAACACCGTCATGAGCCTCACTAAGTATTTGTTTTGCTTCTTCCCCCGCAAGACAACGTAGGAGTAAGCCGTCGAACGTTCGTCGGTAGAGTGTCTTTGTAGTATGATTATAATAAAATTTGAGTGACCGTCGTCGAATTGTTGTAGCCTCCTTAGGGTCTTCAGGTCGAATATCATGGACCATGAAGTCTATGAAAGGAGTCCTCCAATCTTTATTAATGGCACAATTTTTAACTGAATTATTGAATTCTATGTTTGGGTTGTTAACTTCCATATTTAAGTTATTATGGACACAAAATAACTCTCTATTAGTGATGACGATCATTTGTTGCCTTCTGACGGAAATTGCTAATACTACTGCAAGATTAACGAGTGCATCAGCTTCCGTGTTACTTGTTCGGTGTACATGCTCGATGAAGAAACCTTTGAATGAAGTGGCCAGCCTGATTGTTGCATCATGATATGGAACCAAATCTTGATGTCGAACTTCATATGTGCCTCTAAATTGATTGACAATCAGTTTGGAGTCTCCATAAACTTTAAGGTACTCAATATCTAATTGTTGAGCCAATTGGAGACCAATGAGCAGAGCGTTGTATTCAGCCACATTGTTGGAACACGACAAATCTAAAGAATAAGATTTTTGGATAGCTAACCCTTCAGGTGAGACAAGAACAATTCCAACTCCAGCAACAATAGCACCTTTTGGTCCAATTCTGGACGCACCATCAAATAATATGTGAGACTCGTCTCACAGTATCGGTATTTATATACGGATACGTAATTTGTATTGTATTTCGTATTTTCTCAGTTTTCGGAATGCTTTAAATTTTTCCCAAATTATACATTTTCTCCTTGGCCGGCATACCGACGGTGTACCGGAGTATACCGACGGCATGCCGCCCGGACAGATTTTCCACATTTTAGATATTTTCGATTTCAGATATTTTTGTGAATAGTGTTTTCGATATTTTCATGAATAGTGTTTTGGATATTTTGATGAATAGTATATAGATATTTTCGTGAATAGTGTAGATGCATTCTATTATCCAATGGACAATTGGTTTTCTTTCAATGGCTATGATTGACCTAGAATGTGACATGGATCACGATCCAACGGTCACGATTAATTTACCCCTTCTATATATATCCTATGAGTTTCTCTCTCCTCTCTCTTTTCTTTCCTTCACCGTTTCCTTTTCACTCTCTTCACTCTTCCTCAAGCTTAGGAAGGGTTGGCCTTGAGACCTAGAGTGTGGTTTCGGAACCCCTCTTGGTGGTGGAGTAGAAGATTAGGCTCGGTTGCTAAACCTAGGCAAGTACATCTTGCTCAAAAGTGACATGACCATGCTATAATTTTGTTTCCCATAGAAATTAAAGTTTTATTTGTCACGATCCGCACCCTAGAGTTAGGGCACGAGAACGTAACAACGCCCAGCCTACGCCGCAGTGTCGGCAGTAGAACGCTGTCCTAGGTCTCAATGCATCTAACAGTATAAGACTAAACAGTTTATACTCCCCGAATGGGGGTGACATAGCAGATACAGACTCAATCACATCTAAGGTAGAGCATGATGAGGATAGATAAAACATGAAATCCAAAAGAGATACAGGAGATAGAAGTCTAAGTGTCTAAGATACATAAACCCAGAAATACATCTCAATGCTCAATACAGTAATCCATAGAATAAATACAACTAAATACAACTGAAATAACTAACTATACAACCTCTATTGTGTCTCCTCTAGGCTAGCAGGCAACCTCCAGGCTATCTGTAAAATTTATCAACAGGTCCAGTCAGGACAGGAACGAGTACAACTCATCAAGAAATTCCAATTAAATGACAGAGAACCATAAAACAGTTATAGACAGTTTTATTGATGAATATGGCAGTTTATATACAGGTGATGGTATGGAGAACAGATAAGATACAAGAAAAGTAAGTAACTAAAACAAGAGAAGAATGATGGCAATGAAGACTGTAAAATAAATCTAGCTGAACTAAAGTAACATAATAAGTCCAGAATGTAAATATAAACAAGTGCAAAACCCAAGTAAATTCAGACAACATGAATCTGATACCAGGTGGTTCCAGTACAAGATGAGTCCGGTATAAGGTGAGTCCAGTTGGTGATCAAAGGTTCCAGGGTGAGTCCAGCCTATACTCTAACAGTGTGTTTTAAAATATCGGGATCGACATGTGAACGGCTGTAGGTAATACGGCACACCGTACACTCGGCCAAGTGTGGGATGGCTATCGTTCCAGTATAATTCCAAGGGAGTGGTTCCAGTATTTGGGTATGTTCACATGCCTATTCCAATATTTCCCCGTCCACAAGTACAAGTGAATCCAAAAAACGACACGAGAATCGAGATGAGTCCAGCCAAACATAATGATACCAGCAAAAGATTCCAGAGTGATTCCAATAGGTGGTTCCAGTAGTGATTCTAGTAGGTGATGCCAGTAGTGGTTCCAGAAGGTGATGCCAGTAGTGGTTCCAGAAATAGAGGCCAGACAAATAGTATGTGTGTCGCATACATGAATCCAGAAATATCTATACGTGTTGTAAGAATCACATAAAACTATCTAGAACTGAAGTACAGTAATTGACAAGTAAATGAAAGAACTATCAGAGAATGTACTCGCCTGATGTCTGAATGTCCAAAGTAAATATACTGTCCGATGAGAGGTGTATGGCTCCTAATTAGAACAGCACAAGTCACAACATGTCCAGAAGGGTAATATAAAGCACTACAATGCATTCTACATGAATCTAGGTCAAACTAGGCCAAAGTCAACCCTTAGTCAACTCTGGTCAACTGTACTAGTCAAACTAGGTCAAACTAGGTCATGTCCTAACCCATCAAGTCTTACTAGGCCTAACCAAGACTATTCTAGCAAGCACACATCGATACAAGGCTATATAAGCCAACATACACCCAACTCTATATAGCATGCAATTATTTAATACTCAACTAGGCAAGAATTCACATTGGATATACACTAGGTAATCTATTACTTTAAGCTATATAAGTCTACACATATATACACATGCATATATTGGTATTAACATTAGGTCTATAATCATGGCATTTCAAATGGTTATATAAACTTATATATTACAACACAATATGCTAACATATATATATAATATACATACATAGCTAAGTTAACTATATTCATAAATACTTATTTAAGAGGCTATGTGTGTGTATGTGAACATGACAAAGGGACAAGTGAGGGTTAAATGGGCATACATAGTGTATACATATAAAAGAGTGTCAAAGTGTAAGTGAACAATGTGTCAAGTATGATAGTGTCAACATAGTGTAAGGGGGTACATGAGGTAATATAGGATTTATGTTAACATAGAACATTACATCTCATTAACTTGTATATTGCATGCATTACATCTATTATTATATTACATTTATGCTGGCATTCATTCATCATTCATTTATTCTCTTGTACTACTATATGCACCATACATTACATACTATGGAACCTACATATTCATTACAAGCCATACTTATACATGCTTACATTAGATAGGATACTTACACCTCATACATCATTTATTTAAACATTTACTCATGCTTGCATTCTCTATTTAATTACATAATGTATATACATTAACATGGGTTAAAATCAAATAGAACATTATATTACACACAAGGGTGCACAAAATGCATATGCCGAATAGTAACTCCTACTAATAATCAATACTGTACCATCTCAGCATGAATTAAAATCTAGGATTAAATTATGTTATAGATCTATGTGTTAGCTTTCCGAAACTTCAAACGGATCGCGTTTTCGTTTCCGGAAACTCCCGGAATTGCGAAAACACAGAGAACGCATTTGTCTTTCGTACAGCTGACACTCAAATAATTCTCCAGAAAGTTACAGAAAGAATTATGCATATTAATACATGTTTTTGGAAAGCTAACTTCAATCGGTTCTTCTAAAAAAAATGAGAGATTAAACCGAGCTTTAATCTAGAAGTTATGACATTTCTAAGTTATGGCTGAAATTAAAAACGTGGATAAAAATCATGACAGATTTGGGTAGTTTGAGACAAAAGAACACAAGTATATAACATAATATATCAAGAACTCAATCTCTACACTAATATATATATATGAGACACTATAGAACACATCTCCAATACAAAAATATGAGATTAAACATGTAATAATTCATTCATACATAACAACAACACATAGTATGTCCAAATTTGGGGTTTTCCCACATGGACACAAACACAACACAAAGGACACTCCTATGACCTCCAAATGGACACGAAATGGACACAAATGGAGATACAACCATGGGCGTCATTCCTATGGGTTCAAAATAGACCTATATGCATGAAGAAATGAAAAGGAGAAAGGATTTATACCTCCCGGTAGATCGAATCGAAGAAAAACCTTTCTGGAGCGACACCGACACATAGAGATTCCAAAAGGACACGAACAAGCTCCGAATCCTCCCAACTTGGGTAGCTTCCTCCTTGGCTAGAATGGAGAAGGAAAGAAGAAGATTTGGTGGCGAAATGGAAGAATTTGGTGGAGAAATGGAAGGATTTGGGGAGAAATTGCTAGGGATTGCTCTCTAGAAATTTGGGGAAGAACAAGAGAGAGAGTGTAGATGAGAATAATGAAATGAACTTGAGCCTATCCTCTCCCAAAGTGGCTGTCCATATGGGGCTATTTGTCCTATTATGGTAAGGTCCAAAATGCCCTCACTAACCTATTCTATGAGTATTAGGAAAGGGCTAATTGGTTGGGGCTAAATTAGTCATTCTAAAGTCTCTAATCACACTAACCTTATCCATAATAATTAGTCTAACCTCTAACTAAAATATTTCTATCATGTGGACTAAAATTAATATCATGTGGGCCATGCCTAACTAGTGTGTGGGTCCCACTAGAGTCAAACTACCCCCGGGTCCCCGTTTCAAGTCGGATTGAGCTGAAATTCGAACCCGACTCAAATAATCCCAAAACAATATCATAAATAATAAAATAAATTTCAAAAATATTTCAAAAATACAAAATGACAAAAATATCCCTGTTCCTGAAAATTGGGGATGACAAATTCCTCGAAATTAAAACCAAACAATAGTAAAATATCAAAATCACAAGTCATAATTTTAAATAGTTTAAAAATGATTAAAAATCACCAAAAATCATAATATGAAATAATAATCAATAAATAATAATTATAATTACAAAATTTCAAAATTATCCTCATCTGGAAAACTGGGTGTTACAATCCTACCCACCTTATAAAAATTTCGTCCTCGAAATTAAGATGATCGCACCCCCTTCTATGTCAAACATAGTCAAGGGTCAATCACTAGTCAATTTCTCAATATCCAAGTACTTGGTCATCAACTGGTCAACTTCTTAGGGTTTTACCTATGCTAGCTATCTAGGTGTTGGCAACTAGAATTTAGCAAAAGAGAAACTCTATAATAGACTAGCTCTTAACTTTCCAATCCTATCAAGTCACCTATAACTAAATACCTACAAGCTAAGCACATGAATACCAAATACCACATATATATATATATATATATATATATATATGCTTAAGAACAACAACCCATCACATATATCTTAAGTATATCATCTATATATATACATGACTGATCAACCAAGGGTTAAGGCAGACTAAACTTATAAGGGTCTGAAACAATGCTTAGAACTAGGCTAAGGATGAATGGTCTGAATCAAGGGGACATGGTATCTAGTGAAGGGTCTGCACACTGCCTATAAAGGTGATCAACACAAAGGAACTCAACATGAAGGGAACTTAACTAAAATGGAAAACTGAACCAAGTATAGGCTAAACAACATGTTTATAACCCTATACAACAATGGCCTATAGATACCAACTAACCTATATCCCATATGCCAATATCATCTGTAATCTATCTATGCAAATAGACCTCTCGGTCTTAGGTAAAACTACAACTATACTCAAAGGCAGGCTCTGGTCATGGGTGCCTCACTGGAAAAGGTAAGGAAAAGTAGTAATAATCATCAAGGATGTAAGACATACAAACATCCTATGTGTAACTGGTTGGTATTATAGATAACAGGAGAATTATCTGCAATGAGTTACTATTCTAACACCACTGCTAACTATCACCTCTAGGGTACAGACACTCTACAAGTCATCATACCATTATACTATGAAGGAACTACCTATGAATAAGCTCTACAAAACTAAATATCCCTACTCCTAAGTCATTTATAACAATCAAAAGGGTATGATGTTTAAACCTTCTCAAGATACAATCTGTTAATCATATGCGTCTGTCCAAAATTATGTTGTCCAGAGTCTTCATCATGCTAGTGAGCAAGGCTACGATAATCACAGAGTCCTTGACTAAGGTACGTACCTCTAGGTTCATGGTATTTAAAATTTTCGCACTGCCGCATGCGACGACGAAAACCTTAAATTCCTATACCCGAGAATACATCCAAAATCTGACTACATGTCCTCACTATGCCAACTAACACGACTATCGAGGATTCTAGATTCCATGATTTAGGCGACCTAGCCCATATGATTTTCTCAGAAGAAAAAAAACAAACACAACAAAAGAGTAACATGACAAAATTAATCAATCAACAAGGAACAGATGGAATCAGATTTCAAGGTAATTATAAAAGACAATTGCAGGAATAGAATTGAGAAGAACGGAACTTGCAGCAAGATCTCCAATGGTCTGCGCATCCTTGACTGTCCTGACGATAGCTCGCCCTGCTAGTTTTCCCTGGTCTGCTGCTGATGCTGCATGAATCACCGCTGCTGAAAGAAATAAAAAATAACGGGAGAAAATCTCTGTACAGATAGAGGTGCACCTCCAATGTAGCAGAAACGCCAACCTGAGTCGGCACAACAAGAGCTGCGGTCTCGAGGCCCTGATGAACAGAACGAGAGGTGGCCAGCCTCTCGATAGTATCCCCCGAACCAGAGCGATAAAATCGTCTTCATAACCATCATGAAGACGGGTCAAACCAAAAAGCAATTACTGAGAATGAAGCAAAAAAATCAAGGGAGGACAGTTTATATTCAATGGAAATCAATAAGCAGCAATTGGACAAAAGGAATCTGATTAAGAGTTTTTCCTAATGTGATTGAGTACCCCAAAAATAATCCTAATCCTACTGCAGGCTGTAGTGATACTCTAGTTCGAATACCACTATATAAACTCGACCTACATGGGCCACCACTAAAAACGTGTCACGACCCGTACCCTAGAGTTAGGGCACGAGAACGTAACAATGCCCAGCCTACGCCGCAGTGTCGGCGGTAGAACGCTGTCCTAGGTCTCAATGCATCTAACAGTATAAGACTAAACAGTTTATACTCCCCGAATGGGGGTGACATAGCAGATACAGACTCAATCACATCTAAGGTAGAGCATGATTAGGATAGATAAAACACGAAATCCAAAAGAGATACAGGAGATAGAAGTCTAAGTGTCTAAGATACATAAACCCAGAAATACATCTCAAAGCTCAATACAGTAATCCATAGAATAAATACAACTCAATACAACTGAAATAACTAATTATACAACCTCTACTGTGTCTCCTCTAGGCTAGCAGACAACCTCCAGGCTATCTGTAAAATTTATCAACAGGTCCAGTCAGGACAGGAACGAGTACAACTCATCAAGAAATTCCAATTAAATGACAGAGAACTATAAAGCAGTTATAGACAGTTTTATTGATGAATATGGCAGTTTATATACAGGTGATGGTATGGAGAACAGATAAGATACAAGAAAAGTAAGTAACTAAAATAAGAGAAGAATGATGGCAATGAAGACTGTAAAATAAATCTAGCTGAACTAAAGTAACATAATAAGTCCAGAATGTAAATATAAACAAGTACAAAACCCAAGTAAATCCAGACAACATAAATCTGATATCAGGTGGTTCTAGTACAAGATGAGTCCGGTATAAGGTGAGTCCAGTTGGTGATCAAAGGTTCCAGGGTGAGTCCAGCCTATACTCTAACAGTGTATTTTAAAATATCGGGATCGACATGTGAACGGCTGTAGGTAATACGACACACCGCACACTCGGCCAAGTGTGGGATGGCTATCGTTCCAGTATAATTCCAAGGGAGTGGTTCCAGTATTTGGGTATGTTCACATGCCTATTCCAATATTTCCCCGTCCACAAGTACAAGTGAATCCAGAAAACGATACGAGAATCGAAATGAGTCCAGCCAAACATAATGATACCAGCAAAAGATTCCAGAGTGATTCCAGTAGGTGGTTCCAGTAGTGATTCCAGTAGGTGATGCCAGTAGTGGTTCCAGAAGGTGATGCCAGTAGTGGTTCCAGAAATAGAGGCCAGACAAATAGTATGTGTGTCGCATACATGAATCCAGAAATATCTATACGTGTTGTAAGAATCACATAAAACTATCTAGAACTGAAGTACAGTAATTGACAAGTAAATGAAAGAACTATCAGAGAATGTACTCGCCTGATGTCTGAATGTCTAAAGCAAATATATTGTCCGATGAGAGGTGTCTGGCTCCTAATTAGAACAGCACAAGTCACAACATGTCCAGAAGGGTAATATAAAGCACTACAATGCATTCTACATGAATCTAGGTCAAACTAGGCCAAAGTCAACCCTTGGTCAACTCTGATCAACTGTACTAGTCAAACTAGGTCAAACTAGGTTATGTCCTAACCCAGCAAGTCTTACTAGGCCTAACCAAGACTATCCTAGCAAGCACACATCAATACAAGGCTATACAAGGCTATACAAGCCAACATACACCCAACTCTATATAGCATGCAATTATTCAATACTCAACTAGGCAAGAATTCACATTGGATATACACCAGGTAATCTATTACTTTAAGCTATATATGTCTACACATATATACACATGCATATATTGGTATTAACATTAGGTCTATAATCATGGCATTTCAAATGGTTATATAAACTTATATATTACAACACAATATGCTAACATATATATATAATATACATACATAGCTAAGTTAACTATATTCATAAATACTTATTTAAGAGGCTATGTGTGTGTATGTGAACATGACAAAGGGGCAAGTGAGGGTTAAATGGGCATACATAGTGTATACATATAAAAGAGTGTCAAAGTGTAAGTGAACAATATGTCAAGTGTGATAGTGTCAACATAGTGTAAGGGGGTACATGAGGTAATATAGGATTTGTGTTAACATAGAACATTACATCTCATTAACTTGTATATTGCATACATTACATCTATTATTATATTATATTCATGCTGGCATTCATTCATCATTCATTTATTCTCTTGCACTACTATATGCACCATACATTACATACTATGGAACCTACATATTCATTACAAGCCATACTTATACATGCTTACATTAGATAGGATACTTACACCTCATACATCATTTATTTAAACATTTACTCATGCTTGCATTCTCTACTTAATTACATAATGTATATACATTAACATGGGTTAAAATCAAATAGAACATTATATTACACACAAGGGTGCACAAAATGCATATGCCGAATAGTAACTCCTACTAATAATCAATACTATACTATCTCAGCATAAATTAAAATCTAGGATTAAAGTATGTTGTAGATCTATGTATTAGCTTTCCGAAACTTCAAACGGATCGCGTTTTCGTTTCCGGAAACTCCCGAAATCGCGAAAACACCGAGAACGCGTTTGTCTTTCGTACAGCTGACACTCAAATAATTCTCCAGAAAGTTACAGAAAGAATTATCACCCCCTCGTCTGGTTAGACAGCATTGATCGTATTATACGGTATTCTTCTACCCGTAATACGTAGCTGGCTGAGTCACTCCCCCGCTCTCCAGTATTCTGGTTCTGGGGCGTGATAAATTATGCCTAATAATACATGTTTTTGGAAAGCTAACTTCAATACGCTTCTTTTAAAAAAAATGGGAGATTAAACTGAGCTTTGATCTAGAAGTTATGATATTTCTAAGTTATGGCTGAAATTAAAAACGTGGATAAAAATCATGACGGATTTGGGTAGTTTGAGACAAAAGAACACAAGTATATAACATAATATATCAAGAACTCACTCCCTACACTAATATATATATATGAGACACTATAGAACACATCTCCAATACAAAAATATGAGATTAAACATGTAATAATTCATTTATACATAACAACAACACATAGTATGTCCAAATTTGGGGTTTTCCCACATGGACACAAACACAACACAAAGGACACTCCTATGACCTCCAAATGGACACGAAATGGACACAAATGGAGATACAACCATGGGGGTCATTCCTATGGGTTCAAAATAGACCTATATGCATGAGGAAATGAAAAGGAGAAGGGATTTTTACCTCCCGGTAGATCGAATCGAAGAAAAACCTTCCCGGAGCGACACCGACATGTAGAGATTCTAAAAGGACACGAACGAGCTCCGAATCCTCCCAAACTTGGGTAGCTTCCTCCTTGGCTAGAATGGAGAAGGAAAGAAGAAGATTTGGTGGCGAAATGGAAGGATTTGGTGGAGAAATGGAAGGATTTGGGGAGAAATTGCTAGGGATTGCTCTCTAGAAATTTGGGGAAGAACAAGAGAGAGAGTGTGGATGAGAATAATGAAATGAACTTGAGCCTATCCTCTCCCAAAGTGGCTGGCCATATGGGGCTATTTGTCCTATTATGGTAAGGTCCAAAATGCCCCCACTAACCTATTCTATGAGTATTAGGAAAGGGCTAATTGGTTGGGGCTAAATTAGTCATTCTAAAGTCTCTAATCACACTAACCTTATCCATAATAATTAGTCTAACCTCTAACTAAAATATTTCTATCATGTGGACTAGAATTAATATCATGTGGGCCATGCCTAACTAGTGTGTGGGTCCCACTAGAGTCAAACTACCCCCGGGTCCCCGTTTCAAGTCGGATTGAGCTGAAATTCGAACCCGACTCAAATAATCCCAAAACAATATCATAAATAATAAAATAAATTTCAAAAATATTTCAAAAATACTAAATGACAAAAATATCCCTGTTCCTGAAAACTGGGGATGACAAATTCCTCGAAATTAAAACCAAACAATAGTAAAATGTCAAAATCATAAGTCATAATTTTAAATAGTTTAAAAATGATTAAAAATCACCAAAAATCATAATATGAAATAATAATCAATAAATAATAATTATAATTACAAAATTTTAAAATTACCCTCATCTGGAATAGATGTACTACACGTACCCCTGGACATCCGGGTATCTGCAGTCAGGTAGTTGTGAAAATCCTCAACTTGCATATTAGTAATTAGGATTGTGATAACCCTAGCTAGTTAATGATAGAAAGCCGTAGGCTATGATTGGCCGTGCACTTTTGATTGTGTGTTACCTTATATGCTCTTGTGTCGGTGAGTGGCCAGAGGCTAAGTTCTGCTAGGGAAAAGATCTGTAATCCCGGTCCTTGTTTGGTTTAAGGGTTGTAGCTCTGATTCCTAGTAGTTCCTAAACCCCTTATTGCTCATCGGATTATTTCTGTTCTATAGCTATATTGTTCAGTATTTCTATTCAGTCATTTATATTCTTGAGATACGTGCATTGGTACCGCACTAGTCTCGATCCGTATTTATTTACTTCTGTCATTATGTTATTGTGTTGTTGTTGGGTTTTGTCATGCACCTCAAGCTTCCTTGTGGTACTTGCTATTTAGGGCCTGACCCCACTGGTTTTGTTTGGCCAGATTTACCGCTGGAGCCCGAGGATTCTTCCTACCTTTCTCTGGATGACCCGCCGCCTGCTTAGATCTACGGTTGTTCCTCCTCGCGAGTGGGTTCCCTTTTTGTACCGCTTGTGTTTCATTTCATTTTGGTGGTGTTAGCTAGGGCATGTGTTAGCCCTATTATTCTGCGACTTTCTCAGACTTTGGTCAACATGATGTATTATATTAGATCTAGACTGATATAATGATCATGTATATTGGTACTTTGCTAGTGTAGCATTTTGTATTCACTAGCTTCATGATCATGTATGATATAGTATTTTGGGACGCCTCTTTACTTTTATATTTAATATACTCTTGATACTTGTTGTTGTTGGATTGAGATAGGATTTGTTCGACTATAGGAGTCGTCAGTGGCATGCTAGAGTCTTCCCACTTGTCTTCTAGACAGCTTTGATCGTATATTGGGGTACTGGCATACTCTAATACACGTAGCTGGCTTTGTTTCGCCCCTACTTTCCAGTATTCTGGTTCTAGGGCGTGACAGGGTTTTTGGTGGCCCATGCAGGTCTGTCTTCAGACTTGTGGAGGATTCATCTTGTTAGAATCTCAATCCTATATTTGTCTTCATTTGATCTTCCTTTGCTTATCACATTCTCGTTTTTCTTGAACTGTAAACATGATTGACATATCCTTGCTCTATTCCTGTCCATTATTGATATCATGTGTCCTTATCCTTCAGGGATACCCCACCTTCTTACCTATTTCTTTCGAGGATTTTGTTGCTCCGTCTTCTTCCTTGGTTCAGGCAGTATGTCGTCATCAGATCCCGCCTCCACAGAGTTAGGTACCAGTACCATCTCAGCATCTGGTGGCAGCTCAGTTCACTTCACTCCAGTCAGTTCAGCTAATAAAGTCAGCCCGATCCCATGTTCAGCACCTCCTTTTGATGCGGTCTCAGTAGATTTGATGTTAGCATCCGGCGCAGTTTGCCCAGGTCCAGTAAGTCAGATAAAATCAGCAGCAGGTAAGAGCAGCAGTCCCGATGCATAGACAGAGAGAGTTTGTTATCATTGAGCAGATGTTGGCTGAGGGCAGTCTGATTGTTAGTAAGCTTATGAGGTGTTCCTTCAGTCATTCTTATTCTTGGGTTCCGTTGACGGCCTTGTATTCCATTCATACCCGGAATGCGATAGTCGACTTGACATATTCGGCGAGTGAACGCGAGTTTCTCGTACCACTCATCTGTCTTCGTATCTCGTGATGCACGATATCTATCATGTATCCTGACTACGTAGGTGCGTCCTGGATTAGAGCCATGTGTTCGACTAAGTCGTTGGTACCGACTTACTTCGAAACTTGACCCTTGTCCACTTTGTGAGTCGGCGTAGGCAAGCGAGGACGAATCCCTACTCAACTGACTCAGGGGTATATTATTCCATATGCCCCATTTTCTTGTATTATATATATGTATGTATTTATTATTTTCTTCATTTATTTAAATTCTGTATCTCAAATATCACTTGTACACGGGAAGTTTTCTTTCGATGAGTTATGATTTTACATTGTTTTAGCATGTGTATTTTTGCTCGACTTGCTTTAGGAAATTTCGAGGACAGAATTTTTCTAAGTTGTGAGACTTGTCTCACAGTATCGGTATTTATATACGGATACGTATTTTGTATTGTATTTCGTATTTTCTCGGTTTTCGAAATGCTTTAAAATTTTTCCAAATTATAGATTTTCTCCTTGGCCGGCATACCGACGGTGTACCGGAGTATACCGACGGCATGCCGCCCGGACAAATTTTCCATATTTTAGATATTTTTGATTTCAGATATTTTCGTGAATAGTGTTTTCGATATTTTCATGAATAGTATTTTGGATATTTTGATGAATAGTGTATAGATATTTTCGTGAATAGTGTAGATGCATTCTATTATCCAATGGACAATTGGTTTTCTTTCAATGGCTAGGATTGACCTAGAATGTGACATGGATCACGATCCAACGGTCACGATTAATTTACCCCATCTATATATATCCTATGAGTTTCTCTCTCCTCTCTCTTTTCTTTCCTTCACCATTTCCTCTTCACTCTCTTCACTCTTCCTCAAGCTTAGGAAGGCTTGGCCTTGAGTCCTAGAGTGTGGTTTCGGAACCCCTCTTGGTGGTGGAGTAGAAGATTAGGCTCGGTTGCTAAACCTAGGCAAGTACATCTTGCTCAAAAGTGACATGACCATGCTATAATTTTGTTTCCCATAGAAATTAAAGTTTTATTGTTCTATAATTTGCTCCTCTAAATTGTCAACATGTTTAATATTTAGCACTTTTGGTTTTGATCGACAATATTGCGTAGATCTGAGTTTCTAGATATGATTTTCGAGTATTTTGAGGTATTGATCTACCAAATCTTTGAATTTATGAAAACTAATACTTCCATGTTGTAGGAAATTAAATTTCATGCGATTTTGACTTTTGAAAATCCGAATTTCGATTTAAATCGAAGTTTTTATGGCCGAAACAAGTTTTGAGTTTTCAAAAATCAACTTTCTGTGACGGTTCGGAAAATCCGTCAGAAATCCACGAAAATCCATCCAAAAATCCGAACTTGCACCACAAAACTTGCTGTGACACTTCGGAAAATCTGCCAGTAATCCGCAGTAATCTGCCGGATAATCCGTTTTATGCCGTTTTAGACTGTTTTTGTCCGTTTTTGCCCGTTTTTGTCCGTTTTTGATATTTTCTCGATTGTAATGGACTCTTAACATGATCAGATGACCTTGGATAGTTAAAGAATGATTGTACACTCTATACACATGGTACATGCTTATGTTTACGTATTGTTCTATGTCCAGATTATAGATAGTGGCCTGTTATGGTGCACTCCAGATTACTATATATGTCTAGCTCGATTTAGTGGCTCATAGTAGCGCACTCATGACTTGATTTTCTTATTGATTTCAAGACCCGAGATATGAGTACATGTTCTTTCTTGACACCGTGGATATAGCTTGTTGAATGTTAATCTATTATATCTTGGCACTGGACAATCGAGTGTGAGTATTGTTCCGTGTATCACGTGATGTTAGTACGAGGATGTTCGTAAGTGATAACTTACGAATTACTCGTACATAACACACATCATCTTAGGAAATTCTTGAGTGTCCACGACTTGAGAACTTGACATGAATATGATAAGGTAAATAACTAGTAAATTCAAGTAGAACATTGTAGGAGAAAATTCGCACTACCAACCCCGAGCTCCAAGGGCCCCATGAGGCATGGCTCAACCCTGCTAGGCAAGGGCTCCATGACCTACCAAGTTTATGCGTATTGATATACAATCGAGTCACATGTCGTGCCGGGTTGCGGCACAGTCAGTTATATGTTTTCTTTTACTAGTATATGATATGGTTGTTTATGTTACAAGTCTAGACACGTTTCATCTGCCAGCAGTCTTGTTGGGCAATAGATGTACTACTCGTACCCCTGGACATCCGGGTATCTGCAGTCAGGTAGTTGTAAAAATCCTCAACTTGCATATTAGTAATTAGGATTGTGATAACCCTAGCTAGTTAATGATAGAAAGCCGTAGGCTATGATTGGCCGTGCACTTTTGATTGTGTGTTACCTTATATGCTCTTGTGTCGGTGAGTGGCCAGAGGCTAAGTTCTGCTAGGGAAAAGATCTGTAACCCCGGTCCTTGTTTGGTTTAAGGGTTGTAGCTCCGATTCCTAGTAGTTCCTAAACCCCTTGTTGCTCATCGGATTATTTCTGTTCCATAGCTATATTGTTCAGTATTTCCATTCAGTCATTTATATTTTTGAGATACGTGCATTGGTACCGCACTAGTCTCGATCCGCATTTATTTACTTCTGTCATTATGTTATTGTGTTGTTGTTGGGTTTTGTCGTGCACCTCGAGCTTTCTTGTGGTACTTGCTATTTAGGGCCTGACCCCACTGGTTTTGTTTGGCCAGATTTACCGCTGGAGCCCGAGGATTCTCCCTACCTTTCTCTGGATGACTCGTCGCTTGCTTAGATCTGCGGTTGTTCCTCCTCGCGAGTGGGTTCCCTTTTTGTACCGCTCTTGTTTTATTTTACTTTGGTAGTGTTAGCTAGGGCATGTGTTAGCCCTATTATTTTGAGACTTTCTCAGACTTCAGTCAAAATGATGTATTATATTAGATATAGACTGATATATTGATCATGTATATTGGTACTTTGCTAGTGTAGCATTTTGTATTCACTAGCTTCATGATCATGTATGATATAGTATTTTAGGACGCCTCTTTACTTTCATATTTGATATACTCTTGATACTTGTTGTTGTTGGATTGAGATAGGATTTGTTCGACTATAGGAGTCGTCAGTGGCATGCTAGAGTCTTCCCACTTGTCTTCTAGACAGCTTTGATCGTATATCGGGGTACTGGCGTACTCTAATACACGTAGCTGGCTTTGTTTCGCCCCTACTTTCCAGTATTCTGGTTCTGGGGCGTGACAGAATAAACGCCAAATAAGAATTTCTTCTGAAATCATGTTGGACTCCAAGGTTTCATCTGTAATCTCATCGTAGAGTTTAGATGTTTCAGAAACTGGATGCTGCTAGAAATTCAGCAAGGGCTTGACCATTAACAAACTTTTGAGGAACATAAACCATATCATATTGTGCTAACAATATGGCCCATGTTGCAAGCCTGGAATTGAGTGTACTAGGCTTCTTCATCAGGATCATGAGAGGATTAACTCTAGAAATAACATGAATAGTTTGGCCAGTGATATAATGTCTTGTCTTTTGAACAGCAAACATCAAAGCTAGACATTCTTTTTCTACTGGAGTGTATCGATGCTCAGCTCCAATCATCATGCGGCTAAGGTAGTTGTCACGCCCCAGAACCAGAATACTGGAGAGCGGGGGCGAACATAGCCAGCTACGTATATTGAAATGATGTCCATCTCGCTATACGGTCACGGCTGTCTAGATATGAGGGTTTACTACAAGCCAACAGTCTCTTAAGGTCAAGCCTACTGTCTCAATCTCAAGCAAATAATATAATCACAAGATGTTTGACCACCAAATATACAATAAAAGGCATCCCAAATATAACATATCAGCTGATCATGAAGCTAGTCGTACAAAATGCTAGGACTAGCAAGAGTTAAGTCATACATGATCAACCCTAGGATTTGTTAATCATGGTTACAGCCCGTAGGCAGACAGTAAGTAAAAGTGCATCGAGCTAACAGGTGCTCGTCGGCTAAACGCCTCAAAAGAATAATTTTTACAATAGAGTGAGCGAAACAAAATAGAAAAACCACTAGTAGCCCGGGTTCCTTCTAGTCGCCACCATCGGGCTGGTGGTTCGGTAGATCCTCGGGTGTTGCTCCGAAATCTGGCTACACAAAATCAGCTGGGTCAAACCCCAGAAAGAGCAAGTGCCACAAAGGAGGCCACGAAATAAGAATTAAAGCCAGCATATCAGAACATAAGAAAATGGAAGAAAAGTACAAGTAATAAAGTGTACAACAGGACAATAAACGGCTAGGGACGTGGAACCATTCCGGGAGCCGGGTTACAACCCTTAAACCAAATAAGGACCGGGATTGTAACCCTTCGCCTGAATAGCACTCTGTCTCCACCCATTTATTGTTTAATAATAAGTAAAACAGTCAAGTTCAAGAGTAGTCAGGTACTGGTACTAGACAAGACTTAGACAAGGCTGGACTCCATCAATTCACAAGCGGCCAAGCAATTACTACGGCTTACTACTTAACTAACTAGGGTTATCACAAGCCTTAATTACTAACAAGATGCAAGTGAGAAATTCCCAGTCCCAAGCCCTGCAGACCATCCAGTTATCCTTCTGCGGGTTGAGAGTAAGGTTGGGTACATCGCCCCGGAGACGATATACCCTTAGGTGACTTAGAGGGTGCAACACATGACAGTGCGCTGGAAATGTGCTCTACTCGTCGGCAAGCTACAAGTCCAATTAAGAGCGCCCAGATAACAAGATTGCCTGTGACTGGAATTTCTTCATGAACTATAGTTAGATCTAGTCATTAGCCTATTCCATATTTAGAGTGAACCCCTGACCGTGGGAACCAGGGAGTCACGTCCTAGACATGATGCAAGACAAGACAAGTGGATTGTACAAGCAAGCAAGCAGGAACACCCACGGTGTCAAGTTGATTATACAAGTCAAGTTACAAGTTACAAGTCAAGTCAAGTCAGGAGTGCGCCGCCACGGGCCACTATCAAGTTATCAAGATAAATCATGTCAGGGTACTTATCAGGAGTACGCCACGACGGGCCACTATCATGTCAGGTTGGTCATGTCAGAAGTACACCACTATGGGTCACTGTCGTATTATGCTAGTTCCTTGTCATACCATGCCATGTACAATAGTCATTCCAAACATATTAAGTAAAATTAAGTTCATGACAAAAGATGTAAGGATATAAAATGGGCGTAAAATATCTAATAAAATATCAATGCACAGGACTATAGAAGAGCCAGGCTTAAGGAAAAATGAAACCAAATCTCCATGATTGGACAGATTGCGCAAGGGTCATTGGGGTCGGGTTGCGCATGAGTCAAGTGCGCCCGGGGCAAACTACGCAGGAGTGAGCTGCGCAGAAGTCGGCTTGCGCTGAGCTGGTTGGCGCAGGGGTCAGATTGCGCAGGGGTAAACTGCGCAGGGTTGAACTGCGCAGGGTTAGATTGCGCAAGAGCGGACTGCGCATGAGCAGACTACGCAAGAGCAGACTGCACAAGAGCAGACTGCGCAAGAGTCCCTGCGCGCTGGGGTTGAGCGCAGTTCATCATGGGGCAAGCTGCGCGGTCGGCGCTGCGCTAAAGAGCACAGGCCGAGAGGAGGATGCACAGTCCAGCACTGTGCTAAAGAGCGCAGGCTGCAGTCTGCTACTCCAGGCCGAGAAGAACACCAAGAACACCAAGAATTCAAATTTTCATATCTTTATCAAATCAAAACCAAATCTAGATTTTCAAAGTTCTAACTTAAGTAAAATTGAGTTCTCTTCCATATGGAAGCATCAAAACCCACAAAAACCCAACTAAAATAGATCAAAACCATGTAAATCCGAAAATAGAGAAAACTTAGATCTAGAACAAAGGAGACTCCAAATCACAAAATGTCAAGTTCTAATGTTTATCTCCATGGCCTAATCTAGCTAATGGACAAATAAAATAGGGTTCTCATGTGGTGGCAATGTGCACTTGCCTATGGTGTTTGGTGTTGTGTAGAGGAAGGAAGAAGAAGAAGATGGAGAAATAAATGAGAGAATTATAGAGGAGAGAGAAAAGTAGGTGGAGTTTTAATGAGGGTGGGTTGTGTTGTGTTGAGGGTGGAGTGTAGGTTAAAGTGTTCCAATGCATATTAAACCAAACCAAACCAAACCAATTCTCCTCCACAAAATAAAACCAAGTCATGTAAAAACCCATTTACGAGAAATCCAAAATCTGCGAGTCAAGCCAGAAATACAATTACAGGCTAAAATCTGAGAAAATAAAATACAGGTCCAACATACATGCAGGCTTAAATCAAAAATACGTATTCCGAGATATGGGTGTTACAGTAGTAGATAGCCTGTTCATGACCTTCTTTATTCTTCTGAGCTAATAAAGCACCTAAAGAGTGGTCCATTGCTCGAACATACATCATAAAAGGTATTCCTGACATTGGAGGCACTAAAACTGGAGGGTTCATCAAGTACCGCTTTATGTCTTCAAATGCTTGCTGACATTTTTCAGTCCAAATAAAAGACATGCCTTTCTTCATGAGTTGAGTGAACGGTCTACAACGTCCAGAGAGATTTGAGATGGATCTCCTGATGTACGCAAGCTGTCCCTGGAATCCTCGTAGTTCTTTTAGGTTGCGTGGAGGATGCATCTCTTGAACGACATTAATTTTCTCAGGGTCAACGTGTATACCTTTAGAGGTAATAACGAATCCAAAAAATTTGCCACTAGAGACTCCCAGGAATGACTTAGTGGGATTCATCTTGAGTTGATGCTGACATTAGATCGAAAATAGTTCTCAAATCTTGAATATGAACTTCTTTTAAATGACTTTTGACAGTAATATCGTCAACATAACATTCAACAGTCTTTCGTAAATGATCACAAAAGATGGTACTCATGGCCCGCTGATAAGTTGTATCTGTGTTCTTAAGACCAAATGGCATGACAGTGTAGTAATAGACTCCGAGAGGAGTGCAGAAAGTTGTATGTTTCTCATCTTTTGGATGTATCTTGATTTGATTGTATCCTGAAAATCCATCCATAAAGGACATGCGTTCAAATCCGCAAGTGTTGTCAATCATGACATCAGTAATTGGGAGAGGGAATTTGTCTTTGGGACAGTCTTCATTAAGGTCTCTGAAGTCAATGCAAACCCGAACTTTTACTGTCTTTTTCAAAACTGGGACAACATTAGCCACCCAGTCCGGATGTTGTTCTTCTCTAATGAAACCGCAGGCGTTGAGTTTCTTGACTTCAGCTTCTATGGCATCCATCCTGTGAGTAGCGATCTAAGGATCCAATCCCGACATATCTTCATAGCTCCAAGCGAATACATCAATGTATTCCCTAATGAGTTGGATTAGTTCTTTTTTATCCGCTTCAGGGAGGCTTTTGCTGACAAAAATTGGTTTTAGGAAATTTTCATCTCCAATATTGACTTGAACCAACTGATCTTCAGTAGGTGGCTCACGTTGCTCGAAGCGAAGCTCCCATTGAGTATTCATCCTTTGTGCCCAAGGATCAGATTCAGAAGCTTCGGCAAAGTCTTCGTCATCTTTCGAGAACTCGACAATCACCATATTGGAAGATAGAGTCACGCGATGGATGTGCCCTACACTGGTGTCTGAATCCCATGAGATAGAATCAGAAGAGTTAGATTATTCTTCTTCCTCGGATTCGGAGGTTCTGGAGTCGGAGTTGGTGAAGTATAACCTAATTCCCGCTTTGTTTTGCTGTAGTATTGTTGTGATTTTTCTTTTGGAGTAGGAATACGAATATGAGTTCGCCTTCTTTTGCCGTCATTGAGACCAGCTTTAAAATTAGAGCTCATCTTTTGAATAATATCTTTTGATTGCTGACTATAACGACGTAGTTTAAGTCTTCCGATATCTTGATTTTCTTCTTCACTATCGGACATGATCTTTTGTTCGGTTCCTTTTCTAAAAAGTATATGAAGTTCATCTTTCTTCCTGGAAGGAGCTAAGAAGAAGGAGTCCTGCATTGGCTCGAGCAATACTTCATTTCGGGAAGCCTCAACTGCTCCTATAGCGAGTAGTTCGAAGTTATCTAATATTTTTAAATAACATCGAGTATAATAAAAGACATCAGTATATTGCAAAGGAGATGCTTCTTTATTGATTTGTACATTATCATTCACAACATGATTCTTAGCCTTAACAGAAGGCTTAGTAAGGTTGATAACCAGAGGAGGAGAAGGAGAAGGGAAAGGTTTGTTATGACGGAGGTCGATAACAAGCAGCTCAGAAGAGGTGAGCTCCCTTTGTTCCTTTTCTACAACAAGAGGCTATTTGTTATGAGACGAAAGATGTATGGTCAATGTCTGCAAAGAAGAAGGACAAATAGCATGTCCTTTGATAGGGATCACGAGAACATCTTTTGAAGTATGTTTCTGATCCTCCTCACTATCCATTACCAATACAACTTTCATGAACTCCTCTTTGTACATCCGAGAGTCCATAAAATATGCTTCAACCCCCCTGAAAGGATTCAGGTCGGCTACTTCCTTTTGGACTTCTCCATTGGCATCCATATATTTGAAGCATTGATGTAAAGTGGATGGTACAATGTTATGCTCATGCAAAAAGGGTCTTTCCAACAAAGCATTGTAAGAGCCGTGATTATCGATCACGTAGAAAGTAACCTTCGTACGAAGATTGGCTATTTGAACTTTCAGGCGAATCTTCCCCAAAGGTTCACTTCTTCCAGAATTGAATTCCAGGATTGTCGTAATGGTTGTTGAAAGATTATGTACAGGAATCTTTAATGTATCTAGTAGAGTCTTTAGCATGATGCTGAGCGCAGACCCGAGATCGATCAGGATACGATCAACCTTTATAGTATCAACATATCCTGTGAAGTAGAGGGGTCGATCATGATGATTATCTTCTAACAGCATATCGTCTTGTGTGAAGGTGATGTTCGGCATCAGCTCCATCACACTATGGCAATGAAGGCATGTTACAGGCTCTTCCTCTGGTTTCTTGAGAAGTGCTAGACAAGTATCAGCTTGTGTCAAAGCTTCACTCAACGTTTCTCGAGTCTCCCTCGAAAGACGGAGTAGCTCAAATATTGGCAATCTTACCGGAGTATTAGCCAGCTGAGCAAGTATATCAAAGTTATATGGCTTCTCAAGTCCCAAAGTTGGAGTCTTCTTCAATACTTTGTCAAAACGGGCAGGCTATTTTTCTTTGTCAGCTGTCATCGGTTTAGGAAGAGTTGGCTCTTCGGAGGTGATCAAGGTGATGGTCATTGGCAGTAGGAGAAGATGATGCTTGAGGAGCCTCCGAAGCTGGAGCAGGCTTCTTGATCTTCTGAATAGTCCTTAAGCTAAGGTTTCCTAGACCTGGTACCAGTCAAAACTTCTTCCTCAGATATAGGCTCAAAGGACACCATATTGCAGTTCTTTGTTTCGATCTTATTTCTGGAAGATTTCTTTTGGCAAGATGGAGGGTTTGTCTAGTAACCCAAACCAACCCGAGATTGGTTGTAAGAAAGACATAGAGAAAGAGGTACAGGGGACCCCTTTCTATGATTTAAACTAGAGGCCTCTTGTAGATCATATCCCATCTTCGTCATGAGTTCACAAGATTGTGGACTGTACAGATGGAAAGCTGGTTGGTATTTGGCTTCTGATTTTGACAATATTGTCTTATCAGTAGAAGAATAAGAAAGATTATCTGCTGTCGGGATGATGGTAGCAGCTAGAGGTGGAAGACAATGCTCACCAAATAAAATCATGTAACATAATTTATTTTTAGTGGCCTTCTTGGACTTGGTGGAAGAAGATGGTGTTTCAAAGTTCGCCACTAAATCTGGATGTATCCATATGATCTCTCCTTTATCAGTAGACAGAGGAACAAGACCATCTGTCTGTGCAGGTAGAAGATTAACAATCTCCAGAGTAGTTCTTGGGATGGGGATGACACCGTCCTGCACAAGTTGAGCCAGAAAATCTCCAAACTGTAAAGAGACGACATTAGCCATTACAGTTTTCTCATCTTGCTGGAGAGTGATTGTACCGAAATTGACCATCTCTTGTATTTTACCCTTGAGCACATAGCACGCTCAAGTTGGATGTCCAATAAACCTGTGGTAAACACAATATTTAGGATGGTCTGTCTTACCAACTTCATCTGGCCGTTTAGGTTCTGGCAGTTGGAGTTTGTTGCTCTTGATGAGGCAGTCAAAGATACTCATGATATCATCTTCATCAAAAGAGTATTCTTCTTTTGGATGAGGTGTTCGTTGTGGTGGTACTGAAGGGGTAGATGTTGGCTGATTTACATTGATGGCCAGAGCTTCTTTGCCTTTGAAATTAATGGCAAAAGTCTCCTTGCTCTTACGATTGTTCTGATGACCATTATTATTTGGTGTAGCGCGTTCATCTTTGTCAAGATTAGGCATTTGAATGCCTAATTGTTTGAATTTGTCAGCGCTTTCTTCTGCGGCTTTGGCATTCATTATGAAAGAGGGCCAATCTTGGAATTGTGTTGATCATGTCCACATGTTGATTATAGGCAACAAGTTTGATTTGCAAGTGTCTATAGTCAGAGCATTTGGAGTTCCGAGAGGCATTTTGAGTGCTTCACGGCGAAACCGTTTAATAAAACGTTCAGTCATTTCATTATGTCGTTGTTTGATTTTGATGAGAGCAGACATAGTCATGTCGTTGGTTTCCTCATAAAACCATTCCAAGAACATTTGTTTGAAGCTAGCGAAAGAGGTTATACACCTGTCTGGTAAACTACGATACCAGTCATATGCTGCATCAGCTAAACAGCCAACAAATACTCAAGTAAGAAGAGCATCATTTGGTTGAATTTGATCAGTCATTACCTCAAAGTGGTTGAGGTATTGACTTGGAGACGTGCAACCATCAAATAGCATAATGGTAGGGGGCTTGTATTTAGGAGGAAATTGGACCTCTTTCCATTCTATGGGATAGGGTTGTTTGATCCCAAGCTTCTGTAGGCCATCCTTCTGTTTGTAAGCTTCAAATTGAGTACGTAAAAGCTTTACGGCCTCATTGGTATCTCTTGTTGATTGTGGAGTAGTGGATTGATTCAATGTGTTAGGAGGGGGTACCACATGATAAGTACCACCCCCTGTACCGGATTGACTTGGAATAGCCTGCGCATAAATGGAAGCAGTGTGAGGATATTTTACCCCCAGATCAATATTGGTGGGAATTGATATTGTCACAGGTTTTTGAGTCAGAATCAGATTCGCGACTAGTGGAACTGTATGTTGTGCCATAATCACAGCATGCATGCCTGCCATCATCTCAGCCATGTTCTTCAAACTAGCCTCCAAAGCAGCGATTCTTTGCTCTTGACTGAAAGAAATAGAGGTATCTTGATCTTCTGTGATGGCATAAGCAGTCACTTCTCTAGCCTTTAAAGACGAGCTAGTGGAAAGAATGGTCCTCTCAGAACTTTCACTGTCAGCATCAAAGTCACAAAAAGAACTACCCCCAGAATAAGTGATAGTGATATCTTTTTGACTGAAGGAATCTTGGTTTGAATCAAGAAGATTCCTTTGACCGATTGTAACTCGACTTTTTGATCTAGTATATTGGTATACTCCTTCACCGGATTCATAAATCTGATCTAAGTACGACTGACTAGGATTGCGGGATGCATTTCGTCTTGGACATTTTTCACCCCAGTGTTTCGAGATGCCATGTTAACAGAAGCATAGAGTAGTTCATCTTCGTCCACTATGATTGGTTCAGGAGTCTGAACATAATTCAAACGGTCAAAGATGGACCGCTTGGCTGACTGACAGCAGCATTTGATGACAACTTCATGATGGTGGTTGCAATGATGTTCTTGTTGTTGGACCACCGCTGGACGGGATGGATTTGCAACCTTCCGCTTCTGTATTAGGAGTTCACGGAGGTCACTAACAAGACGAGAAGAAGTTGCAGGAACGTAGTCCTTGATGATATTCGGGACATGGTTCATGTTCCTGAGGTGTCCTGTACCTTGAGTGTATAAGGACGTGCTAAGCTGGTTAGCATAAGTCACAGGATCTTTCACCTCAGCATTCTTTCTCTGTTGTAAGTTAGCAAGTGGTGCGGGTTGCGCTTGATGCATCTTGTGATTTCCCAAGGTTGAGCCTAATTGGCACCTGTTGATATAGGAGCGCAAGTCTGACAGGGGAGCTGCTTGTGTATCTACTTGAGATACTAGTAGTTTGCCTCGTCGGGATCTTGAAATACACAAGGTTGGTAGATCCTGCCCTGATCTCTTTGGAGTAGGCAAAATGCCCTTTTGCATGGAAGGTTTGTTCTGAATGGAACTCATCTTCCCGATAGAGATTTGGTTGACTCTATTAAGAAGAGCAGTACTTTCCACCCAGTCAATGACTCGAGCAGAATGAGGAAAAGTTAAAGAACCTTTTCCTTGATTTAGTGATTTCTCACTAAACTTTTGATTTGGTGGCAAAGAGTGCAAGTTGCGCCGGAGCATAAACCTGTACAAGTTGCGTCGGAGCACTAACACCCGTAAATTGTGCCGAAGAAGAAAAGGCCAAAGGGCACTTTCCCCTGTTTTGAACAGCAGTACGTCGAGACAGAATCTTCTTCGATTTCAGAGTCGAAGGAGTAGAAGGATTAGCCAAAAGGATGTTTCCCTTAGGTTGCGCCGAAGCAGTGATAGGCGTAAGTTGCGCAGGAGCAGAAATCAGTGCAGGTTGTACTAGGAAAGAGAGGACTGAAGGGTGCTTTCCTTTGTTTTGGACAGCAGCGTGTCGAGACAGAGTCTCTTCCAATTTCAGAATCGGAGAGGTGGAGGAATTAGCCAAAAGGTTGTTTTCCTTAGGTTGCGCCAAAGTAATGATGGGCGCAAGTTGCGCAGAGGCAAGAGATTGCGCCGCTGAGGACTTAGGAGTCCAAACAGAGCGAGTCTTGCTCTTAACTGCGGCAGCAGTACGCTTGGCACCCCCAGCATTGATCATGGTCTCGTAGGCTGTCTGGTCGACTTTAACGACCAGGGTCTTCTGCGTTTTGCCGATTGACGCAGTATTACATTGAGTTGTTACTTTTTCGTCGGAGGAGAAAGTCGTCCCCAGCAAAGTCGTAATTTTGTTTGCAAAGAACAAAAAGTTTTATTACAAACTAAAAAAAAGAGTACAGGAGTACAATTGATTTCTGGAGAAGTACAACTATAGGAATCTGATCAGAAAACGATCGCTTTATCCCTTGGACGATGTGATATCGAAGACACGAGCCTCTGGAGAATGCAGAAGCACTTTAGCAGGAGATTATGATCACTCTTCATATCTTGTGATTGATTTGAAACCCTATTTATAGAGCTCCTAAAATAACTGTTTAGTAGTTATTCTGGATTGCGCGCACTTCAGATTGCACGCTCCCTGTTCACTTGCGCAAACGATTGTACTAACTGCTATAGATGCGTGGCATCGTTTGATTAAGATGTACGTGGTCGTGAGCAGTGTAGTGGGCATCTTCTATAAAGTTAATGGCTTGCATGCCATGTCACTCTGTCTTGAACACTATTTGAACACTTTGTGCGTACTTCATCAGGTTGCGCGAAGGCACAATGTAACAACCTGCACGAGCGGTTTGCACCAACTGTCGTAGATGCGTGGCATCATTTGATAGAGATGTGCGTGGTCGTGGGCAGTGTAGTAGTCTGCGAAGTTGATAGCTTGCACGCCACGTCACCTTGTTTTAAAATAAGAGTTGATTAAGTGGCACCAATTTGTCAGGCAGCGCATAGGCACAACTTAACAACCGACGCCTTTGACTAGGTCTTCTGTGTTGTACTGATTAATCCTTGCACCATTTAGTGACTTGCATGAACCAGCTGTCAGCATTAATTACATGCTGACAAACTTTTCTCAAGCGCCGCGTTGCACGGGATTCGAAGGGATTTTCCTTAATCTCCGTGCTGTCAGTTGTCAAATAACGATGATGCCGTTACAGCTTCTCGAGGAAGCGCGCCACGTAGCTCTCGCACAACCTGACTCCAGCGCAACCTGGCGTAGGCGCAACCTGAAGCTGTGCAACTTGTTTGTTCGGCGCAACATAATGTTTTGGTGCCATCTGATGATTGAATATTTTAATGGGTGGCGCATCTTCATTTTTAGGCTCTACAATAGATGTCGTACATCATAGATGTTGTACAACGTAGTTGTCACGCAACCTAGATGTTGCGCAACACAGATGTCGTACAATCCATATACTGCGCAACCGGATGTCGCGCAACATGGATATCACGCAACATAGATCTTTTCTTTGTGTGTTCTGTTTCATCTTTTTGAGATTTAACTTTTTGTTATTCTTCTTCTCTTTTATAGTTGATCTTAGAGAAGACCTTGATGCTGAGAAATATGCTTCAGCTTTTACTGTATCAAAATATAAAGAAGACTTATCTCATGTCTCACATCCTCAATATGATGCACCTGAATCCAGAAGGGCCATTCTCACTGCTCAAGAAAGCAGCACTTTGTTATGTCTGATGAATAGTGAACCTTTAGAAAGTGTAGATAATGTAACTCATATGAAATCGGCTTTCCTATTTAGAGATGCAGTGAAGAAAACATCTCAAACAAAGACCAAGAAAGAAGAAAGGATTTATCAATATAAGGACGGAATTATATATCTAACTGAGATGGCAAGACATTTGTCCTTGTCCCGATATGAATTCTCCAGTCACCCTCGACGGATGGCCTGGGACATAACTCCGATTCAGCAAGCCAGAGTCGCAAGAATATGTTGTAAGTGTTATGGTTATATACTAAAAGCATCACTTTTGTAGTAACCTTATTTCCTTAAATTTTGAATGAGAATCATATGGGCAAATGTTTGCATATTGTATTTGTTGCAAGTGTTAATGCAAATGTCTGATAATCTATATTATAGATAATATGGTGTGTGGTGTCACACAGAAGATCATATTATCAGTTTCCTATGGAGTATATAAATAGTTCACAAGCTAGATGGACTTGGACAATCTATTGGAAAGGTTGCAGTGTAATCTGGTATTAGTCTATCTTGACTATAAGTTTATACTAGTACACTTTGTGTGTATTGAACAGGACCACTTGAGGTTGTTCTCTTTATACTGACTACATAAGAGAACAAACACCTCTGTTATTATGGATGCTTGTGCTCTTAATCCGGATATAATAACAGACATGTATATGCAGTGTGCATTACTTTGACTCATGAAAGAGTGAGATTCATTATGGATCAACAACCTCTATGAATTGGGTAATAATATTGTATGTATGATGGGCTGTTGATTATAAATGGAATCCATGTCCCGATACATCGGGTTGATGATGTCCCCTTAAGGAGCTCATAAGGATTGTCATGTAAACCCTGCAGGTAGATTATATCCAACATGACAAATAAAGTTGAACGGTACTACTTAAGGGTAAAAGATGTCAAATCAATATAGTTGTCAATAACTTAATTTGATCGACGGATATACGATATCTTAACATGGGGAGCCAAAAGAGCATATAATAAAAGGAGCCCACAAACATAATTTGGGATTATGGAGGTAGTGCAACAATAGCTCATTAGTGGACCGAGCTATTGTTAATGGACCTAGATTGTGTGTTCGGGCTGAAAATGGGATATCTAGATCCGTTAGGAGGCCAAACCCTAATTTCCCTTTATGGTCCCTGCCGTAGCCTATATATATCCTCTATTCTCTGGCCGCCAAATTACTGATCAGAAATCTGAAGCTTTCTCTAAATTTGTGATTCACGTAAGGAGAGAAAGAGAGGGCTGCCAAGGAGAAGAAAAGGTTGGAAGATCGTCGCCCACACGACGTCCAACTCGAGAAAGGAATACGTGCAGAAGATATTGGGGTCGTCCGCTCGAGATTATCAAGAATTACTTGTCTTCTTTCTGCCGCAGGTATAATTCATGAACCCTAGTTTCCGCCTATGAAGGGTTAGAACACGTTTTAAATCTATTTAACTTTCTATCGATTAATACGCACACCAAAGTAAGAGTCCTAGGAATCCTCAGTTCCATCAATTGGTATCAGAGCCACTTTGGATCTGCGTATTGATTGATACGTCCATGTTGTCCAATAAAACCTGCATTGTGTAATAGTTGGTAGATGTAGATCTGTTCTAACTTAGTTTTGCAGGCATCTTAGATCCAATTATTATGGTACAATGCATGTTTTTGATTGTGTTGCTTAAACCACGGACATGTCGTGGATGTTGTTGTTGCTGTGGATGTAATTAAAATCACGAGGGTTGATCGTGCTTATTATTTAAATTTTTTAATCTAGATTATGTGTGAACTCTTTCGGGAGGCATAGGATTGATGTACTTTTAATTATTTTTGATCAATCGTGATGCGGTGGTGGCTGTTTCTGACGCCGGACGAGGTGCTGGTTTTAAGCAGTCCAGAGGCAGACAGATGATTTTCGATGAAGGAATCGACAGCCAAAACCTTAAAAAAAATTGGGCACTACCCCGAACCCTGCGACCTGACCGGACAGGTCGAACCTCGAATAGATTTGTGCAGCACCAGATTTTGGATTCGGATAGTTGAGAACGGAGCAAGAAAGATGACCATAATAGTTGATATTTTTCTCTTATTTGTTGTCATTTTACTTTTTCTGATTATGCATGTTTATTATTGTGTGGATATTTTTTTTGAAAAACTAAGCCTGCATTAATAATGGACAACATGGACATAATATCAACTAGTAGAAAAACCCTTATTGTTAAATAACTAAGTGGGAGAGGATATTTATTTAGTATAAATCTTATGGTCTCCATTATTGGTTTGTAGGTGATGTAATTATACTTGCGCGTTGGCTTTAGTGCCTTCCTACATATTGGATGAGTATAATTATGGATCACCAGTACAAACTTCCTTAGGGATAATTATAGAAAGTTACCTAGTATGTGTTCACTTCTCCATCTGAAGGAACTCATTACAAGGTAATGGACTTAGTATTAAGTAATGGTATACACTTAGATACAAATAATGGTATCCTCCCCATCGGAGTCACTGCTATTATTTGTATGACCAGAGCAAGACCAACATATTAATTTTATTTGTCATAAAGTTATATTGACATGATAGTAAAATTAATAAAAAAACCCTACTTGAACAAATTTGAATTTGTATACGTCCACACTATCGTGACATGCTAAATTCATGGTGTTCAAGGTGTTGGTGAATTTCTTATTATTATTTTAAGAAAATCAATATTTAATTAATTCAAAAAGTTTTTCTTGTCCTACATAATTTTATTTATGTGATTCTCAAGATTTCAAAAATGGGTTCTTTCAGTCCACTTATGGTGATTCTTAAAGAAAACAAACTTACTGGACCTAATTATATTGACTGGAAACGTAATCTGGACATTGTTCTGACTGCTGAGGAGTACAAATATGTACTTGTTGAGGAATGCCCACCTAAGCCAGATGTTAACTCTGATGAACAGGTCAAAAAGGCTTATAAAAAGTGGAAAAAGGGAGATGAGATAGCACACGGTATTACATTCTGGCATCTATGTCAATTGTACTGCAACATCAGCATCAGGCCATGGCCACAGCTTATGACATGATGTATAACCTCAAGGAACTCTTCGGACATCAGAGTAGAGCAGCTAGGCAGTTTGCTATGAAATGTTTGATGAATACAAAAATGGCTGAGGGTACACCAGTAAAGGATCATGTTCTCAAGATGATAGGTCATCTGAATGAGATGGAGATCCTTGGAGCTAAAATCGATAGGGAATCCGAGGTCGATATCATTCTCGAGACTCTACCTAAAAGTTTTGACAATTTCTGCCTTAATTACAACATGAACAAAAGGTTGTATAGTTTGGCAGAACTTGCAAAAGAGCTACAGGATGCTGAATCTCTCTTTAGGCAGAGTGGTCATGTTTTTGTTTCTGAAAAGGCTTCTACTTCTAAGCCAAAAGGCGGTAAGAAGAAGAATAACATTCAGAAATAGGCAAACTCAACAAAGAAGGGCATGGAACCTCAAGGCGCGATGAAAAAGCCGAAAGGCAAATGTTTCAAGTGCAAAGGGTCAGGACATTGGGAGACTGATTGTCCACTTCTCAAACAAGGGAACATAGAAGGTATATCTCATTTACTAGTAGTTGAAACATGTTTAATGGTGTTATCTACCGGCACCTGGTGTGTAGATACAGGAGCCACTAATCATGTCTGCAATACATTACAGGGGTTCCAGGAAACCAGACGGCTCAGTGATGGAGAGAAATGCTTGTTCATGGGTGATGCTACAAAAGTATCGGTCGTTGCATTAGGAGATGTTACTTTATCTTTTGGTAGAAATAAGTCTTTGACATTGAGAGTTTGTCTTTATACACCTTCACTTAGAAGGAATTTAGTTTCTGTTTCTATGTTAGTTAAGGATGGATATTCAGTTTATTTTAATGACAATATTGTTATTAGAAAGAATAAATATTTTATCTGTTCTGGTGCATTGGTTGATAATCTGTATGTCATTAGTCCTATTTCACCCACAATACAACTTATGGAAATGAATAATATGTCATCTAACTTAAATAAGAGAAAAAGAACCTTCTTGTATGAACCAAACATATCTTTGGCACTTATGATTGGGGCATATTAACCTAAGAAGGATTCAAAGACTAGTTAAAATGGACCTTTGAGTTTATTGGAAGTGGAGGCACTACCAGTCTGTGAATCCTGCTTGGAAGGTAAAATAACCAAAAGGCCTTTTACGGCAAAGGGGTATAGGGCCAAAGATGTGTTGGAATTGGTTTATTCTGATTTGTGTGGACCCATGACTATCCAAGCTAGAGGTGGCTTTGAATATTTTGTCACATTTATTGACGATTATTCAAGGTATGGATACATTTATTTGATGCGCCGTAAGTCTGAGTACTTTGAGAAATTCAAAGAGTACAAGGCTGAAACGGAGAAATGTTATGGAAAATGTATCAAGTCATTAAGAGCAGATCATGGTGGCGAGTACCTCTTTGGAGAGTTTAGGGATTATTTATCAGAGGCTGGGATTGCATCCCATTTGACTGCACCTGGAACGCCCCAGCAGAATGGTGTAGTCAAAAGAAGGAATATAACTCTTAAGAAGATGGTTAGATCAATGATGAGTTATTCAGATTTACCAGATTCGTTTTGGGAATATGCCTTAGAGACTCCAGCTTATATTTTGAACTTGGTTCCTTCTAAGTTAGTACCTCTTACTCCCACAGAGCTGTGGATTGGGCATAAGCCTAGTCTGAAATATGTTCGCATTTGGGGTAGTCCAGCACATGTGCTGAATGGAAAAGCAGATAAGTTAGAATCTCGTACAGAAGTACGCTTGTTTGTAGGCTATCCAAGAGGAACAAAAGAGGTTTATTTTATAGTCCTAAGGATCAGAAGGTCATTGTTAGCACCAATGCCCGATTCATAGAGGAAGACGATGTGATGAACCATAAACCCACAAGTAGAGTTGTTCTAGAAGAACTGAGAGGTGAGACACCAAGTACTTCAGTACCAACCGTACAAGAGGATGAACCACAAATAACTGCACAACGTGTCACAAATGTTACACCACAACCGATAGTGCCTCGTCGTAGTGGGAGGGTTGTGATACAACATGATAGATATATGTTCTTGGGAGAGTCATCAGACTTTGTCCCTGAAGAACAAGATTATGATCCCTTTACCTACAATGAAGCACTCCAAGATAAATATGCAGAGTCTTGGCAAAAAGTAATGATATCTGTAATAGAAACTATGGATTCTAATCAGGTCTGGGAGCTTGTAGAACCACCCGTTGGTGTAAAAGCCATTGGATGCAAGTGGGTCTATAAGAGAAAAAGAAGATCAGACGGTAAGGTTGAAACCTTTAAAGCTCGGCTTGTAACAAAAGGTTTTACTCAAAGAGAGGGTATCGATTATAAGGAAACCTTTTCTCTAGTTGCCATGCTTAAGTCTATCCGGATTCTTTTATCTATTGCAGCTCATCTCGATTATAAGATTTGGCAAATGAATTTCAAGCCAGCTTTCCTTAATGGAAGTCTTGAGAAAGACATCTATATGAAGCAACCAGACGGGTTCATTGAAAAGGGCCAAGAGCATCTTGTTTGTAAGCTCAAGAAGTCCATTTATGGACTTAAGCAAGGTTCCAGATCTTGGAACATATATTTTGATCAGGTGATAAAATCCTATGGATTTGATCAATGTCAGCATGAATCATGTGTATACAGAAAGTGTAACGAAAACGTGGTGGTGTTCCTAGTACTTTATATGGATGACAACTTGCTCATTGGAAACAATGTGAAGGTGTTAATTGATGTAAGGGTATGGTTATCCAAACAATTTGATATGAAGAACTTGGGAGACGTAGGTAAGGGTATGGTTATCCAGGCAATTTGATATGAAGAACTTAGGAGAAGTAGGTCACATCCTTGGGATCAAAGTTCTACGAGATCACAAAAAAATGATGTTGGGCTTATCCCAAGCTTCCTATATCGATACTGTACTAACTCGTTTTAGTATGCAAAATTCTAAGAAAGGTTTCTTACCTTTTAGACATAGAATTGCTCTATCAAATGAGCAGTGTCCGAGAACACCTAAAGAGATAGAGAACATGAAGGCAGTTCCTTATGCTTCAACAGTAGGAAGCTTAATGTATATAATGCAATGTACGAGACCCGACATCTGCTTTACCGTAGGCATGGTCAGCAGATATCAGTCTAACCCAGGACAAGAGCACTGGACTGTCGTAAAGCATATTTTGAAGTACCTGAAAAGGACTAAAGAGTATATGCTAGTTTACCAGGCAGATAGTTTAGTTCCCTTGTGGTATATAGACTCAGATTTTCAGTCAGATAGGGATTCCAGAAAATCTACCTCAGGTTATGTGTTTACTTTGGGAGGTGGAGCCATTGTGTGGAGGAGTATCAAAAAAAATGTATTGTTGATTCCACCATGGAAGCCGAGTATGTAGTAGCCTTTGAGGCAGCCAAAGAAGCGATTTGGCTCAGAAACTTTCTGTTGGACTTGGATGTGGTACCTAGTTTGCCTAAGTCTATTACACTTTATTGTGATAATAGTAGTACAGTTGCAAACTCGAAGGAACCACGAGCCCATAAGACAGGTAAACATATTGAGCGCAAGTACCACCTGATACGAGATTTTGTAAAGAAAGGAAAAGTTGATGTGATCAATATAGCATCAACCGACAACCTAGTTGATCCCTTTACAAAGAGCTTACCAGCTAAGGCTTTTGATAGTCATGTTGAGGGAATGGGAGTCAGATGTGTAGCAGCATGGCTTTAAGTATAAGTGGGAGATTTATAACAGTATACTGAAAAGCAATGCTTTGAGTATAAGTGGGAGATTGTTAGGATTATATACTAAAAGCATCACTTTTGTAGTAACCTTATTTCCTTAAATTTTGAATGAGAATCATATGGGCAAATGTTTGTATATTGTATTTGTTGCAAGTGTTAATACAAATGTCTGATATTCTATATTATAGATAATATGGTGTATGGTGTCACACAGAAGATCGTATTATCAGTTCCCTATGGAGTATATAAATAGTTCACAACCTAGATGGACTTGGATAATCTATTGGAAAGGTTGTAGTGTAATCTGGTATTAGTCTATCTTGACTATAAGTTTACACTAGTACACTTTGTGTGTATTGAACAGGACCACTTGAAGCTGTTCTCTTTATACTGACTATATAAGAGAACAAACACCTCTGTAATTATGGATGCTTGTCCTCTTAATCCAGATATAATAACAGACATGTATATGCAGTGTGCATTACTTTGACTCATAAAAGAGTGAGATTCATTATGGATCAACAACCTCTATGAATTGGGTAATAACATTGTATGTATGATCGGTTGTTGATTATAAAATGGAATCCATGTCCCGATACATCGGGTTGATGATGTCCCCTTAAGGAGCTCATAAGGATTGTCATATAAACTCTGCAGGTGGATTATATCCGACATGACAAATAAAGTTGAGCAGTACTACTTAAGGTTAAAAGATGTCGAATCAATATAGTTGTCAGTAACTTAATTTGATCGACGGACATACGATATCTTAACATGGGGAGCCAAAAGAGCATATAATAAAAGGAGCCCACAAAAATAATTTGGGATTAGGGAGGTAGTGCAACAATAGCTCATTAGTGGACCGAGCTATTATTAATGGGCCTGGATTGTGTGTTCGGGCTGAACACAGGATATTCAAATCCGTTAGGAGGCCTAACCCTAATTTCTCCTCATGGTCCCTGCCGTAGCCTATATATATCCTCTATTCTCTGGCCGCCAAATTACTGATCAGAAATCTTAAGCTTTTTCTAAATTCATGATTCACGTAAGGAGAGAAATAGAGGGCTGCCAAGGAGAAGAAAAGTTTAGGAGATCGTCGCCCACACGATGTCTAACTCGAGGAAGGAATACGTGCAGAAAATCTTGGGTCGTCCACTCAAGATTGCCAGGAATTATTTGTCTTCTTTCCATCGTAGGTATAATTCGTGAACCCTAGTTTTTGTCTATGAAGGGTTAGAACACGTTTTAAATCTGTTTAACTTTCTATCGATCAATACGCACACCAAAGTAAGGGTCCTGGGAATCCCCAGTTCCATCAATAAGTTAGGTCCGCAGAACAAGAATTTATTTTACAGTACTTCAGACAGGTACAGTTCTCATCTCAAGGGCTTGAAGCCGAGTTGTATACCTCCATAAGATTCATCGATGCTTTTTCCTGTCAGGGTGCCCATCTTTGCAATCACATTTGCTAAAGCTGAAGGAAGATACCCAGATCAGGCTATTCGTTTAACAGGCCTAGTCAACCCAGACATGAAACGTTGGAGCAGCTTAGTAACTTGGATTCTAGATCAGTTCAAGGATAAACTTCTTGAGTTAGAACTCTATGAGGCCATCTGGACTACTGTTCACGGCTTCCGCCCAAATACTCACATGTTCTTGGCTCTGATTAAAAGATACAATGACAGAACTAGTACCTTCATGACCATACATGGGGAAATTGGTTTTGCACTTCATGAGATGAAATATCTCTCACATCTTCCAATGCGTAACAACCCATATGAAGAGTATGTATCCACTAATGAGGAACTGGATATCCTTTCTACAGAAAACTCTCAGATGGTGGCTGTGTTCGAGGAGCTTCTATGCCATTATAAGATATGCTCCCTTTACTACAAAAGTGCTTCCGCAGGGACTTATTATACAACTAAGTGGTTGCTGTATTTGTTTTTAGGTCATGCTCATGAAGAAAAGATTGTTGAAAGTCAAGCCTGCAATCCTTGTTTCTTCCAACCACTAGGTCGTAGCGACATAGAAAAATTGATGAAAAAGTCCAAGCATACAGATAACATCTTGGATGTGGATTGGCACCCCTTCAAAGTTGGTGCTACTATTGAGAGTTATCTCAAACAGGGTTACAGACCCATGTCAAGAGAAGCCCAATTGGCAGGTTTTCTTGCTTTATGGCTACGACTGTTTGTAGTTCCAGGGGCCAGTGCAGTCGATAGATTTCACATAGGCGTATTATTTGCTGCTGTGCGTCTAGTATTTGGCCACAAGATGGACATTCTTTCAGTGATGACTTGTCGCCTGAACGCAGGACTGAGTTCTTTTGTAGACACTATACTGCATGATATGGATGCTCGATTGGATTTTCCCCGCACTGAAATGACATATACTTATTTGTTCGGGTGGTTATTGCTACACCATCCAGCTTGATGGACCCTGACATGGGTGAAGTTGGGGGTAACTTCATCAGGCGTTATTCCAATACTCGTTGGAATATAAACGCACTTTCAGAATGCAGACGAGCTTTGAATCGAGGATCTGGGTGGAGATTTTAATGTGTTCCCCCTCCTCCAGGATATAAGAATCTTCCTCCACAACTAATGGATTTAGAAGCAGCATCTCTCCGTCTGTCCCCAACTATTTTCGTATGGTTGAAGACAATCCGTCCGTCTCATCTAGTATATTGATTTGAGGAAGTGTGTTTTCTAGAATAATATTTGCCAAGTCGATTCGTTCGGCAATTTGGTTATGACCAGCTGCATGTGAGAAATGCCACTATTTGTCTTCAAGCCAAAGGTTTCTTGATTGATGGTGCTAGGGCTTGGAGATATTATAATGCCAGAGGCACTAAAGCTATATTCTCCATGCCCCATAATCTTGCTCAGGGTCCGCGTATGTTATACACATACGCGAATTTCTATACTTCAGCAAACACTTTTGTCGAAAACTTTCATCTGGCCCACAGTTTTGCCAGTAATAAGCGATCGAAAGCTGGAATTCATACCACACAATTGTTCAGAGATGCAGAAGATCGAGACCCTGTTGATGATCCTCTGGAGGCTTCTCTTGTAGGCTTCTTAGATAAAATAAATGAGCCGTTGGACATATCATTAAAAGTCCAAAAGGAAAAGTCCCCTTCCAAGGGACTTAAGAAAAGGATGACTGGAGATTTCTCTGTTCCTTCGCATCATGATGATCTTTCTTCTTCTCCTAAAGCACCGGGGAAGAAAAAGATAAAGACTACTTTGATGATTAGTGAACAACCTAACGCTAGGACAACTTGATCTCAGTCGAAGAAGATACATGGTGGAACTTCTCTTGGCGAAGGAGAAATAACTCATTCTTCAATTCCAAAATAGTGTGAAGTCATCCGAGAAGAAGCGCACAGAATACCAGATGACCTTGATGAGGTCAAAGAAGAACCTGTAGCACCTCTACTACAGAAGACTAGAAAAAAATTGTTAGTGACTCGAGCAGAACGTCAAACCATTGACGCTTCCTCCCTCAAAAAGGATTTTGACATATCATTACCCTCAAAGGAGGATCTACCGTCTCAAAAAGGTAATTTCTATGCTTTTAAGCAAAATTTTGATATCTAAATGATATATATTGATATTATTTTCTTTCATCCGCAGAGACTACAGCAACTGATATTCCAATTACTACTGAGGCAATTCCAGGATATCAAATTGAACGGACAACTGTTTCCATAACTGCCCTGGCTGCAGCAGGAGTAACATTGTCATCCCCTACTCCAAATGTCCTAGACCCCTCCAGAGAATAGCTGCCTCGTATAGAATCACAAGCTGGAGCTGCCGATCTTCTGGCCACCCAAACCCCTACTCGTTCTCAAGAAGATCGAGAGATGATAGACGCCCTCCTGGATTGTGACTATTGTGATAATTCTGCAAATACTGCCGAAGAAGAACCAATTCCACTAGATACCCCCCTGGTATCAACTAAAGAATGTCATGTAACTATTGAGGATAAAGAAAATCCAATTGTTGGGGAGGGACATCCGAGCTCAAAAACTAATGAGCCTGAAGATAAAGATGATCAAACTACGGCTCTTGAAGATATTGGGAATAATAAAAATCTCAACACTGTGGTTGCAGAGACTCAGACCCCTACTGAACAAATATTTAAAGTTAGGGATCCAGAGGAGATTTCCCCAGTTAACCAGGCAGAATCAGGGGCCGGAAGCAGCCGTTTCTTATCAGGCGGTTCCGAAGCTGGAAGTAGTCAAGCAGCTGTGTCTGAAACTACTATGGTGAGACTTCATTCTGATCTGGACATGCCTCGTGAAACTCCATATGTATTGTCGGGATCAGGTAAAATTTTGACTTTTATTTACCTGAATTCCTGTAATTTATATGTAATGACTGTGTATCTTGATCATAGTGGGTCCTGTGGGGACGCTTGCAAAAGCTGCATCAAATACCTTCAGCTTCAGCTCGACTATGGCTCCTCTGGATATGGGGATCCAAACTGGAGAGGGGAGTTCTTCTATGATGGCAGTACTTGGGTCTCCTGGTGTATAATCTGTAGTTCCACCAATTACCTCGAAAACAAGAATTCCTATAGATGTAGCTACCCCAGGGATCTCAGCGATGAATAGAGCTGTTGTCGAAGCTTATACTAATGTTTTCTTTACTTCTCTGAAGTCTTTAATTCAAATGATCATGGAAAAAGACCAACCTTATGAATCAGTAAGGGGCCCTTCTTTCTTCAGCATTGGAGCCATCCGCAAGATCGGTGATCTGGATAGAGTCAATTACTTAGGTCATATTTTGAATGAACTTGAAGAATCGATCAAGTCTTACAAAGACCTAACAAGAGGAAATATCTAGAAACTTGTAGATGCTGGATGCGAGGTGATGGCTCATGATGCTGCAATACGAAAAGCAGAGTTTGAAGCTTCTGTGGTAGCTTTCTCACGGTGTTCTACAGAATTGGAATCTCGCATTGTCGAGACAACTTCTTCTGTTGAAACTTATAAGACTGAAGCTACAGAGAAAGAAAGGAAAGCTGCTGAATATCAAGTTCATCTCCAGGAACTAGAAATTGAAATGGCTTGGCTTCAAGAAGCAGTTAAAGCAGCTCGACAATGCGAAGAAGAAGTATTGGAGATGCATCAAATTGTTGCAAGTCAACTAGATGACTTGAAGAGGCAGCGGGATGCACTTTTCCAAGTTGAAGGTGTAGAACTGGAACATCGAGCAGAAATGTTACAACCTTTTGATCCAGAATCCGGGAGAGCTCTTGCAAGACAAAGAATACTTGACTCCAGAGTAGAGAGGGCTGAGAATTTGAAAATACTGATCATTGATCTCAGCACTCAGCCTCCCCAATGAAGCAATCTATAGGATCTTTTTGTCTTTTTGCCTTTCAAATGATGTACTTTTTTTTACATTTTGAACATTATGGCAATAAAATAGTACTCTTTTTGTGATTCTATTACTTATTATATACCTATAGTAGATATAAGTAATAGATAAGAATAGGAAAATATGTTCAGAGGTACTGGACATGACATATCCCCAAAAAGAAAATAACAATATTAATTATATCTGTTCAGAGGTAATGTGGATATGACATAATATAACTCAGAATATTGTTATTTCAAAAGACGACTTTATCAGAGGTAATATGGACGTAATAAGTCGCTGATATAGATGATAGAATTCAATGGTAATGTGGACGTGAATCTATTGATATAGAAAATAGAATTTAGAGGTAATGTGGACGTGAACTCGTTTTTTCTATTGATGATCTTCAAATCAGTTAGGACATAAAGACAGGATATCATGTCTAAAAAGACGATATCTATGATAATACGGATTTATCATAAAAAAAGATATCTTTTAAAACAGCTGCGTTTCAAAAGACATGATTGATGATTCGGATAGGCTCCATAGGGGATTTTGAGAGGACGGGTATTCCTGACTCTGGAGATATCAGAACTCATATTTATCTGCTTCAGGAAGGCTTTTGCTGACAAATATCGGTTTTGGGGCAGTTTTATCTCCAATATTGACTTGAACCAACTGATCTTCAGTAGGTGGCTCACGTTGCTCGAAGCGAAGCTCCCATTGAGTATTCATCCTTTGTGCCCAAGGACCAGATTCAGAAGCTTTGACAAAGTCTTCGTCATCTTTCGAAAACTCGGCAATCACCATATTAGAAGATAGAGTCACGCGATGGACGTGCCCTACACTGGTGTCTGAATCCCATGAGATAGAATCAGAAGAGTTAGATTGTTCTTCTTCATCGGATTCGGATGCTTATGGAGTCGGAATTGGTGAAGTATAACCTAATCCCTGCTTCGTTTTGCTGTAATATTGTTGTGATTTTCCTTTCGGAGCAGGAATACGAATAGGAGTTCACCTTTCTTTGTCGCCATTGAGACCAGCTTTAAAATTATAGTCCATCTTTTGAATGATATCTTTTGATTGCTGACTATAACGACGTAGTTGAAGTCTTCCGTTATTGTGATTTTCTTCTTCACTATCAGGCGTGATCTTCTGTTTCGTTCCTTTACTAAAAAGTATAGGAAGTTCATCTTTCTTCCTGGAAGGAACTAAGAAGAAGGAGTCCTGCACTGGCTCGAGCAATACTTCATTTTAGGAAGCTTCAACTACTCCTATGGTAAGTGGTTCGAAGTTATCTAACATTTTTAAATAACATCGAGTATAATAAAGAACATAAGTATACTGCAAAGAAGATGCTACTTTATTGATTTTTATATCATCATTTACAACATGATTCTTAGCCTTAACAGAAGGCTTAGAAAGATTGATAACCGGAGGAGAAGAAGGAGAAGGAGAAGGAGAAGGAGAAGGTGAAGGTGAAGGTTTGTTACGACGAAGGTCGATAACAAGAGGCTCAGAAGAGGTGAGCTCCCTTTCTTCCTTTTCTACAGCAGGAGGCTGTTTGTTATGAGAGAAAAGATGTATAGTCAACGTCTGAGAAGAAGAGGGACGATTAGCACGTCTTTTGATGGGGATCATGAGAACATCTTTTGAAGTATGTTTTTGATCTTCCTCACTATCCATCGCCAATAAAACTTTCATGAACTCCTCCTTGTACATCCGAGAGTCTGTAAAATATGCTTCAATGCCCCTGAAAGGATTCAAGTCGGCTACTTCCTTTTGGACTTCTCCATTGATATCCACATATTTGAAGCATTGATGTAAAGTGGATGGTACAATGTTATGCTCATGCAGAAAGGATCTTTCCAGCAAAGCATTGTAAGAGCCGTGATTATCGATCATGTAGAAAGTAACCTTCGTACGAAGATTGCCTATTTGAACTTTCAGGCGAATCTTTCCCAAAGGTTCACTTCTTCCTGAATTCAATCCCAAGATTGTCGTGATGGTTGTTGAAAGATTGTGTACAGGAATCTTCAATACATCTAGTAGAGTCTTTGGCACGATGCTAAGTGCAGACCCAGGATCAATCAAGATACGATCAACCTTCATGGTATCGACATATCCCGTGAAGTAGAGGGGTCGATCATGACGGTTATCTTCCAACAGCATATCATCTTGTGTAAAGGTGATATTTGGCATCAATTCCATCACGCTATGATAATAAAGGCATGTTATAGGCTCATCCTCTAATTTCTTGAGAAGTTCTAGACAAGTATTAGCTTGCGTCAAAGCTTCACTCAATGTTTCTCGAGTTTCCTTCGAAAGACGGAGTAGTTCAAAAATTGGCAATCTTGCCGAGGTATTAGCCAGCTGAGCCAGTATATCAAAGTTATATGGCTTCTCGAGTCCCAAAGTTGGAGTCTTCTTCAATACTTTATCAAAACGGACAGGCTGTTTTCCTTTGTCGGCTGTCATTGGTTTGGGAAGAGTTGGCTCTATTGTAGGTGATGAAGCTGATAGAACTTTATAAGCAGGAGAAGATGGTGCTTGAGGAACCTCCAGAGCTAGAGCAGAGTTTTCTTGACCTTCTGAATAGTCTCTTAGGTAAGGTTTTCCAGACCTGGTACCAGTTAAGACTTCTTCTTCGGATACAAGCTCAAAGGACACCATATTGCAACTCTTTGCCTGTATCTTGTTTCTGGAAGGTTTCTTTTGGCAGGATGGAGAGTTTGTCCAGTAACCCAAACCAACTCCAGATTGGTTGTGAGAAAGACATAGGAAAAGAGGTACATGAGATCCTTTTCCATCGTTCAGACCAGAAGCCTTTTGTAGATCATATCCCATTTTCATCATTAATTCACAAGATTGTGGGCTATACAGATGGAAAGCTGGTTGGTATTTGGCTTCTAATTTTGACAATGTTGTCTTATCAAGGAAAGAAGAAGAAGGATTATCTGCTGCCGAGATAAAGGTAGCAGTTAAAGGTGGAAGATAATGTTCACCAAATGAAATCATATGACATGATTTATTTTTAGTGGCCTTCTTAGACTTTGAGGAAGAAGATGGTGTTTCAAAGCCCGCCACTAAATCTGGATGGATCCATATAATTTTCTCTCTATCAGTAGATAGAGGAACAAGACCATCAGTTCGTGTAGGTGGAAGATTAACAATCTCCAAAATAGTTCTCGGGATGGGGATGACGTCGTCCTGCACAAGTTGAGCTGGAAAATCTCTAAGCTGTAAAGAGACGACATTAGCCGTTACAATTTTCTCATCTTGTTGGAGAGTGATTGCACCGGAATTGACCATCTCCTGAATTTTATCCTTGAGCACATAGCATGCTCGAGTTGGATGCCCAATAAACTTGTGGTAAATACAATATTTAGGATGGTCAGTCTTACCAACTTCATCTGGCCGTTTAGGTTCTGGCAGTTGGAGTTTATTGCTTTTGATGAGGCAATCAAAGATACTCATGATATCATCTTCATCAAAAGAGTATTCTTCTTTTGGATGTGGTACCCGTTGTGGTGGTACTGTTGGGGTAGATGTTGACAAATTTACATTGATGGCTAGGGCTTCTTTGCTTTTGAGGTTAAAGGCCAAAGTGTCTTTGCTCTTGCGATTATTCTGACGGCCACTATTATTTGGTGTAGCACGTTCATCTTTGTCAAGATTAGGCATTTGAATGCCTAATTGCTTAAACTTGTCAGCGCTCTCTTCTGCTGCTTTGGCGTTCATTATGAAGGAAGGCCAATCCCGGAATTGTGTTGATCCTGTCCACATGCTGATTATAGGCAACAGGTTTGATTTGCAAGTGTCTATAGTCAAAGCTTATGGGGTTCCGAGAGGCATTTTGAGTGCTTCATGGTGGAACCATTCAATGAAACGTTCAGTAGTTTCATTATGTTGTTGTTCGATTTTGATAAGAGCAGACAGAGTCATGTTATTGGTTACCTCATAAAATCATTCCAAGAATATTTGTTTGAACCCAGCGAAAGAGGTTATACACCCATCTGGTAAACTACGATACCAGTCATATGCTGCACCAGCTAAATAGCTGACAAATACTCTAGTAAGAAGAGCATCATTTGGTTAAAGTTGATCAGTCATTACTTCAAAGTGATTGATGTATTGACTTGGAGACGTGCTGTCATCAAACAGCATAATAGTAGGGGTTTGTATTTAGGAGAAAATTGGACCTCTTTCCATTCTATGGGATAGGGTTGTTTGATCCGAAGCTTCTGTAGGTCATCCTTCTGTTTGAAAACTTTAAATTGAGTACGTAAAAGTTTTACGACCTCATTGGTATCTCTCGTTGATTACGGAGTAGTGGATTGATTCAATATGTTAGGAGGGGGTACCGCACGATAAGTACCACCCCCAGCACCAGATTGACTTAGAATAGCCTGCACAGGAATGGAAGCGATGTGAGGAGATTGTACACCAAGATCACTATCGATAGGAGCTGATGTTGTTACAGGTTCCTGAGTCGGAATCAGATTCACAATTGGTGGAACTGTATGTTGTGCCATAATCACAGCATGCATGCCTGTCATCATCTCAGCCATGTTCTTCAAACTAGCCTCCAAAGCAGCAATTCTCTGCTCTTGACTGGAAGAAGTGGAAGTATCTTGATCTTCTGTGAGGGCATAAGCAGTCACTTCTCTAGCCCTCGAAGACGAGCTAGTGGAAAGGATGGTCCTTTCAGAACTTTTACTGTCAGCATCAAAGTCACATAAAGAACTAACCCCAGAATAAGTGATAGGGACATCTTTTTGACTGAAGGAATCTTGGTTTGAATCAAGAAGATTCCTTTGACCGATTGTATCTTTGTCGGAAGGAAGATTCTTTTGACCGATTATTTCTTGGCTTCTTGATCTAGTATATTGGTATACTCCTTCACCGGATTCATGAATTCGATCTAAGTACTGTTGACTGGGATTGCGGGATGCATTACGTCTTGGACGTTTTCTACCCCCAGTGCTTCGAGATGCCATGTTGACAGGAGCATATAGTAATTCTTCTTCATCAACTAGGATTGGTTCAGGAGTCTGAACATAACTCAAACGGTCAAAAATGGACCGCTTGGCTGACTGACAGCAGCATTTGATGACAACTTCATGATGGTGGTTGCAATAATGTTCTTGCTGTTGGACCACTGCTGGATGGGATGGATTTGTAACTTTTCGCTTCTGTATTAAGAGTTCACGGAGGTCACTAACATAACGAGAAGTTGCAGGAATGTAGTCCTTAATGATATTCGGGACATGGTTCCTGTTCCTGAGGTGTCCCGTACCTTGAGTGTACAAGGACGTGCTAAGCTGGTTAGCATAAGTCATAGGATTTTTTACCTCAGCATTCTTCCTCTGGTGCAAGTTTGCAACTAGTGTAGGTTGCATTTTGTGTCTTCCCGAAGTTGCCCCAGATTGGTACCTGTTGATATAGGTGTGCAAGTCTGACAGAGGAACTACTTGTGTATCTACTTGAGATACTAGTAGTTTGCCTTGTCGAGATCTTGAGATACATAGGGTTGGTAGATCCTGCCCTAACCTCTTTGGAGTAGGCATAATACCCTTTTGCGTGGAAGGTTTATTCTGAATAGAACCCATCTTCCTGACAGAGATTTGGTTGTCTCTGTTAAGGAGAATAGAATTTCTATCTGAATTAGCAGTACTTTCCATCCAGTCAATGACTCGAGCAGAATGAGGAAAGGCTAAAGAGCGTTTTCCTTGATTTAGTAATTTCTCACTAAACTTTTGGTTTGGTGGCAAAGAGGGAGTCACTAAACAGTGCTTCTCTTTACGTTGCGCTAGTGCAGAAGCATGTGTAGGTTGCGCCAAAGCGTGAATAGGCATAGGTTGTGCCAGAGCATGAACATGTGCAAGTTGCGCTGGATTAGGAACATGCACAGGTTGTGCCAGAGAGGAAACATGTACAGGTTATGCCAGAGAGAAAAAGGCCAAAGGGTGCTTTCCTTTGTTTTATCTAGCAGTGTATCGAGACGAAGTCTCCTTCGATTTCAGAATTGGAGAAGTAGAGGGATTAGCCAAAAGACTGTCTCCCTTAGATTGCACCAAAGCAATGAGGGGCGCAAGTTACGTAGAGGCAAGAACAGGTGCAGGTTGCGCCAGGGAAGGAAAGGCCAAAGAGCGCTTTCCCTTGTTTTGGACATCAATGTGTCGAGACAAAGTCTCCTTCAATTTCAGAATCGAAAAAGTGAAGGGATTAGCCAAAAGATTGTCTTCCTTAGATTGCGCTAAGACAGTGATGGGCGCAAGTTGCACAGAGGCAGGGGATTGTGCCGTTGAGGACTTAGGAGTCCAAACAGAGCACGTCTTGCTCTTAATAGCGGCAGCAGTACGCTTGGCACCCCCAGCATTGATCATGGCCTCGTAGGCTGTCTGGTCGACTTGAACGACTAGGATCTTCTGCATCTTGCCGATTGACGCGGTATCACGTTGAGTTGTCACTTTCTCGTCGGAGAAGAAAGTCGTCCCCAGCAGAGTCGCCATTTTGTTTGCAAAAAACAAAAAGTCTTATTACAAACTTAGAAAAGAATACAAGAGTACAATTGATTTCTGGGAAAGTACAACTATAGGAATCTGATCAGAAGATGATCACTTTATCCCTTGGACGATGTGATATCGAAGACACGAGCCTCTGGAGGATGCAACAACACTTTAGCAGGAGATTATGATCTTTCTTGATGCTTTGAGATTGATTTGAGACTCTATTTATAGAGTTCTTGAAATAACTGTCCAGCAGTTATTCTGGGTTGCGCACGCTTCAGGTTATGCGCCTCCTGTTCACTTGCTCAAACGGTTGTACTAACTTCTGTGGATGCGTGGCATCGTTTGATTGAGATATGCATGGTCGTGGGCAGTGTAGTGGGCACGTTCTGCGAAGTTAGTAGCTTACGCACCACGTCACTTTGTTGTAAGCACTGTTTGATCACCTTACGCAAGCTTCATCTGGTTGCACGTGGGCGCAATGTAACAACCTGCGTGAGCAGTTTACACCAACTGCTATTGATGCGTGGCATTGTTTGATTGAGATGCACGTGGTCGTGGGCAGTATAGTGGGCACGCTCTGCGAAGTTGGTGGCTTGCGCGCCACGTCGCCCTGTTTTAAAATAAGAGTTGATCAAGTGGCGCCAACTTGTCAGGCTACGCATGGGCGTAACTCAATGACCGGCGCCTTTGACTAGGTCTTTTGTGCTGTACTGATTAATTCTTGCACCACTCAATGACTTCTGCGAACCAACTGTCAGCATTAATTACATGCTGACAAAATCTTCTCGAGCACGACGTTGCGCGGGATTCGAATGGATTTTCCTTAATCTTCATGCTGTCAGTTGTCAGGTAATGATGATGCCGTTACAACTTCTCGAGGAAGTGGCGCTCGTGCAACCTGACTCCAGTGCAACCAAATGTTGGCACAATCGAATGTTGCACAACTTAATGATTTGGCACAACATAATGATTTGGCACCATCTGATGATCGAACACTTTAATGGATGGCGCATCTTGATTTTTAGCCTCTATATTAAGGACATATAAATATGTAATGTACACAAATATACATATATTTAGAATTCAATAAAGAACAAATGAGATTCTAAACGAGCAAGCTCGCGAGCTCATCAATGAGTCAGCTCGCGAGCTCAAACGAGATGAGTACTTCTAAGCTTGAGCTTGGCTCGTTTATTAAACGAGCTCGAAAATGAAGCTTGAGCTCAGCTTGTTTACTAAATGAACCGAGCTCAAACGAGCTTTTATCGAGCCGAGCTTCGAGCTGCTCGCGAACGGCTTGCCTCATTTACAGCCCTATATATAACCTTTTATGTCACGACCCGCACCCGCTGTTCGGATACGAGACGTGTCCAAGCCAGCCTACGCCGCAGTGTCGGCGATAGAACGTTGTCTAATATACACAAGTCACAGAGTCTGTAGAACTAACATTGTAGTCTTGATCTCATCCACAGAAATATGACACAATCAACTCAAGTGAGACTGAATATAGAATGATAATATAAAATGAAGTATCAAGGTCATCGAGAATCCCAGTTACGTCCGGTAGACACAAATCCACTACCAATAGACGAAATAAAATAGAACATGAAATTGAAATAACTGAGTCAAAACTGCTAATCATCAAGGTACCCTCGTCTGCAGTGGTACCGTGGTCCAATGCTGGCTCAAACCTGCTCGTATGTACTGGCTCAATACTCGGTTAACCTGAAAAGATCATCAGGTCCTCAGAGGACTAGCAAGATATATAATATACAAGCCTTTCTAACAGTTTATCATGCATGAAAGAAATTCAGGATATAAACAGGAAAAGACTAAACGATCACGAGACATGAATATATGAACAACTACGCATAAATGAACTGCAGGAATAACAAGTAAATAAGAGATCAATGGAATACCAAAACCTCGCCCCGAGTGTGGACTCACAGGTTTGAACTAATCACTAACCCTCGCCCCGAGTGTGGACTCGCAGGTCAGTACAAGACAGGTCACCCTTACCCCGTGTGTGGACTCGTAGGTGCAAACGGTCAATCCTCGCCCCGTATGTGAACTCACAGGTTATAAGAATCGAAATAAGGAAATAGAAGTTCAGTTTATAACGCGATCGTCCTACGATACAACTCAATCCAGTACAAGTAAAAAACATGTCCTAAGGCTACAAGGCTAACTATGAACAAGGACTATATAATCATAAAGAAGCACATGTCAGCAATCAAATCAGAATCAACTAGGTGATGAAAGGAGATAAGCATGTAATAAAGCTGTAAAGAAGGGCAAGGTATACTTGCCTGTGGTCCTGAGCTGCGGTACGGGTCAAGTGCTGAGTCACAGTCTCCAAACACCAATTTATAAAATTTACAAAATCAATACACAATTCAAAAGTAATAACTAGCCTATCTATTCACTTGTTAGTTTTTTAGGCTGACTCCAATAGAGAATTGTGTATTTATCAAGCCATGATCCTATTAGGGTTTCCATGTTTACATGTGTCACGACCCGCACCCTAGAGTAAGGGCACGAGACGTGGGTACGTCCAGCCTACGCCGCAGTATCAGCGGTAGAACGCTGTCCTAGGTCAATCATCTAACAAATATATAAGGTACCTGTATAGTATATACACTCCGAATGGAGGTGACATAGCAACACAGTCTCAATCACATCTAAGGTAGAGTACGATAAAAAGATAGATAGATATAGAACGAAACGAATCCACAGAGATACAATCAGATATAAGTCTAAGTGTCTAAGATGACATCTCCATAAACATCAGATAAAACAAACTCCCAGTACATATACAAAAATGTATCAATAAGAAAGACAAGGTAAGAGTCTAAGCTAGCAGTCTAAACCACTGGCGGTAGATCCTCTACTGCAATTGGGTCCAAGTCACAAGTGTTGTCTAAGCTGCACCATAATGGGTAGACACCAGAACCTCATCATTCTCTGTAAAATTTCAACAGGTCCAGTCAGGACAGGAGCGAGCACAATACATCTCAACAAATCATAACTGGATAGAAAATATAATCATGCTAGAGAGTAAGATACATGAACTGAAAGAATAACATGATATATAAAAGAGAGAGAGACTGTAAGTAAATATCTACAGTATAATAGAGAACTAATCAGTGACTAGTGATTCAGAGTACAAGATAAACATGTGAACAGCTGGAGGGTGATTCATGACTATACTAAAGAGGTGATTCATGACTATTCTACTTTAGAATTATTCACATGTTCATTTCTACTCCCCCATTCCCAATCAATACACAAGGATCCAGTCAAGTTACGTTAAGATTCATGACTATACTACATTGCCCATAAAGGGTGATTCAAGAGTGATTCATAAAAATTCGTGAAGGCTCTGTGATTCATGAGAGTACAGAAATCACAAGCTAATACATGAAGATTCATGATAATAGAAGCATGAGATACATGATGTAAGTAAAACACACGAGACATGAGTATCTGATACTCCCGAGGGGGATAACATCTCATGAAGGGATCCATATAGTACTAATCCGTGTTACCAATATGTCAGCATCAAGTGAAATAATCTAAAGCAGGAAATATAATCCTAAACAAGATATAAAATGATCAGAGAATGTACTCGCCTGGTATCCTGAATGTCCGAAGAGAATATACTGTCCGAGGAGTGGTGTCTGTCTCCTATAGAACAGTACAAGTCACTACATGTCTAAAATAATAAAATAGACTGCTACAATGCATCTACATGATGTTTGGGGTCAATCTAGGCTAAAGTCAACCTTTGGTCAACTCTAGTCAACCCTAACAGTCAAACTAGGTCAATTCTAGTCTAATTAGGTCTAACAAGGTCAAACAAGATTAAACTAGGTCAAACTAGTCTAGGTTGGTCAAACCTAGGTTTAACAAGTCAATCTAGGTCAACTAACCAAATACCATACAAGTCACACTAGCCTAGTGATATACAAGTGTATCACATCACATGCCATAGGCTAACTACATAGGCAATGAGCCATATCACATATAGGCCAATACCCATACCATATTAGGCTATCTATACACATGGCCTTGTCTATTCTCCATATACATGTATATAGGTTTGCTAACTCCCTCAACTGATTTATGGATACCCCTATTCATCACATGCCTGTGTATCTAATCTTTACATGAATATTTGTATCCCCCTTGTGTATACTCTAGTGTATGGATACTCGACCTACCCCTCCCTTTTCTGTCTTACCTATATGCTAATGGCATGTTCTACCGCAGATTTTGGGAGAGGGATTTTTTGTAGGTAATCTTCTCAGTTTCAGAACTTTATATTAAGGTATCCTTGATGTTTTCCCTACAGTAGGATACTTCTACTTACTTCTTACTGGTAACCTATATAGTGCTACAAAGTTGGAGACAGGAACATATACCCTCTTCCTCCTATTCCTATCAAATACTCCCAGGTATGGATACTACTATTCATTGCTATATTACATATAACCTCACTCATATGACCACTCCTTTTTATATCTGCCACATGCTCAGATACTTGAGATTTCCATCAAATCTGGGTATCTAGATGCCTACTCATCAGCCAATATACTCACTGATATACAAGTACCCTCTGTTACTCTCATTTATTAGGATACAGTTGCTGCACAGCTATATAGTGATATAGTGGGTACCTTAATGTCTTTAGGTAATCCAACTATAGGTAACCTGTAGACTTATCGACCAAGGATTTCCCCTTCATCTAAGAGCCTAAGCCCTCTCCCAGTTTGACCAAATGACTAGCGCATCCCAACTGGTACTTGTCTACGACTGATCTCTTATGGCAATTGCCATCTTACAAAGTAACCAATATTACCTATGGGTCTAAGCTGCTACCCCGAGCATGGATACTAAGGGTGCCAGAGACTACTGCTATGGTATTAGTGATTTCTGATACCGCCACTATTGCTAATTCAAGTGTCATATTGCAGACATTTGTATAAATAACTAGTATGCATATATGCTCGAACATATGATCTTATCTGTCTTTATAGTTATGGATATGTCCAGGTACCCCCAAGCTGAACATACCTGGTCACCTAATGGTAAGTGATACAAAGATAATGTAGCAGTTTATGGACTGATACTAGAGTAATTTGTATATGGAAAACCCCTGCTCCCTGCTACTGTAGGACTCTGCTATAAGGGAAGACTGGTACAATATAGGGACTGACCCACTAGTATCAACTCACTACCAAAATAAGTCAAATCAGCGACGTATTTAGCGACTCCGTGAAATTTCGTCGCTAATGTTTAGGGTTTTAGCGACGTCAACAAAAGACGTTGTTGTTTGTCGCCAACAACGACTAATAGCGATGTCTAGCGTCTTCATTTTGTTCAATGGGGTAGTGCGTCGCAAGTTCGTCGGTACGCGTCGCTGATATAGCGACGTTTCGTGACGCATTTTAAGTTGCGTCGCTATTTATTATATATCAGCGACGTTTAGCGACGTCCTAGGCGGACGTCGCTAAACGTTTCATATAGCCAGCGAGGGTTTCCATTTCGATCATTTCACAAATTTTTCCTCCCAAATTTGGGCGCGCTCCTCCTCCGCGACGCTCCTCCGGCGATTTTCTTCCTCCTTCGCGGTGCTCCTCCGGCGATCTCTATCCTCCTTCCTCTGGTAGCTCCTCCTTCTCCTCCTTCTCCTCCTTCTCCTTCCTCTGGTAGCTCCTTCCAACTTTCTCCTCGTCTTCAAGCTCTCTCTCTCTCGCTTCTAGTTCGTGTCCACGTGAGCGTGGACTCGCTGCAGGGGATACGAGACTGACAGTGGGCTCGTTGCGGGGGACACGAGAGCGTGGACACCTATTTTGTTGGTTTGGACACGTCGTGTCCCACTGTGTGGACACAAGATTCACAGTGTGACACCTATATACTGAAAAATCTCGTTTTTTTGGGCATATCAACTGTCAATTTGATGTCCACGAGAGCGTGGACTCGCTGCGGGGGACACGAGACTGACAGTGGACTCGTTGCGGGGGACACGAGAGCGTGGACTCGCTTCTAGTTCGTGTGACACCTATTTTGTTGGTTTGGACACGTCGTGTCCCACTGTGTGGACACGAGATTCACAGTGTGACACCTATATACTGAAAAAACTCGTTTTTTTGGGCATATCAACTGTCAATTTGATGTTTTGGGTGGATTCGAATTCTAATTTAGGATTCGAGCCCTATTTACTGATACTGGAAGTTTTTTTGGGCATTTTCAGGGTTTTGAAATGATGAATAAATTGACTAATAATTATTATCGAGCCCTATAAAATTTCAGCTATGTCACGAAGGATGGATATACTAATCCTGTGAATGAGTTTTCTCCTAAGTATTCTCGACAGTTGAGTATGATTTAGCTCACAGATATTACTGAAATATGGGATAATTAGACTTTCTGTTCAATATCATATTTTAAATCCTAAATCTACGGTATGACATCGTGATCAGGACATAGTCCCTGCAGCCATTCGACTGGCGAGTCAGAAAACTATGTAGCCGTAGATAAAGTTGACTGTCCTCCGACCCTCATCCCTCGGCAATGATGATACGACAACCTATCACTATATCTTATATATATAGTAGTAGATGACGTCTTAGTATTACATTATGTGAGTTCATCTTGATTCTGTTACATTCTTCAGATACTACATACGATAAGAACATATACTACACCATATGTACAGAACATAGATGATTCACACTAATGTATGCTAGAATGAATTTTAGGGTTGTGTTCTGAGCCATCCGTTCTGCTACTTGGCAAAAAAATGAATTTATTGTACTTTATCTGCTTTTGAAAATGTACTCAAATTATATGATGGTTCCTTTAGTTAGCTTGCTTATGTTACAATTATATTAGCTTGCTTACCAGATGGCACCCATGACCCGAGGAGCGGCACGTCGTTTGAGGGAAACAGTGAATGCTGAGGTGGCTCCTCCTACAGTTAAGGAGGAAGTGGCACCGGTTGCTAGTGAGACCGGGAGTTCTATTCATCCAGCACCGGTAGCTAGTGAGACCGAGAGTTCTCTTCATGCAGTCCTTGCAAGGGACGACATCTCTCCTCGCGCCAAAAATCTAGCTTTTTCGAGGTGGATGCGTGAACGTATCACTGAGCGTTTGCATGAGCAGCGTGGTTCTCATTAGCTATTAGTACTTATTTGTATTGGACTATTTGTATTGGATTATTTTTGTATTAGACTATTTGTATTGGACTACATATATGAATTAGAACTGTGTCAATCTCTAGATTATATTGGACTACGACATGGTGATCAGGACATAGTCCCTGCAGCCATTCGACTGGCGAGGCAGAAACTATGTATCCGTAGATAAAGTTGACTGTCCTCCGACCCTCATCTCTCGGCAATGATGATACGACAACCCAACCGGAGAGGATACTCTGAGAGATCCATCTGAGAGGGACGTATACTCTGAGAGATCACCTTTACAAGAATTATATCAGTAGTGGGATCGAGTGTTGGAGGAGATATTATCAAAGTATACGTCCTACTCATATTGGTCTCTCACCGTTACTATTTTTTCCTGACAGCATGGTGGATGTGCTCCGTCCACAGATTCTTGATCCGAGCCAAAACTTTGTCCCGGAGATCAAGTGGACATCTTTGGTGTAGAGCTCGAGTGAGAGGTTCCTGACAGCATGGTGGCCTCCTTTGTTAAAGTATCCGTGCTCATCCCACATTGGTTGTGGGACGAGCACAGAAACTTTAACAAAGGAGACCACCATACTGTCAGGAATATCTCACTCGAGCTCTACACAAAGGATGTCCACTTGAGCTCCGGGACAAAGTTTTGGCTCGGAGCAAGAATCTGTGGACGGAGCACATCCATGCTGTCAGGAAAAAATAGTAACGGTGAGAGACCCATCTGAGTAGGACGTATACTTTGATAATATCTCCTCCAACACTCGATCCTACTACTGATATAATTCTTGTAAAGGTGATCTCTCAGAGTATACGTCCCTCTCAGATAGATCTCTCAGAATATCCTCTCCGGTTGGGTTGTGTTCTGAGCCATCCGTTCTCACAGAGGGTCCTATTTTGAATTCTATATTTTGTATTTTGGTTTCTGTATTTTGTATTTTGGTTTCTGTATTTTGTATTTTGGTTACTGTATTTTGTATTTTGGTTTCTGTATTTTGTATTTTGGTTTCTGTATTTTGTATTTTGGTTTCTGTATTTTGGCTCCAGTTCCATTTGCATTAATCTACGGTACGACATGGTGATCAGGACATAGTCCCTGCAGCCATTCGACTGGTGAGGCAGAAACTATGTAGTCGTAGATAAAGTTGACTGTCCTTTGACCCTCATCCCTCGGCAATGATGATACGACAACCTATCAGAATCCTCGACTCTCTTTCGCTTCTTGGATATTGACCCAGCTTCCAATCTCTCATTTCCCTCCGGGTCCACTCTACTCCCAATCTCTTCCTCTTTTATACACGGATCTACAGAATCAATACCATCCAAGGAAGGCAAAACTGAATCAGCATTGTCTTTCGGATCGTCCTCATCAAGGCATAACGGGCTGCTCAGCATGTCCAGCTTCTTTAACTTCTCGCTGGCTGCAGAGTCAAAATGGGAACGGGTCCTCTTTGTCGGCCCGGAGCTCTGACTCGCACTCGTCGCCGCGCTACTGGTTTCCTCTCCTCCTCTGACGCGGGTCATAAGAAAAGAAATTGCGTACCTCTTCTTCACATAAACATTATTGCCACCTTGTACTCGAGCCTCCTCATCTGTAACTCTATCCAAGGCACCAAGAAGTCGAATAGCGTCACAGATGAGGAGGCTTGAGTACAAGGCGACAATGATGTTTATGTGAAGAAGAGGTACGAAATTTCTTTTCTTATGACCCACGTCAGAGGAGGAGAGGAAACCAGTAGCGCGGCGACGAGTGCGAGTCGGAGCTCCGGGCCGGCAAAGAGGACCCGTTCCCATTTCGACTCTGCAGCCAGCGAGAAGTTGAAGAAGCTGGGCACGCTGAGCAGCCCGTTATACCTTGATGAGGACGATCCGGAAGACAATGTTGATTCAGTTTTGCCTTCTCCTCTCCTCCACCATGGCTATGGACCCATCTGCTCCTCCCTACTTCCCTTCTTCTTATTTGACTCTCTCAGCCACATATGATATCCAGCTCAAGTGTAGAGTCGGGGGAGAAGAAATGGACATGAAGAGGAGGGGAAGCAGCACAGCCGGCGGCATGACCCGGAGGAAGTACAGAGGTTTTCTTCAACATACGTATGAGAACTATAAGGATATATCTTTTCACAATATGTCATCTTGTCAAAGACCCTTAATGTGACAACCATGTTACCGTGATGTCGGAAGACTAACATGTCATAATTTTCTAAGCCGTGTATTTTTACATAATCCTTCCAACTCTTTCCTCCTATGTCGTAATCTTGCATTATTACATAGAACTGAAATTCGGTTGGAGGATTATGTCAAAACATACGGCTTATAAAATTATGACATGTTAGTTTTCCGACACCGTGGTAACATAGTTGTCACATTAAGGGTCTTTGACAAGGTGATATGTTGTGAAAAGATATATCCTTATAGTTCTCCTACGTATGTTGAAGAAAACCTCTGTACTTCCTCCGGGTCATGCCGCCGGCTGTGCTGCTTATCCCTCTTCTTCATGTCCACTTCTTCTCCTCCGACTCTACACTTGAGCTGGATATCATATGTGGCTGAGAGAGTCAAATAAGAAGAAGGAAAGTAGGGAGGAGCAGATGGGTCCATAGCCATGGTGGAGGAGAGGAGAAGGCAAAACTGAATCAGCATTGTCTTCCGGATCGTCCTCATCAAGGTATAACGGGCTGCTCAGCGTGCCCGGCTTCTTCAACTTCTCGCTGGCTGCAGAGTCGAAATGGGAACGGGTCCTCTTTGCCGGCCCGGAGCTCTGACTCGCACTCGTCGCCGCGCTACTGGTTTTCTCTCCTCCTCTGACGTGGGTCATACTCGAGCCTCCTCATCTGTGACGCTATCCGACTTCTCGGTGCCTATATTGTCACTCGAATCCCCCATTCGACTCGTATCATCCTCTTCTTCGCCTGTCTTTTCGCTCCCTGTCTTGCAATCATCTACTATCACCGCCGACTCATTCGACTCCTTCTCCGATGACTCCGAGAAGTTGGATATCATAAGAAGAAGGGAAGTAGGGAGGAGCAGATAGGTTCAGAGCCATGGTGGAGGAGAGGAGAAGGAAAATACTTGATCAGAACTTGAGGTGGAAAAGTTGTGACGTTGATAGCGTGAGGGAGGGAGAGGGTGGAAAAGATCTTCTCCTTCGACTCTACACTTGAGGTGGATATCATATTTTGGTTTCTGTATTTTGGCTCCAGCTCCATTTGCATTAATCTACGGTACGACATGGTGATCAGGACATAGTCCCTGCAGCCATTCGACTGGCGAGGCAGAAACTATGTAGCCGTAGATAAAGTTGACTGTTCTCCGACTTCGGCAATGATGATACGACAACCTATCACTATATCTTATATAGTAGTAGATGACGTCTTAGTATTACATTATGTGAGTTCATCTTGATTCTGTTACATTCTTCAGATACTACATACGATAAGAACATATACTACACCATATGTACAGAACATAGATGACTCACACTAATGTATGCTAGAATAAATTTTGGGTTGTGTTCTGAGACATTCCTTCCCATACTTGGCAGTTAAGTTGTGGACCATTATGTTGGACATTGTTGTTACAAATTTTTATATATCTGTGTTGATTGATGAGATTGTGTTTCAAATGTGTTCGTGATTGTGTGTATCTGTGTTGTTTGATACTGTGTTCGTGATACACACCGTTGTTGCTGTAACAAATGGTGTGGGGGATGCTGCAAATGCTGCAGGAAATGCTGCACGGAATACTGCAAATGCTGTATTTTTTTATTTTTTTAATATTAGCGACGTTCAGCAACGATTACCGACGATCAGCGACGAAAGAAACGTCGCTAATTACGTCGCTAACTGTAAGTAAAATCGTCGCTGATCGTCGGTAAACGTCGGTAACGTAGCGACGTAGGAAAGTCACAGAACGTCGCCATATCGCTTTTATGCCAGGTCAGCATCGATGCGAGAGAGAGTCGCTCAACGTCGCTAGTTTACGTCGGTATATTATGACATTTTATGTCACTAGCAGTCGCTATATTAGCGACGTTGACACGTCGCTAAAGCTCGTCGCAATAGCGACGTATGGCGACGTTTCCTTGTTTAGCGACTAGGTTAATCCCGACTACTTGAAAACGTCGCTAATGACGTCTCTAATAGTAATTAGCGACGTAATTTTCCTTTTTAGCGACGTCTTTACGCGTCGCTGAATTGGCAGATTTTAGTAGTGACTTGATATAAAAGAAAATCTAACACGTCAGGACCAATTGATACATACATTTGTAAGTCTGTAAATCAACCATTCAAAAACAATCCATTTCACAAATTCCTCTGTAAAAATCCTGCCAATGCTAAGGATGCACACTGCACTGAACAATACATTATTCCTACCAACAACCAAATAATGACATTATGATCTCAATGTCTCATTGGATCTCTCTAACTGAGCAGAAGACTTAACTGGACTCAAGTTTGAATAGTCAATTGAGGTTTTGGTACAGAAACCCAAAAACATTTCAGCAACTAATACCTATTATATGACATGCAACTGATGTATCAGAGCAACCTAATATATGTCTTAACCCATATCTGTTACTTAGTTACAAGTTCTCTCCTAATACCCACAGGCATTCACTAGCACTACTTTCTCCTGGAACGCCTAAGTTAACACCCAGTACTGCCATTCGCCAAGACCCCATGGCCTACATGTTGTTCTTATTTATTCCTAATTCTAATCTACATCGATACCCCTACTGATACATATGTTGGTATCCTTTTAATACCCCATCTATGCCTGGCTCCTAACTATACCCAGGTAGTTGTAGGATACCAGTTAGTTATTTTTGATACTTCTGGCCAATGATAGATACCAACAATTATCTATTGCAATGATAAAAATAATGAATCATCATTTTTTCTAATAGGCCACCATTTTCTTTCTTTAGCAATAGGTCAAACACCTATCTTACAATCCTTCTGTTATTGATGACAGGAAGGTTGGAAGATGAAAGGGATACCTGGCAAGTTTTGATGGTGGTTTGCAGACTCCTTGAGCTTCTCCTAGATTGCTCCTCTGATGGAGAGAAATTTAGGGTTGTAGAGGGAATGGGGTCAGCTGCCATCTCTCCTTTATATAGGTAGGGTTTGGATTAGATCGAAGGAAAAAATAGATTGGGAGATTTGGTTTTAAATCAGATTTGGTTTGCTCATAAGGATTTGGATTTCCCTAAGTTTTATCACAATATTTGAAGGGAGGTCGAGTCTTTGTGTTTGAGGTCAACTTCAAAGGCAGAGATTACAAACGGCTATCAGCCCCTTGAATTTGAAAGTCAAAAATCACATCAAAGCCCTTGAGAAATCAGTTTTTTGCAAAGGAAGTCATTTTCCCTTATTTATTTGGGTGAAATATTACACACAACTCCATAATTCATTTAGTACCTTAGGAAAATATAAAAATATTAGTAATAAATGGTTCAAGGCTTTACATTTTGTCCATGCGAACACTCATTGGTCACCTCGTTGAGTTTTTCATATTTTTAAAAATCTGTTTCAGTCGTACAAGTTATAGAACGTTGATTTCATCGAAACTAATATTGTATTCGAACCTGAAGCTTTGTAAAAAAAATTATAAAATGATTATTATGTGACTTTTACTGTAAAAATCATATTTTCATTATTTATTGATAATTATTTCAGATTTATTTATTTTTGGGTTCAATCGGATCTGATAGTCAACTAATGTTGATACTAGTTTGATATACTAGTTAGAGACTAGTTTTCTAGCATATATTATAGTTAAATAATGATTATTTATATTTCTCAAAAAACATTTTAGAATTAAATTGTCATGCCCTAGTACCGAAATACGAGGACGAACATAGCCAGCTACCCCGTATGACGTACGAAGACGTCATACGACGATTACAGCTGTCAAGAAACAAGCGGGTGCATGCTACAATCAAGTCTCCTATGGTATCATAGAGCATATATGTCTCAATCAATCAAAAAAAAACAGTCCTTAATAATCATATAAGACAAAGCAGTAAGGCATCCCCAACGCTTTATCAAAATGATTTATGAGTATAGGTTTACGAGTATCATATAGCACATAGAGTCAATAGTACATAACCATGGTCAGCTGCAGTCCGATTTAATTACAATTATGTAAGGGAACTATATAGCCAGAACAACCGGCTAAACAGGTGTCGGTGCCTAAACTCTAAGTACAAAAAATTTAAGATATCAGAGTGGTAGAGAAAAACTACTCGTGGTCCCTAAAGCCCATGCTCCTGGTGTGCACCATGGGTCAGGTAGAGGGGTAGATCCTCAGGCTCTGCTACGAAATTTGGTCAAACAAAACCAGCGGGATCAGGCCCTGAATAACAAATACTACAAGGGAGCACATAATGAATGAGATAAAACCTAATTATACATAATAAGGCAAAACATTATAGAGGCATATCTTCCATCATTGAGGCAATGTGGTATCACTACACCAAACAAGGACAAGAGATGCCGTATCGCGCCGTGATAAAATAAGTCCTATGATCATGATCAGGTTATAGACTTCTCTGTCATAACTTTGGTTCATAGCCTATCGTAGCATAATGGCCCAACCAACAACTAAACAAGGACATAGGTTAGACTACACACCACAACAACCCATGTCCTTGGCTACTAACAGAAGAAAAGGATCACAAACAAGTCAGTTTACAGGCGACCAATCAATCCTATGGCTTTCTATAGTTTGTCTAGGTTATTCTAGTAATGCTTATATTGGAATCCTCAGATCGTGCCGTATACAAACAGGGCTAGCCAAGCAAAATATATAACAATGACAATTAATAGTGAATAATAAACAGTAAGCGTCGGTCCCTTGTCGGGCTGTCTGGCTAAATAAAGTCAGCAACAATTCCAACCTTCCTATTAGGAGAGGCTAGCTCGGTTCAGTACAATAGTCAGATAATGCACTTCACTATGGTGGATGATATACAGTATATATATGGTGGCCAACCTGCACGTCAGGATAAGGCCTAGGGTGACTTGTCATGCACGATCTCGATATACCATTCCCACCCAATGCTTATATCAATTTAAGTTTCTTAGTTTAACTCTATATTGGTCTTGGAATCATATGCTGTGATCACATGTTCATCCTCCTAGATGTCGTACCGTAATACGTATACCCTAAGTATGAATACAAACCGGCTCATAGAGTCCCAAATCTAGATTCATCCTTAGTGTAATGCATCAAGCAACAATCATCATACTACGTTAATGCTACTGATAATTTACCATAACCGTGCGGGAATCAAGAATGTACTAACATATAACAGGCAGGATTATGTAGCACGGAGAGTCGTACCTCATTGCACTTATATAAATTGAATCTCAGTATATACTTAGAATAGTACCAGCACGTATTCAGGTAATCGAGTCAGAAACATGGTCAAACAATTAAGGATAGTCTTTCTACGCATAAAAATATGATCTCTACACAAATTTGCACAAAACATGAGCTTTTACGTAATTCTGGACACAAAAGAGGGTCTCTGGACAATTTGTGCACACAAACAGAGATCTCTGTGCAAAAATATGCACAATAAGAGATTATCTACACAAATATGCACAAAATGGGCCTTGGCATAAAAATATGCACATGAAAGAATTCTGACGCACAAATGAGAAACTACACACAGTAGAAACTGGTGTACAAATGAGGCACAGTAGGAACTGATGTATAAATGAGAAACTATGCATAGTGGGAACTGGTGTATAATTGAGAATACTATGCGGAGTAGGAAATCGCGTATAAATGAGTAACTACGTATAGTAAGAACTGGCGTATAAATGAAAAACCATGCACATTGGGAACTGACATATAAATAAGGAACTACACACAGTGAGAACTGACGTATAAATGAGAAACTTCGTACGGTGGGAACTAACGTATAAATGAGAAACTACGCACAGTGAGAACTGGCATATAAATGAGGAACTGTACATAGTGGAAAAAACTACGCACAGTGGGAACTGGCATATAATTGAGGAACTACGTACAGTGAGAACTGGCGTATAAATGAGAAACTACGCACACTGGAAACTGGCATATAATTGATGAACTACACACAGTAGGAATTGACGTGTAAATGAGCAACCGTCGTCCCAAACAGCAAGTTCAGCCATAGATTTACAAGAAACTTGCAATGGCCATAACTTTCCTTCTAGGACCCGAAATTCGACGAAACAAAAGCCAAAACTGCATGAAATTGAATCCTCTACCACATGGACCTACTAATTTTCAAAAATAACAGGTTTTAATAGATCATCCCGTGAAAACCCATAAAACTCGTGTATTAAAAACCTAGATCTACACCAAACTAGCCATCAAAATCAAATTCACCAAGTTCTAAACATGTAAAGAATGTAAGGATGCATAATACAGGCTAAAAATATATAAAGAAATCAAGAAAATGAAAATGATCATGTGATCTCGCCATTAGTGCAAGATGTACTTGTTTAGGGTTGGTGGAAAAATAAATGAGAGTGAATGATGAGAGAGATGAGAAAAAAAATATATATATAGGGGATGGGGGTTGGTAGCTCCACTAAATCCCAACCCTAATCTAATGTCTAATCCAAGTCAAGTCTAAATGCCAAGTCACATGATCATAAGCAAATAAAACAAAACAAGTAGTCCGGATTACGACATGGTCTAGTATTCCGTCATCGAAGCAGTGAACCACGCCTACACAAACAAGGACAAGGGATGGCACACTATTCTGCGATGAGATATTATTCCATGCCATGAACAGGTGCAAGTGCAGGATTCATGTACACATGCTACAGATACCAGATACCATGTACATGAGTGATATAGAAAAATATGTATACCGTAAATAGGGAGTGACATAAATGTTATATTATTTACTTTATAAAGTATTATTTTGTCATATTGATACTAGTTGATATAGTACTAGATGTTTGTTTTCTTATACATATTAGTCTAAAATTATTTTTAAAATATTTTAAATAAATTTCCAGAATTAAATATTATATTTTTATTTTATAAGAAAATTATTTTTAACGTGGTGACTTGATACTAAGTATATTAGATATAGTTATATATGGTATGGTAACAGTCTAGTTATAATATATTGAGTCGAGGCTATATATAATACGGTTGTAAATATGGTGTGCTTGTGACATCGATATGTCGTTGATTGGTAATTTGTATATTTATTCTTGGAATACGAGACTGTGTGACTAAAAATATCGGAGTCGAACCGCAATATGCACACTTGGAGATTACAGGAAAGTGTACCTTGCAAATGTTTTAGTTTATTTATTTTTTTTCTTTATTTGTTGTACATTTATTTTTCATATTCTTAATCATAGTGGACGTAGGATGGTTGATACCTAGCGTCCGAATTGTATTCGGGTACCGATGTCGTTATATAGATATCGGGTAACGGTACTAAGCATAGCGATGCATTTTTTATTCGTTTTCATTGAGACGATGGACCACAGGAAACTGACACAATCATGATATGGAGTCACACATATATTCATGGTTTGGACTCTGTGATAGGATACATGAGTTACTATTTGTACATGAGACTTGCCTGACTTGACATGACTTGACTGGACACTACTAGACCATGGGATGGGGAGAATATTACCTCTATATCAGGCTTGCTATATATATCTATGGCTTAATTATAACTTGATACCCTCAACTATCAGTTTTTCAACTTGATATCTGAAACTGTTTTACTCGACAAATTGGTACCATCAACTATTTAATATTTTCAATTTGTCACAACCCGCACCCGCTTTTCGGGATGCGAGTGCGTGTCCAAGTCCAGCCTACGTCGCAGAATCTACATAGTAAGCTATCTAGTCCATAATGCTCAAAATCATAATATTTGCTCATAAACAGTTCTTTTATTTGCTCATTCACAATAACTAAATCAATTACAATATCCAAAGTTACATTTGATTTATAAAAGTACAATATCTCACAAAATAGAAAAGACAACTAAATGAATACTCAACTATCTAACTAGTCTATAGGTTTTGGCCTTCAATACAGCCGTATCTCCCCCAAAGGTCCCATGGATAGAGTAGCAGGCGACTATCTGAAAAATGGTTTCCAGTCAGGAATGGTATGAGTACAATCCATGCATGCAGTTCCAAATATATGATAACGACTATAAAAATAGTAAATAAAGACTGACATATATGATGAATAAGCAAACTGTAAATTATGACATGGAAAGTAAATGGAAAGCAGTTGACATGAACCATAAAGAGGAGTAAAGCATGAAAATAAGAGAAACTAAACCATCTACGTGATTTTGAAGTACACCTTTCAATATGTGATCGGGCTGGTCCACTACACCGCACGGTCTACATAGGATTTACGTCCTCACAGTCTACATTGCATAAAATGAAATATAAAATAAAGTACGGTCTACGAGGTTGATCACATATCTACTTAGTACTTCTCCGTCCCGACAAATCTAACATGGATCCATTGATTACGATTACATGGCATACATGGAAGAATAACAATAGGATCCATAAAATACTATCTGTGTAACGAACGTGTCAAAAATCAAATATGCATCGCTAATCATACAATTATAGTAATTAATAATATTGGAAACAAATAAGAACTGTACTCGCTGGGGTCCTTAGTTGGTGAAACAGATAATACCCTTGCATCCAGAATATTCTCATTTGCTAGGATCACTAGGACGGAGTTTGAGTTTGGCAAGAAAATAGGAAGTACGATTAGTCATGGTTAGGAATTGATAATCGAAGGAATTTCGTAAATAATTATTATATACTTATTTAGAAGAATACTTATAATCTATTTAGGGAATATATATCATACTCAAAACTATATATTTTATTTGCCAAAATATTTTTATTTAAATACTTAAAATCTAGCAATTGTTTTTATGGATAAAATCAAAAATACAATTTTTAGAGGAAAACTACATTTGGAAAATAGCTAGGATATATATATTTTTAAGTCAAACCCATATTGGAAAATTATTTAGTAACCATAATAATAATAACAATAATAATGCTAAACTGATAATACTACTACTACTAGTATTTTATAATCTATATTTATGTACCCTTATAAATGGATGCCATATCAAATTTGGAGAAAACAAATTAAAAGTCCAATATTAGTTTATTTAAACTAAAAGACCAAAGTAAATAAGTAACCCAAAACTACTATAAAGCCTATTAAAACATAGCCCAAGGCCCATTATCATTAAAACCCACATAATAGCATCATTGCTTTTTCTTTTCCAAATTGACAATAAATAAATAAATAAATAAAACAAAATAAAAATAAACAGAACAGAAGAGGGGGAGAGACATTAAAGAGAGAGATGTTGAGAAATAGAGGAGGAGCAGGAGAGAGAGATTGAGAGGGCGAGGGAGAGAGCGAGAGGGAGAGGAGGGTTAGGCTCACTACGGGGAGAGGGACGACACCTCGCCGTGCTCGGCTGTTCGCCTTCGGAGAGGCGCGCGAGGGTCTAGTTCTCCGGCGGAGCAAGGGGTAGCCGGATCTGCGCGACTTAGGCGACTACTGTGCTGGCGAATATGGTGTTCGACAATAGGCCAGCCACACGAACGGTCGGAGGGCGGCCCATCGAGCTTAACGGAGATCGGGTCTCCAACGGTGCGCGAAGGCTCGACGGTCGTCGGCTATGGCCAGCAGGGAGGGGTCGAGGCGACACGACGGCAACGCTGTGGCACGGGAACACGAGGACGATGGTAGGCACAGGGTCAAGTCGACATCAGAGGAGAAATGGCGCTCGACGGCGCTACAGCAGGTCGGAGGCGCGCAGACGGTGGCGTCTCGAAGACGGTGAGGGCAGCGAGTGCACATGCGGCTCGGCCATAGAGTGCAGCATTGTGGAGGCGAAGCTGGAGGTGCCTCTGTTCAGTGGGCAGAGGACTTTGCCAGCGGCACTGGTAAGTAATGGTGGCTGTGGTGTTGTATGGTGGTAGCATTGGTGTTTGGTTTTGAGGTGATAAAGAAGATGGGGGCGGTTGTGGTTGGGTGGCCGGAAGTGCAGTAGCTGGGTAAGTCATGGTGATCGACGGTGGTGACGTCCATAGTGGTGGTTTTGTGTTTGGGCTTTGGTGGTGGAGTGGCGGCAGCGGTCGATGGGTTGCTGGGGGGACAGTAGGATGGACTGATGTTGCCGGTGATGGTGGTGATATGGTCCGGCTGGGCGAGGTGGCCGGGATGGCGACACTATGGTGGATGTGTCACTCTGACGGGACTGCGGGAAAATCGGTGGAGGCGTAACAGAGGAGATGGTAGTTGGATTATCGGAATTGATTTGTGTCGGAGTTGTCCGACGAGGAAAAAGTGTAAATATAAATAAATAAAATAGTAGAAGGGGGCGATGGACACGGACACGATGCACTACACTGTTTGGTGGGATTGATGGTGGATGTTGTGGAGTTGTGAGAAAAGGTAGAGGAACTCTCCTTATATAGGATGATGATTCATATTTAGATAAGGATTATGGGTCCTTGTAGATAAATCCTCCTTTTAATTTTAATCCAATAAACTCTTAAATTAAAACTAATCTAATCATAATCCATTTAAATTAATATTTGATATTATCAAGTTAATTTAAATCATACAAATTTAAATCTATATGATAATATTTTAAAATAATCCTTAGTATTTATCAAAATAAGTTTAATCACATACTTTTAAATTAATCAATAATTGACTACCATTGTAATATAAATAATATTCGATATCATTGAATAATTTTTAAAAACATATTCCTTTATAAATCCAAAGTTCTATTTAAAAATAATTTTGACAAATCTTTTTTTTAATAGAAATATTTAACCCACCTTCGAAGTTGATGTATTTAGAAAGTCCAAAAATTATGACAACATCTTTATGAGCATAATAATAAAATTCAAAACTAAAATATTTTTATTACAATAAATTAGTACCTTCCAACCATTTATTTGAAAACTAGTTTTTGACATGATAATAGTAAAATAACGTTTATATGTTTCAAAGAGGATTTATTTCCAAATATGGAAAATAAAATAATTAAATAAATAAAACATTTGAAAAAATCGGGAAGAGGAGTTCCAAATCTAGCCACCTTAGAAATAAATTCGTCCTCGAATTTAACGACTACTAGGATAGACGAACTTGGTTGATCGGCAAAAAAGATGGTAAGATTATGATAAGAAAATATTGATAAAATAGATGAAAAGAAAAGGAAAAAAATCTTTAATAAGAGCATTGATCAACTAGGGTGGAAATGGAAGAAGTAAATAGATATGGCTTGGGGTTGGAATCTTAGGCTACGATCTTGAATCCTAAAATGCTCTAAAATATTATCAAAAATTCAACAAAAAAGATAACAATAACCTCAAGGACAATTCATCCATCGAAGACTCTACCCACCTTAGAAAACATTTTCCTCAAAATTTCGAAGGGCACGATTAGTCATGATTAGAATATAATTAAGAAATGATATGATCAATGATCAAAATGAGTTAGATCATGAATAGAATCGAACTTTAAGAAAATATACCACATGGCACGATTAAAGTATAGTCCAAAGGGTCTAGTCACAATGGTCAAGGATATAATCGAAATAGGGTTAGTTAAACAAAAAAAAGTCGTTAGGCACGATTAACTACAGTTGGAATTATATGGGGGCATGGTCAACGATCAAAACTTAGACAAAGTCTAAACATGGTTAAAATCACTTAGATACAACTAAAATGCAGTCACGATCGAGGTTAATCATGCAAGTAATCCAAGCATGATTAAAAATTTGGCACGAGTATAAATATGATCAAAATAATCATGATCAAGGCTGGAATAAATTTATAAACATTAGCAATAATATAGTTGAAATATAGGCACGACTACGATTATAGTCAAAATAGTTTGGTCACGATCAATCGTCGTTTAAGGTAATCAAATCGAAAACTTTCGGCACGATCCGTTACTAAACCAAATCATTTAGACACGATCATAGATTCAATAGTCCAAGTATGATTATGAATCTAGTGGAATAGAAAGATAGGAAACTAAGAAACCTAATAATGATATGAAAAAAAAAGTTAAGAAAGAAATATTGAAGAAAGGAAAGGATAAGGACTAACTCAAATTCAATGCGCCTGCATGAAATTTTGAACCAAAAAAATCAATATTCATATGCAAAAAGATGTAGTCTCTATAATATTCGAAAACTGTATGCATATATGAAGTCACTTTATGGAGAATTTATGCCTCGCCAGTGTACATCTGGCTGTAGTGAACCCTTAGTTTCATGACTCAAATATGATATGGTATCGAATACTCTATCAACTCTATCCAATATTGACATAAAGATAACTAAAATCAAAATAGGACCACAAGACATAGTTTTAAGAATATACGATAACCCACACATACCTGAAATTACTTCAACTTAGGGTCATGCCTCGCTAGTGTGTTGTTGGCTGCAGTGAACCCACAGTCTCCATAAGTCAAGTAAATGGTGACAGTACGCGTCTGTCTTGCCATTGTAAGAAAATAATTGAATACAAGAGAAATTCTAACATTCAAGGATCGAAGGGAAAACATATAACTTGAATTTTCAACAAAACTAACCTGGAATAAATTTATGGATAATCGAATCGAGTTAGGTTCAAACTTAATAGATGGAAATAAAATATAGACTCTTGAGGAAAATAATTACTTATGGCCAATGGGAAATACCTAAGTGATACGAGTAATGATGATAATTTTTAGAGGAGACAGAAAGATAATTTGAATAAATTATCAAGGTTAGGGATCGAATTCTAGGAAAGCCTAAGTTACCGAGTGAATAGTTTACACAAAAGTGGGCGGTGGGGGCAGGCCAGGGCAACGGGGTTGGGGGGTAGGGGTGGCCGGAGAGGGGCATGAAGGTGGAGGGTACAGGGTGGCCGGAGGGGTGTGCGGGAGAAGAGAGGGTGTTGTGGTGAAGACAAAGGTATTTTTGTCTAAATTTTTTTCAGGTTATCATGTTGTTACAAAAAAAAGTTTATGGTATCAAGTTGCAATTATATATATATATATTTTATATATATATATATATATATATATATATATATATATATATATATATATATATATATATACTTGTATATCTTCATTTTTATATATGGAACTTAATTGGCTGTTATTCTAATAGTTTAGCCTGGTTTCCATATAGGAACTTGGATGGTATTCTACTAGTACATATTCATCTCTATAGCATAGCTTAGGTGATTATCTACTTGATCTACTCGTATGCTATTGGTCCCACGATATGGTGCCATAGGACAATAGCTTGTCGAGGAGCTTGTGAGCCTCAGTGGCTGAAGTGTTATATATGGAACATGTTCTCACAAGCATTTCACTTTGTTGGTTACGGTAGTTACCTTCTGCATTTATATTTTCTTTTATTATTACATTGGCATGTATATTATGTATCTTGCTATGTCCCCTGAGGATCTGGTGATCTCTCCAGGTAGTTGCTTATGCAGATATAGTCCACTGATCGTAAAGGTATTGCTATATTCGATTCAGATATTTTATCGTGCTTCCATATTTGCTTTTTACTCGCATTCTGCTCTTTAACCTAGTTTTAGAGACATATATTATTTTTGGGTCTACTTAAACATATATGATATTGGGCTGCAGATCATGGCACATATTGTTTATTCTTGACATTTATTTAGCATGTGGATTGAGATAAATGTTAGTTGATTTGATAGATAGATCTAGAAAACCAAGACAGCTTACACGTATTTGTGTAGGGCTGGAGTCCACTTGATACGTAGCTGGCACGTATACGCATTCCTAATCCTACGTATTTTGGGACTGGGGCATTACATCACATAGGTACATAGTTGTATTGAAAGTTTTTCGAGGATAACCATTAGTATATGAATTTATGGAAAACAAAATTAGAAGATGAAACCTAGTGGGAATTTAAAGTTTTGATAGAGTGGTATGATCTAAGGTAGGTAGATGTTCTCAGATGGCAATATGGTTCTTAGTGACCAATTAATGGCTGTGAGTATTGATGGAGTTTGGTTGAATTGAATTATGGTAAGAGTGATATGACTACGGGACTACGGGTTGAAATAGTAGACTGTTGTTAGGAAAAAAAATTTAGTAAAATAGGACTGGAAATTCTAATGTTTCAAGACCTTGTGGTATTTATAATTAAAAAAATATATGGGGCTTCAAAATACTTTAGTATATTTATAATATAAATTAGAAGCGCTAAGTGGAGCTACAAACTATAATCCGCTCACGATAAGTAGGTTAATAATTTTACGTTTGGTTTGTTAAATGCTTAATTAGGATAAGATTGTTGTATTGTAGAGCACTATTATAAATAATCACAAATTTAGTAGAATAAACCCTATTCATTACTTATTTATTCGTATTCCTTAAATTTTGGTAACAAAATTTTTTTAAGGTGGATAGAATATAATCCTCCCTAAAAAAATAGTAGTTATAATTATTAATAAATTTCTTAGGAATCATGAGTTACACATAAACATATATTAAACCTACAACACACTATCCAAAAATATGTAACACTAAGCTAATTATGGCTCATAGAGACTCAAATACAATTTTAGAAACTTATTTACAATATTTTAGAATTTTTGAGAATTTTTGGATAATTAAAACCTAGGAAACATATTTACCGATGACATTTCGGAATTTATTTTGGTGTCGTATGGAAATATTTTAGTGCCACACTTTTTATTTAGATTTAGAAAGCCTAGATATATTTTCTAGAAATTTTCAAAAATTTTCTAATACTTTTAGGTATTTATTTGGAGTTATTTATATTAAAACTCATTTATAAAATATTTCCTGATAATTAAACCAAAAAGAAATTATTAATTACATATTCAGTAGCAATACACATCTCAGCTTGGACCCGTATGTCAGCAGCTCCATGCGTGATTGGGGCCACTAGTTAGCTGTGGGTGAGCCACCTATATGGGTCCATGTTCCCAATCTGAGCCGGGCTCGGATAGCCCAGTCGAGCCGAGCCGTATTCATCCTCAGCCGCTCCATTAGGTTGGAAGGCATATGTTCTTACCATGTGTCAACTTTTAGCCGCATGTCACGCCCCGATCCTGCAGAGTCCTTTCGTCCTCGCTTCGGACGCTGTGAGACCGTTCGTTCTCGCTTCGGCGTGATGCCGTGCAAGCCTAAGTTACGCTTGCACAAGGCCAAAACCTGTACAATGACAAAATAGACAAAGGTAGACAATACGCTGCGGAACATAAAGCAGATATTTAAAGCAGCAGCGGACATTTTGCAGATATATGAATTGAACACAATGGTAACAAGAAACAATTCTCTTTATTGATTTCATTTGAACAGATTAGAAGCTCTCGTTTCTCTTTGATACCATGTTTACATTCTCTCAGAAACTTTACAGATTATAATTATCATGTTCCCAGACATTACATCTCTTTATATATAAAACCAACTCTTGCAATAGACAGGGCCGGCTCCAGCATTTTGGAGGCCCTAGACAGATCTCATAAATGAGGCCCTCTCGTCATCCTTCTATATAATTAGTTAACAAGCTTGAAAATTTAACGTTTACAGAACAAGAAAAATTAATTAACATACTTGAAAAATTAATTTTGATGGAAAAATTAACAAGCAGAACAAGAAATTTTGATGGAAAAAAAATTAACAATTTTTTTTCCTTTAAGTCTTAACACAGAACATACAATTAGAGAACAAAATCGAACCTCCAAAGCCGACCGGCTCTACTTGACTACTTGCCACGCCGACGTTGCCGTGAGCATGACCCACTGACCCGTCACCGTAAAGCTCTTCCGATTTCAGATCCGTGCCCCCAATTCCAAATGAAACAAAAAAAGAATTATTTAGAGGGAGTCAGAGAGAGAATCAATTACTACTTGTTCACTGGTCAGGATTCAAAAGATGATAAGTATTATTTGAGTAAGAAAGATAGGATATTAGCTAATCAAATACTCCAATTTATAGGACGAAAAAGTGAACGTTATAGAGAATTACTAACCTAGTAACCTGCGATTTCGCGATTCTGCCGAGTAGAGGACGAAGAAGTCGGACCGTTTTCTTTTCCTTTTTTTTCTTCGCATTGAGAAATTTTTTTGGGAAGGAAAGAGGGATTGAGGGAGGAGATGGAGGCGCAAAATTAGGCTACGGGTGATTGGGAACTTGGAAAGTTTGCTGGGTTCTATTTGGAACTCAAAACGAGATGCGGAAGAGGAAAGTCCAGCCATCAGTTTGCTCACTTGCTGGATTCGTTCAGACTTCAGAGGGCTTTGGTCTTTGTAGGTGTGGGAGGCCACAGGCCTTTTTTTTGGGTCGGTCCTTGGCATTCAAATGCCTATGGGCTCAAAAATTTGGAGGCCCCCATGGGGGAGGAGGCCCTAGGTGCAGGCCTAGCCTGCCTCCCCCGGAGCTGGCCCTGGCAATAGATGTCCATCTCTTGGCATCTCTTCGGATTTCTGGCTCTTAAGGATGAGGCTCGGGCTAATGCTTCAGACTATCCTTCTCGATGTATTTTGCACCTGCATGCATACTGATGGTGGGTCAGTATATCAGCATATTGGTGATTGTGAACAAAGAGCTACATTTGTCTGAAATTATCACTGTTCATTTAGTGAAAAAATATTTCTTGTGATGTGATCTTGCTACTTTTACCTATGTTCATTTCATGCATACAGAGTCAGTTTACATTCTTTGAAAACATCCTTGAAAAGCCACAATTCATTTCATTTGATCTCAAGCATACAAAGGGACTATTCATTTCAAGCACGATGACTATCCATCTCGTGTGCAGTGCACAGGGTGTTTCATGAGTCACATCATTTCTCTTTTTCAAGCCACTCTTAGGGACAATTACAAGCACGATATCACATCTTTTCATCAGTGGGACATAGCATTTCTTTGCAATAGATTAATACCTTCAAGCGATTCATATAGAAAACTTAAGCAACACGTATATATCACTTATCATTGATTCTTACCATAGCCGACGGTCCATCCCTGCACAAAACAAGGATTAGCATAAGCATAATATAGCAACATTTTTATTTCCTGTTTGTCTCTGCATTGTTAGCTCTTAGCAAAATATTCTTGACACATACAGACTCGATTGGCAACTGTGACTCTCCGGTTCAGCTCTGCACCAATCAACACCTATCTATATGATGGTCCATGGGAAATCCCATGATTAGCCGCTGTGACTCTTTGGTTCAGCTCGTCGCTAAGGACTCAGATATCGACGCCCATTTTCACATAGAGGCCCTAATCTCTCCTAGGTCGAATGGTTCCAAGCAACCCCAGATACCACCCGAGAGATAAATTTTACTTGTGCACAAGTTGTCCGAGACCAATGCATATGCTCTAGCATGTCTATCATATGAACAGATTCTTCAGATATACGACACGTTCATTTCGTGCCTTAGCAGATAATGACATGTTCATTTCATGCCTTTGCAGATGTATGACACGTTCATTTCGTGCCTTTTCTTCTTTTGATCACATAGCCAGCAGCTTTCCTCTTTTCTTATCAAGCATGACAAGGAGTCATATTCGGGACAAATATTTATCAATAGCATGGCAGGCATCATATCTTTACTTATTAGCAAGCAACAGTTCTACTTCTTAGCATGCATATTATCTCTTTTCTCGTATTAGCATATCAACATGTGGATTCTCTTATAAGCATACTCAATGATTACTATCTTGTTATTAGCAATAACATTCATTCAAAAACTCAGATTCTTATTAGGCGTAAGCGAATCATGAAATGAGACTTGTCCACTCACCCAGATCAATCGTCTTCTGTTGCAGAGCCAGCAATCCGATCTCTCTGTTTATCTAGTGCCTTCGTGGAGCAGGGTACTACACCGCCTCTCTAGCCAACCCACTCTATATAAATAAATATTTAACCCCAATTTCTGTCGCATTAATATTGTAGAGAGGAGAGAAAGGGTTTGCTCTGGAGAGATTCTTCGAGTTTTTCAGCCTTCGTGAAGCCATTGCAAGCAATCCCGACGTAAGAATTCTGCGCCATTATTTTTGTTGGAACCGTATCGAGGTAACATTTCTGAAACTATAACTTGTTTTCTGTAATTTAAAACTATTAATTTTTGTTGGAACCGTACTTATTTAACTCGTTTTTGAATTAAATGTTTGATATTTTGAAAACTTGAAAAAAAGACCTTTAATTAATAATTTTTTCCAGAATTTATTAGGTTATTTTTCTATTATGCTTAATTCGTAGAAATCCTTGGCGACTAGTAAACTACTAAAACCATAATATGTAACTTGTAAATTAAATATTTGTTAACAGATTCGAGATTCGTGCGAACCGTTAATTCCAATATTCTTGTAGCATTAAAATCTAAAGGTTTATGTACCCAAATTTTAGGTTTGTGTCGGTTGACTTTTTACTAAACAAAATATCTCAATTTGCGTGGCATGAATCCTGAAATTTATCGATATAACTTATAGTTTAGAATATTAATTGATAACTATTGATAATAGAGACTAGTGTGACATATTTCTAGATGGTATGACTAATAAATGACCTAGGTGACATAGGTGATATTAATTTGATTCATTCCTTTTCTTGTAAAATATTTTTTCCTTTTTTTAAAGGGCTTCCCATATTATTTCTTTTTTAACTTTCTTTTTGTTTCAGGAGCTTTGAATATTTCTATTGAAAATTGACTATAGAATTCTTCTAATTATTTTCTCTCAGATAATCGCTAAGATTTTAGTTGATTTCTTAATTTTAAATTATTACAAAGGGCTAAACCCACTTGTATGCAAGTATTGATTAAATTGCCATATGTAAAATGATGATAACGAATCACACCATTGTGTTTATTTCTTAATCCTTGTCTAATTCTTTTTGTAAATAAATTATGTAATCCATCAATAAATTTATATTTTCAGTGTGCATCATTGGCATTAATTAATTGCATTAATCTACTTAGAAAAATATCTTTATACCATCTAAAGTGGACTAACATTGGACATCGCAAATTCTGTAGAAAAGTCCTAATTCTCTCTCCATGAACAGAGATTCCTTCTATAAAGTGTTTTAATATTGTGATTAATAATGTATACACATCATTATGTGTTTGAACATTATTTTCTGTTTTAATGGCATTAAAGATTTTATTTAGTGTAGTTCGTTTACTACCTCTTCCTTAATTAAGAGCCTTCTTATTTGCTCCTATTGGCAACACAGAGCTCATATTTTGAGAAGAACTACTTCATTTATTTTGCTATGCTATTTATCAATTTGTAAATCCGCTACAATAATTGCTGCAGTAATTCCAGATTAATTAAATGACAACAAATATCTAGTACGACTGTCAACGATAATAAGAACCTATGCAACTTAGATGTCGTCCCACTAGACCTAAGACACACCATGCCAACTAATCTTTATTATTCTAGCATTACTACTGGTTATAAAATAATCATAGAAAATTACTATTAGCAAAATATAGTAACAACTAATGGAAAAAGACTCCTGTTATTGTTCACATTTCTTCTTAATTCTTCCTTTGAAATTCTGGATTTTTTTTCCTTTTTGAAGATTCTTTCAATTTTTTGATAGGATTATTATCCCCATGAATCACTTTTTGGATTTGATGTTCTATTGCACTCTTATTTTCTTTTGTTTTAAAATTTTCAACCAATTTTTTCTTCTCATGTATTTTATTCCACCATTTGATCAAGAATTTTCTTGCGAGAATATGTATGTTATTATCATCAAGTTCACATTTAATATTCCATTTAAATATGAATGGTATTTCATTGTGGACAAACTTCCCCCTCAAAAAGAGTAACTTTTTTAGGCTATTTATAAGGGCACAGCCTTTTTTACTCGGGGCTAGCCAGGATTATGGCTAGCCAGGCTTTGAGGAACTTTTACTCGGGCTGTCCAAATTTTCTATTCAGGGGCTGTCCATTTTCTTCTTCTCCACTCTCTCTCTTCACAAACCCTAGCTTTCTTCTTCTTCTTGTTCTTCTTCTTCTTCTTCTTCTTCTTCTTCTATCCATCTTCTTCTTCTCCACCATTTCCATTCTCACATCTTCATCAAAACCCTAGTTTTTTTTCTCATCATCATCATCTTCTTCTTCTCCACCGTTTCCATCATCACCATCTCCATCAAAACCCTAGTTTCCTTCTCTTTTCCAATTTCGATGGCACCCAAAAAATTAAATAAACCCTAAAATGTATGAAAATAATGGTTAAATACTTTTTTCCTCACAAAGAATGCATGGAAATAAATCCTAAAATGCATATTTCACTCTATTATCAAGATTGAAATAAACCCTAATATATTTTTCTCATTCGGGAATGTCGACTTTAGGACTGCCAGAAATTGTGGCAGTCCTGAAAGGAACTTGCTGTACAGTAAGTATCTTTCAGGACTGCCTCAATTTCTGGCAGTCCTCAATATGTCTAGGACTGCCAGAAATTGTGGCAGTCCTGTTGTAGAGCATGTCCCTTTCAGGACTGCCACAATTCCTGGCAGTCCTCATTACTTCTAGGACTGTCAGGAATTGTGGCAGTCCTCATTACTTTCAGGACTGCCACAATTTCTGACAGTCCTCATTATCTTTTATACCTACCACTTGGATAGCCCTGAGTAATTTTTTCAGTGGCAAACTTGTAAATAATGAAAAACTAACACTTGGACAGCCCTGAGTAAAATGTGTTGTGCCCTTATAATTTACCCTTTTTTATTACATAAGGGGTATGTGGCAACCCATTTAGAGAAGAGTAATGCTACAGTTACAACCAAATCCTTACAACCCTCTTACAACCTTTACCTATTGCTGACATGTGGACCATGACCGACATGTCAGCAAATGGGTGAGTGGTTGTAAGAGGGTTGTAAGGATTTGGTAGTAGACTTAGCATTATTGTTTAGAGAATGGTTGCTGCAAGATTTAGGAAGAATTTCAAGTGTGGCACCAAATTTTCAGCACCAGTCATTAAACCAGAGGGTATTTTCTGTTTTAGAATCTCATGACAAATTCTGATAAACTAGGAATGCTTTTGTTTTGAATTATCATAGTAGAGAGATTTATAGAAAGCATCCATATATTTCTATTAATTCTTGGTTAAAGGAGATTTACAAAAGTTTTCATTAAGAACCGTTAATGAAATCAGAGCCATGAATATAATATCAAAAATGCTATTTGGCTCCCAAAATATTTGGGTGATGCCATCTCCCATTATGTGGTATATGACATGGTTGCTGACATGGCAGCTGACATGACAAAATTTAACATTAAAATTAATATTAAAATTAATATTAAAATTAAAATAATATTAAATTAACATGATAATTAACATTAAGATTAACCTTAACATTAAAATTAACATTAATATTAATATTAAAATTAATCTTAATATTAAAATTAATATTAACATTAATATTGATATTAATTAACATTAATATTAATATTAACATTAATATTAACATTAAAAAAATTGGGTAATTAATATTTTGGGTTAAAATTTGCCATGTCAGCTGTTATGTCAGCTGTCACATCAGATGCCACATAATGGGAGATGGCATCACCCAAATATTTTGGGAGCCAAATAGCATAATTGATATAATATGATAGTAACTCATATTTAAGTAAATAAATAAGCTACCACAACAATTATAGAACTTTTTTTTTGAAATAAAGGAACATTATATTAAAAAGAAACAGAGTCATAGTTAACATGAGAATTACAATCAAGTGAAAGTTGATGTAAAATAAAATCTGGTAGGGAATGTAAGATTGAACAAACATCATTGTCAATAGCAAATTTAGCTAAAAGGTGGGCAACTTTGTTCCCGAATCTTCTAACGAAGGAGAAGGAGATTGCAGGAGACGACACCAACTGTCTCTGAACGTCCAAGAAAAAGTCCTGAAGTCTCCAAAGTAGAAGAGAGCTTTCTCCATTGAATGACCGTATAACTGATAACAAGTCTCCTTCGATGATAAATTTGTTAGCTTGCAAATCCTTGGCAAGAAAAATACATTGTCGAATTGCTTCGACTTCTTCCTGTAGACTTGTTTCTGGCCCTGCAAAGACAACAGAGAACCATGTTTTTGCTTCTACAAAGGAACCTTCTTTGTCTTTGGCAATGGCAGCAGCAACAATCGAAGTAACAGTTGTAGCTCCATCAACATTAATTTTTATCGACTGTGCATTTGGTGGTGACCAATGTGTGACCTTCTCAAATTCCTCTCTTACAGTCTTCAGATCTGACAATCTTTTTTCTGGCCTAGTGGTATATGAAAGGTTGATAGACAAAGGTGAATTGATGGTGGAATGGCTGTTTGGTTTTTTTTTTTTGTGTTTGAAAATGCAGTCACACCTTGCTTTCCAGATAGCCCATATAAGAGTTGCACCCAAGTTGAACACATCCGGAGCTTGAACATCAAGAATCCATAATTTCAACAGCTCTTAAATGGTATATTGATTCTCAATTTTGAGGCCTATATGAGAAACAAACCAAATATCTCTAGTAATCTTATAGTGTAGGAATAAGTGATCTGCCCTCTTCTTTATGTTCAAAACAGAAAGGGCAAAGGGCACACATAGATTTGATTCTTCTATTAATGGCCGATTGGAGAGGAAGTGCATCATGAAGAAGATGCAAAATGAATGTGCACTCTTGAAGATATGTTTGTGGTCTTTCATAACCGTCTCCAAACTGTTTTGTCAGCACCTGATGAACTGGCACGTTTTCTTCTTAGTTCTTCATAAGATGATTTAGAGGAAAAGACCCCATTTTTACTGCAGTCCATATTAGCCGATCAGCACCATCCCCTACTTGTAGATCAATGCTACAAATCGCCTTGGCTTCCATTGGAGAGAATGTTGCTCCAATAAGATCAGTGTTCCATTTTCTGGATTGTACATCCATCAAATCACAAACAAGTTTAAGGCCATATTGTAGACTTTAAACACTTTATGCGATATCTAGGTAAAGAAGGAATCCAAGGTTCAGTTACAATATTCATCCATCCCCCTCTAACTTTCCAACATACATTATTAATAAGGTGTCTAATCTCAATCATACTTCTCCATGTAGGTGACACTCTTGAACATTGGGACTGACCAGAAGGATTTATTTTGAAGATAAACCCCCTGAGTAATATAGCCCAAAGTTGTTCAGGATTATACAAAAACCTCCAAATTAATTTAGCAATAAGCGACTTATTGATCCATTCTGGATTCCTAAATCCCGTGCCACCTTTTTTTTAGGTACAGTCAGTTTGTCCCATGATAAAAAAATGTAATCGTCGTTAATCATACTCATGCCCCCAGCAAAAAAATCTTTGGATTTTTGAAAACTGTCTGAGAATTTCTCTGGACAGCTGATAGTTAGACATGCAGTAAACAGGTTGCGATCCAAGAGTCGAATTGATGAGAACTGATCGATCTGCATGAGAAAGAAGCTCGGCTTTCCATCCTTAAGCCGGTTAGAACATTTATCAAAATGAATTTGAAAGATGATGTAAGATTTGTTGATTTGAGTAAATAATGACCCAGGTATTTATCATTAACCTTCATGGCAGAGACTTGTGGAACATTAGAAAGAGTTTGCTGTTCAATAGGATCAACTGAAGCACTGAAATTGATGCTAGATTTTTGAAAGTTAATACATTGTCCTGACCATAAGGAGAAAATATTCAGTATGCCTAGGACATGATGGATTGAGGAGTTTGAAGAGTGCCCAAATATGAATATGTCGTCAGAAAAAAGGTGGGATATGGCTGGTGAGTATCTATTGGTGTGAATTCCATGGAAGAGAACATACTGTAGAAAATAATGGTTGGATAATTTTATTGATGGACTACTTCACTACATATAGGGAGTCTAGCTCCTCTACATACTACATATTCCGATGTGGGACTAAAAGTCCCTTATTGATTCTCAACACACCCCCTCAAGATGGGCGATAGATATTGATTATCCCCATCTTGTTACATAGCTTCGACAGACTTAATGAACTAAGACCCTTAGTCAGAAAGTCTGCAACTTGTTCTTCTGAGCGAACATGGTCAATCTTCAGTATCCCTTGTTCCAGCTTCTCCTTGATGAAGAATCGATCAATCTCGATGTGCTTCGTTCTGTCGTGCTGAACGGGATTGTTAGTTATACTTATTGCAGCTTGACTATCGCTCAGAAGACGTAATGGTGCTCCCTTGTCTAGCTTTAACTCTGACAGCAACGCTTTCACCAACAGCAATTCTGACACTCCCAGAGCCATTGCTCTGTATTCTGCTTCAGCTGTCGACCGTGCTACCACAGACTGTTTCTTGCTTCTCCATGAGACCAGATTTCCTCCTACAAAAAAACAGTATCCCGTGGTAGACCTTCTGTCGTCTATGCAGCTCGCCCAGTCTGCATCACAGTATCCCTCAACTTCTATGCGTCCATTCTTCTTGAACCATAGCCCCTTTTCCGACGTTCCTTTCAGATACCTCAAGATCTGAAATACTGCTTCCATATGACCCTTTCTTGGATCATGCATGTAGCGACTCACTACACTCACCGCAAATGAGATATCAGGGCGAGTGTGTCCCAGATAAATCAATCTCCCTACAAGTCGTTGATATCTTTCACGATCAACGGGCCCTCCTGCTTCTGCTCCCAACTTGCACTTCTGGTCAATTGGAGTGACCGCTGCCTTGCATCCTAGCATCCCTATCTCCTTCAGCAGATCTAGTGTGTATTTTCTCTATGAGAGAACAATTCCTTGTTCGCCTTCACACACCTCGATACCTAGAAAGTACCTCATCGCTCCTAAATCTTTCACTTCAAACTCCTTCGCGAGTTTTGACTTCAGTTTAGTGATCTCGACTTCATCATCACCTGTGATCACTATATCATCCACATATACAGCAAGTATAGTGATGTGGCCTCTTGCATGCTGAAGGAAGACCGTATGATCTACATTTGTTTGACGGTATCCCATGCCTGTAACAGCCTTTCTGAATCTGTCAAACCATGCTCGAGGAGATTGCTTGAGCCCGTATAGTGACTTCTTCAGTTTACACACCTTTTCTTGCGACGTCCCTCCGTTTGATTCCGTCGCATAGCACCCAGGCGGGAGCTCCATGTATACTTCTTCTTGCAGGTCCCCATGAAGAAAGGCATTCTTCACATCCAACTGGTACAGCTTCCACCCATAGTTCGCTGCAATGGAGACCAGAGTTCTCACGGTGCTCATTTTTGCTACTGGGGCAAAAGTCTCATCATAGTCTATTCCATATGACTGTGTGAATCCTTTTGCAACCAACCTCGCCTTGTACCGCTCTACTTTTCCTTCTGGCGTCTCTTTCACTGTGTACACCCATTTGCATCCCACAGCTTTCTTCCCTTTGGGTAATGGAACCAGCTCCCATGTCTTATTTTTCTCCAGTGCTCCAAGTTCTTCCATCATTGCAGCTTTCCACCTTGGATCTTTCTTTGCTTCCTGCCAACACTTGGGCAACGAAGTAGAGTCTAACGATGCAATGAAGGCTCGATAATTCGAAGAAATGTTAGAATAAGACAAGAAGTTGGCAATGTCATGTTCGTAATCATCAAAGAGCAGGAGCCTTACCCGCATTGATGCGAAAAGATCTCCTTAAGGGAGCAATAGGTGGTGGAGAGATCATACCATCCGAGTCGGAGAGATCCGCATCAGAATCCGAGTGATTCAGTGCGGGGGCAACATCTTCAGGAGTTGGAGCAGGAGTAGACGAGGGACTTGGTACAGTAGGCACAGGGCATGGCATAGGCACAGTACTGGACTTCTGTTGTCTTCTTCTGTAGACTTGGAGCTCCTTTTCCCTTGTCTGCTGCTCCCCCTGCGTAACATATGGATCTTCTTCTTCATTTTCTGTATCTGAGTCACTGTGCTCTCCCCCTTTCATCTAGTTTTCTACAACCGGACACGGAACCGATCCGATGACCACATTTGGGCTTATTATCTTCCCCTCACATCGAACACCATCTGTGTTAGGTGTGTCACCAAATGCGGAACCTTCATCCGAACCATAGTATGGTTCGAGTTCTTTGAAAGTAACGTCCATGCTGACAAACATCTTCCGCTCGACTGGACTCCAACAGGCATAACCCTTCTGAGTCGTCGTGTAACCGACAAAGACACATTTAACTACCCGAGGATCCAGTTTGCCAACGCCTGGCCGATTATCCTGGACAAAGCATACACATCTAAAAACTTTTGGTGGAACAGTGTATGTAGTTGCTCCAGTAAGCATCTCCAACGGTGTTTTCCAGTCCAAAACCTGATATGGCATTCTGTTGATGAGATAAGAGGCCGTCAATATAGCCTGCCCCCATAAGTGTTTCGGGACATTCATAGCCAGCATCATCGTCCGTGCAACTTCCAGCAGGTGTCTGTTCTTTCGTTCAGCCACACCATTTTGTGCCGGAGTATAAGCACATGAAGTTTGATGAAGTATTCCATGAGTGGAAAAATACTCAGCAACCCGCTTATTCGTATACTCCGTCCCATTGTCGGATCGAAAACACTTAATTTTAGCGCCATATTGTGTTTCCACTCGTCGATAAAAGTCCTGAAAGGCCTCAAGGACGTCACTTTTATTCTTCAGAAGGTAGACCCATGTCACATGGGTATAACAATCAATAAAGGTGACGAACCATCGAAAGCCGTTAATCCCGGTTGTAGGACAAGGGCCCCATACGTCTGAATGTATCATGTCAAAAGCAGCTGAACTCCTATTCCCTGTGCTCACATACGAGCTTCTGGTATGTTTTCCCAAAGCACATGCATTACAAAATAACTTCTCTTTATTAGCCCTTTGATATAAGGACGGATACATTCGACCAATAACCGAAAAAGAGGAATTACCGACACGCTGATGGTAGAGTAGCAAGTCGGCTTCAACACTGCGACAGGAAGCTTCTGGTGGTGCGTCTGCTACCAAGGATGCCAATGCTTTGTCCAGTCCAGTCCTGTCTAAATACCACAGCCCCTTATGCCATGTGCCAGTCCCAAGTCGTCGTCCTGTCCCTTTCTCCTGAAAAGTCACCTGAGAAATGTCAAAGGAAACAGTACAGTTAAGATCAAGTATAATGGCACTAATGGATAGAAGATTGACAGGAAAAGATGGAGCATGAAGGACATTGGTTAGAGTGATGGAAGGGGTGCATGCGACAGTGCCTTTACCCATTACAGGGCTGGATGTACCATCAGCGGTCTAAATACTCTCCGGCAATGGTAGGGGAGTATATTCCCGAAACGCACCACGGGACCCCGTGACATGGCGAGATGCCCCAGAGTCCATAATCCATCATGGCTGATGGATAGATGCAAGAGCACGTGCAAAATCATCGGTGCTGGTTTGGGCAAAGCAAGTGAAGTGATCCCCCGAGGTTGAAGACGCCCCAGGACTGTCGGCCGAACCCAGCTTTGTGCATCGCAACTTCTCAAGGAACTCCCGCTCAAGCGGGATTATTTCAGCCAGTTGATGCTCTCCCCCTTCTTCTGCCAGATTTGCTTTGTGTCCGCCCCTTCGACCAGCATATCCTCCTCTCCCACCACGTCGGCCTCCACGACCCCGTCCTCGATCATTCGACTGATGGTGCAAAAGTTTTGGACAAAAGCGGATGTAATGTCCGGAGTCACCACAATTGTGGCAAACACCACCCATAGATGGAGGTTGATTGAAGGCAGCAAGGACAGACTTGTCAACTGAGGCTTGCTCCCCCTGGTAGGATCCCTTGTTGGGCATCAACTTCAGTCGAGCTTCTTCCTGTGTCATAACAACGATAGCTTCTTCCAAGGTCGGAAGCGTGGGTTGGGATAGAAGGATATTCCGTCTCTGCTCAAATACAGGGTGGAGTCCCTTCAGGAATTTCATCATACGTTACCGGGAAATATAAGCCAGGAACGTCTGAAAGTACTTCGCGAATGCTGGTTCGACTTGTGCATCTTCCATCCCAAGAGGATCATAATGATCCAGATCAGACCAATACTTCTTCAACAGGGCCGCATACTCAGAGATGGTACGGTCGCCTTGGGCCACCCTATCGAGTTCATCTTGCAGTTGAAAGACTCGCATAGGGTTGCCAGAGCCGGAGTACATATCTTTGAGAGTTTGCCATATATCAGCAGCAGCCTCCATAGCCTCGACATTGCCCGACACCTGGTCGGTTAAAGAGGCAGTCAACCACCCAGCCACGACATTGTTGACAATCTCCCACACAGCAAACTCCTTGGTGGAGTGATCGGCTGGCGCCTTGGCTTGGCCAGTGACATAGCCAACCAAGCCACGTTCCTTCAGTATCCGTATCGCCTGCCGCGACCACTTCAAGTAGTTGGAAGTTCCTTCCAACTATATCTCCAGCTTCTCCAGCTTTCCCATTTTGTAAGGCGATGGATCCACATCAGTATGGATCACACGTGGGGTTACCTCGGTTAACCTCTTGGATAAGATATCATCAACCAAGGCCTTCATCTCTTCGTCCGTCAGTTTGCCACTGATCGAATCCATGGCGTCTTCAACTGTGAACTCAATTCGTCGTCTTCGTCGTCGTCGTCGGAGTCTGCAACTGACCCAACGTCGTCGTCTTCGTCGTCTTCGTCATCGGCATCGTCTTCTTCAACGCCAGAGACTTTACTAATGCGCTACTAACTTGGCCAGCACCGGTGCGCGCATGTAAAGTGAACACGTCAGGACACCAGAGAAGACATGATCAGTCTCTGCATAGATCCCGATGTGAAGAAGGAATAACAAATAAAACATTTGTTAGTTCCAAACGGCGTAAGCACGGAACAGAGTTGGTGCAAATAAAGATTTGACAGCCGTCGCTATTCGAAATACGCCTTTTTTTTGTTGTTAAAAGCTAGGGTTAGGGTTTGATGGGGCTGCGAGGTCTAGGGTTAGGGTTTCCATGGCAAAAAGCTAGGGTTAGGTTTAGGGTTTGTGTGCTGCTGTAGGGGGGAGGCGTCTGCGGGAGAGAGGGGGTCGGCAGGGTACTGCGGGAGAGGGGGGGTCGGGTGGGGGGGGTCGGGGGGGTTCTGCAGGGGGGTCGGGGGGGGGGTTTCTGGTCGGGGGGGGTCGGGGGTCGGGTCGGGGGGGGGGGGGTCGTGGAGGTTCTGCAGGGGGTGGTCGGGGGGGGGGGGGGTTCTGCAAGGAAGGGGAGGGGGTCGACGAGTGGAGGTCGGGGGGGTTCTGCAGGAGGGGTCGGGGGGGGTCGGGGGGGTTCCGCAGGAGGGGTCGGGGGGGGGGGGTTCTGCGAGGAGGAGGGTCGGCGAGGGTGCGTCGGGAGGGGGGCGCAGTGGGTGGAGGCCGGGGGGATCGGGGGGGTTGTCGAAAAAAAAATTTTGTGGAGAGAGAGAGAGACAGAGTTATGGCTCTGATACCATGTAGAAAATAATGGTTGGATAATTTTATTGATGGACTACTTCACTACATATAGGGAGTCTAGCTCCTCTACATACTACATATTCCGATGTGGGACTAAAAGTCCCTTATTGATTCTCAACACATACCTCTAATCTTTGTAGAATAGACGGGATAGGATTTCAATATAAAGTATAAAGATGTATAGGGATAAAGGCAACCTTGTCTGATTCCTCTACCTGGATTGAAAAAACCTTGTGGTTTACCAATAATAAGAATAGAGAATGAAGAGGTGGTTATGCATTGCATGATAAGGTCATTGGAATGTCCTTGAATAGCAAACAGTGCAAGGAACTTTTGATGAAAGACCATGACAATCGGTCATAGCTTTTGCCATATCTATTTTAAGTGCAAAAGACTTATTTTTCTTGGAACGTGATTTCATGAAATGAAAAAGTTCTTGAGCCATAATGAGATCGAAGATTTGTCTACCTGGAACAAACGCATTTTGATTATGGGAAATAAGATTGTCCATGAAAGGTCGAATTCGAGTAGTACGAATTTTTGAAATTCTTTTGTAAGCAACATTACAAAGGGATATCGGTCTAACATTAGAAGGTGAAGGAGGCATTCCTTCTTGGGGATGAGAGTTATATGAGTGTGGTTCAGTGATTGTGCCATTCTAGCAGTTTTGAAAAAATTACAATTAGTAGTGGAAAGATCGTTACTGTTGAGAATAAATAAGGGACTTTAGTCCCACATTAGAAAATGTAGTATGAAGAGGAGTTGGAACCTCTATAAGTAGCAAGTAGTAGCCTATCAATAAAATCATCCTATTATTCATTTTCTACTTGGTATCAAAGCCATAACCATCCACCCCTCTCCCAAAAAAAAATATATATTTCCTCACCCGGCTCCAGCGGCTGACCCCCCCGGCTACAGCGGCGCCCCCCCTCCCCGACTCCAGCGGTGCCCCCCCGGCTCCAGCGGCCCCCCCCCCGCTCCAGCGGCGACCCCCCCATCTTTTTTGTTTTGTAATTTTTTTGTTATGTAATTTTTCTTGTTGTTTTGTAAAATAAAAAATAAAAAAAATAAAAAAAAATGAAAAAAAGAAAAAAGAAAAAAAACAAAAACAAGAAAAACAAAAGTAAAAAAATGGTGTTACACCGTCTGGAGTGAACAAATGAACACATGCTTTATTTGTTCCTCGATCTTCACATCGGGATCTACACAGAGAATGATCGTGTTTTCTCCTGTGTCCTGACGTGTTCACTTTACATGCGCATAGCGCATTCGTAGAGTAGAAGACGACGAAGCTACCGACGAAGACGACGACTAGCAGTTAGCAGCTGCCGACGACGATGACGACTAGAGATACAGTTGAAGAGGCCATGGATTCGATCGCTAGAAAACTGACAGCACAAGAGATGAAGGCCTTGGTTGATGATATCTTGTCGAAGAGATTGACCGAGACGACCCCTAGTGTGACCCATACTGATGTGGATCCGTCACCCTACAAAATAGAAAAGTTAGAAAAGCTGGAGACGAAGTTAGAAGGAACGCCCAACTACTTGAAATGGTCGCGGCAGGCGATACGGACGTTGAAGGGACGTGGCTTGGTTGGTTATGTCAATGGCCAAACCAAGGCACCTGCTGATCCCTCCTCAAAGGAGTTTGCTATTTGGGAGATTGTCAACAACGTAGTGGCTGGGTGGTTGACAGCCTCCTTGACCGACCAGGTATCGGGCAATGTAGAGGCAATGGAGGGTGCTGCTGATATCTGACAGACTTTGAATGATATGTACTCAGGCTCGGGCAACCCTATGCGGGTCTTCCAACTACAGGATGAACTCGATAGGGTGGCACAAGACGAACGTACCATATCTGAGTACGTAGCTCAGTTGAAGAAGTACTGGTCTGATCTGGATCACTATGATTCTCTTGGGATGGATGATGCACAAGTCAAACCGGCATTTACAAAGCATTTTCAGACGTTTCTGGCGTATATTTTGCGGCAACGGATGATGAAGTTCTTGAAGGGGCTCAACCCTGTGTTTGAGCATAGAAGGAATGTACTACTCGCATAACCCATGCTTCCAACCTTAGAAGAAGCCATAACTGCCATGGCACAAGAAGAAGCTCGATTGAAGTTGATGTCCAACAAGGGCTACTTCCAGGGGGAGCAAGCTGCTGTTGAAAAGTCTGCCCTTGCCGTCTTCAATCAGCCTCCCTTTGCGGGCGGTATTTGCCACAACTGTGGTGACTCGGGACATTACATTAGATTTTGTCCAAAACTCCTGCGAGGTCAGTCAAATGATCACGGACGGGACCGTAGAGGACGTCATGGTGGTAGAGGTAGAAGGGGAAATTATTTTGGAGGACACAAAGCAAATCTGGCAGAAGAAGGGGGAGACATTCAATTGGCTGAAATAATCCCTCTTGAGAGGGAGTTCATTGCGAGGTTACGAGGCACGAAGCTGGGTTCAGACGACAGTCAAGTTACTTCTGGGGCGTCATCTATCTCAGGGGATCACATCACTTGCTTTGCCCAAACCAGCAAAGGTATACCGGCGCGTGCTCTTGCATCTGTCCATCAGCCAGGTTGGATTATGGACTCTGGGGCATCTCGACATGTCACGGGGTCCCGCGGTGAGTTCCAGGACTATACTCACCTACCGATGCCGGAGAGTATTCAGACTGCTGATGGTACCTCCAGACCTGTCATAGGTAAAGGCACTGTCGCATGCACCCCTTCCCTCACTCTTACCAATGACTTACATGCTCCATCTTTTCCTGTCAATCTTATATCTATTAGTGTCATTATCCTTGACCTAAACTGTACTATTTCCTTTGACATTCCTACGGTGACTTTTCAGGAGAAGGGGACATGACGACGACTAGGGACTGGCACATGGCATAAGGGACTGTGGTACTTGGACAGGACCGAACTAGACGAAGCACTGGCCTCCCTAGTAGCAGACGCACAACTGGACGCTTCACGTCGCATTGTAGAAGACGAATTACTGCTCCACCACCAGCGTGTCCGGCATTTTTCCTTTCAAGTTATTAGTCGAATGTATCCGTCCTTAAATCAAAGGGCTGATAAAGAGAAGTTATTGTAATGCATATGAGTTGGAAAAACATACCAGGAACTCATATTAGAGCTCAGGGAATAGAAGTTTTGCTGTATTTGATATGATACATTCGGACGTATGGGGCCCTTGTCCTACAACCGGTATTAACAGTTTTAGATGGTTCGTCACTTTTATTGACTGTTATACCCGCGTGACCTGGGTCTACCTTATGAAGAATAAAAGTGACGTCCTTGAGGCTTTTCAGGATTTTCATCGCCGGGTGGAAACACAATATAATGTTAAAATAAAGTGTTTTCGGTCTGACAATGGGACGGAGTATACTAATAAGAGGGTTGCTGAGTATTTATCTACTCATGGAATACTACATCAAACTTCATGTGCCTATACACCGGCACAAAATGTTGTGGCCGAACGGAAGAACAGACACCTGTTGGAGCTCGCACGGACGAAGATGCTGGCTATGAATGTCCCGAAACACTTATGGGGGCAAGCTGTATTGATGGCCTCTTATCTCATCAACAGAATGTCGTCTCAGATATTGGACTGGAAGACATCATTAGAGATACTGGTGCAACTACATACACTTTTCTCCCAAAAGTATTTGGGTGTGTGTGTTTTGTCCAAGATAATAGGCCAGGAGTTGGCAAACTAGATCCAAGAGCGGTTAAGTGTGTATTTGTCGGATACATAGCGACTCAGAAGGGATACGCATGTTGGAGCCCAGTTGAGCGGAAGATGTTTGTTAGCATGGACGTTACATTCAGAGAACTTGAACCATACTATGGTTCGGATGCAGGTTCAGCGTTTGGTGACACACCTAACACAGAGGGTATTAGATGTGAGGGGAAGATAATAAGTCCAAACGTGGTAATCGGATCGGTCCCGTGCCCGGTCGTGGAAAATTGGACAAAAGGGAGAGATAGCAGTGACTCTGATATACGGAGAATAAAGAAAAAGATACATATGTTACGTAGGGGGAGACCAGAGAAAAGGAGCTACAAGTCTACAGAAGGAGACAACAGAAGCCCAGTACTGTGCCGTGTCTATTGCCTACCGTGCCGTGCCTATTGCCTAGTCCCTCGTCTACTCCTTCCCAACTTTTGAAGATGTTGCCCCCACACTGAATCACTCTGATTCTGATGCGGATCTCTCTGACTCGGATGGTATGATCTCTCCACCATCTATTGCTCCCCCTCCACCACCTATTGCTCCCTTAAGAAGATCTTCTCGCATTAATACGGATAAGGCTCCTAGTCGTTATGATGATTATGAACATGATATTGCCAATTTCTTGTCTTATTCTAACATTTCTCCGAATTATCGAGCCTTTATTGCATCGCTAGACTCTACTTCCTTGTCTAAGTGTTGGCAGGAAGCAAAGAAAGATCCAAGGTGGAAAGCTGCAATGATGGAAGAACTTGGGGCACTAGAGAAAAATAAGACATGGGAGCTGGTTCCATTACCCAAAGGAAAGAAAACTGTGGGATGCAAATGGGTATACACAGTGAAGGAGACACCAGAAGGAAAAGTAGAGCGGTAAAAGGCGAGGTTGGTTGCAAAAGGATATACACAATCATATGGCATCGACTATGATGAGACGTTTGTCCCGGTAGCAAAAATGAGCACAGTAAGAACTCTGGTCTCCGTTGCAGCAAACTATGGGTGGAAGCTATACCAATTAGATGTTAAGAATGCCTTTCTCCACGGGGACCTGCAAGAAGAAGTGTACATGGAGCTTCCGCCAGGATGCTACGCGACAGAATCAGACGGAGGGACGTCGCATGAAAAAGTGTGTAAACTAAAGAAGTCGCTATACGGGCTCAAGCAATCTCCTTGAGCCTGGTTCGACAGATTCAGAAAGGCTGTTACTGGCATGGGATACCATCAAACAAATACAGATCATACAGTCTTTCTTCAGCATGCAAGAGGCCACATTACTATACTTGCTGTATATGTGGATGATATAGTAATCACAGGTGATGATGAGTCCGAGATCACTAAGCTGAAATCAAAACTCGTAAAGGAATTTGAGGTGAAGAATTTAGGAGCGATAAGGTAATTTCTGGGTATCGAGGTGTGTGACGGCGAACAAAGAATTGTTCTTTCACAAAGAAAATACGCACTAGATCTGCTAAACGAGACAGGGATGCTGGGATGTAAAGCAGCAGTCACTCCGATTGACCAGAAGTGCAAGTTGGGAGAAGAAGCAGGAGAGCCAGTTGATCGTGAAAGGTATCAAAGACTTGTAGGAAGATTGATTTATCTGGGGCACACTCACCCTGATATCTCATTTGTGGTGAGTGTAGTGAGTCGCTACATGCATGATCCAAGAACGGGTCATATGGAAGCAGTGTTTCAGATCTTGAGATATTTGAAAGGGATGCCGGGAAAAGGGCTATGGTTCAAGAAGAATAGACGCATAGAAGTTGAGGGATACTGTGATGCAGACTGGGCGAGTTGCATAGACGACAGAAGGTCTACCACGGGGTACTGTGTCTTTGTAGGAGGAAACCTGGTCCCATGGAGAAGCAAGAAACAGTCAGTAGTAGCACGGTCGTCAGCTGAAGCAGAATACAGAGCAATGGCTCTGGGAGTGTCAAAATTACTGTGGGTGAAAGCACTGCTGACAGAGTTGAAGCTGGATAAGGGAGCACCGTTACATCTTCTGAGCGATAGTCAAGCTGCAATAAGTATCGCCAACAATCCAGTTCAGTACGACAGAACGAAGCACATCGAGATTGATCGATTCTTCATCAAGGAGAAGCTGGAACAAGGGATACTGAAGATTGACCATGTTCGCTCAGAAGAACAAGTTGCATACTGTCTGACTAAAGGTCTTAGTTCATTGAGTCTGTCAAAGCTATGTAACAAGATAGGGATGATTAATATCTATCGCTCATCTTGAGGGGGAGTGTTGAGAATCAATAAGGGACTTTAGTCCTACATTGGAAAATGTAGTATGAAGAGGAGTTGGAACCTCTATAAGTAGCAAGTAGTAGCCTATCAATAAAATCATCTTATTATTCATTTTCTACTGTTACCCACAATATTCCAATATTTCTGAAGAAGATGGCTGAAAATCCATCTAGACCAGGAGCTTTAAGAGGACCCATGCATCGAATTGTGTCTTCAATTTCTTTGTGGGAGGGAGTTTCTCCAATGGTGTTTCTACTAGAAGAAATGGAAGGAAAAGATAGAATAATAGTTGAATCCATATGCACCGTGTCACCAACAAATAAGTGTTTGAAATGATCCAGAATGGTTTTGGAGATATAGACATCATTAGTAGAACAAGTACCATCAGCAAGTTGTAGAGTATGAATGATGTTCTTTCTTTTTCGATTATTTGGCTTTAACATGGAAGTATAGATGTTACCAAACTACCATTTGATCCACTTACGTAGTGCAGACATAGTGTGTATGAGTTTGTGATGAAGGTCTGTAGAGTTTGATATCTAAAAGTTTCGCCACACTTTTTTTAGCTCTTCACTGAAGGTTGCATTATGGAGCAAGAACAATTCAAATCGAAGAGGTCTTCCTCTCTGTTGGTTCTTATTACTGGTGTTAAGAAGAATATGGGGATTACCGCTGATGATACGGGGTAAAATAGATATTGTTGTTGGTGTTTTTGCCTTCGGACTAGTGTAAAATAGTCCCACATCGGCTACACCACCAAGTGGGTATCTCAATGTATTGCTTTGCATGTGTTGAGGGATGCACAGGGGGTGTGGTAGGGAACATGTGGGTGCCATATGGGGGTGTTTACCTAGAAGGAAAAATGATTAACTCCAACAAGGAAGCCAGTTGCTTTTTGTCATTCGGACTCGGACTCGGACACAGGCTCCAGGATGCCTCGTGCATGCACGGGCGTGTTCTGGGGGTAGGCGTCGACTGACACACGACCATGCTGATTGTGGGTTGTCTAAAATATCAAACTTTATTTTTGAGTATTATTATTTAGTCCCAAATTGGATAGAAAAAAAGGTGGAGTCTCACTCCACTCTATAAATAGAGCACCCTTGCCTCCTTTGTAAGATGCACCAAAGAAGAAAGCAAAGGGATTCCGTTGAGTTCAGGGAACCCGTTCGAGTCACAAAAGTTGACTAACGAGCGTTTCAGAAGTTCTTTGAGAACTTGCTGGTTCCTGGAAGCGGATCGTATAAAGGCGAATCTTCCTTTGAGTAACGGTAATTTTCATCACCCTAGCAAGGATGTTGAAATCTCTTCTTCTCTCTTCTCTCTTCTTCTTGGTAGGCTACAGGATCTTTAGAGAAGTAAATTCTTTTATACCGAATTCTCTGAAGTTTCTCATATACAGAGTGTATGAGCAAATTTGTTTGCAGAATCACTCTGTCTACTTACATAGAGTGTGTGAGAAAATTCGTTTGCAGAATTACTTTGTCTACTTACGTTCTTCCATCTAAGATCTATTTCAGAACAAACAATCTCAAAGCAAGATCCAGATCCGATGGAGAACAACTGTGCAAACCTTATCGACACAAGTTTTAACAAACTTGAGAAGTTTGATGGGGAGCATTATAACATCTGAAAGAGAAAGGTCAGTCTTAATCTTTAACTCGTAAGCGTCGACTATGTGTTGACAGATCCTGAGCCTTTAATTCTAGAAGTTGAAATGCTCGAAGGGTCGTTGAGGCCACTGCTTTGCAGTCCAAGTGGAGGAGAGATAATAACCTTTGCAAGTTGCTTATCTTGAACTCAATGGAGGACTCTCTAACAGAGTCATACAGCAAGACGCTCCATACAAAGGATGTCTGGGAGTTTATGGAGGATCTCTATAAGGCATATGAGAACAAGAATAAGATCCACATGACCGAAAAGGTCTGGGCGATACAATTTGAAGACGATAAGACGATGTTGCCTCAAGTCAAATAATTTCTTAAGTTACGTCATAAACTTGAGGATGATGACATGCCCTTGGTCGATGCTTTCGTCATCGGGGGTATTGTCGCCAAGCTCCCACCTGGGTGGAGCAATTTCATCGTTGACATGTACCGCAAGAAGATGGAGGTGGATCAACGTCTCTTGCACTGGATTCATGTTGAAGACGAGTTGAGGGATCAAATCAAAGTAGATACCTTGTCTAAACAGATGGTTGAGGCCAATATGGTGTAAGCTGGAGACTCCAAGAGGAACCAAAAGGCTTCTTACAACAAAAAGAAGGATGTTCACCAACTGAAGGTGAAGTTGGCTCAGTTCAAGCCAAAGTCCAAAGAACCTAGGACTTGTTTCAACTGTGGCAAGAAAGGTCACTGGAGAAAAGATTGCAAGGAAAAACCTAAACAAAAAGAGCAAGGTGAGGCTAACGTTTTTGCTATGATTGTGCAGGTTAACTCGACTAGTATTGACACGGACTGGTGGATAGACACTGGGTATCCTGCCATATTTGCTCTAAGAATGAGTGGTTCACCACATACAAGCCTACAGTTGAGAAGGTTATGGTGGCGAACCAGACACAAGCTAAAGTCCTAGGGATCGGGACGGTGGTATTGTGACTTCAAAGAAGTCATTGACGCTTCAGGATATGAAACACGTACCGGTGATAGCTAAGAACCTGGTCTCTGGAAGTCTGCTCTGTAACACAGGCTTGTGGATGGATATTAACGCTAGTCAAGTGGTTATGTCATATAAAGGAACCTACTTCGAAAAGATTTCTATACCGAAGGAATGTTCAAACTTCAGCTTGTAACTCCAATTGAGAAAATTAATGCAGTCGCTATTTCTGATTATTCTCTTGAGTTGTGGCATAATAGACTAGGACATGTTCATTGTAAAAGAATTAACAAGATGTCTAGTCTAGGCCTTATCTCCAAATGTGGGGGTAAGGAGTTGGAGAAGTATGAGGTTTGTGCGCAGACAAAGATTACTAGAAAACCGTTCAATCGGGTAAACCAAAGTACAAATCTTCTGGAGTTTGTACACTCATATATCTATGACTTCAAACAGTTCTCCACAAAGGTCGGGATAAAGTATTTTATTACTTTCATCGATGATTTCTCAAAGTACCTGTTCATTTATCTGCTCAAGTTTAAAGCTGAAGCGTTTGAAAATTTTAAGGACTTTAAGGTTGAAGCCGAATGTCAAACCAGACAACAACTTAAGAGACTCAGAAGTGATCGAGGTGGAGAGTAGGTCTCATGAATTTACATCATTCTGCAGAGAACATGGAATTGTCAACGAGATGACTGCTCCGTACTCCCCTCAATCAAATAATGTTGCAGAAAGGAAGACCAGAACGTTAACATAGATGATGAACACAATGTTGTTGACTGCGGCTCTTCCAAATTGCTTCTTAGGTAAAGCAGTACTTATGGCTACTTTCATTATGAATAGAAGTACCGTATGCAACTTTCGATGTCACTCCTCATGAACTCTAGTTCAAGGTCAGACCCAAATTAAATGTTATTAGAGTGTGGGGGTATCTGGCGCAAGTGAAGCTTTTAGATTTAAAGATTCAGAAATTGGAAACAAGGACTACGAAGACTATATTCATGGGTTATACCGATAAGAGTGATGCTCGAAGGTTCCTTAATATTGAATCAAATTATATCATTGAATCTCGCGATGTAGAATTCTTTAAAGATAAATTTGTAAGGCACAAAAACATTATTCTTGAGGATATTCTGGAGAATAGTGTGGGTGTACAGGAGGTTGAAGCTCCTTACGAAGATCTAGTCCAAGAAAAAGTTGTTGTTGCAGAAACAACTGTTGAACCAGAACTCACAGAACCTGTGTCTAAGCGAGTGAGGAGACAGAAGGACTTCGGAAAGGATTGTCACCTATCATGTGGAAGCAGATCCGTTTACTATGATGAGGCGATGAAAACCAGATATGTTGTCCTCTGGAATAAGGCTATTAATGATGAGTATGACTCGGTAACCTCCAACAACACGTGGGTGTTAGTCGATCTGCCTGAAAGAGCAAAACCAATCGGATGTAAATATATCTTCAAGAAGAAGATGAAGGCCGATGGAACTATTGACAAGTTCAAGGCTATGCTGGTAGCCAAGGGTTTTCTCAGAAGTAAAGGATCGATTATTTTGACACATGCTCCAGTAGCACGGATGACGACCGTCAGGAAGTTGATTGCTCTAAGTGAAATTTACAAGCTGGTTATTCATCAGATGGATGTTAAAATCGCATTCATGAAATAGGAGTTGACCGAAGAGATTTACATGCAACAACCAGAAGAATTTATCATCAAGGGCTTTGAAAACAAAGTCTGCAAGTTGGTAAAATTATTATATGGTCTCAAGCAAGCTCCCAAGATGTGGCATGAGAAGTTCGATAAAGTCATAAGATCAAATGGCTACAGGGTCAGCGAGACAGATAAGTGTGTATACACAAAGTTCACTAACGGAAGAGGAGTCGTCGTTTGTCTATACGTGAACGACATGCTGATCTTAGCTATAGATCTAGCAAGTTTTTCTGAGACAAAGAAGTTCCTCTCGTCTAAGTTCAGCATGAAGGACTTAGGGGAAGCTAATCTTAACCTATGGATAAAGATCATCCGGACGAAAATTGGAGTGGCATTGTCACAGTCTTATTACATTGAGAAGACGCTCACACGTTATGGGTATCAGGATCTTCCTGGAATTGATACACCATATAGGTGTGACGAGAAACTGAAGCAAAATCCAAAGAAAAGTGTCAGATAGCTGGAGTATTCAAGCATCATTGGAAGTTTGATATATGCGACTACTGCCACAAGGCCTGACATAGCTTTTGTCATGGGGACGCTGAGTCGGTTCATGAGCAATCTAGGGGTGGAGCACTAGAAAGCTGTGAAGAGGATAATAAGATACCACAAGAGGACTCATAAGTATGCACTGCACTACTGCAGAGATCCAACAGTAGTGGAAGGCTTCAGTGATGCAAGCTGGTGCTTAAAAGTGGAGAGTGAAAGGTGTAGTTCTCCGCTCTGCGAAGGCACTAGATAGACAGAAAGATCGGATTGCTGGCTCTACAACAGAAGACGATTAATCTGGGTGAGTGGATGAAGTCTCATTTGCTGATTCGCTTACGCCTTAAGAATTTAAGTTTTTGATTGAATGCTTTTGTTAATAACAAGATGGTAAATCATTGAGTATGCTTTAAGAGAATTCACATGTTGCCTTGCTAAGAAATGAATGTTGCCTTGATAAAGAGAACCTTGTCATGCTAATAACAAGACGGTAACCAGTATGTATGCTTGTAAGAGATTTATCATGTTGCCATGCTAAGAAAAAGGAAAGAGAGAACCTGTATGCTAAAGAAAGAATAATTTGCATGCTAATAAGAAACGATATGATGCTTGCCTTTGTATGCCTAACACAGAGGGCATCCATGTGAAAATGGGTGTCGGTATGTCTAACACAGAGGGCATCCATATGAAAATGGGTGTCGGTATGTCTAACGCAGAGGGCATCCATGTGAAAATGGGTGTCGGTATGTCTAACGCAGAGGGCCCCATGTGAAAATGGGTGCCGGTATGTTATCTGGGGGCTTCGGCTCTGTTATCTGTTATCTGGGGGCTTCGGCTCTGTTATCTGTTATCTGGGGGCTTTGGCTCTGTTATCTGTTATCTGGGGGCTTCGGCTCTGTTATCTATTATTTGGGGGCTTCGGCTCTGTTATCTATTATCTGGGGGCTTCGGCTCTATTATCTGGAAGCTCGACTCTGTTATCTGACGGACTTAAATGAATAATTGTTAAAAGATCAAATGTGCCTCAAGAGTTTAGATCACATAAATAAAAGTTGGTATTATCATGTTTATGCTAATCCTTGTCTTATGCAGGGAAGGACCGTCGGCTATGGTAAGAATCACTGTAAAGTGATGTACATATGTTGCTTAAGTTTGCTATATGAATTGCTTACAAGATAAATCTGTTACCAAGAAGTGCTATATCCCACTAAAGAAAAGATGTAATATCATGCTTGTAATCTGACCCTTAGAATGTCTTGAATCAAAGAAAAGATCTGATATCGTGCTTATAGTTGTCCGTAAGAATTGCTTGATCAAAGAAATGAATATGCTCATGAAACACGCTACACACTGTACATGAAATGAATAGTCATCGTGCTTGAAATGATTAGTCCCTTGTATGCTTGAATTGAAATGATATGTTGGCCTTTTAAAGATGTTTTCAAAAGAATGTAAACTGGCTCTGTATGCATGAAATATACATAGGTAAAAAAAGTAGCAAGATCACATCACAAGAAACGTTTTCTCACTAAATGAACAGTGATCATTTCAGACAAATGTAGCTCTTTGTCCACAATTCACCAGTATACTGATATACTGACCCACCATCAGTCTGCATGCAGGTGTACTATACATCGAGAAGGATAGTCCGAAGCGATAGCCCGAGCCTCATCCTCAGGAGCCAGAAATCAGAAGAGATGCCAAGAGATGACATCTGTTGTAAGAGTTGGTTTTGTATATAAAGGGATGTAATGTATGGGAACGGGATCATTATAAGCTGTAAAGTTCTGAGAGAATGTAACATTGTATCAGAGAGAATTGAGAGCATATAATCTGTTCAAATGAAATCAATAAAGAGAATTGTTTCTTGTTACCATTGTGTTCGATGCTGGTATTCTGAAATATGTCCGCTGCTGCTTCAATTATCTGCGATACGTTCCTCTGCGTATTGTCAACCTTGTCTATCTTGTCTTGCTTCAGGTCTTGGCCTTGTGTAAGCGCAACTTAGGATTGCACGACATCACGCCTTAGCGAGGACGAACGGTCCCAAAGAGCCCGAAGCGAGGACAAAAGTACTCTGCGGGATCGGGGCGTGACAGAATGGTATCAGAGCAACACGATCCTCTGGCCAATTGATTCGATTGAATTCGAAGATATTTTTCTGATCAAATTTCCTTGCCTACTTGATATCATAATGAGATGAACGTTCCATACAGTAAGTCCGTAAATATTTTTATGATGCCGGCATATGTTTTATCGATTTGATTGATTGAGATTGAAATGCTTTATTGAACAAGAGTCCTGATATGATCTGAATTGTGATTTCTTGGATTGATGATGGCGAAGGATGAGGACTATCGCTGCTAAGGATATCGTAAGTTTCTCCTTAAGTTTCGAGGACGAAACTTTTTTCGGTGGATAATTATGTAGTGCCCCGCTCCGTGAAGGCACTAGATAGACAGAAAGATCGGATTGCTGGCTCTGCAGCAGAAGACGATTAATCTGGGTGAGTGGATGAAGTCTCATTTGCTGATTCGCTTACGCCTTAAGAATTTAAGTTTTTGATTGAATGCTTTTGTTAATAACAGGATAGTAAATCATTGAGTATGCTTTAAGAGAATTCATATGTTGCCTTGCTAAGAAATAAATGTTGCCTTGATAAAGAGAACCTTGTCATGCTAATAACAAGACGGTAACCAGTATGTATGCTTGTAAGAGATTTATCATGTTGCCATGCTAAGAAAAAGGAAAGAGAGAACCTGTATGCTAAAGAAAGAATAATTTGCATGCTAATAAGAAACGCTATGATGCTTGCCTTTGTATGTCTAACGCAGAGGGCATCCATATGAAAATGGGTGTCGGTATGTCTAACGCAGAGGGCATCCATGTGAAAATGGGTGTCGGTATGTCTAACGCAGAGGGCATCCATGTAAAAATGGGTGTTGGTATGTCTAACGCAGAGGGCCCCATGTGAAAATGGGTACCGGTATGTTATCTGGGGGCTTCGGCTCTGTTATCTGTTATCTAGGGGCTTCGGCTCTGTTATCTGTTATCTGGGGGCTTTGGCTCTGTTATCTGTTATCTGGGGGCTTCGGCTCTGTTATCAGTTATCTGGGGGCTTCGGCTCTGTTATCTGTTATCTGGGGGCTTCGGTTCTATTATCTGGAAGCTCGACTCTGTTATCTGACGGACTTAAATGAATAATTGCTAAAAGATCAAATGTGCCTCAAGAGTTTAGATCACATAGATAAAAGTTGGTATTATCATGTTTATGCTAATCCTTGTCTTATGCAGGGAAGGACCGTCGACTATGGTAAGAATCACTATAAAGTGATGTACATATGTTGCTTAAGTTTGCTATATAAATTGCTTACAAGATAAATCTGTTACCAAGAAGTGCTATGTCCCACTAAAGAAAAGATGTAATATCATGCTTGTAATCTGACCCTTAGAATGTCTTGAATCAAAGAAAAGATCTGATATCGTGCTTATAGTTGTCCGTAAGAATTGCTTGATCAAAGAAATGAATATGCTCATGAAACACGCTGCACACTGCACATGAAATAAATAGTCATCGTGCTTGAAATGATTAGTCCCTTGTATGCTTGAATTGAAATGATATGTTGGCCTTTTAAAGATATTTTCAAAAGAATGTAAACTGGCTCTGTATGCATGAAATGTACATAGGTAAAAAAAGTAGCAAGATCACATCACAAGAAATATTTTCTCACTAAATGAACAGTGATCGTTTCAGACAAATATAGCTCTTTGTCCACAATTCACCAGTATGCTGATATACTGACCCACCATCAGTCTGCATGCAGGTGCACTATGCATCGAGAAGGATAGTCCGAAGCGATAGCCCGAGCCTCATCCTCAGGAGCCAGAAATCAGAAGAGATGCCAAGAGATGACATCTGTTGTAAGAGTTGGTTTTGTATATAAAGGGATGTAATGTATAGGAACAGGATCATTGTAAGCTGTAAAGTTCTGAGAGAATGTAACAATGTATCAGAGAGAATTGAGAGCTTGTAATCTGTTCAAATGAAATCAATAAAGAGAATTGTTTCTTGTTACCATTGTGTTCGATGCTGGTATTCTGAAATATGTCCGCTGCTGCTTCAATTATCTGCGATACATTCCGCTGCGTATTGTCAACCTTGTCTATCTTGTCTTGCTTCAGGTCTTGGCCTTGTGCAAGCACAACTTAGGCTTGTACGGCATCACGCCTTAGCGAGGACGAACGGTCCCAAAGAGCCCGAAGCGAGGACGAAAGGACTCTGCGGGATCGGGACGTGACAAAAGGTCCACAGGAGGATATTTCTTCTCTATAGGTGGAGCTGATATATAATGGAACCTGAAGAAGCAGATGTAGAAGCATGGAATTTCAGGCGCATCTACATGCCAGAATTTCTATGCGCCTAAACGTTACATACGCCAGGGAACATCAAACGAAGTACTGGGCACTGCAAGACAGCAAAAGTATAGACATCAAAAGGATTTTTATTTCATATAAAAGTCTATTACATGTCTAAGAAAGGCTTTACAAAGGAGAATTTCTACAAAAAAAAAAGATCCTAAGACTACAGGCAGGCCCAGCAAACTGCCGTGCGCCTTCTGCCCGGCGCATCATCAGTCTGGCGCATCACTTCAGCGTCTCAGTCAGACGTATCTATTTTAGCGTCTCAGTCAAGCGTATCTATTTCAGCGTCTCAGTCAGGCGCATCTCTTTAGCATCTCAGTTATGCGCATCATGAAGTCTCAGCTTATGCGCTCTGCTTCGACCCGATCAAGTGCTTCGACTAATGAAGCATTTATTGAACAGAACGAGGGTGGGCGATCAACCCCACTCTAGCTGGAGGAAGAGCTCTCTAAAGCCTAAGGAAGAGGAGAGCACCGTAATTCCAATCTGCGGCTAAAGGAGCAGCTTTCAAACACAACCAGAATGGACAGGAGGAAGAGCTCTCCAAAGCCCAAGGAAGATGGGAGCACCACAATTTCGATCTGCGGCTCTTCCAGCATAACGGAGACAGGACTCGAGCATCCCGATCTTTGGATGCAACAGACACCTTCCGCCTGCCTTAGAAGCCCTCGATTCTGACTTTTGGATGTAACAGTCACCTTCAAGTGCATGAATGAAGACAATTCGTCGCATCTTCACCTTCGGGAGCATCTTGTCAACAGAATGTGCTCGAGCAAATAAGTTCATTCGGGAAGACGTGAGAGAACGAGAAGCAAACTCTCTCCTTGCTGCTATTTATAGGCCGGGCAAATTAAACCCATGCGCCAAGTGGCGGGCTCTCCGAATCCCGTGCAATGAATTTGCATTTATGGTGATGAACCTGACGCTTCGAATTCGGCCAAGTCAAAATGGCTATTTAAAGCACTCGAAGAACGCAACAGTCGGACCAATAAAGATGCGTCATGCAAATGGATGCGCCGGTCAGACACTGCGCATCGTACAGAACGCGCCCGTCGGCACCTAGTGCCCTGAATGGATGCGCCCAACAAAGCACAGATATATGCGTCCTAATCAACATGGACCCATACGCCCAGTGGAACGCAGATCAATGCGCCCACTCAACAGCCCATCACCCGCCAAAGAATATTAAATGCTGAAGTCCTGACATGACAGCAGCCATGTCTCGATGACAGAGCAGCAATACCTTTTATAAAAAATGAAGTGCCGCTGACGTCAGCGTCATCATTAACTCTTCCGGCGGTTACAAGCCACATGGCCGCCCAGCCATTCGCATGCGCCTCTGCAGCCGTGCATCCAAACCTCTGCATGCGCTTCAAGATCCATGCGCCTCTGGCCTTCCTCTGATCCCTAAAGACAGAAGTCAGGTCGCTACTGAAGCTTCGCATGCGCCTCAAAAGCCGTGCGCTCAGACTGGTTCGTGACTCCTGAAGGTTGTGAGCCAAAGTCTTCTCATGCGCCCGATCCCAGGCGCATCCTATCAGATTACCCTCCACCAAATCCGAGATCTTTGAGCTACGGATATGCGCCACGTGTCCTTTGACTCAATTCAGCCTATGAAGGGGTACTAATCACCCAAGATCTCAGCAACAGAAAGATCCTCTCCCCTGCTACGTGCCAGCCTACAAAAGCAGCATGAAGGATTCAACACACAAATGATGGTGCATCATCCATGCGCCTCCCGTAGCTTCAACCACGTGGCGTCCCCACGTACAGGCGCATCCTACATATGCGTGCATGAGTAGCCAGCCTGCAATCTATAAATAGAGGGATCATCTCCTTCTTCCACACACACACAGAACGGACAGAGACCTACATATACATAGTAAGAGAGGCAGATACAGACACTCAACATCTTCTTCCTCTCCGTAAGCTCCAGCACCCAGAGCAACTCAGACCTTCAGAGAACCGAGAACCATCGTCAGATCGTCAACGGAGTCAACGCATTACCACTTGCTCCATCGACACCGGGACCCAAATAAATAAAAGTGTACTCCTAGGACTACATCTAAGTCCTACATTGTAACACTGTTTTGTTTGTAATTGAAATTTGCAATCAAAAGATTTTAATGGCAAACAAGCTAGCGACTCTGCTGGAGACCTCTTTCTCCTCCGCCGAGAAAGCTGTGTCGTATTCTGATGACGTGAAGGTGGGCTCCTCCCACAAGACGCTGGTCGTACGCCTCAATCAACAGGCGTATGAGGAGTTCATCTCTGAAGGCAGTACAAGTCCTTCGAAGTGGCTGCCGAAGCCGAAGAAGACTCGCCAAGCCTGGGTGCGCAAGGTCGACGCTCCTGGCACCACCACCGAAGGGGATGTGCCGATGTAGCCTACTCTTCCCGCTGACGTCCTCAGCAGCCAAGATGCACCCACCGGTGCAGTGCATCTCTCGAGGAAGCGTGGGGCCGACCACATTCCCCAACCCTCTTCCTCTCAGACGAGGAAGATGCGTCGACGGAGCAGGGGCGCAGCTAACACCCTGCGTATTAACTCTAATATGCCACAGAAGGCATTTGTCTTTGACAGACTCGCTATTGTGGCAAGGAGAATTTGGACTCTGAGTACTATGCACCCCAGCAGGCTGGTACGAAGAAGTCCAAGGCAGCACGGGCCATGCGCCTTGAACATGCTATGCCAGCAGTGAGCCAGAGGCATGCGCTCACAATCATGCACGCTGCCAATGGTAAACTGTACAAGGTTGACTCGGGTGCCTCTGCGCCCCGAACGAGACGACCTTCAAAGTCCTTGTCATACTTGGGCGCATCTGCTGCGTTCACAACCAAGTCGTGCAAGGCAAACTCAGTGGTCTTGAACCCCCGTGCCTACATTGGTTGTGCGTCTGAGGCTGGTTCTCGTCACTTTCAATGTTGCCCCCCACTATTGATCTGGACACATCTTTTGCGTCAGATCCGGGGGTGCAGCATTCACCTGACCACCCCGATGCTTGGCCTTGCCATACGCCTGATGGGGGTGTGAAGGTGGCACTCTCCTCCAATGATTTGCGTAACGTGATCACTCACAAACGCCGATCAGAAGAGTCAACTGACAAGCATAATGTGCCCCTCACAGGGCACACCTGTGCTGTAGTCACCATCAACTATTGTTGTAAGACAGCAGTCCCACCAAGGCAGTCTGTGTTGCAGTGGCTGCAATTATCAACACCTCTCCAATATCGTCTCGGGAAGAAGGTGTCAACTGAAGAGGAGCCAGAGCTACAGGTTGCTTCTTGTAACGTAGTCTCCAACTTTCCATCAATTCGGAAGGCGACTGGCAGCTCCTCGACTTTGTCCTCATCCAAGAGCCAGCCGAGGAAGACCAAGACGACTGTCCCGTCCTCCGGAGTGTTTGAGGGCACCCGGGGGAGAAAGAAGATCTCAGAAGAAGCTGGGGGTAGTCAAGCCCCTGTGGATCTTCATCCTGGAGACGAAGTCAGCCTCCCGGACATAGATGGGGGTAGTCAAGCCCCTGAAGATCTTCATCCCGAAGACGAAGACGTCCTCCAAGACAAAGTTGGGGGTAGTTAGGCCCTTACTGATGCTCCTCCCGAAGACGAAGATGTCCTCCAGTACATAGATAGGGGTAGCCAAGACGAAAATCCGGGAGAAGTTCCTCTTCAAGAGAGCGAGGCTGAAAGCGAAGCTTTAACCGATCCATCCACTTCCAGTCACGTCATGACGGTGTACATGACGGGAGCTGGTGATGCGGAGTCAGATGCACCGCCAGCAGATCTCGTCCAGCGCATGGATACCTTGGAGGGAGGACTCAAAACCCTCTCTGCTTCCATGCAGACACTGACTCAAGCAGTGTTCGAGATACGGTCAGCTTTGTCCGGAGCACCTTCTACCGGTCTTGACCCAGGGGCCAATAGAGAATCAAGTGTACCCCTCCAACGGGCACCCTTGAATACCGATTGCCGCGAAGCACCATGTGTGTCGGAACCTTCAAATGCACAACTCCAGGCTGTACCATCTTCTCTGACTCCCAGCTCCACAGAAGACGTGGTGGAGATGATCAGGGACTTGCGTGAGCGCTTCAAGTCCAAGAACAGACAGGAGGATCGCCAGAAGATGGGGATCCCGCAACCATATTCCCTCGAATGAAACAAAGTGGTTTATCCTCCTAAGTATAAACCATAAACATTGACGCCATACGACGGGAAAGACTCTCCATGCCGTTATCTGACGTACTTCCAGTCTCAAACCGGACATCTCCCGAAGAAAGACGCGCTACTCACCAGCCTGTTCGTCGGGGTACTGAAAGGAGTGGCTTACGACTGGTACTGCAGTCTCCCTGACAACTCCATATCTTCCTTCGATGACTTGACACGTCTCTTCCTTGATCGTTTCTATGACGGCGGAAAAGACATGACAATGGCGTCCCTGATAGAGGTGCGGCAGAAGGAGAATGAGACGGTTCGAGCATTCATCGAACGTTTTCGACAAGCCTACTTCAGACTGCCCTCGGGTATGCCAGAGCATGCACTTCTCTCCTCATGCAGCATGAACATACTTCCTGCTATCAAGCTTTGGATCAACTCCACTCCTCCTCCCGATTGGAGCTCATTAATTATTGAGGCTGAAGTCGCAGAAAAGAAGGCATCCAATGCTCGCCTCCTGGGAGTCAGTTTCCCTGTCTTCGAAGACAAGGAGAAATGGCTTGCAACCAACAACCCTGGACGTGAGACGAAGGGGAAGCAGGCGCTGACTGTCAATGCCTCCAAAGGTGCACAAGCACCTACTCAGAAGCCTCCGCTAGCGCCGAGGCCAAAGGAGGTCTATTCTTTCAATGATGAAGACACCTTGCAACTCTTCGAGATGCTGAAGCAGGGTGATAAGATCAAATTGCCGGACCCGAAGCGTCCCGACGAGGTTGGGAGAGTGGAAAATCTGAGGTACTGTCACTACCATCGGTTTGTCGGACATCCAAACTCAGGACTGCTACGTCCTCAAGAACTATATCCAGCGCATGATCAATACGAACGTCATCTCCGTCGACTATGAGGAGAAGACAGTCTCGGCTAACCTGGTGTCGCTTTAATTCGGCACCTTGTCGCCAACCACAACACAAGATGGCGTCGTCCCCATCCCAAGGCGACAATGGAGGTGTTCAACCTACCACCTACTCGTGACAACGTGAGTGGACTCATCCCACTCACCACATCTCGGGGAGAGATCTTATGGGTTCACCCCGATCTCGTCTTCGAGGTTACTCAATCGGGGGTACGCTCTACCTCCAAAGCTAAGGGCAAGAAGATCAAGTCTTGCAGCATGGTCTCTTCTTCCGCGGAAGAGGCTCTTCCTGTACAAACCCGTTCGCAGCTGAACGCCCAACCCGACGAAGCCGCCGTTGAGGTGGTACCTCCCTGCACTGCCCCTACTGCCAAAGAAGAAGGTCTATCCAAACCTCCAGCAGCCAATAAACAGAAGCATGTAGAGGCCCGTTTCGACAAGCCTTTACGAAAGAAGAATGCTTCGGGGCTAGCCAAGCCCCACAACTTCGACATACTGGCACAACTTGCCGGTACTCCCGCTCGCTTATCTCTGTACGAGCTGCTTCGTCTTTCCAAAGATACCCGCGAAGCTCTCTGTGAAGCCTTGAAGGATGCTGAGTCCTTCATCAGTCAGGTTAAGTAGCCCGAGGATCTTCCGACCACATGTGCACACTGTCATTGTGCGGATGAAGTCATCCCCAATATAACCTTCACCCAACAGGACATGCTGCTCAAGCACAACCGGCACAACAGGCCACTGTATTACACAGGGTATGTTGGTTCCGTCAAGGTAAAGCAAATTCAAATTGATCCAGGGTCCTCCCTCAGCATCATCCCTAGGACTCTGCTGTGAACACTGGGGATCCCAATGTACCGACTGGCGCCTTCCAACACTACAATTAGCGGCTTCAATGCTAGTAAAAGTGAACCGCTAGGCAAAATACGGCTGAAATTTCATATCGGTAACCTCCGAACCGAGGTGACTAGCTATGTCGTGGATACCGACGTCAACTACAACCTCCTGTTGGGTCGCCCGTGGCTGCATGAATACATGGTGGTGCCATCTACACTCCACCAATGTATGAAGTACGTGTCCACCAACGACATCATCCGGACAGAGTTCGCAGACATTGACCCTTTCAAAGGGGTCGAAGCCTACTTCACCGATGCTACCCTATACAAGTCACTCGACGAAGGAGAAGCCAACGACGCTGATGATGAAGCAGAAACAGTGGCTGAGCCAAAAATAGAGCCAGAGATGATTTCTGACGCTCCTTTGAAGATTCGACTCAAAGGGAAACCGCCTCAGATGCTGCCTCCCATGACTATCAAGCTACCTGGAAGAGCACCGGCTTCTCTGGGTAGAGCACCTACTGAAGCTCCCTTGAAGATACGGCTCAAGGAAAGACCTCCTCAGACGTCGGCTCCCCTTGTGGCAAAACTACAGGGGAAGGCACCTGTCGTCGAAGGCGCAGTCGAGGCACCCCTGAAGGTGCGTCTCAAAGACAAGCCTCCGTAATCATCCAAGCTACAAGAGAAGGCCCACACAGCCCTCTCGGACCCCAAGGTCAGATCTGCGATGGACTCTCCCGAACCGGCTCCAGTGCTCACAGATGAAGAGTTAGGAGAGTACATCTCTGCTGATATAGATGCACCTTCTCTTGATAATGTAATCCCGCAAAAAAAAACTCGTGTTTTATCAATAATAGAGTGTCTTTCAATTATTCTAGTCTTCCGTATTGGAATGCCATGTATGCACTAGATAATGCTCTACAGTCGTTACAAACACAAATAACGACCGTCAATCATGTAAATCGAGTAGTCCCGTCCCAAGGAGTCTGTCTTATAGTCCCACCACAGAATCGGAATAAAGAACCCATCATCTTCGACAAAGTCGAGCGTCATCAAGACCTCCCGCCACTCGAGCCAGAACCAGATACCGGCAGAATACAAGTCTATCGGTACACGGACAAGGCAAAGTACCTCATCCAAAAGATGGGTTACGATCTGAAGAGCAACAAAGGCCTGAACTACGGCAAAGGCCGGCGTCTTCTCCTCCGGCTCCCAACACCTAAAGGAAAGCCATAGGACTACTATCATCGTACCCGACGGGGGGGGGGGGGTAGGCTATGTCACGTCGTCGGCAATTCCAGAGAGTTCGAAGGCAGAAGAAGTGGAACACTCTCACTCATCCGAGGCATCAACTTGGGATTCCGATACCAGTATCGGCTCAGTCCTCAGGAAGGTACTATCAGTCAACATGACATCTGCACAAACTCAAGAGGATGAAGGCGATGACCAAATACCGAAATTCTTTGAGGAAGAACCCTGGGCTCAACGCCTAGGAGCACAGTGGGAGTCTCGTTTTGAATTACGCGAACCCCCTACCGAAGATGAGGTCGAACAAGTTAACCTTGGGGATGGATCTCTTTCTAAACCCATCTTCATCAGCAAGAGTCTGTAGGGAGAAGACCGGGAGTCTTTGGTCCAATTGGCCAAGGAATATATCGACGTCTTCGCCTGGAGCTATGAAGATATGCTGGGACTTGATCCCCAGATCACAATGTATAGACTTAACATCTTGCCTGATGCTAAGCCTGTAAAGCAACAACAACAACATTTTCGTCCTGACATCATGAACGCTATCGATCAGGAGGTGGACAAACTCCTGGGCAGCGGGTTCATCCGTGAAGAGCAACATCCAGATTGGGTAGCCAATGTCATCCCTGTCACTAAGAAGAATAGGAAGATACAGGTCTGTATCGACTTCAGGGATCTCAATACTGCTTGCCCGAAGGACGAATTCTCGCTTCCAATCACTGACGTGATGATCGACAATACATGTGGCTTCGAACGCATGTCTTTCATGGACGGGTACTCGGGCTAGAACCAGATCAAAATGTTTCTCGATGACGCAAAGCATACGTCATTCAGGACTCCGAAGGGGATTTTCTGCTACACAGTGATGCCCTTCGGCTTGAAGAACGCTGGTGCTACATACCAACGAGCTATGAGAACCATCTTCCGTCAACATCTTCACAAGACGGTTGAATGCTATGTTGATGACATCGTAGTCAAGAGCCGTCTCAAAGGTGATTACCTACAAGACCTAAAGACAGTCTTCGATCTCATGCGAGCGCATCAACTCAAGATGAACCCCGCTAAATCCTTCCTTGGGATTTCCAGCAGAAAGTTCTTGGGCTTCATTATCACGGCGAAAGGCATTCATGTCGACCCCGAGAAAACCAAAGCCATCCTTGACATGGACCCTCCGAAGAACCTTCGAGAACTTCGAGGCCTGTAGGGACGTCTGGCATACATCCGAAGGTTTATAGCAAACCTTTCCGAAAATGCCAATTCTTCACCCAGCTCATGAAGAAGGGAGTCTCCTACATCTGGACAGAAGAATGCCAGAAAGCTTTCGATGATATCAAAGCTTACCTGACGAGCCCGCCAGTCCTGGTGGCACCCGTCTCAGGTAAGCCATTTCTCCTCTACGTCCGTGCCATGGATCATTCCCTCGGCACTTTGTTGGCTCAGAACAATGATGCAGACTACGAGCAAGCTATCTACTACCTTAGTAGGACAATGATCGGGGCCGAACACCGGTACAACCCCGTTGAAAAGGAGTGTTTGGCTTTGGTGTTTGCCATCCAGAAGACTCGCCATTATGTTTCGGGCCAGACAATTCATGTCATCTCCCGAGTCAATCCACTCAGGGTTCTCATGACGAAGTCGGGATCCTTGAACTCCCGACTAGCTATATGGGCAATCCTATTGACACCATATAATATGGTCTTCGTCCCACAAAAAGCCGTCAAGGGCCAAGCTCTAGCCGACTTTTTAGTTGCACACCCCATCCCAGAGTCCTCCAGACTCTATGAAGACATCCCGGATGCGGTCCAAGAATCAAACGTCACCGAAGAAAACTCCGTCTGGCGGGTGTTTTTCGATAGCGCTTCAAGAACAGGCCCCAAAGGCCAAATCATCACAGGAGTGGGGGTAGTCTTAGTCTCCTCCGATCAGCTAGTCATCCAGCGTGCCTACTCCCTTTCGTAGCCGTGCTCCAACAATGTTGCTGAGTACAACACTTTCATCATGGGACTCCAGCTGGCACAATAGCTGGGGGTGGATCATCTGGAAGCTTACGGCGACTCAAAACTCGTCGTTAATCAAATCCGAGGGCACTACGAAGTTCGCCATGAAGATCTGGTTCCTTACCATGAAGCTGCATTGAATATCATTTCAACCTTCACTAAGTTCTTCATAGAACATGTACCTCGGCTACAAAACCTGGAGGCTGACGCTCTGGTCGGCCTCGCAGCTTCATTAGTAGTACCCCTCAGGATTCAACACTACGTCACGGTAGTCGATCGAGACTTGGTCTGTCCCAAAAACAACCTATGCCATGACGACAAGCGTCGGTGTTAATGTTCGAGACTGAAGGTTCCCATTCATAGACTTTGCTGTCTATGGAATTCTTCCAAAAGACCCGAAGGAAGCCGTCTCGGTCAGAAGGCGTTTCCTTCGATTTTACTTTGATACAACTACTAAAACGCTGTACCGACGTTCCTTCGATGGACTTCTCCTTCGATGTCTATCCAACGAAGAAGCAGCCGAAGCCCTTCGGGAAGCTCATGATGGGACTTGTGGGGCTCATCAACCTGGTCCTAAGTTGCAGGATCGACTGCGACGTATGGGTTACTACTGGCCAACCATGGCAGCCGACGCTGTCGACTATGCTAAAAAGTGCCATGCGTGCCAGCTCCACGCCGACTTCATCCATACACCATCGGAACTACTACATCCTACGGTTGCCTCCTGGCCCTTTGAAGCCTGGGGCATGGACATTGTAGGATCGATCACCCCTCCGTCATCGAGGGGACACCGCTTCATCCTAGCCATCATCGACTAATTCTCCAAATGGGCAGAAGCAGTTCCGCGAACGGAAGTGAAAAGCTCTAGGGTGATTAGCTTCATCAAGCACCATGTCATCTACCGTTTCGGGGTACCTCGAAGGATTATCCACGATAATGGTCCACAGTTAATCAGCCATATTTTTAGCAGATTCTGTGACAAGAATGGAATTCAGAACGTGGCATCAACCGCCTACAATCCGGCAGCAAACGGATTGGCCGAGGCATTTAACAAGACTATCGTCAAACTACTCAAAAAGGTCGTGTCATCCAACAAACACGACTGGGATGAAAAGCTCGGCGAATGTCTTTGGGCCTACCATACAATGGTACGGACCCCGACGGGCAACACCCCGTTCTCCTTAGTCTACGGGAGCGAAGCGGTACTGCCTCTCGAGATTCAGATACCCTCACTCCGTATGGCGCTCACAAACCAATTAACAGAAGATGCCAACCAGCGCCGTCGTCTGCAAGAATTGGAAGCACTTGACGAAAAACGTCTCCTAGCTCAGCAGCGCATTGAACTCAATCAAGCCTGTATATCACAGGCTTTCAACAAAAAGGTCAAGTAGAGGACTTTTTAAATAGGCGACCTGGTCCTGGCAGTCAGGAGGCCGATGGTGTTGACTCACAAAACACCAGGAAAGTTCGAGCCCAAGTGGGAGGGACCTTTCATCATAGGGACGGTATACTTAAACGGTGCTTACCGCCTCGCTCGACCGAACGGGGACTTGTTCATGATGCCCATCAACGGCAAGTTCCTAAAGAAGTACTACTCATGACATCTTTCAGACATGTACTTCCATCTCTACCCAACAAGGGAGTCAGTGGACCTGATCATCAGAGCTCACATACATCTCTCCTTCACAAAAATCCTATGCTGTCGGAACCCAGTTATTCCATGGCATTCTATCCCCTGTAGAAGAACAACCACATCCACATTACCTCTGAGTTGCTCCTCTACGCCCTACAAAGCGAAATCTTACACCGCGTAGGATTGCGCTGCTTATCATATTTACCACGTCCACATTACCTCTGAGTAAACATCCCGTACGAACAACCCTGCGTTGCCGTACATCAATCGCAGAACTTCCATGTCCATATTACCTCTGAGTAGTTCCGCGTATCCCCCCAGAGTCTCTCCTACCACGTCCATAACACCTCTGAGTAGGAAGACTTCATCATCCGAACCTCATATTTGCCACGTCCACATTACCTCTGAGCAAACATGTCGGTTCTCTCAAACTTATTATCTGTACCTAAAAACCAAGGTGCGCAAAAGATAATAGGTCCACAAAAATCATCAATTCATGACAGCAAAAATGAACACACCACAAAATTCTTTATCTTTTTTTCAAAAGTAAAGGATTACATCCCCAACAGAAATTGCAAACTACAAAAATAACAAAAAAGAGAAAGAGAGAGACTACAATCCCTAAGCATCACTGGGATTGGTAGAAAGCTCTTCAATCCGGTGCTTCAAGTCTTCCGCCCGAGTCTCTGCGGTCGCCAAGACCCGGTGTTTGGCTTCTTGACGCATCACCTCTACAGCTTCGGGGGCAGTATCAGTCTCATACTTCTCGTCTAGCTATTGCCGCTGGTGGGTCAGGGAAAGAATCTAGCGCGTAAAAGCTGTTTCCTCCTCCTTAGGTGCTACATGATCGGCCTGGACTCGCTCAGCATCTAATAAGAGTTGGGCTCGCTGGTCTTCAAGATGACGGATCATGGCGGTGACCTCCGCTATGCTAGCTTCCAACCAGGCCAGCAACTCTACCTTCTCCTGCGTGGATTGCGACAGTCTCTCCACCGCAGCCTCAGCTTCGGCCACCTCGCAATCCCAGACAGCCACCGTGGCCTGATACGATGACTCGACTTCAACTATCAATTTCTCCTTTTCTGCTTCTATCAGAGCAGAAAAGTCATTTCGCCGGATGCTCTGAAGTTTAGAAAGAAGCTGGTCGAGCTCGGCCACCGATGCCTCCAGAATCTCGGCCATATGATCATGGCCCTGGTACGAACGTATCAAACCTATGGAAGGGAGCGCCATGGCTTTTGCCGTTGTGAAACTCCCGTTCACATTCAGCACCGTTGATAAGCCTTTCTGCAGCATCTTGTACACTGCTTCAACAATAAACTGTACATACTCGTTCGTGTCTGCCAACACCTGAGGTGTCATAGCAGGAGTTGGAGGAGCTACTCTGGACAACGGACCTGCAGAAGACCCATCGACCTCAATCTGCGAGGCCACAATCTCAACCTCAGCAGACTCTCTCTTCTGGGACTTGTACTTCGTCACCAGCCTCAGGGGCCAAGTAGACGGGAGGAGCCAGATGGGGCGTCGTTATCGTTCCCCAAGTGGAAGGAGCAACAGAGGGTTCAACCAGCAAACCCTTACCCTTTTTAATTTCGGAGGGACCACCGACGTCTGGGGCTACCTCCTCCGTCTCTAAAACACTATCGGCAGGCCGCACAGGACCTTCCTCCTCTGGCAAAATAGCCAGATCAGCACCTGTTTCCTGATTTGACTCCCCTGGAGCCAGGCTCGGCAGACGAGTCTCGCCTCCCTCATTGAATCCCTCTGCGGGAATAGAATCTGTCGGTACCTCCCGATCGGCAACCAGCTCAGCGTCCGCTGCTGAGTCCGGGGTAGGGCTCGACAATGATGTAGCCGATCCCCCTTCATGATGACGAGGAGGGGAATCAGCCCTCTCCTCTGTTAGCACCATGCATGTTCCCCTAATGCAGGCTCAGGGACCTCTGGAGGAACGTCATCTGAAGAAGACGAACTCCATTCCTCTTCCTCATCGGGAAGAACAGCTTCTGCTGAGACCTTAATACCAGAAGCCCTCACGATAGCTGGTATCTCCACAGAAGTCACATCATCCAGGCTCTCCTCCACGAGAGACAATACAATCGGCGGAATGTGCACATCAGATGGGCCCGCCACCCACTCTGGTCTGCTAGCACCCGATCTCGGAGTTCGGGGTTTCCTTTTCAATGGCTCCTACAAAAAGAAAACATATGTCACAAAAATGGTAGAACTAACCAGACTATGTGGGACGTCCTTACCTCCACAGGAGTCGATTCTATTGACACCTACGGTGACATTGCTTTCCTCTGCCTTTTCGGCGCAGAAGAACCAGCCTCTATGCCGGCACGTCTCTTCGAGCGATCAGCCGAGGGCTCTGCCTGAGTACCCTCTGAAGATACGGCAGGGGTGTCTCGATAACCGACCTCTGGCGGGAGGTACGATCGAGCCTTCACCAACATGTTCCCAGTCGCCTCCAACTGGGTGCCGACGATGAAACTGGTCTCCCTATCATATCCAGGAGATACAACGTTTATCGTACAGTAAAATTTGGCGGCTGAGAAAAGAATCGGCGGCTGCGGAATCAGAACCGGCACGGTAAAGTGGGCTCCGGTACATCCGGCATTGAAGTAATGCCAAGCTCGTGCCCCGTCCAGTAGACTCCTAATATACCCCGGGCTGGTACTGGGGTTTTCCAACATCAACTGGGCATAGCCGAATTGACGTACAAAATAGCTCGGTAAGTACGGTTCCAGGTAACAATGGTTCTTATTCCTGTACACCAAATGGGATGGCCGGATGCTTTGCAACCAACGAAGTCCCTACGGAGACAGAGTTATCGCATCTTCACCCGAATCAGCCAAATCCTCATTTGCTTCAAAATCGGTAAAAATGGGACCAACTTTCGTGATCTCCCATCCCTGAAGGTAGGACAAACCCTTCCTACAAACAGGAACGCCCGTATGCAGCCACTTTCTCTGGTAGAAGCGGCGAAGGAATGCGTCTCCGGCTACGTGGTCTTCTTCCTGGCCCGGGCTCATCACATTGGGATGGTGCAAAATCAACCACCCCATCAGATAGTGAAATGGCAGCTCGGCACGAGGAAAGTTGCCGTTCTTACCTCGTTCGTGAACAACATCACTTGCGAATTCTCGTAGACCTCGCAGCAGGTTGCATACCATCGCAGGGTGTAGGGCCAAGGGATGGCCAAAAATCAACTTCACAGCTGGCAGGATCAGGTTCCGGGTCACCTTCTCCACCGAGCCTGACCCGCCCGAAAAGACATAATCCCGGAGCCAGATCATCAGATAAGCAGCCAACACTTCTTTCGACGACATCCGGTGAGTGAGGTGCCTGAAACAGCTATAGGAGCGTTCGTCCGATTTTTGGTCCGTATTTTCCTGGGGACTCTTTTCATTCAATCTGCTCATCTCAGAGAGCATCTTGGTACTGGAAAGAGCTGGTAGAGTCGTGAACTGAGAGGGATCCTCCTTGTCTTGCTCAAAGACGTAATTCCTCCAAGCAGTCACGTGGGGCTGCGTCCCGCCCCTATCCTTCTTCTGTATATAATAATGGTGGCTTGCCACTTCTTTGAAGACAGCCATCATCTCCTTTTCCTTGTCCCCCAGGACTTGGAACTCCTCGTTGGTCGGGAAGTACTCCTCATTGGGTTCTGATCCCCAAGGAAGCCTCGACACCTCATACATTTCATGAAGTGCAAGTCCTAGTTCCCCTACCCGGGTGAAGAAGGTCCCAGTTTGGGTGTTAAACATCTCCAGAAGCGCAAGGAACATGTGCCTATTGATGTCGACGCCCGCCTGGGTAGCACGAATAGCGGCAGTCAGCCCAATGTCTCGGAGTTTAGTTCGAAACTTCATCAGAACCCAGAGTGTCAGCTTGTCCCATTTGGATACATAATGACACCAACCCTTTACCCGAAAATCACCCTTCGGGTATGACCGCTTCGATGACAGCATGCGGTTTACGAAAGTCGAAGCACCAAAGGCGAAAGTGTCGGCAGGGACGTCACTGTAAATACTCCCGGGACGTAGAGTTCGCCAGGTGAAAGAAGACCCAGCCCGAGTGGCGGCCAAAGTATCCCTCTGGTTCGAGGTAGCATCGATCCTGATGGTGCCCGCCACCGCTCCTTCCTGAGATGGGGTTAGCTCCCATGACATCCTCCTCTTGGAAGCAAGACGGCAGAAAGCCGCCAAAGGCCAGTGACGCTCAAGCTGCTTCATGAACGTGTGCACCCCTTTGGCTGAGAGGAACCAATCTTCCTTGATCCTCAGCACCTTCGCTTCAGTAGAAGTGAGGCGATCCCCGAACAGGAACTCAGGCTTCAGAAAAGTCTCATTGCCAGGAATGGCAGATTGCAAACTGCCATGCTCTATCATTCGTTGGAGGAACACATACAGTTGTTCCATGATTTGAATCATTTTCTCGGAAGACTGATCCAGCATGATGGAAGCTTAGGCAGGATTTATTACCTCCTCATTATAATCAACTCCCATCTGACAAAGAGCAGCGTCCAGCAGTACCTCGTTCAAAAGCAGAACGGTCATCGAAACTGGCGGTCAGAGAAAGATGATAAAAACTCAGATATGTTAAAACAACAAAAAAATATTTAACTGAGCCGAGTTCTCATCAGAAGCGCACACACTGAACCCAAGCTCAGGTGCATCTGAAGAAAGGCTTCGGCGCATCATCAGGACTCGAGGTCCATGCGCGTCAGCAGAGAAGCTTCGACGTATCATCAGGACTCGAGGTCCATGCGTATCTGAAGAAAGGCTTCGGCGCATCATCAGGACTCGAGGTCCATGCGCATCAGCAGAGAAGCTTCGGCACATCATCAGGACTCGAGGTCCATGCGCGTCAGCAGAAAGGCTTCGGCGCATCATCAGGACTCGAGGTCCATGCACGTCAGTAAAGAAGCTTCGGCACATCATCAGGACTCGAAGTCCATGCGTGTCAGCAAGAAGCTTTGGCACATCATCAGGACTTGAGGTCCATGCGCGTCAGCGTATGTGAGTTCTAAAAGATTTTCTCAAAATACTAAAGGTACGACAAAGATGACAAACCCACCAATCATCGCCGGCCGAAAATCGACGGGCGTCCTGGGGACAGCATCAACATCGGCCTCTGTAGGCTCCTTTCATTTGCCTCGTCCTCGGCCAGCACCACCGCGAGGAGTCTTGGGAGCCATTTCGTAAAAAGAAGTTAGGGTTTTGGAAGAAAACTCTAAAAGAAGAAGAAAGCAAGGAGAGGAAGAACTCTCTCTCTCTCTCTCCATCAGACGCCTACTTATAGGTTTGGTCGGACGCATGAACCGATGAAGGGTGACATCAGCCGCCGCCTGGGGTTCTACAAAGTGATAACTGCAAATAATCCAAAAAGATCATCATTAAATCTTTTTGTTTATTTTGAAGCGTTATCATTAGCATTAAAACTTAGAGGAGCATGCGCCTCATCACAGATGTGCGGAGCAATCATGCGTCCCGAACAGTCATGTGCCCCATTGAAGTCAACACCATGCTTCTTATTCAAAGTATTCCAAAACTTGACAGAAAGTTTTGAAAACTTTGAAGGGGGTCTTGTAGAAGAATGGAATTTCAGGCGCATCTACATGCCAGAATTCCTATGCGTCTAAACGTTACATGCGCCAGGGAACATCAAACAAAGTACTGGGCACAGCAAGACAGCAAAAGTATAGACATCAAAAGGATTTTTATTTCATATAAAAGTCTATTATATGTCTAAGAAAGGCTTTACAAAGGAGAATTTCTACAAAAAGAAAAGATCCTAAGACTACAGCCAGGCGCAGCAAACTGCCATGCGCCTTCTGCCCGGCGCATCATCAGTCTGGCGCATCACTTTAGTGTCTCAGTCAGGCGTATCTATTTCAGCGTCTCAGTGTCACGACCCGCACCTATTTTTTTAAAACGGATACGAGACGTGTCCAAGCCAGCCTACGCCGCAGTGTCGGCGGTAGAACGCTGTCACGGCCATGAAGATCAAAATCACAAATAATACTCATTCACAAACAATTTAACTTATAATATTCATAAGTTTTACATTTGCAGAAAATATAAACTTGTATAAATATGGAATGACTACAACTCTTCTATCTAGCTAGTCTATAGGCTTTTCGTCTGCAAGTATACCCGTCACTCCCCAAGCTAAGTGAATCCACGGCTAACCTGAAAAATGTTGGTTTCCAGTCAGGAATGGAACGAGCACAATTCACTGAATACAATTTTAAATAAAGAAAATGACTATACAACAGAGGTTAGACATCAATTACATGTTTTTGAAAATAAACAGAAAATACGGAAAACCAATAGCAAATAAATAGACACAAAATACTTTCCCCAACTGTTAAAAGTACCTTTGATATGTGATCAGTCTGGGACACTACACCGCACGGTCTACGAGGTCTACTTGTATGAAAAATAAGCACTGTCTACGAGGTCTACTTGCATAAAAAATAAGCACTGTCTACGAGGTCTACTTGCATGAAAAATAAGCACTGTCTACGAGGTCTACTTGCAGAAAAATAAGCACTGCCTACGAGGTCTACTTGCAAAAAAATAAGCACTGTCTACAAGATCTACTTGCAGAAAATAAGCACTGTCTACGAGGTCGACTTGCAAAAAAAGAAGCACTATCTACGGTCGGATCACACATCCTTGGTACTTCTCATTCCCGACTCAACAATTTATAATAGATTATAAAAATCACATAACCAATGGCCAATCAATGAAATATAGTAAAGATCAATATCGAAATGCTGACAATAAACTATACTCGCCTGTGGTCCTGTGCTGGTGTAACCGATAATCTGAACCACTCATGATGCCACAATAGTCAAAACTCGTACAACAGTCCCCGAAAGCTGAAATAAACATAACCAATGTTCTTAGAATAGTCAAATTAGCTAGGATTGCCTGTCCTTAAGTCCAATTCTGGACACAGGGGCAAAATGGTAATTTCGGGCCAAAACGGTGTCCGCCGTTGGACCCACTTTGTACTGAAAAGCGTGCCAGAGTCAACGGTCTCTAAGTCGTCAAACTATATGTCTACGGATCCAATTTTTTGATACGAACTCAACCGTATGTCCAGAGTTGGATTTCGGTGGGCTGTGCACGAAATTGCCAGTTGAGTTGGACCGTGGGGCCCGTAAAACGGCGATCCAATCAACTGTCTCAAAATCGGACCAAACATGGCATACAGGACCAGAAAAATGATACGGTCCTGTTGGTGCAAGTTTCGTCTCGATCTGACGAGCTTGCACAAAGTAATTGAGAAATTTGCACAGAGGCCGATACGGTGAATTTCGACGGATACGCATCAAATTCGTCGCGCACACGCGACCAATTTGAATTCCGTCAAAGCCCACACGACCACGAAGCTGTTACGCACCTTTTGATGCTTTCGGTTCGCGACCACGTCACCCGGATTGGCGGGACGCACGTCGTATCGGAGGAATTTTTTCAATAATTTTAATATTCTAAAACAAATTTTTCGTCAAAATCGGAATCCGATTTCTCGACGCACAGTCGACGAAATCCGATTCCACAAAAAGGGAATTGAAGCCCTATAGGTTGTCTAGGACTGTCTTGAATTAGTTCTCGAAATAACCTAATGGTCTGTCCAAAATCCTCCTTCCAAAACAGGGTTTGAGACTAGTGTTTTGTCCTATTTTTAACAGATTTATGTCGATCTTCATCTCAAATTTCTGAGCGATCGGGTTTGTAATTACTGATTCTACCTACTGGGGTCTCAAGAGGGTCAACTAGGCATCGTACAAGAATTTACGGAATCGGATTTGATCTAGTATACACGAAGAAATTGTGATGGAAAGGGCATACCTGTGCCCGCATATTCTGCCGTCAAGCTTGCGCCTGTGCGCACGCGCGGTCGGATCCCCGCGCCTGGCCGGCGGCGCTCGCGGTGGCGCACGGCGGTGGCGCGCGTGGTCGGGTCGCCTGGGGTCGGCGCTGCTCAGCCAGGGGTTAGGGTTCCGAACTCCCCCACCCTCTGCTCGCGTTTTATACGTATGCGCGCGGTTGGTTTCCCAAGTCGGGGAAAGGGCTAGCTCGGGGTGAGCTTTGTAGCTCGGCTGGAAAAATTGGGGGGCTCGGTCTGCTTGGGCATTAGGCCTGGGCCTGGGTTGGTTTTGTTATTATTTCTTTTATTCTTCTTTTTTTTTCTTTTTTTATCATTATATACATGTATATATATATATGTATGTATTCATACACACACGTATATCTATATATATATTTATATATAAACATACACCTACGCATATACGTATTTTACATACATACACACCCATATATATATAGAATTTATATACATCTATATATCTAATACTATATATATATATATATATATATATATATATATATATATATATATATATATATATATATATATATATATATATATTTTATATCTAATACGTATGGATATATATATATATATATATATATATATATATATATATATATATATATATATATATATATATATATATATATATATATATATATATATATCCATACGTATATACGCATATTTATATATATATATATACACACAGATAACCAATAATAATAAAATAGTATTATTTCATAAAAACCTCAATAATATTGACAATAAAATAATAAAATAATAATAAAAATAATAATAATAATAATAATAATAATAATAATAATAATAATAATAATAATAATAATAATAATAATAATAATAATAATAACGAAATTCAATAAGCCAAATAAAGGCGTATATACCAATATGTACAGTCTAAAAATCTCCAAAGTATACGAGGGCCTATTTTATACAAAAGTCACTGAATAATAATAATAGCTATATTTATAATATTTAAATGACGAATATTTAGGAAATATTCGTTAAACCATTAAAACGAAATGGAATACCCTCATACCAAATTCTACCAACACGAATGTCATTGGACGTGCCGTATGACTACATTGGCTTGGTCCGGTCTGGGTCCAGTCCGGACCAGCCTGGTACAACCGGATCACTTAATTGTCAAATAATAATAATAATAATTAAACTATTTATAAGGGTCATGTCATAACTTGGCCTGATTTTCCTAGTTGGGACATCACTATGGCTCGGCCTTCCCTGGCATGGCTAGTACACTAGTCTAAGTACGCCATTGCACTATCCGTGCCACGATGTCTAGTCACCTTGTACTTCTAAACTCCGACATGGCTAAAGTCATCTACCGTAATAATTAATTAAATAATTATTTATAAAAAATCTAAAAAATCACCATTTAATTCAAATAAATAAAATAAAAATAAAAATATATTCTAAAAATTCCGGAAAGAGGGGTTACAAATTTACCCACCTTAAAAATAATTTCATCCTCGAAATTCTAATTCATAACTATTCTTAAATTCAAGGAAGTCTACCATTACCTTAATCTCCTTGAATTTTAATTCCTCAAGAAGTTTATATCCTTCTCATTGGTCATTTGGCAACTACAAAAATCTCGAGGATTTCTACCCACCTTTGGTCACACTACTCCCTCAGTGCTATGTCCCTACAACCTTATAATCATCTAATTACTTGCTAAAATTTCTACAAATAGATACCTACTGCTTTTGGCCTTTATAATCCTCTCATATCTATCAAGCAACCCAAAATTTAACAAGCAACAAATTTACAAAGTGGCTAAGAAATATTAGTAAATTCTAATAAGCATGACCTTCGTCACTCCGAAATAGGAAGGACATGAAGATGAGGGAAGAACAATCGAGAGTAAAATAGAGTTTCAAGAGCAGTAACGGTATCCAATGGTACAACTAGGAAGAAAAATTCATACACCATTGACTTATTTGCTAGATTAGACTACTCTAGTCAAGTCACTTGCTGAATCGAAGAATCCTTCGTTTCTTAGAGGGCTTGCACAACGTGCAATACAGAAATTCTATTTTCGATATTAATCTAAACAAGGTTCCATAATAGAACGGAATTTGAGAAGTCGAGATTTTGATCCTTTCTGTGGTTATTTAAACACACGAGTAAGGGATATAAATGCAATACCAGATCGTATCACAACTTCCAAGTAGATGGGATAAGGGTTACAAATGACTTTACATTCTAGGAGGTGGAAGCTACATAATAGGTTTAGGGACCTATTTCAAAAAGTTCGGTTTTATGGTCCAAATATAGTGGTATGCACGGATGGATTTTTTACTGGGTCTTAATTGGTTCCGGATTGGAAATCAATCGTTGGTTGGGTGAATCTTGGATTTCAGTCTCTATCGGCTGGACAAGATTCCAATGATAAAACCATTTCTACTAGGTAGGGTAACCTAGAATAGGATTCCTCCCAAGTGATTGAACTAGTTGCCAGTCAGGTTGGTTAGTTAGGTTCATAAGCCCCAAAATGCGCCTTCATTGACTTTTGTATTTGCACGAGAGGGGCACAATTGAGTGGCGCACTGGTGACATGTGCGTAGTAGGCTTCGAGTCGATCACAACCATATATTGGTCGAAAGATTCGAGTCGAAGTTGAGTCTCTAGTTGTAGTCGAGAAGTTTATCGGTACTATGGTAAGGGTTATAGTTAGTCCTTTTTACCTGAAAGTCGTACCATAAAAATAGAGTACAAGGTGACGGGTTTGAGTGGAACATGATATACCTAGATGAAGGTGGACTCGTCTAGATCTTGCATATAAAATTTGTTGGAAGGTAACAGCTGGTCTTGTGCTCCGATTATTAATGACACGGCCGGGACACAAAATAATCTAAATGGAAAGTTGGAGTCCATGGGGTACTAATTATCATCCTAATGTCAATCATTCTAATCAATCAGTGATTTTCGTATATCCCAACATTTTTTAAAAGCCTACCGTCTACCCACCTTAGAAGTTAGGACGTGGTCTTAGGAATAATGAGGTTAGAAGAATTCCAAAGTCCGGTTATTGTACCTCAACTCTTGTTAATGAAGAATAACGCAGGACGTAACGGAATACAGTAGATATAAGTCAAGTCAAGGATCGTTCCTTAATAAATAGAAATCGAGTATGTACAATGACACATGGTCGATAAAATAGAACGATCTACTCGTCCACAGTATACAAGAGTTATCGACGGGGTAACCAACTCTAAGGCACATCATATTGTAAAGAATTCTAACAACTGAGTCGTAAATTTCTATTTGTGTCAGGCTGTCAGACTATTATCACAAGAGTTGTAGTGATCATGTATTACTGTTGACCAATAGTACATCATAATATGAAGGGTATTTAAGCTATGGTATTGGCTAAGCTAGTGACTGTGGGGTTCCCATACTAGTTAGGTCTTAGTACTAAAATTTTACATAACTAGTGTAATATTTGTTGGAAACCAATCTCGGGATGAGTGCCTACCATAATCACGGTAAATGATTTTCCTTACCCTTGTCTATCATCTCATGTCTAAACTGTGGGCTTTGTCGAGGAGAGGTTTGGTTAAGGCTTAAGGGTTGCTAGTTACGGCAAGCTCAAGCAAATAATTAGGGACTCACAACATTTGGTTTCTTGCGAAGAGATGGTCTCCTAGGTTGGCATTTTGACTAAGGGTAGAACCCTAATCATTCTCAAATTCAGATGGCTTGACAATCCCAATAGTAGTTTGAGGGACGAGAGGAGAACGAGTAACTTAATCACATGACTGGCCGATGGTAGCTACACTTATGTATACAACTATCATAGCCATGGGGATACTCTGTATCTCTCTACCATCACGAGCTTTCATCCTTCCAAATCAGTAAAAAAACAATAAAGAGTTCAAGGGAGATGTTACTAAATACAATTTCGTGATCCAAAGGCGAATGTATAATTCAAGAGGAATTGTCAATACAGTCACGGATGAGATCCTAGAGACATCTACATCTCAATCTACATAGGTTAATCAGAGGGAGCGAACTGGGTGCACTACGGTTGATCAGACCGTAATACAATCGATTCTGATTAGACAATATGTTAGCAGGCGTCCCCACTAAACATATGTCTTGAATCAAGCTCGATAAAAGAGTAAGCTTGCAAAACTAGGCTGTAATAGCAGCATTGGTCAAGATGGTCATATATACGTATGCGAGATTCTTGAAAGGAGTTACAAGTTGTCCGAGTTTTGTGAGAATCAAAAATTTACCAGGTGTTCTTGCTTATACGGTCTTCCTACTATCTTCTTATCCACAAGGCCTTGGTCGACTAATGGGTTATGAACCTCAAAATTATATTCTAGGTAAACCTATTAGCGTCAATCAATATCCTCATCAATAGGTCACAAGGACTACGGACAAAAGAGGACCACTAGCTATAGTTTAGCAATATTCTATAATTTTCTTAAACAATTTCAACTCTAGGGGTCGTGTCTCGCCAGTGCGCTGCTGGCTGCAGTGAAACCTTAGTCTCCTTAATTCGAATAAATGGCGACAGTGCGCTGCTGTCCTGCCATTTCGAGTTAACTAACATTCCTTTAACTATATCTGTAAAAATTTATGAGCTTCTAGAGATTCGAACAAGGTGACTATAGAAATAAGCGTAAGTATTTGTCATATCAGTCGTAACCTTTAAGATAAAAGATTTAACAGAGAAAATAACTGAAGACAAAAGGATTACAACCATGCTAGTATCTATTCCATGTGTATTCAAGCCCTTGAGGAAAACTTGAATCAAAACTAACTCGGGGTTTGTATATGGATATCATAATCAAAAATTATATAATAATAATTCTTAGGGCAATATAGGAACTAAACAGGCAATTTGGTATAAGATGTGAGGATGATATCTAAAAAGACAAATAGAAGGAATTGCACAATTTATCAAGGTTAGATCATTACTTCTATGAAGTCCTGTCTCACCAAGTGAATAATCTGTCCACGTTGGATCATATCATCCAATCAAAAGATAATAGTGTACCTATGGGGATCTGACCCTATCAAAATTACTAACTCCTCATCTAAATTGCATGGCCTAGACTACCCATCGGTAAATTTATATAAGGGACTCCTAGTCCTAGCCATTCTCTTAAATTAAATTAATCCCTAATTCGTGAATGAGCATTTCCTAGTCGCAGGCTCGCAATAGTACAACTAACTTAAGTACTATCACGAGTTCGCATGATTTGCAAAAACAGACCTGCATGGGCCACCACAAAAACTTGTCACGACCCGCACCCATTTTTTTTAAAACGGATACGAGACGTGTCCAAGCCAGCCTACGCCGCAGTGTCGGCGGTAGAATGCTGTCATGGCCATGAAGATCAAAATCACAAATAATACTCATTCACAAACAATTTAACTTATAATATTCACAAGTTTTACATTTGCAAAAAATATAAACTTGTACAAATATGGAATGACTACAACTCATCTATCTAGCTAGTCTCTAGGCTTTTCGTCTGCAAGTATACCCGTCACTCCCCAAGCTAAGTGAATCCACGGCTAACCTGAAAAATGTTGGTTTCCAGTCAGGAATGGAACGAGCACCATTCACTGAATATAATTTCAAATAAAGAAAATGACTATACAACAGAGGTTAGACATCAATTACATGTTTTTGAAAATAAACAGGAAATACGGAAACCAATAGCAAATAAATAGACACAAAATACTTTCCCCAACTGTTAGAAGTACCTTTGATATGTGATCAGTCTGGGACACTACACCGCACGGTCTACGAGGTCTACTTGCATAAAAAATAAGCACCTGTCTACGAGGTCTACTTGTATGAAAAATAAGCACTGTCTACGAGGTCTACTTGCATGAAAAATAAGCACTCTCTACGAGGTCTACTTGCAGAAAAATAAGCACTGTCTACGAGGTCTACTTGCAGAAAATAAGCACTGTCTATGAGGTCTACTTGCAGAAAATAAGCACTGTCTACGAGGTCTACTTGTAGAAAAATAAGCACTGTCTACGGTCGGATCACACATCCTTGGTACTTCTCATCCCGACTCAACAATTTATAATAGAGTATAAAAATCACATAACCAATGGCCAATCAATGAAATATAGTAAAGATCAATATCGAAATACAGACAATAAACTATACTCGTCTGTGGTCCTGTGTTGGTGTAACCGATAATCTGAACCACTCATGATGCCACAATAGTCAAAACTCGTACAACAGTCCCCGAAAGCTGAAATAAATATTACTAATATTCTTAGAATAGTCAAATTAGCTAGTATTTCCAGTCCTTAAGTCCAATTCTAGACACAGGGGCAAAATGATAATTTTGGGCCAAAACGGTATCCGCCGTTGGACCCGCTTTGCACCGAAAAGCGTGCCAGAGTCAACGGTCTCTAAAGTCGTCAAACTATATGTCTACGGATCCAGTTTTTCGATACGAACCCAACCAGATGTCCAGAGTTGGATTCCGGTGGGCTGTGCACGAAATCGCCCGTTGAGTCGGACCGTAGGGCCCGCAAAACGGCGATCCAATCAACTGTTTCGGAATCGGACCAAACTTGGCATACAGGACCAGAAAAATGATACGGTCCTGTTGGCGCAAGTTTTGCCTCGATCTGACGAGCGTACACAAAGTAATTGAGAAATTTGCACAGAGGCCGATACGGTGAATTTCGACGGATACGCATCAAATTCGTCGCGCACACGCGACCAATTTGAATTCCGTCAAAGCCCACATGACCACGAAGCTGTTACGCACCTTTCGATGCTTTCGGTTTGCGACCACGTCGCCCAGATTGGCGGGACGCACGTCGTACCGGAGGAATTTTTTCAATAATTTTAATATTCTAAAACAGATTTTTCATCAAAATCGGAATCCGATTTCTCGACGCACAGTCGACGAAATCCGATTCCACAAAAAGGGAATTGAAGCCCTATAGGTTGTCTAGGACTGTCTTGAATTAGTTCTCGAAATAACCTAATGGTCTGTCCAAAATCCTCCTTCCAAAATAGGGTTTGAGACTAGTATTTTATCCTGTTTTTAACAGATTTACGTCGATCTTCATCTCAAATTTCTGAGCGATCGGGTTTGCCATTACTGATTCTACCTACTGGCGTCTCAAGAGGGTCAACTAGGCATCGTACAAGAATTTACGGAATCGGATTTGATCTAGTATACACGAAGAAATTGTGATGGGAATGGCATACCTGTGCCCGCATATTCTGCCGTCAAGCTTGCGCCTGTGCGCGCGCGCGGTCGGATCCCCGCGCCTGGCCGGCGGCGCTCGCGGCGGTGCACGGCGGTGGCGCGCGTGGTCGGGTCGCCTGGGGTCGGCGCTGCTCAGCCAGGGGTTAGGGTTCCGAACTCCCCCACCCTCTGCTCGCGTTTTATACGTATGCGCGCGGTTTGTTTCCCAGGTCGGGAAAAGGGCTAGCTCGGGGTGAGCTTTGTAGCTCGGCTGGAAAATTGGGGGGCTCGATCTGCTTGGTCATTGGGCCTGGGCCTGGGCCTGGGTTGGTTTTGTTATTATTTCTTTTATTCTTCTTTTCTTTTTTTTCTTTTTTTATCATTACACACACACACACACACACACACACACACACACACAACACACACACACACACATATATATATTATATATATATATAATATATATATATATAATATATATATATATATATATATATATATATATATATATATATATATATATATGTATGTATTCATACACACACGTATATCTATATATATATTTATATATAAACATACACCTACGCACATACGTATTTTACATACATACACACCCATATATATATATAGAATTTATATACATCTATATATCTAATACTATATATATATATATATATATATATATATATATATATATATATATATATATATATATATATATATATATATATATATATATATATCCATACGTATATACACATATTTATATATATATACACACAGATAACCAATAATAATAAAATAGTATTATTTCATAAAAACCTCAATAATATTGACAATAAAATAATAATAAAAAAAAATTCAATAAGCCAAATAAAGGCATATATACCAATATGTACAGGCTAAAAATCTCCAAAGTATACGAGGGCCTATTTTATACAAAAGTCACTGAATAATACTAATAGCTATATTTATAATATTTAAATCACGAATATTTAGAAAATATTCGTTAAACCATTAAAACGAAATGTAATACCCTCATACCAAATTCCACCAACACGAATGTCATTGGATGTGCCGCATGACTACATGGGCTTGGTCCGGTTCGGGTCCAGTCCGGACCAGCCTGGTACAACCGGATCACTTAATTGTCAAATAATAATAATAATAATAATTAAACTATTTATAAGGGTCATGTCATAACTTGGCCTGATTTTCCTAGTTGGGACATCACTATGGCTCGGCCTTCCCTGGCATGGCTAATACACTAGTCTAAGTACGCCATTGCACTATCCGTGCCACGATGTCTAGTCACCTTGTACTTCTAAACTCCGACATGGCTAAAGTCATCTACCGTAATAATTAATTAAATAATTATTTATAAAAACTCTAAAAAATCACCATTTAATTCAAATAAATAAAATAAAAATAAAAATATATTCTAAAAATTCTGGAAAGAGGGGTTACACTTAGTCAGGCGTATCTATTTCAGCGTCTCAGTCAGGCGCATCTCTTCAGCGTCTCAATTATGCGTATCATGAAGTCTCAGCATATGCGCTCTGCTTCGACCCGATCAAGTGCTTCGACTAATGAAGCATTTATTTAGCAGAACGAGGGTGGGCGATCAACACCACTCTAGCTGGAAGAAGAGCTCTCCATAGCCCAAGGAAGAGGAGAGCACCGCAATTCCAATCTGCGGCTAAAGGAGCAGCTTTCAACCATAATGGGCAGGAGGAAGAGCTCTCCAAAGCCCAAGGAAGATGGAAGCACCACAATTCCGATCTGCGACTCTTCCAGCATAACGGAGACAGGGCTCGAGCATCCCGATCTTTGGATGCAACAGGCACCTTCCGCCTGCCTCAAAAGCCCTCGATTCTGACTTTTGGATGTAACAGTCACCTTCAAGTGCATGAATGAAGACAATTCATCGCATCTTTACCTTCGGGAGCATCTTGTCAACAGAATATGATCGAGCAAATAAGTTTATTCGGGAAGACGTGGGAGAACGAGAAGCAAACTCTCTCCTTGCTGCTATTTATAGGCCGGGCAAATCAAACCCGTGCGCCAAGTGGCGGGCTCTTCGAATCCTATGTAATAAATTTGCATTTATGGTAATGAACCTGACGCTTGGAATTCGGCCAAGTCAAAACGGCTATTTAAAGCACTCGAAGAACGCAACAGTCAGACCAATAAAGATGCGTCATGCAAATAGATGCGCCGGTCAGACACCGCACATCGTACAGAATGCGCCCGTCGGTACCAAGCGCCCTGATTGGATGCGCCCAACAAAGCACAGATCCATGCATCCTAATCAACATGGACCCATGCACCCAGTAGAACGCAGATCAATGTGCCCACACAACAGTCCATCACCCGTCAAAGAACATTAAATGCTGAAGTCCTGACACGACAGCAGCCATGCCTCGATGACAGAGCAGCAACAATTTTTACAGAAAACGAAGCACCGCTGATGTCAGCGTCATCATTAATCTCTTCCGACGGTTACAAGCCACGTGGCCGCCCAGCCATTCGCATGTGCCTCTGCAGCCATACGTCCAAACCTCTGCATGCGCTTCAAGAGCCATGCGCCTCTGACCTTCCTATGCTTCCTAAAGACAGAAGTTAGGTCGCTACTGAAGCTTCGCATGCGCCTCAAAAGCCGTGCGTTCAGACTGGTTCGTGACTCCTGAAGGTTGCGAGCCAAAGTCTTCTCAAGCGCCCAATCTCAGGCGCATCCTATCAGATTACCCTCTACCAAATCCGAGATCTTTGAGCTACGGACACGCGCCACGTTTCCTTTGACTCAATTCAGCCTATGAAGGGGTGCTAATCACCCAAGATCTCAGCAACAGAAAGATCCTCTCCCCTGCTACATGCCAGCCCACAAAAGCAGCATGAAAGATTCAACCCACAAATGATGGTGCATCATCCATGCGCCTTCCGCAGCTTCAACCACGTGGCATCCCCACGTACAGGCGCATCCTACATATGCGCGCATGAGCAGCCAGCCTGCAAGCTATAAATGGAGGGATCATCTCCTTCTTCCACACACACACAGAACGAACAGAGACCTACATACGCACAGTAAGAGAGGCAGATACAGACACTCAACGTCTTCTTCCTCTCCGTAAGCTCCAGCACCCAGAGCAACTCAGACCTTAAGAGAACCGAGAACCGTCGTCAGATCGTCAACGGAGTCAACGCATTACCACTCGCTCCATCGATACAGGGACCCAGATAAAAAAAGTGTACTCCTAGGACTACATCTAAGTCCTACATTGTAACACTATTCTGTTTGCAATTGAAATTTGTAATCAAAAGAATTTAATGGCAAATAGCAGACTATGCTATATGCGCATGGGTCACGTGCCTCAGAAAAGAAGAAACGTGTGACCCACACCTCACTTCGAGCATCGAGTCACTTACGCTGACAAATGCCTCACCTAGGCGTTGAGCTGTCCATGCCTCCATCCCAGCAAATGTGATGGTCATGCTTCATCTAGGCGTCATTCAAGGCCCCTCAATCTTTGTGCAAGAGACAGTTGCAAGCTCGAGAACAAAAGTCATGATTACTCAACTACTCATGCCTCTCTAAGGGAGCACCCCTCTTCTTCTCGTGCCTTACTTCTATGGATGCATCTGATTCATCGCGCTCCCGCCTACACCTATCTGTTACTCTCCCCGAGGTTGTATTTAATGAGCATGGCTCTCTCGAGAACTCTGATCGATGTTTTGATTCTCGTGCAAGTGACGAATACAAAAGTCAAGGTTCATTCCCATTGGAAATAGTATAAACAGGTGCGTATGGCCCAACGAGTGTTGATTAAACTCAAGCGTGTGTCGTCCTGAGACTTTCCAAGCACATGTGCTTCTATCCTTGCGCCTTTATGTACGATGCTCCACCTAGGACAATGATTCCTAGGCGCATGCGTGATTTGGGTGCACGCCATGTATTGAAGGAACGGGTTTAAAGCAGCTCGAGATTCTCTCCAACAATAAAATCCACACCTACTACGTGCCAGTCACCCATATCCTTCCACACCAGTGAAGTGCACTTGGTTATATCTGACTCCATTTTAGGAGTGCTACGTGGCGATTAAAGACCCACGCGCCTGCCTACTCTTAGGCACGTGACCGTTCTTTCTTTCAACGATATATATGAGGAGTTCTCCTTTATTTGAAGCTCTGAATTTCCTCCAGGTTCTTGTATTTCCTCAAGAGTTCCCAAGAATTCCAGAGAGAGTTATTGCTGCTCCCCCTCGGCTAGTGAAGTTAAGCCCAGCAACCTGTTCTTCAATCAGATCGTCATCGGAGTAACGAAGCAACCCTTTATCATCACAACCCAGATCAAAAATAAAGTATAATTGGGGGAATTATGTTCAAGGGTTCCCTCTTGCATTCTCGTTTGCAATATTTTTCTCCATAGCAACAGGAAGCGATGCCAAACAAGATGGTGACTCTGCTGGGGATGTCGTTCTCCTCCAATGAGAAGGCCGTGATGCAATCTGACACGGATATGCTCAGAACTACTACAATGATGTTGGTCGTCAAATTCAACCAATTCACATTTGAGGAAATGCTCTCTGGGGACAGTGCAGGTCCTTCTCCTAGGCTGTCAAAGTCTAAGAAGGTGAAGAAGGCATGGATGCCTAAGGCTCGTATAGCCCACCCACAAGTTGTTGAGGAAGCGCAGCACGCGTCGGCACAAATTACGCCTGGTGCGCCGACAGTTGCACTCCCCGCTCCTTCTCAGGAGTGGCTCTGAGAAGTTTGATACTCGAAGGAAACGTGCATCTGACGATAGGCGTAGGAAGAATTCAATCCAAGGCAAAACCTTGGACTGCTTGGGTGGTGACAGACCCCAAGCGTGTTGGGCAGCCTTGGATGAAGGGGCGACACATAGCAAGTCTGAGTCCAAGAAGAAGGCATGAGCTACACACGCCACATCTTTCATACTATCAACGGGCGTAAGGCGTGCACTACTGATTGTGATGCATGCGCCTGATGGAAGACTTTATAAAGCCTGCCAACGAGCCTCTGCGCCAAAGCTCAGCCAAATTCTAAAGTCTTCCAGCTGCCCAAATATGCTACATGCATATGAACAAGACTCAGAAATACCTCCACTTATATGCCACAGCACTCGATATACCTAGAGGCTTGAAGTAGGCACGAAAGTGAACCTTCCTTCTCACGATTTGCTTCACATGATTATTCCCAAACGCAAAGTGAAAGGAACAACTGCTGATACTACACACGAGATACCCTCGATTGAGCATATGTGCGCTATTATAGTCATCAACTACTGATGTACAAAATCAGCAATAGTCCCAAAAAGATGGTCCGTGTTTCAACGGCTGTAGTCCACTGCATCCGGCTGACAGTATCTCGACGAACGGATACGATCAGACGACGAGGAGGAACTACTCTTCCCCTCGTCACATGCTACAAGGAGTTCACCTCTGGATAAAAAGAACTTCCATCCTTCGGTCAGTATGCCGAAGAACCGATTCATGAGCAGCAAGTTGGCAGTGCCCAATACCAGGATTTTCCAGAGCACCCGTTCCAAATCAAAATTCTTATCCAAAGCCTCAAAAGCTGGGAGTAGTCAGTGCTCCATACCTGCTGTTGTCTTCATTGGGGGTACCGACCCTCAAGACGTCCAAGACACAGGGGGTAGCCAATTTTTGATACTGCACCACAACTATACGTTCCAAAAGGACAATGATTCCCACAGAATCTAAGGGAAAGATGCCAAAGGTACCCATGCCCAACATGTTCTGGAGCCTCAGGGACCGAGGACGATCGAAACACTAATTTCTATGATTAATCCCAGAAGATTGCATACACTGTCGAAAGTGAAGCGTGAGAGTCAAGGAAGGAAAGCGAGTGATCAGCTTATACTCGTGTCAAGCCATCACATGTGGTAAGTGATGAACAGAGATCTCAGGATACCCGATGCTTCGAAATGCTCGAGGAAATAATGCAAACTATGAACGCCAGTCTAGCATTCCTGATGAAGACTGTCGTCGAGTAAAAGCGGCCCAAATTTCCCTAAAACCTCAGGTTCAAGCTCCCGAACCAGGAAACAATGGGGAATCCAATGGCCCTAATCATCCAACTACAAGTCATCATGTGGTGCTACAGCCTGCAACCAGTGACCATACCCTATCGTAAGCATCTGTGCCAGCAGTTTCAGAGAAAGTTTTTGAAGCCATCCGAGATCTCCGAGAAAGAGCTGACGCCAAGGACAAAAAAGAATTTTGACAGAAGCTGGGGTTTAATCAACCCTTTCCAGTAGAATGGAATAAGGTGGTTTATCCTCCTAAGTTCAAACCTTTGACCGTCACTCTCTTTGACGAGAGGGAATCTCTCCGTCAACATCTGAATAATTTCAGCACCATGACGGGGCACTTACTGAAAGATGATGCTCTCCTCGCAAATCTGTTTGTCGGTGTCTTGAGGGAAGTTGCCTACGAATGGCTTTGTAGTCTCCTAGACAATTATGTGTCGACCTTCGATGACCTTCAGCATCTGTTCCTGTCTCAATTTTATGAGCCAGGAATGGAGATGACAATGTCCACTCTATTGGACACCACTCAGAAGGATAAGGAGTCTACTCAGGGTTACATAGAACGGTTCCGACAAGCTGTACTGAGATTACCACCCGGCATTCCTGAGTCATTCTTGATAAACACTTGTCAGAAAGGATTATCACCTATGACAAAGCTCTGGACGGGTTCTTCTGGTCACACAGATTGGGATGCGTTCATTATCAATGTTGAAGATGCTGAAAGGAAGGCCAAGGAAGCTCATTCGTTGAGGATGACCTTTCCAAATGAGAAAGGTAGAAGAGCTACTGGGGCTTCCAACAATAACGATCGGGAGTCCAAAGCAAAGCAGGTCATGACCGCAATCCTCAGTCGGGGTGCAGCTCCTACTCAGAAGCCCGAGAGACCCCTGATACAAAAAGGGAACTATTCTTTCAAAGATGAGGATGCACTGTAGCTACTTAATGTACTCCTTGAGGGTGAAAAGCTCCAACTTCTGCCTCCCAGGCATCCTAACGAGGTAGACAAGGTGGATGATCCCAAATATTGTTATTATCATCGGTACATCTACCATGCGACTCGGGATTGCTACATCCTGAAGAATCACATACAGAGGAGGTCGATTCCAACATCCTTTCATTGGACTTTGAAAAGAAGGTAGTCTATGCCAATATGGTGACCCTCCAATTTGACAATTTCTCGCCCACAGAGGCACAAGATGGGGTCGTCCCGATTCTAAAAATAACTATGAATGTCTTTAACCTCTCAGCTGCTCGAACATCAGGGCTAGTATCCGTCAAAACACCCCGATGAGAGATCATGTGGGTACACCCAGACCTTACAGACGATTTCATTCGGTCTATCGCACGTCCTGCCAGCAGGATCAGAGGAAAGAAGGTCAAATCCTGCAATACAATCTCCTTCGCACCCGTTGAAGAGATGGTAGAAGAAACCAGGATTGGTCTAGATTACTCACGTAATTATGACGAAGCCCTTGGAAAAGAGGCGTCACTGGCTTCAATGTTCGCATATCCCAGCTCATCCAAACCTGCCTCATCCCAACAGCCGACAACAGATAAGCAAAAACAAAAATAGGGGCATTTTGACAAACCCCTCTGAAAAGAAACCGTAATGGGGCTCGATAAGCCCTATAACTTCGACATCCTGGCTCAATTAGCAAACACTCCGGCCAAGCTATCATTGTTCGAGCTTCTTCGTTTCTCCAAGAAGACTCGAAAGGCTCTCAGTGAGGCATTGCAGCACGCCGAGTCCTACTTGGGACAAATACAGCAGCCCGAAGAAGATTTCGCTGCGTGTCCTCAATGTCACAATGTGATGGAGACTATACCAAGCATCACCTTCTCGCAGCAGGACATGCTGCTAAAGAATAATAGACATGCCCGATCCTTGTATTGCACAAGATATGTCGGTAAAATCAAGGTCGACCGCATGCATATCGATCCTGGGTCATTTGTAAGCGTCATTCCCCACCGCTTGTTGCATACTCTGGGGATTTTGATGCATTGGTTGTCTCCAACTCAAACCATGATCGGTGGTTTCAACAATGGCAAAAGCTGCCCAGAAGGGAAGATCTGCCTGAAAATCCGAATTGGCGATCTGAAGACCGAGGCAACTTGCTATGTCATTGATGCAGACTCTTGCTATAACGTCCTCTTGGGGAGGCCATGGATACATGAACACATGATCGTGCCATCTACCCTACACCAATACATCAAGTATGTCAACAGTGACGGTGTAGTAAAGACTGAGTTCGCAGACATCGATCCCTTCAAAGGGGTCGAGGTCCACTATATGAAATCTCGTCTATTTCGGAAGAACCATCAAAAGGACTCAGGTGATGATGAGGCGGAAGCTCGGACTTCCTCCGAAGGGCCTATCAAAGTGAAGCTAAAAAAAGTCTCATGGCACTAACGGCCAAGCTCCCAACAAAGGTTCCAGCTCCATTAATGGTTCGATTGAAAGGAAAGCTGCCAACAAAAGAACATTCCTCGACCATACCCCTATTAGTAAAGCTACGCAGTCCGTCTCTTCCCTCGTCAGTCCCACCAGCAATAAAAGCTGGGGGTAGCAATTTAAAAAATATGGTTGTACCGCATTCTTCCGTCTCTGATATTGTAATCCCAAAGGCGATTTGTCCTACTTCATCAACAAAGGAATGCCTTCGAATTACTTTTCTTCTCTCACTGCATATTCATTCGAGCAAGACCTAAGGTTGTCACTGCAAACACAAATCGTGTTTGTCTACTCTATGAGCCTAGTTTTCTCGATACGTGACACATATTTTATAGTACCATCCATGAAGAAGGGAGAGAAGCCCATTACCTTCGGCCGAGTAGAGGGTTCTCGAACCTATATTCCTCATGAGATAGAACATGAAACCGGTATGGTGCAGGTTCACCACTACACTCCTCAAGCCTGACTCATCATCCAGAAGATGATGGGGTATGATTGAACAACAATATGGGCCTTAACTATAGTAAAGACCGACACTTGCCAATCAAGATCAACGTCCCCAAAGGTAAATCTGATCAGTACTACAATAAGACCCATTATGGTCTGGGATATACTTTGTCCAAGCCTCTTGGAGTTCTACAATCCAGGAAGGAAACATGCTCGCTCAGACTCTTCCGATGACTCCGACGTCAGCATCGAGAAAGTATTTCGGAATATGTTATCGGTAAATACAACGTCCAGATCCAGTTACGAACGGGACTGAAAGTGTCTCTACTGTATTTGAATGTCTACTATGTCCATACTGCCTCTGAGTATACATTCTAATATTTTGGCCTTTCCCTCAACATGTCTATATTACCGCTGTTGATGGAATCGTCATTCCAAGCTTACCGCTTGTGTCTAGTTCTAGATGCATTATCATTGGTAAGTCCACAAAAAGGATTCCTAGATGAACAAACAATTCCATATCACCTCTGAGTTATTATCACGTCTCTTACCATGTTCACAGTAACCTCTGAGTAATTCACCTATCTAGATCCTATGTTTGACATGTCCAAAATTATCTCTAAACAAACATCCCCGTCCTTCGATGACTATTATTTCTAATCACCCTCCGCACTTGATCCCTAAGTGTCATCGTCAAAGACAGTATCACAAATATAACAGTAAGTGCACAAACAAAAAGAACTTGACCAACAAAAGGAAATTTTCTTTATTCATCACCCCCAGGACAAAAAGAAGATGGGGAAGAAGAGTGAAATCCTAAAAAGAAAAAAAAGAAGGGGGATCACTACTTGGTGACATCGGTGCACATCTCATTCAAACGCAACTTCAGAAACTCAGTCTTTTCCTGGACCATGATCAGAGCCTAACGTTCTGCCTGCTGGTTCAAGACTGTCTGAACATTCAGCTCGAACAGCTTTTTAGCAATAATGTCTATCTCAGTCCTATGCGCTCTCAGAATAGCCTGGTACCGAGCATGGTCCTCTACCTGTTGCCGAATGCGCTCTTGTTCGGCACCTCTTCTGGTCCCCAGCTTCAAGGGCAACCATCATCTCTTGGTGCTGTTTGATCTGCTCCTGAAGTCCGTGTATGCGCATTGCTTAGCCATATCGTTCACCGAGAATTGATTCCTCAACAGACACAAGGTCTGTCTCTCTGGAGGCTGCATCCAACATATTTCAGTCATAGGATGCCAGGTCAGATTAGTATGACGCCCTTGCCACAGAGATATTCTCTAGAAATTTGCCCCTCTCCTCGACAATCAGATTAGAGATGTCAGAGGATCGCAAAGATTGAAGTTCACCCAACCGAACCTCCATTTTTTGAACCATTGCTTCTAGCACATCAGCTACTGCCTCCTGACCTAGATTGGCCCTTATTGAGCTAACTTGGCTCAGGACAGCTGTCTTGGCCAGAAAAGGACGGTCGTATTTTAAGGCATTTTCTACACCTTTTCGTAAAATAAAGTAGAAAGCAGAGTTAATTAGTTGTCCCCCCATGGTTTGTACTCATTTTGGTAACTGTCCCCATTGTTTTAAAAACAAAGAACAATCCCTGGTTTATAGAGTTAATTAGTTGTACCCCTTGATGCATATAAGAAAGTGAATGGGAAATTGAGCACCCAGGGGGTGTTCTTTATTTTTAAACAACGGAAACAGTTACCAAAATGCGCACAAACCATAGGAGGTATTTATAAATAACCCTAGAAAGCATCTATGAACGCACGAATGTATTCATCCTCCTTAACAAGAGAAAGGGGTGGCATTGGTGGCATTATAGTTGACGGACCCACAGAATGAGAAACATGAGCATGAATAACCGCATGAGTAGTAGAGAAGCTCATAGATCGAGACACCGGTACTTGGCTGGATTTGCCAGTTCTCAGTGTGAATATAACTATATCCTTCAAGACCGCTGGGGAGACAGCCCCTTCTGAAGGACCTCCAACCAAAGTTAGGGCCGAGGACAACTTCTGTGGGGTCAAAAGTATCCTGGGCACAAGAGTACCAAAGTTAGGAGTTTTTCCTCCCCCGTCTGCTGATGGCCCGGTCGGGGTAGAAGTTAATATCGGAGGGACATCCGATACAGAAGAAGACCACCGAAGTAGTGACTTGAAAAGGATCCTCAATGAACCTTTCTGGGTGACAGCTGCCTTAGAAGTTCAAGGTGGAGTATTCTCCAGTTCAGAGACCTCAGCCGTCGGTATCACCGCCGACCCCTCTCGCGGAGAGATATCGCCATCTCCTTCGACTGGGGTCGGAACCTCCGACACTGGTTCTGTACCCGAAAGATCGGTCGCTCTGAGGGCTGAACCCTCATAGGTTTGCTGGGAGATCACCTCTTCAACAGTTGTACCCTCAAGAGGGGGCTCCAAGAAGAAGGACCAACATCAGCCCCATCTTTTTCTAGGTTGGGCTGAGCATCAGGTCCGGGTGGAGATTCTATGGCCATATTATCGGATAAGGTAACAGGGTGCGTGGTAAATTCACCCCTTCAAATGTCGGGCTCCAGGCTGATCGTCGGTACCGATGGGCTTCCTGCAACAAACAATCCCTATCAAGCTTTATGGAGAAAACAAAAAAAATCTCTATGGCAGGAAATTTACCAAATAAGCCCGCCTTTGCCTGGGCTCTACTCAAAGCAGCCATCAAATCGGTAATATGCCCCTTTAAAAAATCAAAGAAGGAGGTTATTGCATCCAAATTCTCTTCAGTTCCGAATACGACAGCTGCATCGACCACGTCTTCCTTGCTGGGAGACGAAGGCGGGTTGCATCTTTCCCTACGAGCCCGGGTACTCCCACGGGCCATCTACATAGGGAAAAAAAGAAGAGAGAGAGAGAGAGAAAATGATGAGAAACTTTCCATTTTTTCATAAAAATGTTAAAAGCACCAAAGCCCTTACTAGATAAGTTACCCTAGAAGCAACCTTCTTCGCCCGCTTTCGTCTGGGGGACGAGCATATTAGAACCTCCTCGTTTTCTTCCCCACTGACTGGAGAAGAGGCTCGAGCCCTCTTCATACGGGGATCAAACAATGTCCCCTTTATGAAACTCTCTTTTCGGCTATAACTCGTGGCTAAAATGTTTGCCAAATAGTAAAAACTTATAGCAGAGTACAAAATGTGTACTGTCAATGCTCGTGGAGGAGGGACAAAATGTGTATGGGTACAACCAATATTGTAATACTGTCAGGCCCGCGCACCATCAATTAGACTACCTTTGTACTCACGGCAGTCACTAGCATTAACTAATAGGAGCTGATTATAGCCAAACTAACGTGCGAAGCGACTCAACAAGTAGGGCTCCAAGTATACTTCATTTCGATTACAACAAACCAAATAGGATGGCTGGATATATTGCAACCAGTGAAATACCTCCTCCAGTTAACTGGTGTGATATCTCCCGGCATCAACCAGCTCTTCCTCCTCGCAAAAATTTTTATAGGTCGGAGGAACCTTGTAGGGCTCGTACCCTTTCATATATGCCAAAGTCCGACGGCAAAAGGGAATGTCCTTCTGTAACCAGGATTGATATCGATAGCGACGAAGAAGAGCATCCTCTGATTGGACAGCGGACGCCATGCCCAGACTCATTAGAGCCCGATAGTGCAACAGTGGCCAACCCATCAAGTAATGATAGGGTAGTTCGGGGTGTGCAAACTCCCCCTTGCTGCCCTCATAAACAAGAACCTTGTCCACAAATTGCCTTAGACCTCGTTGGAGGCCAAAAACCATTACCGGGAGGAGGGCCAGCCTCACACCGAAAACAAACCGCATTGCAGGAAAGATGAGATTCCGACTCAGCCTTTCGAGAGAACTGGAATAGCCAGGAACCGCACAATCTCGAAGCTACAGCATAATATACGCAACTAACCGTGCCATCAGCGACATCAGGAGAATGTTATGGTAAAAATAGTGGAAAATAATATCATTTTGGTCTCCAACATCGCTCTTACGAGGATTCTTCTCTCCCATCACCGCTAAAGACTTAGCAACATCCTCGACTGCTGAATTCAAGCGAAGACCAAACATGGGCTTCCCTTTTGATGCCTCTCCTTGCAAGAAGACATGTCATTTCCAGGCATGAGTATGGGAGGTGGATCTGTGAAGGTCACGGCACTGACTTATCATATGGTGGCACATCAACTCCTTATATGGCTCATAGCCCAGGGCAGCTTGGACACCCAGTACATCTCATGCAAAGGAAAACCCATCTCGTCGTCTGGTATGAAAACAGTGCCCGTATCGGGATTATATATCTCGAGCAATGCTAAGAACATGGATTTGTTCACCTCTACCCCGTATTGGGTCGCCCTGATTGTATAAAACAAACCTAAATCCTTCAAAAGGCCCTCATATTCTGTGAGGACCCAATCAGTGATGGTTTCCCAATCTTTTAAGGAATATGCCTATCCCGCAATACGGTAAACACCCGAAGGGTAGGAAACACCAGCCTCTAGAATTCGGTTGGCGAAGGTGGGAACTCTTAAGGGCGTAGATTCCTGTTCTGCCTCGCCGATCAATTTGCCAGGATGCAATACCCTCGTTGAAAAATAAGGACCATCTCTAACAGCTTCAAAACAAGAATGGGACTTCAATCTGAAATAACCTGCTACGAACCCAGGTTGGATTGGGGTCAAGTTCCAGTCCATTCTTTTTCGCAAGGCCAGACAAGTAAAGACTGAGAGGGGTAGATGACGGTCTGTTTGGGGAAGGTACATCTTCAAACTATTGGATACAAAGAACCAATTGTCCTGTAATTTTAGGATCTCGTTAGCGTGGGATACCACACGGTCAAACAAACAAAAATTACGATCTCAAATATGAATTATGTGACCTGTCCCCCTTCGGGATCTTTCCTATGTTCAGCATATGCCCCAAGAAAAAATTAGACTATTCCTCAATCAGGTCCATTCGTGCAATCGATTGCCTAGCCTTGATAGTGGCCTTTACAAGATTTACCACATCCTCAACAAAGTTCACACCCAGGGGGCAAAGTAGGGGGCTGAAGAGTACTTCACCCAGAGGAGGCACCACCATGGACACTACAAAAGAAGAAGGCAAAAAGATTAGAAAATAGTACTTTCAAAATACATATGTAAGGAATCAGCATGTGCCTGAGTTTCGCGAAGAACATACATACAAATAAGTGGCGCATAACCGGTTAGGCGCGTGGGCCTCTTTAAAGATACGCGCCTACAACGAAGTGGCACATAACCTGTCACGACCCGCACCCAGTATAAGGGCACGAGACCGTTGGTACGTCCAGCCTACGCCGCAGTGCCGGCGGTAGAATGTTGTCCTAGGTTTCAACAACTACTAAATACAGTACAAAGTACTTGTCCATATACACTCTCCATAAGAAGGACAATATCAGAAGATTCAACTCAATCACAAAGCTAAGGAGAAATAATAGCACGATATAGATTAGGAGGATATCAAAGTGCAATACACCAGAAAATAAATAAGATTAAGTGTTATCATCATATCCCGAAGTATAAGTAATATAAATACAACTCATGAAAGATAACTGAAAATAATTCAGGCAAAGCACTACTGGAGTCTCCTCTACGATAGCAGGATCCTCCTGGCGATCCAAGTAATCCTCCAAGTTCTCTGTAAAATTTTATCAACATATTCAGTCAAGATTGGAGCGAAGTACATAACTCTGAAAGCAGTTCCAATGCATGGTAGGAAATATAGAACTAGTAATATAATATAGTACATGACATGCTGTAAAAGAAGTACAGGAATACAGGAGATATAGATAAGTAAACTGAGTACATAAAATAGAATAGAGAATCTATGAACTGTAATAAATGTGTTTCAGAGCACCAGATGGTTATGTGATTGGTTTAGGTTGTACATGAGTAATATATGGTAACTCCATTATACGTGAGGGTATAATAGACATATACATGAGTACACTAGAGAGATTTAATCACATAACCACTTCTACTCCCTCCTACCCCAATCAATACACAAGGATCCAATCAAGTTATGTTACATACATGATTGTTAGTTTGAACATGAAGCACATGTGAACATGTGAGTACATGAGAGCACATGATAGTACATGATAGCACATGAGAGTACATAATAGCACATGAGTGTACATGAATAATATGAATACAAGGAGTAAAATATGTACATGGTAAAGTACATGAACATAAAATACCCAATGCACCCCTTAAGGTGATAACATCTCATGATAAGATCCATATAGTACTGATCCGTGATAACAATGTGTCAGCATCAAGTAAAGTAGTCTAGAGGAGGTAATATAGACACTATTATGAATAAAAACAATCAGAGAATGTACTCTTCTGATATCCTAAGCAATAGATATGTATCGGTGTCCGAACTGGAGTCACAGAGACCTATTATGAGAATTACAGGTTACAGAGTGTTCTAGATTAAACAATAGAATTAAATGCATACTGCTAGGCCATGTCTAGGTCAGTGAGTCAAAATTGGTCAATCCTAGTCCAATGGTCAATTATTGGTCAAACTGGTCTAGTTAGGCTATATCTAGTTAAGGCTAGTCAAATAGCTATTACTAGTATATTATATATATAGTACCTTAACTTACATAATACCTAAAATATATTAGCCATAAATTATATTACTCTAATTTCACAAAATACCATGTACCATCAATACCTTGACCAAACCCTCTATCTTACTTAATACATTACTCTAAACACTCCCTCAAGGACACTCAAGCCTCACTCATTACCTTTCTACCTATTCACCCATTCTTATTATTGATATGGGGCTTCCTCTGTAACGCCCCAGTCCCAAATTACTTAGAACTAAGTACGTCGACATGCCAGCTGCATACGTACGAAGTGTACTCCAATATATGGAACCATCATATGTATACATAAGCTGTAAAATGCAGTAACCATGACACTAATCTCATCCACAAATGAAGAAGAAAGAATTTATAATAACTTATGAATTATTATTTACACAAGCTGTTGGGCGGAGACAAATCTACTACCAACTAAAAGAGAGAAATACATAATAAAGAAATTTTTGTCGAGCGATGCGAAGATGATCCAAGTGCAATCATCCTCGAAGAAATAGGGTAGATCATGACCTTAGCTAGAGCACCTGCGAAACATCACAAAAACACACACCTGGAGAGATCACCAGGTCCTCAGAGGGACATAACAAGATATAGGAAGAATATGCCATAAATACTGAATATAAAATATGTCATAAATAAAACTTAGTGACAAGACAACAATAAGGTAACCTAATCGTACTAAAGTGAATATGCAGTTGAGAAACAATCCTTCGATGCATGGGCCCTGGCTGTAAATGGGATCGACATGGTTCCCGTATAGGGCACCAGGGGCCTACGTCCATAACGTCCGAAGATCATCAGAGGGCATCATGTACAAGGGGGTACGTCCATAACGCTTTGGGAAACATCAGAGGGCACCTGGAGCCCGCGTCTCCGGAGGAGCGCACCGGTAATCAGGGAAGTGCAAAACAGCCCATACATCAGCTATTGTTCTCTCCACCCAATGTGCCTATCTAAGTCGCATCCACGACCACGTAACTCTACTAACTGTTAAGTCTCCTAATATGCCTCTATTAGTAGTTAGACCTAACGCATGCGCACTGGTGATCAGCCAACGTGCAAGAACCTCTACATGTGACTCATCTCATACATAGGTCGTGATACCATTGTGTCAAGTTTATGAATATATACTAACAGTTGATAGTCCCTTAACTTCTTGGTCCATATGCAAAGAAAAAAGGGAAATAAAACTAGCAATTGCAATGGGTACATGGAAAGCAAGTAAGTAAACCACGAACAACAATCAAAGGTACTATGGAAATAAAAAGGAAATAAATATACAATATCTAAGAATAAAAATACAGACTAATTATAAACAGTAAATAAGGCAAGGTATCTTGCCTGGTGGGTCGCCTGGTGTGGTGTGATGATGCGACATGTTTCGATTGTTCGAAAGCCATAGTTAACTTGAAGGGTCAGAATCCATGAGGAAATATGAATATGGTCAGTCATGATCAAGATTTGACAAAGTATTTGCAAAGAGAAGTGTTTATACTGTTTTGGAAATATATTTATAATTTTGAAAACTAAATTTTTATGAGTCAAAATAAATTAAGAAATACTTAAAATTAGAAAATTTTGTTTTAGGCTACAAGCTGTTAAGTTTTACAAACCATATCTTTAGTATCATAAATTATTATAATATACTTTTTGAGATAAATAATCAATTTTAGGAGTATTTAATACATCTATCATAAAAATATAAATAGTAAACATACTAATTTTTCAAATAAGAATATATACTAATTTATTTACTCTAATAGTAGTGAATATGTTGTTGACTTGATTTTTATAAAATAAATAAATAATTATTATAACTAAAAGTAACAAAACGGAAATAAAGAAACTAGGCAAGGGAACAAAGCAACCACAGAAAAAATAATAAACTAAAATAAGCATAACTATACCACACATCCTTGATAAGAAATATAATATATTAATTAAAAAAAACTATAACAAATACTATGCTGTAGCATTAGCTGTTGTCCCCTTTTATTAGAAAGAGAGAGTGGGACGAGTGTTATAAAGAAAGGAAAATAAATTTGAGAGGGAGAGATGAGCGGAGGAGGGGAAGACTCACCGGCTCAGGCGGACGCTGGGGTCGAGAGACAGCGCCATGGCAATGCCGGGAAAAGGAAGGCGTTCTTCGTACTCAACGCGGGCGATGGAGGGAGACGTCGGACAAGGCTGCACGCACGACGTCGGATGTCTGACGCGGCTCGACGTCAGATCTGGGCTTTGGATGCAGTAGATGCGCTGGAGAGGCTACCCGCGATGGGGGCCTGGCGTCGCGGTCGTCGCCGGCCTCAACAAGGTGAGAGGATTTATGGTATCTAGGTTGGTGATGGCTGTAGGGTTTACGGTTATGGTGGCGGTGGCTGGTTGTGTGGGTGGTGTGTGTTAAAATTTTATTTTTGGTGATGGGGGATGTGGAGACGATGATGATGAAGGGTCGGTTGCCGTGGTGGTGTCGTTGATGTTGGTAGTGATAGTGGCAGAGGGTGCCACATATTGGTGGTGGTCGTTTGGTGGTGTCGGGGGAGGCTGTGGTCGGTCGAAAAGAAGACAGTCGGGGAGTCGCGGCTGCGGGGAGAATCTGACCGTCGGTGTCGGCGGTAGCCGATGTGGTAGGACTTTTGGAGTTTGCTGATGGTGGTTACATCGGTGGCGACGGATTTGGGTTGGGTGTGTCGGGAATGTCCGTCACGGAGAGAAACAATGTATTTGTACAAATAGAAATATAGTGGATAGGAGGGGGACACGGACACGATGCACGAATTTTCTGGAGAATTTGGAGTTGTAAATTTTTATGAAAAAAGAGAGAAGGAGCTTCTCCGTATATAGGGGTGGAGAGTCCTATTTAGATATGATTAGGATAGTTGAAATTTTCCAATAGATAATTCACCTATTAATTTAACTCGATTTAAAAATAATAATTTAATCCAATCAAATCTAGATAATTTATCCCTTAAATTTTAAAATCTATTTAAATAAAATCTTTTCCAAAATAAATTATCGTAATTTATTTAAATATTAAAGCTCACATAATTATAAATATCATTTTTGATATAATAAAATAATGATATTAAATAATTTCAAAAATAAAAATATATATACACTCGCTTGCAAAATAATATTTACATAAAATACTATTTTTTTCTTTCTAAATTACTAATTACGCTTGCACAATAAAATGAAATAGCCTTTTTATAATTATTAAAATAAAATGAAGTTTGGCAATCCGCGACGCGAAGCATCTTGTAACCTTAAGTAGATAAAAAGGAAGAAAATATTTATCACCTATTATTTTGAAAACCATACTTCTCCCAAAAAATTCTGTAAAAAAATGTTTTCTAAAAATATGCACATCGCACATATTCGCACTCGATGAGCAAATAAGAAAATAAAATAAGTACCAATTTAATTTAAAAAATTATAGTAAAATTTAGGGAGTTTATATCCTACCCAACTTACAAGAATTTCGTCCTCAAAATTTAGGAATAATTAGGGTAGATAGGGTTGAGGAGGTAGGAAGGGCTGATCGATAAAAAATTTGATGAGATTTCTCGACGAGGAGGAAATGATATGCACGAAAAACAATTAATTCAGAACAATTGTAAATTTGGATAAGTAGGAAAAATAAATTCACGGTATAGCTTAGAAGAGAATCAAAGCATGACAAGCCATCGAAGTTTAAGTTTAATCAATACTACCATTGATCTTCATATGTGTCACCCAACAAGGATAATAACTTTCTCGGCCAAATTTAGGATCAACATTTCGATACTTGAGTCGTATTTACCTTTGTCATGATCTACGAATCGTCAGTATCGTCTTTATTTATAATAATTTTTCAAAAGTTTTGATTTCTTCTCAAGATTCATATTCCAATAAACTTAAATTCTTTTAAGCTACCTTTTCTTTTCTTCTTTATTTCATAAAATTTTGAACTACAAAAATTTCACTTTCTTCAAAATATTAAATCCAATATCCCATATTTGAAATTTAATAAGCCCAAAAGGTTGAATTCAAAAATCTCTATTATACTTTTCTCCAACATATATATATATATATATATATATATATATATATATATATATATATATATATATATATATATATATATATATATATATATATATTTTATATATATATATTCAAAAATCTCTATTATACTTCTTCAAAAGTAGGTATTCATTAAATCTTTGGATAATAAATCAACTTTTTCTTTGTAGTCATCCTTAAAGTACCAAAACAAAAATACCACCTTCAATATTTGCTAAATCTCGATGGCTAATGCATCAATCGAAAGTGCACCCTTCATTGATCATATCATCATAACGTAATATTTTATCATGAAAATTTCCTCAATTTATTAGTGTCTTCCTCAAAAATTGGAATTTAACAATCTTTAAATTATGATGGCAAAAGTGGAACTGGTCTTAAATTCATATCAATTATCCACTTTGAAACGTATTCCTTAAAACATCAAAATAAAAAGAACTTGCACTCAAAGTTTGATTAACTATTTATTGCCAACTGTGGAGTCTATTTACCTTTGATCCACATTACATCCTCCTGTCATCTAGTGACCACCTACTTTTAATTGTCCCATCTTACATATACTTTTTAATCTCATAATCACACATCATTTTATTTAAATATACTACTAATCTCCTTTGTGGGGTTTTCTAATCCAATCTCCTTCTAACCGAAGGGTGTAATGCATTCGAATTCGCACAAGGGAATTATATAAGAACAAGGTTTATATGAATCACAGTGGGGTCAAAATAAAATCCTCCATGAGTGAAGCAATTCAGTTGGGAGGAAGGATAGTGGTTAGGGTAATGTTCGTGGTAAAGGTTTGGATAATAAATAAGGGTCGCTAATATTGCATGAAAAAAAAAGATGGTATGGGTCTAAGTGAATCAAGATAAGGCACAAAAATAAAAGGACAAGGGTTAAGCAATCAAAAATAAAGCACAAAGTTAAGCATTTAGGGAATTAAGTGGATCACGATCATATATTGGGTTGAAAGAATTGAGTCGTGGTTGAGTCCCTATATGTAGTCGGAAGATATTTTGGTAACATGGTAATTGTTATAGTTTAGCCTTTTTGACTCGAAAGTCGCATCATAAAAATAGAGTACAAGAGGACATATTTTATTAGGACATGATATGTCTACATGAAGGTGAGCTCGTCTAAGTCTTGTATATGAAATTTGTTAGGAGGTAACATCACGCTCCGAATATCAATGTTACGGTAAGGGACTCCAAAAGATCTAAATAGAAAGTGGGTGTTCATGAGGTGCTAATTAACGCACAAAAATAAAAAGAACCAAGTTAAAGCACGAAATAAAGATAATTAAGGAATCTAGTAGATCAAAGTAAAATAAGTTAGGGATACGGTTTCTAGAGAGTAGTTAGTCTCCTAGATGGTATGATCAAGGAACGAGCTAATTATTTTTTTCAAGTTTCAAACGATTAGAAGGTCATGATAAAAGATCTAAATTGAGGGAAGGTCGAGTAAGTCAAGATAAAGATATAGTCATAAGGTTTGGTCGGTGACTATCTATACTTGTGTATATACGACTATTATGGTCATGGATGATATGGCAACTTAACTACTATCCCATTAGGGTGACCATGCTTGCTTCTTGGTTGCCTATCCTTATAGGTCTAAAAATTCCTGAATATGACTCTCAAAATAATCTACCAAAAGTTCTAGTCACTTTAACTCGCCAAGCATAAACATAACTTAAAATTTAATTTCCTTTAATCCACCTCTAAATAAATCTGTATCGTATGAATTTTCGCAAAAATCTTAACGTTATCAAATCAAAACTTTAAACTCATGGCCTAATTAATCTTATCATCCGTGAAACGATTTTTTTTTTGCACCAACATTTTAAATCTAAATAACTTATCAATCGTCAGTTATACGACAATATTTTTTTTACCTTCAAAAATCAAAATTCATATTCATTTTTTTTACTCTCTAATAAATCTCCAGATAAACTTTAGCAACTTATACCTCAATCCAAACTAACACTTGAAATTAAATTTACTTAACCGTAATTCATGCGACCTAATTTAAAACTTAAGATCTTTCTCAAATCTATATCGTATCCCAATAATCATAACCATTTCAAAAACTTTCAATATCAAAAATATTTTTTCTCATAATCAAACTTTAACTTAAAATATAACTCCATTTATGAATCATAGATCATATGACAAAATTTGAAATTTGAAATTTTCCTCAAAGTCGATTTCATATCTGTCAAAAATATATATATATAACTCCAATGAGTCATAAATATCCTAAAAATTTCTAAAGTTACGAATCAATTTGTTTTCTCAATCATTTAGATATTCTAATGAAGCTCTTGCCACTTATATCCTTAAAATAAAAGTTTGCCTATCCGTCAAAGTTGGTAATATCGCTACTACCCAACTTGGAATTAACTAATCCTTAAGATCATAGGGTTCCTTAATCCTTAAAGTAAACTTGCATTTATAACTCAAATAGGATTTTTAATGCATACTACTTGCTAATGTAATCCTTCTAACCATGTGTTTGACCTATAAACATATACTAGTGTAGTCATCTTCCTAGCTGTCACTAAGCACGAAGGTAAGAATTTATGGTAGAGAGGAATCAAGTATGATGCAAATCAAGGAAGGCGAACGAGAGTTCAAAATTTGGGGTCAAGAAATGATGTTAAGTATGTGGATGAGATCCTAGACTCTTATCCTATATACAGGCTAACATCAGTACAGTAATGCAACCGAAATGATAAACTCGACCTGCATGGCCACCACAAAAATATGTAATGCCCCAGTCCCAAATTACTTAGTACTAAGTACGTCGACATGTCAGCTGCATACATACGAAGTGTACTCCAATATATGGAACCATCGTATGTATACATAAGCTGTAAAATACAGTAACTATGACACTAATCTCATCCACAAATGAAGAAGAAAGAATTTATAATAACTTATGAATTGTTATTTACACAAGCCGTTGGGCGGAGAAATCCACTACCAACTAAAAGATAGAAATACATAATAAAGGAATTTTGGTCGAGCGATGCGAAGACGATCCAAGTGCAATCATCCTCGAAGAAATAGGGTAGATCATGACCTTGGCTAGAGCACCTACGAAACATCACAAAAATACACACCTAGAGAGATCACCAGGTCCTCAGAGGGACGTAACAAGATATAGGAAGAACATGCCATAAATACTGAATATAAAATATGCCACAAATAAAACTTAGTGACAAGACAACAATAAGGTAACCTAACATACTAAAGTGAACATCCAGTTGAGAAACAATCCTTCGATGCATGGGCCCTGGCTGTAAATGGGATCGACATGGTTCCTGAATAGGGCACCAGGGGCCTACATCTGTAACGTCCGAAGATCGTCAGAGGGCATCATGTGCAAGGGGATACGTCCATAACACTCTGGGAAACGTCAGAGGGCACTTGGAGCTGCGTCTCCGGAGGAGCACACAGGTAATCAAGAAAGTGCAAAAAAGCCCATACATCAGGTATTATTCTCTCCATCCAATGTACCTATCTAAGTCACATCCACGACCACATAACTCTACCAACTGCTAAGTCTTCTGACATACCTATATTAGCAGTTAGACCTAACGCATGCGCACTGGTGATCAGCCAACATGCAAGAACCTCTACATGCTACTCATGTCACACATAGGTCGTGATACCATCGTGTCAAGTTTATGAATATATACTAACAATCGGTAGTCCTTTAACTTCTAGTTCCATATGCAAAGACAAAAGGGAAATAAAACTAGCAACTGCAATGGGTACATCGAAAGCAAGTAAGTAAACCACGAACAACTGTCAAAGGTACTATGGAAATAAACAGGAAATAAATATACAATATCTAAGAATAAAAATGCAGACTAATTATAAACACTAAATAAGGCAATGTATCATGTCTGGTGGGTCGCCTGGTGTGGTGTGATGATGCGACATGTTTCGATTGTTCGATAGCCATGGTTAACTTGAAGGGTCCGAATCCGTGAGGAAATAAGAATATGGTCAGTCATGATCAAGATTTGACAAAGTATTTGAAAAGAAAAGTGTTTATACTATTTTGGAAATATATTTGTAATTTTGAAAACTAAATTTTTATGAGTCAAAATAAATTGAAAAATACTTAAAATTAGATAAATTCGTTTTATGCTACAAGCGGTTAAGTTTTACAAACCATACCTTTAGTATCATAAATTATTATAATATACTTTTTGAGATAAATAATCATTTTAGGAGTATTTAATACATCTATCATAAAAATATGAATAGTAAACATACTAATTTTTCAAATAGAAATATATACTAATTTATTTACTCTAATAGTAGTGAGTATATTGCTGACTTAATTTTTATAAAATAAATAAATAATTATAATAATAAAAAGTGTCACGACCCGCACCCAGTGTAGGGACACGAGAAGTGGGTACGTCCAGCCTACGCCGCAGTGTCGGCAGTAGAACGCTGTCCTAGGTCACATACATCTAACAATTATAAGGTACCTGTACAGTATATACACTCCAAACAGAGGACAATACAGGTACAGCTCAATCACAACTAAGGTAGAAGTACGATAAGATAGATAGATAGATAATAAAATCAAATGAAATACAAACAGGAGAAGAAATCTAAGTGTCTAAGATAACATCTCCATAAACAACCCAAAAAATAACAAGATCCCAAATAAGTACATAATGTATCAAATGAGACAAGACATCAAAATATGATAGAAGTCTAAGCTAACTTGCCTAAACTATAGGGTGACATCCTCTACTGCTGATGGACCCTGCTGAAGGTCCAAGTCGCAGGTGTCATCTATAGCAGCTCCATAATAGGTAGGGCAAAGGTCCTCATCATCCTCTGTAATATTTTTAACAGGTCCAGTCAGGACAGAAACGAGCACATAATCTCAATAGTTCATATCAAGACAGGAATATAAAGCATACAATAGAGTAAAATACATGAAACGCTAAAAGAAAGTACATGTAGTAAAAGAGAGAGAACTGTACTGCAAATAGCTACTATAAGTAGAGAACTATCAGTGACTAGTGATGTAGAGTATAAGATAGACATGTTAATGGCTTGAATTTGTACATGATTACACTAAAGAGTTTATACAATGACTACAATGGAATTGTTCACGTGACTGCTTCCACTCCCCCGTACCCTAATCAATACACAAGGATCCAGACAAGTTATGTTATTGTATAATATTTCACATGGGGGCCCATAAATGGGTGCATATTAAGGTATACATGAGGGCTCTGTGAACATGAGAGTACATGAATCACAAGAGTGTACATAAATAATGAAAGCACAAGAGTGCATGATAAAAGTGAAACACACATGACATGATGTATCTGATGCTCTCGAGGGGGATAATATCTCAATATAAAGATCCATATAGTACTAATCCGTGTTAACAACGTGACAACATCAAGTAAAGTAATCTAGAGTAAGAATATAAATCCTAGCAAGTATAAAATGATCAAAGAATGTACTCGCCTGATATCCTGAGTATCTGGTAAGTGTAGATGTCCAGACAGAGTAGATGAGTCCTATTTAGAGCAACACAGGTCACAACATGTCCAGAATGGTAATACTGAAGATTACAATACATTCTATATAATTTCTAGGTCATCTAGGCCAAAGTCAACTCTTGGTCAACTCTGGTCAACTTATAAAATCAAACTAGGTCAACCAAGCTATTCTGGGTCTAAACCTAGTCTAACAAGTCATTCTAGACTAAAGTAACTCTTGGTCAACTCTAGTCAACTACACTAGTCAAACTAGGTCAACTAGGTCAGCTAGGTCAAGTACTAGCCCAATCAAGTCTCACTAAGCCTAACCAAGTCTAGGCTAGCACTCAAACACAATCAAACGGGCAAAACAAGTTATCACACATATAAATACAAACTATGTATATTTATACCTATACAATATATATATAGGCATTCACATAGGCTAGTGCCTAATACACAAGCAAGGCACAAACATGGTACACATATATGTAAGTAGGGGGTGAGTGTGTGTGTATTGGGTTACCTACAAGGGTTAAGGATACATGGTGTCAAGGGGTGTATGTGAATATGAGTTTATGTGTGTGTGTATACAGTTGTCACGACCCACACCCGGTTTTCGGCCGCGAGCTCGTGAGCAAGCCAGCTACGTATCGAACGGACTCCAGCCCGACTCGAATACGTAAACGTTGTCAAGGCTATGTTATACTGCCAAATCGTGGCAAACAAATCTATATCTCAATCCACAATAAGTGTACGAAACATGAAGGAACACTATGGATCGTGGTCTGCAGCCCACTAGCATAAATGTCCGATAAGACTCTAAGGAATATAACAAGAGTCTACAACTGAAACAAGGAACAGGATATCTCATGATAAGGAATGAAAAGCACGAACGGATAATAAACACAATAACAATACTTGAATCCCGGAAGTGTATCATCACGTCTGCCATCCAGAACTACTAGCTAACTCCATGCAACTGCTAAACCTGAAGAGATCATCAGGTCCTCAGAGGACATAGCAAGATACATAATATGCATGCCTATCTAACAGTTTTATCATGCGCAAGGAAATAAACAAGAACATAGGAACATGACAAATGACTACGAATACGAACACAAACATAAACACAGACACGAACACGAACACTAGAACAACTACGCATAAATGAACTGTCGGATGAACGATAATCACGAGATCAATGGAAGAAACAAACCCTCGTCCCGAGTGTGGACTCTCTGGTTTGAACTAAACACTAACCCTCGTCCCGAGTGTGGACTCTCTGGTTAGTTCACGGCAAGGTACCCTCGTCCCGAGTGTGGACTCTCTGGTACAAGTACAACATCCTCGTCCCGAGTGTGGACTCTCTGATGTAAACACCCTCGTCCCGAGTGTTGACTCTCTGGTGCAAGTCAAGTCAAGTCATCACCCTCGTCCCGTGTGTGGACTCTCTGGTGCAAATAATCGACATCCCAGTCTCGAGTGTGGACTCACGGATGTAAATAGATTAAGAAAAACACCCTCATCTCGAATGTGGACTCTCTGGTGTCAAGGAAACAATATCAAGGATTTAGCAGTTCAATTACACGTACCCGTTCTATGACACGACTCAAGCAAGGTACTGACGATAACTCCAAGGGTGAACCACAAGACCAAACATGAACACGGCTATAAGCAATGAAAACAACTCAAAAGAATTTAATACGAAAAGCACATGTTCATAAACAATCAAAACTGGAAAAAATAAAATACAATGCATGTAAATAAAACTTTAGAGGGAGGCAAGGTATACTTGCCTGGAGATTACACGCAGATCCAACAAAAATACAGTCAACTGCCAAGCCATGAAGTCCAAGTCCTCACAACTGTCTCCAAAAGATGAAACAGACATTTCTAACATTCTCAGAATAGTCAAATTAGCTAGGATTGCCTGTCCTTAAGTCCAATTCTGGACACAGGGACAAAACGATAATTTTGGGCAAAAACAATGTCGCCGTTTGACCCGCTTTGCACCAAAAAGCGTGCCAGAGTCAATGGTCTCTAAAGTCGTCAAACTATACGTTTACGGATCCGATTTTCCGATACGAACCCAACCGTATATCCAAAGTTGGATTCCGGCGGGCCGTGCACAAAATCATCCGTTGAGTTGGATCGTGGGGCCCGCGAAACGGTGATCCAATCAATGTCTCAGAATCGGACCAAACTTGGCATGCAGGACCAGAAAAATGGTACGGTCCTGTTGGCACAAGTTTTGTCTCGATCTGACGAACGTACACAAAGTAATTGGAGAATTTGCAAAGTGGCCGATACGGTAAATTTCGACAGATACGCATCAAATTTGTAGCGCACACGCGACCAATTTGAATTCCGTCAAAGCCCACACGACCATGAAGCCGTTACGCACCTTTCGATGCTTTCGGTTCGTGACCACGTCGCCCAGATTGGTGGGACGCACGTCGTATTGAAGTGTTTTTCTAAAATTCTATTTTTCTAAAAACTGTTTTTCTTGATTTTTAGCAATTGTTTTCTCGGGACATATTAGACGAAATCAGAAACTACCAAAAGGGTCTTCAAGTCCTATAGGTTGTCTACAACCCTATTTAGACAGAATTTCGAAACTGTCGGTCGATTGGCAAGGAATCGACTTCCAATTCATGGTCGGGGTTGGACTGTGCTCTATTTTTTGGGACAGAGTTTCGTCGAATTTTGGGTCGATCCTCCGATCAATATAAAGCATAGCAATTCGTTCTAATTGAAAGGAAATAAACTCGTATGTGTTGGGGACATACACGAGAAAATGACTCGGCGAATGGTCGACTGAGCGTCGCGATATTGCACGACGAAGTAGGCTTCATGCACGCGCTCACTGCTGTGTGTTCGGCAGAACAGTTCTTGGCCGTGGCACGGCTAGCCGACGGCGGCCATGGCGGTGGCCGGCCAGCAGCGGGGCGCGCGCGCGCAACCCCCTGGGGTTAGGGTCGGCGCTGGTGATCGCTCTATTGAAGAGTTTAGGGTTGCAATTGTTCTCTCGATCTCGGCCACTCGATATGTATTGATATATATATATCTCGGCTGAGAGTTCCCAGGGGGGCCTCTGTTCAGTTTTGTGAGGATGGGTTATTCTGTGATATGCAACTCCGGGTCGGGCCCATGAGCTCTAGGGAAGTTCGGTGTGGCACTTTGGGCTGGGAGCTTATGGGCCGGCTACTTCTTCTTTTATTATTTTTCTTTTTTTCTTTTTTTTCTATTTCTTTTCTTTTTCCATTTCTATAAACAATAAGTATATATATATATATAATATATATATATATATATATATATATATATATATATATATATATATATATATATATATACAAACACACGTACGTATATATATACACATATACATTTATATACATATATATATATACATTTATATATTTATATATATATATATATATACACACACATACACTATTATATATATTTATATATATACAAATACACACGTATTTACTATTTACTTATATATACATACAATTACACACATATATAATATTTATATATACTTACATTCACATTCACACATATATAATATTTATTTGACAATAAAATAATATAATCAATAAAATAATAATATTAAATAACAATCCTAATAAAATAATAATAATAATAACGAAATTTAATATACCAATAATAGGCATTGCATCTACTTGAAATATGTCTACATGGGTGTATTTGATCACACTACATGCCTACCCGGGTTCAGGTTTAGTTCGGGTCCAGTTCGGACTAATTGGTGCAGCCGGTCTCCTACAAGTCCACAATATAATAATAGTTAAATAATTAGTTTATTTATAGGGTCGTGTCACAACTTAGCCTGGTTTTCCTAATTAGGGCATCACTATGGCTCAGCCTTCCATGGCATGGCTAATACACTAGTCAAGACACGCCACTGCACTATCCGTGCCATGATTCCTAGTCGTCTAGTACTTCAAAACTCGACCATGGCTAATATCATCTACCATAAAAACTAACTAAATAATTATTTTATAAAATTATAAAATCACTATTTAGATCAAATAAATAAAAAAATATTTTCAAGAATTTCCGGGAAGGGAAGCTACAACAGTTCATGAAGACAGTGAGATAGGGAGTGTGTATGTGTGTTTGTGAACAGGTTACATGTGTGTGTATAGGTAGATAAGAGTGATAGTGAGGGTGTGTGTTCCCAGGTTGTGTTGTGGCATACCTGTGTAGTGCGTTCAGCTATGAGTGAGATGAGGGTGTGTGTGTGTACAGGTCACATAGTGGGTGTGTGTATACAGTTCATAAGGACAGTGAGCTAGGGAGTGTGTGTGTTTGTGAACAAGTTACATGTGTGTATACAGGTCACATAATGTGTGTGTGTACAGTTGTGAGTGAGATGAGGGTGTGTGTTCCCAGGTTGTGTTGTGGCATACCTCTGTAGTGTGTTCTCAGGTTACAACATAGGTTGACAGTGAACAATTCTCAGGTTTACATGTGTACTCAAACAGTCCTATACAACTCAATTATCATTTAGAAAATCCATTTCAGTGTACACACATTCAATAAACTCAGTTTAATATATTAAGAAAACAGTAAATATTCCAATGCAACCCCAAGTCATTATCCCCATTCAGTTCAAGTATCAGTGAATTCAAGTTCTTTCAAAAATCAACCCAAACTCTAACTGAAAACTCAAAAAGCCGACCTAAACATGAATCATTTGATCCCAGTTATGATAACCTAACTGAACTTAACATTGAATCACAAATTTCGAATCATAAAACTCAGTATCAGTAATGAAAACAGATTCTCAGGTTCAGTCCAACCCAATAACCCAAATTCAATCGAAAATCAAATAAACGTTAAATCAGTGTGTGCACAGGTGCTAGGCACATGTGTTTGTGTGTCAGAGAGGGTTTCGTGTCCACACAAGTGGACACGAAGTGTCTAGAACAATTTAGGCATGTACAGATACAAACAGTACAGCACAGCGTCGTACGGCGGGGATACGGGTTCGTGCACACGACACACGACACGTGATACCTCGTGCTCGTGTCCACGTATTCGCCAGGGATAGGGCTAGAGGGCCGACACCCTGATTTGGGTCCAAAATGTGTCTGTGTGTGACATGAAACACGTATCAGTCGAAGGAAATCGACTGAACCGCGTCAGTATAAAATGCATGCGTGCATGAGAACGTGTTCGATACGGCACGTGGCCATGCGTGGCTTGGGGGGTGACCTGTCAGTCACTGGCCCGACCTACCAGCCAAGTGTCAGGCCACCATGTGGCATGTCATGTCCAGAATCAGTGTCGGGTAGTAGGGCATCCGTGCGGGGGCTCATGCTGCGTGTCCAGTCCAATTTTGGACACAATAACGACACGAAAATCAACTCAGTCATGCATGAAATCAAAGAGCACATGAAGCTCTACAAATCAGTTCAAAAAGAATTTGAAAACAACAAAAAAAGTCCCTCTTGGGCATTTCATCAAACACCTATAAGCCTACACTGATACATGTCCGATACGGACACCAAATCAACACGAATTTCTACTAAACTTTTCCTAGAGCTAGGGGACACCTAGATGGATGCATCTATGGAATTAAATCAGAATTTTAAGGTGATTTGTAGGGATTACCTATAAAGAGCCAATCTCCAAAAAAAGCTCCAAATAGTGAAGTCTCCTTTCTCGAGCAATATCCCAATGAGCTCCCCTCCTTGCAAGCTAGCCTCCTTCTTCTTCTACTCTAGATTTGGAATCAAATGCAAAAGATTGGGATCAATTTGGTGGAGGAATGGGGAGATTTGACAATTTGGAGAAGAAATTAGGGTTTTCTACAATGGGGTGTTCTAAAAGGGGCAAGTGGTCATGAAGAGGGATTATATAGGCTAAAATTAGGTCATTAGTGGGCTGTTGTGGCTGTCCAAATTAAGAGCTAGGGTTATGGTTTCATGTGAATGGGCTTTAGGACAAGATCATTAGCTAGCTAACTCAACCCCTTAGCCATAAATCCAAATATAAAACTCTCATAATCCTCTCATGAACCCTAGTCACACTCAAGTCAACTAAGACCAACTTAAGTTAGATTAGGATCCCACACCATGCTAACTAAATCACCAAAGTCAAAGTCAAACTCTAGGCTAGTAGGGCGATGATGAGCCTGGCATGTGCGATGCGGGGCATCCATAACGTCGGAGGACTGACGAAAAATGGCCACGATCTGAGCTGGCGTAGGACAGAATGGGGCGTCCCGTGTATGAAAACTCATCGGCTAGGGCGTCGCACGGGCGGTCGAGGATCGGCACCATTCTACCATGGGTATAAACGACGGTCGACCACGTGCCCCGTCGTGCGGCACCCAATGGGCGTCGGGAAGACGTCGTAAGGGCGTCGTGCGCATAGAACGGGTGGCTGGGCGGAACCGGCTGTCGTAGGCGTCGTGAAGACGTTGGGGGCACCGTGGGCGTCGTGGGCTAAGCGAGGCGTTGAGTTGCTGGCATCGAAAGACGTCGGCCGTCCCGTGAGGCTCTGGAGCGCGCGGAGTGCGCGAGGCATACGTACCGGACAATGATGAAAAAGCCAGTACGGACAGGATCCGCACGAAGAGTCCGAAGTGACATGACGACCGGCTAAAAATTGGGTGCGGGGAGACACGATTTAACTGAGCTCGCACGTGCTGGAAATTTAAAAAAAAAACTCTAGGCTAGTCTCTAAAGTCACAACTAGCAAAAGTCAAAAATAACAACCATCAATCAAATAATTAACACATAATTCCAAGAAACCAAAATAACCAAAATACCCCTAGGCCAAAAATGATAATTAACATCCTAATCACATGGTTAGGCTCTAGGTCAAGTAGTCTCTAGGGTTTCACTAGCAGCACACCAAAATCACAAGTCATGGTTTTAATTAGTTTTAAAATGATTAAAATCACCAAAAATCATAACATTATTTAAATAACATTATTAAATGATGAAAAATACAAAAGTTTAAAATTACCCTCATTTAGAAAAGTGGGTGTTACAAGTCTACCCTCCTTAAAAGAATTTCGTCTTCAAAATTAAGATAGTCGTACTAGGTCAAACCCCCAATCAATTAAAGTCTCTAATCATACAATCATATAATCGTATGCATCTGTCCAAAATCATGAGATTCAGAATCTTCATCATACTAGTAAGCAAGGGTACGATAATCATAGAGTCCCCAACTATGGTACGTACCTCTAGAATCATGGTATTTAAAATTTTCGTATTGTCGCATGCTTGGCCGCAAAAATCTTAAATTCCCACACCCGAGAAATACGTCCAAAATTAGACTATATGTCCTCACTATGCTAGCTAATATGACTGTAGAAAATTCTAAATTTCATAACTGAGGCGACCTAGCCCATACGACTTATATTGGAAAAATCAAAATCAAATCAACACAGAATACTAAGAATCAAATTTATCGGTGAACAAGGAGGTAGACAAAACTGTCGGAATTGAATTTCAAGATAGTTATTATAAGGCAAAAGTGGGAATGGAATCGAGAAGAACAGAACCTGCAAGTATCCCTCCTACTGCCTGTGCATCCTCAACTGTCATGGCGAAAGCTCGCCCTTGCTGGCCTCCTTCTCTAGCCTGTTGCTGATGCTGGACAAACCTCTGCTGCCCTATCGGAACCCTAGCTCCTGCTGCTGCCTGAGTCAATAGTGTCTGGTTCTTGGAACACTCCCTACACTGATGCTCTGCTGAACCACAAAGTAAACACCTGCCTAGTCTCTTCCTGCAGTCATTCCATCCATGACCCAACTTCTTGCAGAAAGTACAACTAATGGGTTGCTGCTTGGGTGCCTGCTAGTAAAGTGTATATCCCTGGCCCTGAAACTGCTGCTGAATAGGCCTCTGTTGCTGCTGCTGAATCTGTACATGAGGCCTCTTGGCCTGGCCTCCGTTGCTGCTGGCTCCATGAGCGTCTCATCCCCTCTTGAGCCTCAGCTCAAGATCATCCTTTGTTGCTAGGGCACCCACCAGAATCTCCTCAAAAGTGGCACTCCAGTCACTCTTGGTCAAGGACTTGACCTCCTTGACTAATCCCTTTCGGAACCTCCGGGCCTTCGCTGTCTCACTAAGTCCCTCAACAAATCTGTCCAGACGGCAGAACTCCCCAGCGTACTCCTCGACAGTCTGACTGCCCTGAACAAAGCTCTCAAACTGCGTCTCCAGGGCGCCAAGAGCTGTGTCAGAGAAAAACTTCTCCTTGAACAGCTTCTTAAAGTCTGCCCAAGTTTGCCCCTCTGTACCGACCCTCGTATCCGTCTGGTACCAAGTGCGAGCCAGGTCCTGCATCTGACTACCTGCCGCCTCAATCTGTAGTCGAGCTGGAATCTCTGCCAGCCGAAAGATCTCCTCGATTTGCTCTATCCAGTCATCCGCATACAGAATCCCCTCTGTGCTGCAGAAGTCCCACGGATGCATCTTCTGGAACTCCTGGATCCCTAGTATCTTCAGCTGATACTGCTGAATCTGGCCTGCCTGGGGCTGCACAATAACTCTCTCCATCGTCGTCAGGGCAAGCTGATGGGCATTCTCTATACCCTGCTGAAATGAACGGACTGCTGTCGCTGGGCCTCCACCATCCTCTGAAAGAAGTCGAACAACTGTGTTGCGTCAACCGATCCCGAAGGCGGCTGCTGCTGCTGCTGGAAAAAATCAGGAATGACGGGGGAAGATCTCGGAACAGGCGGAGGTGCACCCCCGAATGCGGCAGAAACTCCGATATGAGAAGGTACCACGGGAGCTACCTGATCGGGCTGAGCCAGACGAGAGGTGGCAAACCTCTCAGTAGTATCCCTCTGGCCGGAGCGATGGGATCGTGTCTGCACCATCCTGGAGACAGATCAAACAAGAAGGCAATTACTGAGAATGAATCGATAACGACAAAAGAGGACAGTTTATTCCAAAGGAAGACAATAAAGTAGCAAGAATTTTGATGATGGAATCAGATAAGAGTTTTTCCTAGGTGTGATTGAGTACCTTCAAAACTATATCCTTTATCCTACTGCAGGCTATAGTGATACTCTAGTTCGAATACCACTACATAACTCTCGACCTGTATGGGCCACCACTAAAAATGTGTCACAACCCACACCGAGTGTAGGGGCACGAGAAGTGGGTACGTCTAGCCTATGCTGCAGTGTCGGCGGTAGAACGCTGTCCTAGGTCACATACATCTAACAATTATAAGGTACCTGTACAGTATATACACTCCAAATGGAGGGCAATACAGAAATGTACAGCTCAATCACAACTAAGGTAGAAGTACGATAAGATAGATAAATAGATAGATAATGAAATCAAATGAAATACAAACCGGAGAAGAAGTCCAAGTGTCTAAGATAACATCTCCACAAATAACCAAAAAAATAACAAGATCCCAAATAAGTACATAATGTATCAAATGAGACAAGACATCAAATAAGTTAGAAGTCTAAGCTAACTAGCCTAAACTATAGGGGTGACATCCTCTATTGTTGATGGATCCTGCTGAAGGTCCAAGTCGCAAGTGTCATCTATGGCAGCTCCATAATAGGTAGGGCAAAGGTCCTCGTCATCCTCTGTAATATTTTCAATAGGTCCAGTCAGGACAGGAACGAGCACATAATCTCAACAGTTTATATCAAGACAGGAATATAAAGCATGCAATAGAGTAAAATACATAAAACGCTGAAAGAAAGTACATATAGTAAAAGAGAGAGAACTGTAATATAAATAGCTACTATAAGTAGAGAACTATCAGTGACTAGTGATGTAGAGTACAAGATAGACATATGAACGGCTTAAATTTGCACATGATTACACTAAAGAGTTTTTATAATGACTATAATGGAGTTATTCACATGACTGCTTCTACTCTCCCGTACCCCAATCAATACACAAGGATCCAAACAAGTTATATTATTGTACAATATTTCACATAGGGGCCCATAAATGGGTGCACATAAAGGTATACTTGAGGGCTCTATGAACATGAGAGTACATGAATCACAAGAGTATACATGAATAACGAAAGCACAAGAGTACATGATGAAAGTAAAACGCACATGACATAATGTATCTGATGCTCCCGAGGGAGATAACATCTTAATGTAAAGATCCATATAGTACTAATCCGTGTTAACAACGTGTCATCATCAAGTAAATTAATCTAGAGCAAGAATATAAATCCTAGCAAGTATGAAATGATCAGAGAATGTACTCGCCTGATATCTTGAGTATCTGGTAAGTGTAGATGTCCAGACAGAGTAGATGAGTCCTATTTAGAGCAACACAGGTCACAACATGTCCAGAATGGTAATATTGAAGATTATAATGCATTCTATATGATTTTTAGGTCATCTAGGCCAAAGTCAACTCTTGGTCAACTCTGGTCAACTTATAAAGTCAAACTAGGTCAACCAAGCTATTCTGGGTCTAAACCTAGTCTAAAAAGTCATTCTAGACTAAAATCAACCATTGGTCAACTCTAGTCAACTATACTAGTCAAACTGGGTCAACTAGGTCAAGTCCTAGCCCAATCAAGTCTCACTAAGCCTAACCAAGTCTAGGCTAGCACTCAAACACAATCAAAAGGGCAAAACAAGATATCACACACACAAATACAAACTATGTATATTTATACCTATACAATATATATATATATATATATATATATATATATATATATAGGCATTCACATAGGTTAGTGCCTAATACACAAGCAAGGCACAAACATGGTACACATATATGTAAGTAGGGGGTGAGTGTGTGTGTATTGGGTTACCTACAAGGGTTAAGGATACATGATGTCAAGGGGTGTATGTGAATATGAGTTTATGTGTGTGTGTACAGTTCATGAGGACAGTAAGCTAGGGAGTGTCTGTGTGTGTTTGTGAACAGGTTACATGTGTGTGTGTATAGGTAGATGAGAGTGATAGTGAGGGTGTGTGTTCCCAGGTTGTGTTGTGGCATACCTGTGTAGTGTGTTCAGCTGTGAGTGAGATGAGGGTGTGTGTGTGTACAGGTCACATAGAGGGTGTGTATGTACAGTTCATGAGGACAGTGAGCTAGGGAGCGTGTGTGTTTGTGAACAGGTTACATGTGTGTGTGTGTACAAGTCACATAGCGTGTGTGTGTACAGTTTTGAGTGAGATGAGGGTGTGTGTTCCCAAGTTGTGTTGTGGCATATATGTGTAGTGTGTTCTCAGGTTACAATATAGGTTGACAGTGAACAATTCTCAGGTTTACATGTGTACTCAAACAGTCCTATACAACTCAGTTATCATTTAGAAAATCCATCTCAGTGTACACACATTCAATAAACTCAGTTTAATATATTAAGAAAATAGTAAATATTCCAATGCAACCCTAAGTCATTATCCCCATTTAGTTCAAGTATCAGTGAATTCAAGTTCTTTCGAAAATCAACCCAAACTCTAACTGAAAACTCAAAATGCCAACCTAAACATGAATCATTTGATCCCAGTTATGATAACCTAACTGAACTTAACATTGAATCACAAATTTCGAATCATAAAACTCAGTATCAGTAATAAAAATTGATTCTCAGGTTCAGTCCAACCCAAAAACCTAAATTCAATCAAAAATCAAATAAACATTAAATCAGTGTGTGCACAGGTGCTAGGCACACGTATTTGAGTGTCAGAGAGGGTTTCATGTCCACACAAGTGGACACAAAGTGTCGAGAACAATTTAGGCATATACAGATACAAACTGCACAACACAGCGTCGTACGGCGGGGACACGGGTTCGTGCACACGACACACGATACGTGACACCTCGTGCTCGTGTCCATGTGTTCACCAGGGATAGGGCTAGAGGGTCGACACCCTGATTTGGGTCCAAAATGTGTCTTTGTGTGACACGACACACGTATCAGTCGAAGGAAATCGACTGAACCGTGTCAGTGTAAAATGCATGCGTGCGTGAGAACGTATCCGATACGACACGTGGCCATGCATGGGGTGACCTGTCAGTCACTGCCCTGACCTACCAGCCAAGTGTCTGGCCACCATGTGGCGTGTTGTGTCCATAATCAGTGTCGGGTAGCAGGGCATCCGTGCGGGGGCTCGTGCTGCGTATCCAGTCCAATTTTGGACACAATAACGACACAAAAATCAACTCAATCGTGCATGAAATCAAAGAGCACATGAATCTCTACAAATCAGTTCAAAAAGAATTTGAAAACAGCAAGAAAAATCCCTCTTGGGCATTTTATCAAACACCTATAAGCCTACACTGATACGTGTCCGATACGGACACCAAATCAACACGAATTTCCACCAAACTTTTTCTACAGCTAGGGGACACCTTGTCACGACCTGCACCCAATAATTGGTATGAACCGTGTACACGCCCAGCCTACGCCGCAGAGGCGGCAGTAGAACACTGTAACAGTATGATGAACAACTACGCAATAAAAGATATTACCCACATGGGGAAACACAACTTCATATCACAACTCAGCATCTAGAAGATAAAAATAAATAGAACCATCTCATAATAGGAAATGTGTGATGACTAAAAATAAATCTCAACTGCATGTCTCAAAAATCAACTCAGTATCTACTACAATGTCTCAACACTAACTAATGGTAATTAAGCAAACGCAGCAGGATCAGATGCTGTGTACTCCTTCTGATAAGAAAAGTCCGTCTCTACTGGCCATACTGGTCAGGGCACACGACCTCCTCGCAATCACCTAAACTTTGTTTGGTTACCCAGTCAGGATGGAACGAGTACAATTCACTGAATGCAGTTCCAATATATGAAAATGAATATAAGACAGAGGTTAGACATCAATTATATATTTTGAAAATAAACAAAAAAAGACGTGAGAAAAGACAAAAAATCAACAGCAAATAAATAAAATAAAATACCTTTCCAACTGTTAGAAGTACCTTCGATATGTGATCAGTCTGGGACACTACACCGCGAGGTCTACGAGGTCTACTTGTATGAAAATAAACAATGTCTACGAGGTCTACTTACAGAAATTAAACAATGTCTACGAGGTCTACTTGCAGAAATTAAACAATATCTACGAGGTCTACTTGCAAAAAAATAAACAATGTCTACGGTCGGATCACACATCCTTGGTACTTCTCATTCCCGACTCAACAAATTATGACAGAATATAAAAATGACAAAAACCACATAACCAATGGCCAACAGTGAAATATAGTGAAAATCAATATCTAAAACAGACAATAAACGATACTCGCCTGGGGTCCTAGGCTACTGGTACGGTTCAGTATCCGAATCGGGGTCCCAGTAGAGGTCCAGTGAACCTATATTATGAATTAATTCTAGTCAAAACATGAAATTAAAATCACAAAAATACTCATAATCTAACGGTTGTGAAATCCTTAGAACTTCTAAGGGTCTTAATGATTTGGGTTGTCTGACCCTCTTCCCTACTGGTTATAATTGAGGTTTACTAGTCTACTAATCTGTCTAGATGACATCCTACCTGTCTCTCATTATCCTTAATATATCCCTTTGCCCTGACTCTTTAACAGACTCCCTGTTCCATGGACATGGCCTGACCCTATAGTCTAGCTATCAACTAGACTACAAGTTCAACCAATTTTCTGAGGACAAACCTGTGTGAGTTCGTATGATAGGTATATGGTTGAGACCATTGCTACTCCCATGACAGGCTCAGATACCCTGTGATACCATGGCATTTTCTAGGCTGGTGACAACTAGTCCTAATCTTCTTGTAGGGTCTCCTAGATGTTTAGGATATCCAAGTATGGGTTTGTACTAGGCTGCTACGGGGTTGTTTCTCATGTGAGATAGGAATAAATTTAGGTACAGCCTACATGTTTCAACCTTCCCCATTTCTTATTAGTATGTTTGCACATTAGTTAAGTAAACCTGCCACACTTGGTCAGGGAGTCCCTATTCCTGCCATACCTTTATGATGCCCTGGACTCAGGATATGTCCTATTTTATAATCTGATACTAGAGGCCAACACTAAGGCAGACCCGAACTGGTACCTACTAGTATCCCAAGAGCTTCTCTTAAAGGGAATGCTCTCAACTGTTGGACAATACCCAGCTTGTATCAGTAGAGGCCTAATCAAGTATTTCCTGGTACAAGGCCATGTGTCCTGGGCAGGTGGATGCATAGGGTGAATACCTACTCTAGTTTATACCAGGTGCACGGTGCACTTATTCATATTGTACCCATTAGTTATTAGTCCCCATCTTGAGATGTTTTTCACCACAACCCATATCTGATACTCGATATCAGGGAGTTAATCTACTCATTCACAGAGGTTTTGCACCTCCTAGTCATGGGCCAATAGTTGTAGTCTCTATCCCATATTTCAATTGTTTCATTCAAAATACCCAAGGGGAAACTAACCTAAAGTAAGGAGTAATACTGAGTTGAATTAAGAGGGCTATTCCCAACCATTATCCTCTGAGCAACAAAGGAGGGTCTCACAGGATAATATCTTATTCTTAGGTGATACTTCTCCTCTAGGGTCCATAGAAAACTTCCAAACTGTGCCTAGCCCCTGGCAAGGCACGCGACTTTGCTGTGGCCATTTAGCCATTGCCAAACTAAGGTAATCCTGACCCATAGGCATCATAAGCAACCCAGGTCTCCTACCCTCATCTGTCCTAGTTGTCATAGGATACACCAATTCAACTGAAACCTGGATACATAACATGGGTCTTCCATACCTATTTGTTAGCTGGTACCATAGTTAATGTCTGGTATATGCATTTCTTGAGGTGATGTCCTAACCTAGGAAGCTACAAGGTTATAACTACTATTATAACATTACCCAGGTTATGTCGGGTACTATAATATTGCAATGCATCAGGGGTCAACTGACCTTTGATGTGAGACCTGAATCCTTCTGCTACCCTTTACCCTTTTAGGAGACTAAGGTTTTTGTATCTGTGCCAACTTATTTAGGTTATTAAATACCCCAGTAGGACACAAAGGACAATCCACCCGTCCGTGTCCAATGGGTAACAAGGGTGGTTTATGAGGAATGAGGACTAGATCTATTCTTTATCCTGATACATGTATAGCTCTGCTCCTAGGTCTCTAGGGTGTCCTGCAGCAGAGACTATTGGTACAGGGTCGTGGTCGCGCCTTTATATAAGACACATTGCTACAACATACTCCCCATCCTACCATCAATAGATTGGACAGGTCCTAGATTTCTGCAGGATACTCCTATGGTACCACTTGGAATATGAATCAAACACCTAACACAACCCCCCTTTTACTCTAGTGATTGTCAAGAACAATATTTAGACTTATTGCAAAGTAGAGGAAACTCACTTGTTCAGCTTTTTACAGGAATCTCGAAGGGCTCCTCGCAATAGGAAGAACAATTATCTTTTGATTGATAGAAAGGGCGACTCCTCTTTCTGATCTATACATATACTTAGGGTTTCGGGACAGGATAGAGGGAAATCTGATTTAAATCAGATTGGTGTACAATCTAGTTGAGATTCAAAATAGGGTCTGTGCAATCCTTCGATCTCATCAACTTACCCCTCCAATGGATCGGCCAACGGAAGTTTAATTTCAAATAGAACGTTTTCATTCAGGCCCCCTTCCAGAATCCATTTTTGTAAAAACTAAAATCTTCCTATCTAACCATACTTAATGACCCATTGGAGAACTTAAATGTGTCTATAGTAAGACATGTAGAAAAATAAAATATATATATAATATAATAAATTATGACTCATTGACTTACAAATCTACCCCACTTGAAAAAAATTTGTCCTCGAAATTAAATTAGGTGCATGGTAGAAATATACCTCAAGGTTCGAAAAGATAGGGATAACGCTCACGCATCTCATCTTCTCTCTCCCTTGTGGACTCGCCTGGAGAGTGATGTCTCCACGCGACATGAACCAAGAAGATTGTTTGATTCCTCAGTACTTTCTCTCTATGGTCCAGAATCTCTATGGGCTGCTACAGATAGCTGAGACTCGGTCCTACCTCGACCTCCGAATGGTCCAACACATGACTGGGGTCCGCCACGTATTATCTCAGTTGAGACACGTGGAATACGTTGTGTACTCCTTCCAGTGAAGGCGGCAAGGCCAATCGGTACGCTACTGCACCGATCTTCTCGAGAATACCAAACGACCTAATGAAACGTGGGCTGAGTTTATCGCCTTTACCGAAACGAATAGTTCCACGCGTCGGAGAAATTTTCAAAAACACCAAATCGCCAACATAGATGCACAAAACGTTATCACAAATGTCATAACTATACACGTAGTTTAATAAGAAGATTCTATACCTCAAACTCTAACGGCCTACGGCGACTGTCGGCCCAGTACTTTTGTCTGTCCTGAGCCACTCGGAGCATCTCTCTAATCAGCTTGACTTTCTCAGCAGCATCTACTACCATATCTGGTCCTAACAGTGCTCGCTCGCCCACGTTGTCCCAAGATAGCGGTGTATGATACCTCCGTCCATACAGTGCTTCAAACGGTGACATCTCGATACTAGCTTGGTAGCTGTTGTTGTAGGAGAACTCCACGAGATGAAGGTGGTCCTTCTATGAGCCGCCAAAGTCTAGCACGCACGTCCGCAGCATATCCTCGAGCGTCTGAATGGTCCGCTCTGACTATCCATCCGTCTGCGGATGATAAGCAGTACTGAACTTGAGCACTGTGCCCAAGCTAGCCTGTAGGCTCCTCCAGAAGTAGGACGTGAACCTTCTGTCAAGGTCTGAAATGATACTCACTGGAACTTCGTGCAGTCGGACTATCTGCTTCACATAAAGCTCTGCCAACTTTTCTGCAGATAACCGCACTTTGAATGGTATAAAGTGGGCCAATTTGGTCAACCTGTCAACGATGACCCAAATCGCATCTTTCTCGACCGATGACCGTGGAAGACCGGAAACAAAATCCATAGTGATGTGTGTAACTCCACTTTTCCCAATTTTGGTGAAATTTAAATTTTTAATAATAAATGCTTCATTTCTTTTATTATAAATATATAGTTATGAGTATTTTTGGAGGGAAGGAAATTGGTAGCAGGAATTTTAAAATTTTGAAAGTTTGTTACAACTAATTTAGTGGTCCCCATTTTTTTTGAATCTCCTAAACAACCTTCATAACTGATTTTCCATAAATCCTGCAATAAATGAAAAGGAGGGGGGCCTTTTGGCATAAAAACTTATTTCGGGGGGGGGGGGACTACTTTGCTAATGTGTCTGAGCGGAGGGGGGGTTTGTGCAAAGTGCACATTTTTCTTATAAAGAATGATTCAGGAGAGAGAATGTATTCTTCTCTCCTCCTCTCTGAATTTTTGAGAGCTCAGCCTTTTCCCCAAAACTCTCCAGAGCTCAGTCCTAACCCTAATTCCTTTGGCCATGGCGACGGCGATCCCCTCCGGCGATTAGGCGCTCCGTCCAGATCTCGGCGAGAGCGTCCAGCGACAACACTCATTTCTCTGGCGGCGATTATTTTTCGACAGCGACTTACTCTTCTCCGGTGAACAGAGGCAGCGTGCGTTTCCAGAGGTGGCGTGCATTTCCAGAGCAGCAGCGTGCGTCTCCTCTCGACGACGAGTTCTATCAGCTCGACGACGGGGACATTCCCTCTACGAGTTCCTTCTCTGACGACCCCAAATCGTCGCATGTCCGTGTCCTTCCCGACTCAGGAACCAAGCTTCGGTGAGTTCTTCAAATCTTCTTTGATACTTCCATTTTTTGGGATTTTGATGCTCACTCTCGATCTGAAAATTCCAGATCGAACGAGATCGACTCCGTCTTCTTCTCGAGTAGCCGACGATCAGTTCGATTACCGATTCCTATTGGTAAGTGTTGATCTCAACCTAACAGATCCAAAATTAAATTATATACTCTATAATTCAAATAGTGAAATTTTTAGTATTACCTGTTTTGAATGATCGAATAGATTGGAAGGAGTTGATCGAGTGGGTTGAGTCACGAGATCGATCCGACAATTAGACGAGCGGTGAGTAACTTGATTTGAAGTCTTTTCTTTCCTTTGAATTCCAGGAGAACAATGTCAGTTCTTCTAAAAACCTTTCTCCATTGCATGACGCTTGATCGTGGGAATGTTCAGTGGGATATACTTCTTTTGGACACGAAGAACTGTTGAGTTGTGTCTTCGTTTTCGATTGGATCTTTCCTCCAGGTAACCGATGCTATATTCAATATTTTCCTTTGAATTGTTTATTTTATTTCAAGTTGAGTTGTGTTGTATTGTTGTACAGGTTCATCGGGGATGTGAGTTCGTGTTGCTTGGATCGTGTCCAGAGTCTGGTAGCCGTTCGTGCTGTGTCCGGGTCGGGTCGTGTCTGGCTTGCAAGTAGTCGAACAAGATTAGGGACGGGTCATTGACCAAGACGTTTTGGCGTGTCCAACTCTTCTATTACATTGCGAGTATCCAGGTTGCAGGACTCTATATATATGTATATATTTATTTTGATGTTGCTGCTGGGGGAGAAATTTATGTTGTTGGGTTGTAGTCTCAACTCTTGTTTGTAATAATTCTTCTGAGGGAACGAGTGAAATGGGAATGGGAGGATGTTGTTGGACAATGTCAACTGTGTCCAGAACAGTGAGTAGGATGCTACATCAAATTTTGGGTTATGAATGTTTTAATTTAAGATTTCCTTAAATCCTGTGTTTCTTTTCCTTGAGTTCTTGGGTTGTATATGGCAGGTTGAGGGTTGGAAGCAATGGGTGTAGCAATGATAATTTAAGTCGTGTGGTTATGAATGATTAAGTCAAGCTAGGAGACTATTTCGGCTGTGGAGTCAACTGCCTATTTTGTGCATACCTCTGGTACTATGGTCTGCATTAGCAGTTAGTTTAAATCTCACTGTCAACTTATGTTTTTAACTGGATTCTTGTGAGCATCCAACAGCATATTGGTTAATGTTCATTAATAGAAGTTTATCTATTTAGTTCCTAAGTGGAGTTAGATTATTAATAGTTTAATTTGGATATGTTACTCGTAGTTGATTATCTAGGAATAAACCTGTAGATTAGGAATTATCACTAATCTTACATTGATGAACCTGTTTTATGCCCATGAATTAAGAATGGTGAATTTAGAGAAGCATATCTACTAGTTAGTATAATACAGATAGATACTCTATTATTATTTGAAGTTAGAAAACTGGTGATTACTTATTCATAGCTTAACCAACTTGTACCTACTAAATAAACAGGAGGACATCCAGCTCCATCTAGTACACTTAATTTTTCGGAGCAAGGCAAGTACTTTTCTACGGTCTTGTGTATTTACATATCTTGTACAATTCTTGTGACACATCATGACACGATATCCTGTACACATGTACTCCTGTATTCCTGTTCTTGTACTTACTTATGTCGGGTGGGGAAATACACTAGCCATGTGACCAAACCCCGGTTACTATATTCATGTAGATAGCTTAGGCCTCGCATCGTGCACGCGGGCCCTAAGCCGTACCATATTCATGTACTCCTGTACATGCTCTTGTACTCACCCCAGCCGGTCATATGAGCTAGTTGTATTTCAAACATGGTGCACTTGTCATGTCTTGTACTTCAGGTTTATAGTTTCATTTATGTACATTACATTTCCTGTACTTTATATTTCCTTTACTTTATATTCATGTACTATAGTTCATGTACTTTCTTGTTCATTTCCTGTATTTTACTTTCATGTACTCATTTCCATATCATGTTCTTGTTCATTACCTAGAACTGTACTTTGCTCCGCTCCTGAGTCGGATATGTTGCAGGTGTACTTACAGGATATTGTTCTACATTATGGGCCAGAGCCCGGGACATTAGCTGAGCAGGATGGAGACATGACTTAGCTAGAGGTTTCAGGTTTAGACTATTAGCTTTACTCTTAGATATTGTTTTAGTGTTCATAGTACATTTCATTACTGATGACTAGTATATTTATGATATATAGAATTATGGATTATGGTGATCATTCTGGGATCGTGTATAGATGTTGTGATTGTGTACATTATGTTTATCTGGTTAGATTTCTCTAGTTAGGTACAGCTTACTTTGTCGTGTCTAACGACGAAGGCTGGGCGTGTCCGACTCGTGTCCGACTCGTGTCCGATTATTTGGGAGCGGGTCGTGACATATTTTTAGTGGTGGCCCATGCAGGTCTATCCTAATAGTATCTAGGTATTAGTGTACTATTGGGGACTTGATTTAAACTAGGGAAACTTGAATCACATCATAGGAAATTGGGTACATCGGGTATATGTATATTATATAAAACATTTACTATTTACTTGTAGGGTTAGGTTTTTGCAATCAACGAAGTTTTCTTTCTATTGCAGGATGGTCGCCACAAGGAAGGCCGCAGCTCATCCTGGAGCTACAGGATCTTCGGATCAGCCCGTACCTGACATCTCAGTGGAGCAGCTTTTACCTCTTCATGTCGCTCCTACTATCACCACTGGTAGTACGCGGTTGATGGAGATGTTTTAGGAGTTCCTAGACACCCAGAGGGAGAAGGCCATCCTTTTCCAAGCCATACTTATGGATGCACTCTCCGAGCCAGGAAGGACTTCTGACTTCCAGACTCTTAGACCTTTTGACTTCCTCGACATCGAGCGCATATCTTGCACCGAGAAGCAGATCGAGAACCTGGAGCAGCCATTAAAGATCATCCAAGTCTCTGAAGACCCGACTTCTCTTGAGATTGGAGCCACTAGCCAGGAGATCTAGAATGTAGCACAGACCATAAAACGAGGCGGGAAGCTGAAGCTCAGGAGAGACAGGAAGACTTATGATGGAGATAGCAGCTGCTATGAATCCGTAAAGCGTCGCAACACTCTGACATCATTTCTTCAGTCACGTCATCAGCCACATCATCAGGAGCAGATTCAGGCCTACCCTCATTGTGTGTTCTGCAAGAAGGCAAGATATCTGGATGACAAGCGTCGCAAGAGGCTCGGACTCTGTCTATATTGTGGATCTTCTGTCCACCGAGTAAAAGATTGCCATCATGTCGCGGATCACGATGACCGAGGAGCATCAGGATTTCAGCAACCAATACCCCAGTAACTATATCCTTCTGTCAAAGACCATGCATTTCAGCCACCCTAGCGAGAGATTCAGATTCAGATTCAGCCAACGATCATTTACAATTTCTGCCGCCGTTCAGGACACCACTACGACGAGTGCCACAAGAGACTTAGCCTATGCTTGTACTGCAGATCACCTGCCCACCAAGTCAAGGATTGCCCGAAAGCTGCTGATTGCACTGCCCAAGGACAAGCACGAGGAGCACCAGAACTACAGCAAGGGACCCACCTCTCCAGATTCAGCAATCACATAGAACACTACCGCATGGACCAGTCTACGTCAGGACAGCTGAAAAAGTTGAAGTGATTCCAGTTCCGGAAGAAATACTGAAGATAGACTGAAGGCGGAAGACTTTTCTTGCATGATTGTAGAAGACCATGGATCATGAGTTGCATTCCTAGAATTTCTTGTAGCACCTAAAATTCCTTGTTTCCTAATTAAGTTTTAGACTTCGTTTCTATTTTAAACCTTGGATCTTGTTCAAAATTTATTTTGAGATAATGCTTTCTATTCTAAAGATCTTGATCGAAACTCCGATTTCTATTATTGTTTCAAGTTCACTATTAGATGCCCTGTTTTCATATTCACTGTGCATGACTTTGCCTCCTATTTTGATTTCTATTTAAGATTGTCTTCCCTAATCAGACATTGTTGCTATTAGAGATTTTATTTCCTATTCATGATTTTATTTCTTATTCGAAACCTTGTTCTCATTCAAAACCTTATTTGAGTCTCGCTCCTATTCGAGATTTCGTTTGAAGACTTTCTTTTTCCTACCTTGATATTTTGACCGTTCCCTATGAGATTTTGTTTCCTAATTGCGACTTGTTCCTATTCAAGTACTTGTTTTTGTTCACGACATTGTTTGACCTTGTTTCCTATTCCGCTTGTTTTATACCCACAATTCGATGCTTATTTCCTATTCCCTAATTGATACTCTGTTTTTCTATTCACTATTTGTAGTTTTGCTTCTTGTTCAAGATTTTTTATCCAAGAATTGCTTTCCATCGATGACTTTGTATTCTACTGGAGATTTCGTTTTCCATTCGATATCTGTTCGGGATTTCATTGTAATTCGAGGTTTGTTGAACTCTGTTTTTGATATGAGATTTTATTCCTTATTTTGAGACCTTGTCCTCTATCTGATACCTTGCTTCTATGCTATTTTTGAGACTTCGTTACCAATCCAAGATTACGTTCCAAGTACGGGATCTTGTTACCATTCTGGTTATCATCTGAGATTTTGGTTACTATTTGAAGCTTTGTTTCCTGTTCGAGATTTAAAAAATTTCTTTGGTTGTTCTTTTTAGTGCCCGCTACTCCTTGTTGGATCTTTTGTTGCTTCTTAGTACCTAGTGAAACATTTTATTTTGTAAAAGGCATATAACATTATTTTCTATCATGATTTAGAACTCGTATTGGATTATCATGAACACTTTGGAAATTCCATGGACAAGGTTGAGAGAATATTCGACTATCTATTATGACGTGGCAGTTGTGCACTACAGCCATTATCTGGATTATGGAGACTGAGGATTCACTGCAGCCAGCTGCGCACTGGCGAGGCATGAACTCCAAGTTGAAGTAATTTCAAGCATTTATAGGTTTTCGGGTATTATTGAGACTTTGTCCAAAACTCTTCATATTGAGATCTCTTGAGTTGCTTCGTTAATAATTGTTTGAAAATAGATAAAGTTGATATGTTATTCGGTAACATATTGTTATTTAAAGTCATGGAACCAAAAGTTCACTGCAGCCAGACATACACTAGCAGGGCAGAAATTCTAAGTAAAGTGATTTCAAATATCTATATATTCTTGGATATCATGGAGACTATATTCCCTTTTCATATGATTGTTGGTTTTCAAGAATCACAAATCCTTGCTCGCTTATCCTGATTTGATACTGTACCTCCTGAGTATTTCGTACGTTTCCTCAATCAACCCTTGCTAATCTCCCTTCTAACATTTTATCGTTAGATCATTGAATTCCTCAAAAATTATACAAAGCCAGATTTTGATTCTATACTTCATTTGTATCTTGTCTAAACTTCGATCTTAAATCATGTCTATCTAACCATGATTTTCCTATCTTGTCCTACTCCACTTGTGTTAAACTATCGATTTTTTATCGTACTTAATGGTTGTGTTTTTATGATTTTGCTCCTCTAAGTTGTAATTGAAACTTCATTCTATCTTGTGCTTATTTGATTCTTGATCATTGTTAGATCGTGTTATTCCAACTTCTTGTGTGAAATTATCATGCAGGGTCTCAAGGCTCAGGAAGCGTCTCAGAGTTGCACAGGATCGACAAAAGCAATGGGCGGACAGCAGCAGATGGCCACTGGAGTTCATGGTTGGAGATAGAGTGTTCCTGAAGATCTCGCCGACCAGAGGTGTCATTCGCTTCAGCAGAGGCGGGAAGCTCAGTCCGAGATTCATCGGGCCTTTCGACGTGACGGCACGGATTAGCGAGGTGGCATATCGACTAGCACTTCCAGCTAGCTTGGAGGGAGTGCATGACGTTTTCCATGTGTCCCAGCTTCGACGCTACATTCCAGATCCGAGCCATGTGGTGGACTATTCGGAGCTAGAGGTGGGTCCGAGCTTGACCTACGAGGAGCAGCCAGTGGAGATCTTTGATAGGAGGGAGAAACAACTGCGGAACCAGACCATTCCACTTGTCCGCGTCATGTGGAGACACCACTCTCCCGGAGAGTCCACATGGAAGCGCGAGGATGAGATGCGAGAGCGCTATCCTAGCTTGTTAATTGATTGTATTCTTGTGTTCAAAAATTCTATTTCAATAAATAACTTGTGTTCGAACCCCTTTTATGATTTGTGAGAATTATTTTTGTTGTTCTTCAAATTTCGAGGACAAAATTTTTTAAGGGGGAGAGATTTGTAACTCCACTTTTCCCAATTTTGGTGAAATTTAAATTTTTAATAATAAATACTTCATTCTTTTATTATAAATATATAGTTATGAGTATTTTTGGAAGGAAGGAAATTGGTAGCAGGAATTTTAAAATTTTGAAAGTTTGTTACAACTAATTTAGTGGTCCCCATTTTTTTTAAATCTCCTAAACAACCTTCGTAACTGATTTTCCATAAATCCTGCAATAAGTTAAAAGGAGGGGTGCCTTTTCGCATAAAAACTTATTTCGGGGGGGGGGGGGGCTACTTTGCTAATGTGTCTAAGCGGGAGGGGGGAGGTTGTGCAAAGTGCACATTTTTCTTATAAATAATGATTCAGGAGAGAGAATGTATTCTTCTCTCCTCCTCTCTGAATTTTTGAGAGCTCAGCCTTTTCCCCAAAACTCTCCAGAACTCAGCCCTAACCCTAATTCCTTTGGCCATGGCGACGGCAATCCCCTCAGGCGATTAGGCGCTCCGTCCAGATCTCGGCGAGAGCGTCCAACGACAGCACTCATTTCTCTGGCGGCGATTATTTTCCGACAGCGACTTGCTCTTCTCCGGTGAACAGAGGCGGCGTGCGTTTCCAGAGGCGGTGTGCGTTTCCAGAGTAGCAGCGTGCGTCTCCTCTCGACAACGAGTTCTATCAGCTCGACGACGGGGCCATTCCCTCTACGAGTTCCTTCTTCGACGACCTCAAATCGTCGCGTGTCCGTGTCCTCCCCATCTTAGGAACCAAGCTTCGATGAGTTCTTTAAATCTTCTTTGATTCTTTCATTTTTCAGGATTTCGATGCTCACTCTCGATCTGAAAATTCCAGATCGAACGAGATCGACTCCGTCTTCTTTCTCGAGTAGCCGACGATCAGTTCGATTACCGATTCCTATTGGTAAGTGTTGATCTCAACCTAACAGATCCAAAATTAAATTATATACTCTATAATTCAAATGGTAAAAATTTTAGTACTACCTATTTTGAATGATCGAATAGATTGGAAGGAGTTGATCGAGTGGGTTGAGTCACGAGATCGATCCGACAATTAGACGAGCGGTGAGTACCTTGATTTGAAGTCTTTTCTTTCCTTTGAATTCCTGGAGAACAATCACTACAAGAAAATAGGTCTTTCCCGACGTTTATTTTTTCGACGTTTATATTAAAGTTGGCTTATGTATGATATACCAACGTTCTATAGTAAACGTCGAAAAATATAGACGTTCTCTCGTAAAGGTTGAGAATTTTCGACGTTTATTTTCTGGCATTTATGGATAAGTTGGCATAGACATAATATGCCAACGTTTTGCGATAAACGTCAAAAAATTAGCTAACATTTGGATGTAAACATCAAAAATACGGGACTGATTTATATAAACGTCAGTTCATTTTGTATAAAAAAGGAAAACAAATCCGATTTATAACAAATCCGATTTATTTTTAGTCAAAAAAAAGATCAGTTTTTTTTTAATTTAAGAAGAAAACCGTCGGATTTACATTTTTGCCGCCCAAAAGTATCTCTAAAATTTAAAATCACGTTTTTTTATATATAAATATATCAGCCAGGAGCAGCCCCACTCTATTTTTTAGTTACACTCGAATTCCGCCCCCTATCCCGACACAAGATCAAAATAACCCTCCCTCTTTCCTCATCTCCTTCTCATCTTCCCCATCATCTTCTCCACCTACTCCTTCCACCCCAAATCCCTCGTCTAGAAAACCACATGTCCTAAACCCTAACTCTACATTCAGTTGGTCTGGAAACTCTACCGCTCCCATCGACATCCCGGACGCCACATCCTCCATCCTCCACTGCTGCTACTTCGGGATCTCAGCACGGCCTCAAATGCCACCGGAGAAGCAACATCTCCAGGAGCAGTATCAGAAGTAGCGGGAAGTAGTATTGGCAATGGCGGCAGCTTCTTCGCCGAGGACGGGTTCTCCTGGAAGTCACTCGGGTTATCCGACCCACTCTCGCGGTGCTCTCTGTCACTTCCATCCGCAAGCCTTCCTATATCCAGGTGCCCCTCTGCTGCTATATTTCTTACTTTGGTTAGTGGTTGATTTTGTTGCTGCATTCTATGTGTTCGATGAAATGCGCTTTTGAAATATTTACTCTTATTATGAGAAGGAACTCCCTGTGATAGTCGGAGTTTTGTTTGGAAGCAGAAACTAGTGATTAGTGTGAAGGAAATATTTACTCTTATTATTATTGATACACATATTTTTGGAACAAATTATTTATAGGTGCTTGAGTTTCAATTGGAAACCGAATCTTATGCTTACATAACTGAACTCAGTCCTTTTATCCTTTGTATTAATATTTATCATTCTTTTTGTGATATACTTGTCTTTGGCCCCTTCAGCTTATGTCTTCAGTGAGGATATGTAAGACCGGTATAAAGTTGATTCTCTATCTGACAAGTCGCTGGAAAAAAGAAAAGAAAAACAGGTGGAACAAAAAATAACACCATGCAAACTTTATTAGTATGATATCATTGATACTTTGTTTCTTAATTTTTCATGTTGTGCAAATGCATGAATGTGCAAATTAATATTAGTTTTGGTAGCGCACAAATGCATGTCTATTCAAATATACATCATTCATCACATTATATATACATATATCAATGATATGGGCTTGTTCAATAAATCATATTAATAATACATGAACAATATTTGTAGAATTTAGATTTTATTTATTTATTTTATCAAATTTAGTAGTTAATCATTATACATACATGATAATAGGTACACATTGCAACATCCAAAATTCCTTACTGCTCTAATTTTGCTAATATCTTGTAAAATTCGAGAGATTGGCAAAAGCCTTTTATGTTGGTGATCTACACATGCTTCCAAATTTCATCTAAGTGTGTAATTTTTATTAGAACCTAAGATGTAGTGATCTTGTTTACATCTGGTTATGCAGAACCCTAACTTTGTTTTCGGTAATGTCATTAATTAGTTCATGTACCAATGGGAGAGAGTTAATTGTTGACAGATGCTAGTTAGTTGGACATAATTGTTTGTTTCTAATCTGCAAAGGATAATGTTATTTCAGGATTTAAGAAACTTAGCCAACCATGTTATATATTGTTGACATTGAAAAGGTCAAAGCATTTATTACTTGATTCCCTGTCCTCACCATTTGTCCTCTAAAATTTCTTCCTCAGTGAACTCGCAATGGTGTTGGGCGAGAAATGTGTCATCGTCTTTGCATAAGGAAACCTTTAATTACATGTATATGGTTAATTTGATATTTAAGCCATCATCCCATGTGATTCTCAAGACATGATTGATTAGCCCTCCAAAACTCACATTCTTATTTCATCATTTATTGTGTTTGTCAATATCTATTGTTTACTCTCTTCAACAATAATTTTGAGTTTCTTCTGACATTCTGATTCCAAAGAAGCTCTTTTGATGAAGATAACCTTTTTACATCGGCATGAATTGAATGCGTTATTGATTAAATTCCATCCAACGTTAGGCCATTTTATGGAAGTGGACCAACATTTGCTCCTTTTCCTCTCCCTCATTATGTTAAATGTATGTTTGGTAGAAGGCTGATTTCTATATTGACTATATTTATTGAAACACATTTGCAAGTCAAGTGTCCACAGTATGCATACAAAGAGACTTTTTTGGTGTTCCACCGAACTGTTCCAAGAACAATAGTGAACTGCCAAATCCTTGTACTAATTAAGTAACCTGAGCCAAGCATTGCTTTTCTTCTACCTAATTATTGAGGTAGAACTAAGACTGGGCCAAGCATTGCTTTTCAAATTGCCTCTTTTTTGCATATGTTGGTGTTTCAGGGATGAATGAAATTCATATAACATATCTTATTACTTCTCACCTCATTTATTGTTCTTCAAGAAGTTTAATAGATTGCTCCTCAGTTGCATACAATTACATAGTTTATAGAACCTAGTAGACTGGCTAGTTACTAATGAATATGTCATGTATAATAAATGGATGATACACAATATTGAAACTGAATATGTATGCAGTTTCAATCTAAATGAAGAGACCTAGAAACCAGAGGTCACAGATTTAAAAACATTGCTCGAGTTAAATGAGGTACACATTAAACCAATTTTATTACACATTTTTGTTGACTATTTGATACATTAGCTTATGAATTGTTTCTAAATACTATTGGTTAACATATTAATAGATGTGATCATAAGGAAAATGAAAATGATAAGGATGGGGAAGATATTGGTGAAGACGATGACAATGATGACCTTAAGATGAGATAGAACTCGGAACCCGAGTACAAGAACCTCATAACAATTACAGTTGGGAAACCTCATAATAATGATGACCTTAACCTGAGACAGAACTCGAAATGAATGCTGACTATTTGACAATGCTGACGATGACAAGGATGGTAGACAATTTTTGTAAGCCATGCCACGTAAGCTACTACAATGTGTTAATTTGGTGACAAGTATAATAGGAACTTCATGAGTTCAAACATAGCAAGTACCTACCATATATGAACATTTTTGGTTCTACCTCCATTTGGTTCATGTATATGGAAATCCTGCTACGAATGATGATACCTCTTATTGTGAAAGCAATGAATGAATGCTACTCTATATGAAGAGTTGAACTGCCAACCGAATCATAACCCTCTGCTACTAATTGGAAGAGGCCTTGTAGTGGAACAATCTTCAGTTTCATTTTTCAGGTTTTATGTTCTTGTTTCTGGTATGTTAAGCTTGGCTTGAATTCAGCAGTTCATAATGTTCCAATCTTCTTTTCTGTTTGTTTTACTATGATGTATACATCTCCAGGAATTTCCTTCAAACTTGTGTGAAGAGTCGTCTCTCTCGCTGTCTCTGTACTACACTTTTTTATATATATTTTAACTGTTTATAATTAGAGTTCTTTGTAGAGTATATGATATTCTTGAGGAGATGGGAATATAATTGATGATCAATAATGCACAGCTGATACTCTGGATAACAATAGTTTGGTTGTTCTCTAGTTTACTATTATCAAGCTTTATCTATTATGTTTTTTCCCTTAAAACAGCTACATATTTTTATCGGGTTCTAAGTAAATTTGATTGTTTTTACATTGGGTACTTTTGGATGTATAGACAGTTACATGTGTCTGTAGTAATTAACAATCTTAGCATAACAAGTACTACAATTACACTTTCAAAAATTGTCTTATGATCAAGCATAACTATCTCCAAGCTAGTTTAGGTCTCCACTATCAAATGTCATAATTGAAATCACAAGGAGTTGGATTGCAATTCAATGAGTGATCATAAAAGTTTCAAAACTGTTACCAAGCATCATTGTGCAAATTTAAACATATGAACTAATTTTTTCCCTCCCTTTGATGACAGATAATGTGATAGTACAATTCAGTCACTACACAATACTCAAGATGGAGACAGACTATTGTAGATCGGAAGGATCACATGTAAGAAGAGAATGAAACATATGTTTTATATACAGAAGAATCAGGAAGCTCCCGCTACCATATATTGTAATATTCTATGACAAAATTTATAATTTAATAGAATTTTTGTATAGCTCTTGAATGTTTATACTGTATAACTGTATGTTTTTAATAAAATAAGACTATTTTATAAAGTGTTCATTTTTGCTATGTTAATATTATATGTGTGTTTGTTCGGTAACCGGTAAAGGAAAACTAGAATATAATTATAAATATATTTTTTGGTAAAAAAAATTATGAATCGGCCTTTTTTGACGTGTTTGCTAAAATGTTGGAAAATTTTCACCCATGAACACAAATCCCAAAATTTTGGGAAAATGTTGGGAAAGTAGTTGAATTATCGACATGTTTGTTAAAATGTTAGAAAATTGTCATCCATTATTACCAAATTCCAACGTTTTGGAAAAAGACTGGGAAAGCAAATACCAACATTTTGCAAAAGGTTGGGAAAGTGGTTAAGTTTTCAACGTTTTTGTTAAAACGTTGGAAAATTGTCATCCATTATTGCACAATTGTTGACGTTTGTTAAACGTCGGTACAAACGTCGGCTTAACCTATGCCAACGTTTATCAAAAATGTCATAAATTCCCAACTAGGACAACGACGACGTTTGCAAAAAAGGTTGATCAAACGTCGTCTTAACTTATACCAACGTTTTTGACCTTTTTCTCTACGTTTATAAAGCGTCGGGAAAAATCAATTTTCCTGTAGTGAATGTCAGTTCTTCTAAAAACCTTTCTCTGTTGCATGACGCTTGCTCGTGGGAATGTTCAGTGGGATCTACTTCTTTTGGACACGAAGAACTGTTGAGTTGTGTCTTCATTTTCGATTGGATCTTTCCTCCAGGTAACCGATGCTATATTCAATATTTTCCTCTGAATTGTTTATTTTATTTGAAGTCGAGTTGTGTTGTATTGTTGTGCCGGTTCGTCGGGGACGTGAGTTCGTGTTGCTCGAATCGTGTCCAGAGTCTGGTAGCCGTTCGTGCTGTGTCCGGGTCGGGTCGTGTCTGGCTTGCAAGTAGTCGAGCAGGATTGGGGACGGGTCCTCGACCAAGACGTTTTGGCGTATCCAACTCTTCTATTACATTGTGAGTGTCCATGTTGCAGGACTCTATATATGTATATATTTATTTTGATGTTGCTACTGGTGGAGAAATTTATGTTGTTGGGTTATATTCTCAACTCTTGTTTGTAATAATTCTTCTGAGGGAAGGAGTCAAATAGGAATGGGAGGATGTTGTTGGACAATATCAGCTGTGTCCAGAATAGTGAGTAGGATGCTACATCAAATTTTGGGTTATGAATGTTTTAATTTAAGATTTCCTTAAATCCTGTGTTTCTTTTCCTTGAGTTCTTGGGTTGTATATGGCAGGTTGAGGGTTGGAACCAATAGGTGTAGCAATGATAATTTAAGTAGTGTAGTTGTGAATGATTAAGTCAAGCCAGGGGACTATTTCGGCTGTGGAGTCAAACTGCCTATTTTGTGCATACCTCTGGTACTATGGTCTGCATTAGCAGTTAGTTTAAATCTCACTGTCAACTTATGTTTTTAACTGGATTCTTGTGAGCATCCAACAGCGTATTGGTTAATGTTCATTAATAGGAGTTTATCTATTAAGTTCCTAAGTGGAATTAGATTATTAATAGTTTAATTTGGATATGTTACTAGTAGTTGATTATCTAAAAATAAACCTGCAGATTAGGAATTATCACTAATCTTACATTGATGAACCTGTTTTATGCCCATGAATTAAGAATGGTGAATTTAGAGAAGCATATCTACTAGTTAGTATAATACAAATAGATACTCTATTATTATTTGAAGTTAAAAAACTGGTGATTACTTATTCATAGCTTAACCAACTTGTACCTACTAAATAAACAGGAGGACATCCAGCTCCATCTAGTACCCTTAATTTTTCGGAGCAAGGCAAGTACTTTTCTATGGTCTTGTGCATTTACATATCTTGTACTATTCTTGTGACACGTCATGACACGATATCCTGTACCCCTGTACTCCTTTATTCCTGTTCTTGTACTTACTTGTGTCGGGTGGGGAAATACACTAGCCATGTGACCAAACCCCGGTTACTATATTCATGTAGATAGCTTAGGCCTCGCATCGTGCATGCGGGGCCTTAGTCGTACCATATTCATGTACTCCTGTACATGCTCATGTACTCACCCCAGCCGGTCACATGAGCTAGTTGTATTTCAAACATGGTGCACTTGTCATGTCTTGTACTTCAGGATTATAGTTTCATTCCTGTACATTATATTTCCTGTACTTTATATTTTTTGTACTTTATATTCCTGTACTATAGTTCATGTACTTTATTTTTTGTACTTTCTTGTTCATTTCCTGTATTTCACTTTCATGTACTCCTGCACTCATTTCCATATCATGTTCTTGTTCATTACCTAGAACTGTACTTTGTTCCGCTCCTGACTAGGATATGTTGCAGGTGTACTTGCAGGACATTGTTCTACATTATGGGCCAGAGCCTGGAACATTAGCTGAGCAGGATGGAGACATGACTTCGCTAGAGGTTTCAGGTTTAGACTATTAGCTTTACTCTTAGATATTGTTTTAGAGTTCATAGTACATTTAATTCCTGATGACTAGTATATTTATGATATATAGAATTGTGGATTATGGTGATCATTCTGGGATCGTGTATAGATGCTGTGATTGTGTACATTATGTTTATCTGGTTAGATTTCCCTAGTTTGGTACAGCTTACTTCGTCGTGTCTAACGACGAAGGCTGGGCGTGTCTGACTCGTATCCGATTATTCGGGAGCGGGTCGTGATAATGTGTTCTCACTTCCACTCAGGTATCGGTAGCGGCTGCAACAATCCTCCTGGTCTCTGCCTCTCGGCTTTGACCTGCTGACACACGAGGCACCTAGAAACAAAGCGGGCCACTTCTCGTTTCATACCATACCACCACACGTGGTTTCGCAGATCCTTGTACATCTTGTTGGCTCCTGGATGTAAAGAATACTGGGAACGGTGTGCCTCCTGTATAACTTCTTCTCTAAGCTCTCCGCTAGGTACACAAAGTCTCGTCCCGTGCCTCAACGAACCATCCTCTGCAATAGTGAAGTCGTCTAGCAAACTGGCCCGTGTCTGTGCCATGATGTTCTTCAGCTGCTCGTCCTGGTGTTGTGCCTCCTGAATCCTGTCCATCAGCCCTGACTAAATCTGTATGCCCATCATCTGTATCTCGGCCCCTGGAATGATGATCTCGATGCCGAAACTCTCCCAGTCCACTAATAAGTGGGGATCTCGAGTCAAGCACATTGCTACGGGATACCTGCTCAAAGCATCCGCAACAACGTTGGCTTTTCCCGAGTGGTACTGTAGAGAAATATCATAGTCACTCATCAGCTCAAGCCATCTGCGCTGCCTCATGTTCAACTCCTTTTGTGTGAAGACGTACTTCAAGCTTTTGTGGTCAGTAAAGATTTCCACTCGCTCTCCATACAAGTAATGTCTCCATAACTTCAAGGCGAAGATCACGGCTGCCAACTCTAGGTCGTATGTGGGGTAGTTCTTCTCATGCGGTCTCAACTGTCGAGGCGCATAGGCTATCACTCTCTTGTTCTGCTCTAAGACACAGCCCAGCCCCTTGCCCGAGGCGTCGCTATAAATGGTGAAACCTTCCGATCCCGAAGGCAAAGCCAAAATAGGGGACGTCGTCAGCCTCTTCTTTAACTTATCGAACGCAGCCTGGCAGTCCTCTGTCCACATGAACTCTACGTCCTTTTGAGTGAGCCTAGTAAGCGGCTCTGCAATCCGAGCGAAGTCTTGCACGAATTTCCGATAATATCCGGCTAATCCCAAGAAGCTTCGTATCTTTGCCACCGTAGTCGGAGTAGTCCAAGCTTCCACAACCGTAACCTTCTTTGGATTGACAGATATACCATCTCCTGTCACCACATGTCCAATGAACTCCACCTTGTCCAAGAAAACTCACATTTCGAGAGTTTTCCATAGAGATTCTCCTTCCTGAGGGTCTCTAGCACGATCCTCAGATGTTCCTCATGTTCTTCTGGTGTTTTCGAGTAAATGAGTATGTCATCGATAAACACCACTACGAACTTATAAAGGTACGGATGGAATACCTTGTTCATCAAGTTCATGAAGACTGTCGGTGCATTGGTTAACCCGAACGACATCACCATAAACTCGTATTGTTCGTACTTGGTCCAAAAAGCAGTCTTCGGTGTATCCTCTTTCTTTACCTTTAGTTGATGGTAATTCGACCTCAAATCTATCTTTGAGAATACCCGTGCACCGCTCAACTGATCGAAGAGATCGTCAATCCTCGGCAACGGGTACTTATTCTTGATAGTATGATTATTCAAGGTTCGGTAGTCGATGCACATTCGTACCGTACCATCTTTCTTCGGCACAAAAGGACGGGAGATCCTCATGGTGACGAACTCTCTCTGATGAACCCCTTCTCTTGCAATTCATCGATCTGCTTCTTCAATTCTTCAGCTTCCTTGTTGTTGATCTAGTAAACCGGTTGTGCCGTTGGTTCCGCGCCTGGCACTAGATTAATAGCAAACTCGATGTCTCTATCTGGCGGCAATCCCGGTAAGTCCTCAGGAAAAATGTCCATGAATTTCGCGATGATGGGATGTGGTATCTCTTTCCCCTCGATCATAGCTCCGCAAATAGCCCCGCGCTGCTACTCTACTGCTCTTCTAGAGAACTCGAAAGCAGGCACCTCCGGAGGACTGAATACAACACATCCTCGGTGACAGTCTATACTGGTAAAATTCTTACTCAACCAATCCATATCGAGGACGATGTCGAAACTCAGTAGTGGCATTACGAGTAAGTTGGCACGCAACTCTCTACCTCCCAAGGTGATGCGACGCCTCATGCAAATATCCTTGACTAGGATACCACATCCGCCCATCATAATTTTGTAAATACCACCCAATGGTTCTGATACTATGCTATGCTTGAATACAAAAGCTACAGAAATAAAATTGTGGGATGCACCCGAATCAAACAAAGCTATAGATGAAAAAGGAATCCAGTAATATAGAACCTACTATCACATCTGGGGTAGGCTCTGGCTCCTCGACGGACATGGCAAAAGATCGGCACTGCTGGGGTGCGCCTCTCTGTTGGTGCTGAGCGAACCGCTGCTGCTGAGTGGGTAGTAGGGGACCTCGTGGCTGTGGTACTGCTGGTTCTCTCGGTGCCGGTGCCGTCTCGCGTCATGTCCGATTAGGGACCAGTAAGCAGTCTTTCAGCTGATGCGATGGAGATCCACAATATAAACATGCTCCGAGTCTCTTCCTGCAGTCGTCTTAAATGTGTCCGCTCCTTCCGCAGTGAGTGCATTGCGGGACCAGCTGTAGCTGTCTCAGTGGCTGCTGAGTCTGGGCTCGGACTGGAACCCGGTTCTGCTGATATGCTGGGGTTTTGCCAGCAGGCTGGAACTGCTGCTGATGTTGTTGTTGAAAGACCTTCGACTGGAATTGGGGACGCTTCGCCGGAGCTGTTTGATTGTTGCTTCCTCCAAAAGTATCTCGACTCCTCTTTGGTCTGTAATTCAGTTCTTCTTCTACCGCTTGGGCGACCTCCAGAATCTCCTCGTAGGTAGTGGCTCGGCTGGTGGCGATGGCTAAGCGAATCTCGTGAGATAGTCCGTTCCTGAATCGTCGTGCCTTGTCTTCAGGGGTGCTGACCAAATTCTCCACAAAGCGACTGAGGCGAGAAAACTCTGATGTGTACTCGTCGACGGTGTGGTTGCCTTGCTCTAGGTGCTCGAACTGACTCACCAACGCCTCTCGTGCTACGTATAGATAGAATTTTTCCTTGAACAGTCGCTTGAATTCCTTCCAAGTTACGTCTGGAGCAGAAAATTAGGGCTTGCCTTGGTACCACGTCCGTGCGATGTCGGAAAGCTGTCCACTAACTGACTCCACCTTTAGATCTTCTGAGACGCGGGCCATCTTCAGGTACCGTTCCACGTTCTCCAACCATTCATCAGCATAGATAATTCCCTCTGTCCTATCGAACTTTCTGGGCTAAGGTCCATAAAGTTCTTGGACGTCCCATGGAGCTGCTGGGGAGCCTCCCTCTGCTGAAGAGCCTCTAGCAAGGTATCGCGAAAGATGTTGGCCTGCTGCTAGAAAATTCCCTGGAGGGAAATATTGTCCAATGCCGGTGGCGGGGGCAGAGCAGGTGCCGGGTACATCACTGGCACTGGGTGCATGGTAGGTGCTGGGTACATAAAGGGTGCCTGATGCATCATAGGTGCTGGATACATGGCTGGTACTGGATGCATCATAGGTGGTGGATAGACTGCTGGCACTGGAGGAGGAATGGGTGCTGGCACTGGAGTCTGCGGATGGAACTGCAGCGGTGGTAGAATATTGTTGCTGTGGAACCTCGAGTACTGTGGCTGAGCCGGATCGCCATGGTGAGTAAGCTGGCCTCCCTGAGTCGGAGGGGTCTCACAGGTGAAAAATTTGCCAATAGCCGATGGAGAGTTCAGTGCAGCGTTGTTCCTGTCTTGCGAATCTATTGGCTGAAAACAAAGGGAAATCATTAGACGATTAAAATGATTCAAACATGATGCATAAGGGTATTTGAAGTCGAGTATAGAAGTCAATGACGTAATTTAAACTCACGGAGACAGTCCTTAGGTCCCTACTCCTAGTCCGAGTCACAGGCCCGTAGTAGTACGATAAACTTAGATACTACCACGGTTTTGCTGTCCTTACGAAATGTCGACCTGCATGGGCCACCATAAAAATGTGTCACGACCCGCACCCAATAATTGGGTATGAACCGTGTACTCGTCCAGCCTATGACGCAGAGTCGGTGGTAGAACGCTGTAACAGTATGATGAACAACCACGCAATAAAAGATATTATCCACATGGGGAAACACAACTCCATATCACAACTCAGCATCTAGAAGATGAAAATAAATAGAACCATCTCATAATAGGAAATGTGTGATGACTAAAAATAAATCTCAACTACATGTCTCAAAAATCAACTCAGTATCTACTACAATGTCTCAGCACTAACTAAAGGTAATTAAGCAAATGCAGCAGGATCAGATGCAGCATACTCCTCCTGATAAGCAAAGTCCGTCTCTACTGTATCTCCTATGTACGGGCCATACTGGTCAGGGCACACGACCTCCTCGCAATCACCTAAAATTTGTTTGCTTACCCAGTCAGGATGGAACGAGTAGAATTCACTGAATGCAGTTCCAATATATGAAAATGACTATAAGACAGAGGTTAGACATCAATTATATGTTTTGAAAATAAACAAAAAAAGACGTGAGAAAATTAATACGGAAAATCAACAGCAAATAAATAAAATAAAATACCTTTCCAACTGTTAGAAGTACCTTCGATATGTGATCATTCTAGGACACTACACCGCGAGGTCTACGAGGTTTACTTGCATGAAAATAAACAATATCTACGAGGTCTACTTGCAGAAATTAAACAATGACTACGAGGTCTACTTGCAGAAATTAAACAATATCTACGAGGTCTACTTGCAGAAAAATAAACAATGTCTACGATCGGATCACACATCCTTGGTACTTCTCATTCCCGACTCAACAAATTATGACAGAATATAAAAATAAGAAAAACCACATAACCAATGGCCAACAGTAAAATATAGTGAAAACGAATATCTAAAACAGACAATAAACTGTACATGCCTGGGGTCCTGAGCTGCTGGTATGGCTCAGTGTCCGAATCGGGGTCCCAGTAGAGGTCTAGTGAACCTATATTACGAATTAATTCTAGTCAAAACATGAAATTTGAATCACAAAAATACTCATAATCTAATGGTTGTGAAATCCTTAGTACTTCTAAGGATCTTAATGATTTGGATTGTCTGACCCTCTTCCCTACTGGTTATAATTGAGGCTTACTAGTCTACTGATCTGTCTAGATGACATCCTACCTGTCTCTCATTATTCTTAATATATCCCTTTGCCCTGACACTTTCACAGACTCTCTGTTCCATGGACATGGCCTGACCCTATAGTCTAGGTATCAACTTGACTGCAAGTTCAACCACTGCATAAATTTTCTGAGGACAAACCTGTGTGAGTTCGTATGATAGGTATATAGTTGAGACCACTGCTACTCCCATGACACGCTCAGATACCCTGTGATACCATGGCATTTTCTAGGCTGGTGACAACTAGTCCCAAGCCTCTTATAGGGTCTCCTAGATGTTCAGGATGTCCAAGTATGGGTTTGTACTAGGCTGCTACTGGGTTGTTTCCTATGTGAGATAGGAATAAATTTAGGTACAGCCTACATGTTTCAACCTTCCCCATTTCTTATTAGTATGTTTGCACATTAGTTAAGTAAACCTGCCGCAGTTGGTTAGGGAATCCCTATTCCTGCCATACCTTTATGATGTCCTGGACTCAGGATATGTCCTATTTTATAATCTGATACTAGAGGCCAATACTAAGGCAGACCGGGAACTGATACCTACTAGTATCCCTAGAGCTTCTCTTAAAGAGAATGCTCTCAACTGTTGGACAATACCCAGCTTGTATCAGTAGAGGCCTAATCAAGTATTTCCTGGTACAAGGCCATGTGTCCTGGGCAGGTGGGTGCATGGGGTGACTACCTACTCTAGTTTATACCAGGTGCACGGTGCACTTATTCATATTGTACCCATTAGTTATTAGTCCCCATCTTGAGATGTCTTTCCCCACAACCCATATCTGATACTCGATATCAGGGAGTTAATCTACTCATTCACAGAGGTTTTGCACCTCCTAGTCATAGGCCAATAGTTGTAGTCTCTATAACATATTTCAATTGTTTCATTCGAAATACCCAAGGGGAAACTAACCTAAAGCAAGGAGTAATACTGAGTTGAATTAAGAGGGCTATTCCCAACCATTATCCTCTGAGCAACAAAGGAGGGTCTCACAGGATAATATCCTATTCTTAGGTGATACTTCTCCTCTTGGGTCCATAGGAAACTCCTAAACTGTGCCTAGCCTCTGGCAAGGCACGCGACTTTGCTGTGGCCAATTAGCCATTGCCAAACTCAGGTAATCCTGACCCATAGGCATCATAAGCAACCCAGGTCTCCTACCCTCATCTGTCCTAGTTGTCATAGGATACACTAATTCAACTGAAACCTAGATACATAACATGGGTCTTCTATGCCTATTTATTAGCTGGAACTATAGTTAATGTCTGGTATATGCATCTCTTGAGGTGATGTCCTAACCTAGGAAGCTACAAGGTTACAACTACTATTATAACATTACCCATGTTATGTCGGGTACTGCAACATTGCAATGCATCAGGGGTCAACTGACCCTTGATGTGAGACCTGAATCCTTCTGCTACACATTACCCTTTTAGAAGACTAAGGTTTCTGTATCATTGCCAACTTATCTAGGTTATTAAATACCCCAGTAGGACACAAAGGACAGTCCACCCGTCCGTGTCCAATGGATAACAAGGGTGGTTTATGAGGAATGAGGACTAGATCTATTCTTTATCCTGATACATGTATAGATCTGCTCCTAGGTCTCTAGGGTGTCCTGCAGCAGAGACTATTGGTACAGGGTCTTGGTCGTGCCTTTGTATAAGACACATTGCTACAACATACTCCCCATCCTACCATCAACAGATTGGATAGTTCCTGGATTTCTGTAGGATACTCCTATGGTACCACTTGGAATATGAATCAAACATCTAACACAACCCCCTTTTACTCTAGTGATTGTAAAGAACAATATTTAGACTTATTGCAGAGTAGAGGAAACTCACTTGTTCAGCTTTTTGCAGGAATCTCGAAGGGCTTCTCGTAATGGGAGGAACAATTATCTTGTGATTGATAGAAAGGGCGACTCCTCTTTCTGATCTATACATATACTTAGGGTTTCGGGACAGGATAGAGGGAAATCTAATTTAAATCAGATTGGTGTGGAATCCAGTTGAGATTCAAAATAGGGTCTGCACAATCCTTATTGTTAGCCCAATGATTATATCATGTTTTTGAATATGGATAATCAATTAAGTTTAACATAATAACATCACTAATATTCATGTAATCACTATCATGTTGCTACTTAAACTTAGCATTGTCCTAAATGTTCTATATCATATTGCTATGCTTGTATCATATTGTTTTGTTCGTCTAATATGTTCTTATAAACATGCAGTAAGCATGATCAAGTTTTGTCAAACCAGGACATATGCAATAGAGAATTATTGATGGGCCAAAGATGGTGTTATACAAGAATATTTCTCTGAACCGCCAAAATGACCTATCCGGGGCCTCTTATCGGGGGTTCCGCTGCCCGGTCAGCGGACAGGGGTCGAGGGGGCAACGCCACCCGTGGGGGTTCGGGGGCGAAACCCCCGAAAGGTATGCAGATTTCCAGATCTGTTTATCTTTGGACGACCACCGTCAAGTGAAAAAGGCATCTTCATATTTGCTCAAATATCTTAAGAAAAACGTCATCAAAGGGCTATTGGTTTTCCTATTTGATCAATTAGAAGAACACAAGAAAGTATTAGATAAGTATAAGCAAGCTAGAAAGGATATTCTATCCTATAAGCGTGAGAATAAGAAGCTTACTTGCTTATTGAATGATACAAGAAATACTTCTACTTCTGATAATTCTACTAAGATTTCCACACTTGAGTTTAGATTGCATGAGGCACTTGATTGCATTGAGAAAGGCACTCAAGAAAATGCTAAACTTAAGGAGGAATTAGAGTCAGAAAAGAAGAAGTATTCTATTGCTTCATGTAGAATTGATGCTCTTTCTGCTAAGTATGATGAGATCTGTGCTAACTCTAAAAAGTTAGAGATTAGACTGTGAAAGCAGGAAGAACAACCTATGACTCAGTCTAACACAAGACACGTGACACATCACAAAGTCACACACGACAGATCATCTAGAAAGGAAGCAAGCAAAGCTAAAGCTTCACATAACCATGCTTTCTATTACAAGTATCCACGCACATCATATCACACTACTGCACGTTCTCATACTGCTGCACATATTACTAATGTTAATACTTTCTATCATTATTGTGGTATGAATGGACATGTTTCTAATCATTGTCAAAATAGAAAACTTATTGATATGAACTTATGCAAATGGGTTCCCAAAGCTAACAAATATGGATCCAAATATTGGATACCAAAGTCTTCACCTAATATTTCAGGTGGAGCTACTTTTGCTGAACCTTAGAACCATGGAGCATGTTGGTGATTGTAAAGCTACAAAGGTCATCTTCCAAGCAATTGCACCAACAGAAGTGTGGTCACTAGAACCACTTCGGTAACATGCTTTCTAAATAGTTCTTAATATCTAGCATGTTCTTTTTGATGTCTTGTTGCTAGCTCTCATTTATATCTTTTTAAGTGTTTATTATTTGAATCAATGTGAGATATAATCTTAGCATAACTATTGTCTAACTTAAATGTTTAGTTCACACTAAATTGTCTTTCACTCACTTTCCATTAGTGTGACACATTTATCCATGTATGCTATTTACTCTTAATCTTTATTCTTGAAGCATGCATAGGAGCTTTTTTTTTGGTGAATATGTTTTGGTGAATATGTTTTGGTGAATATGTTTTGGTGAATATGTACTTCACAACTGAAGAGCAATCCTCAAATAGAATCCCACTATTTGATAGAACAAACTATAGTTATTGGAAAACACGGATGAGCTTCTACCTGAAGTCTCTAGATTTTGACTTATGGTCAATTGTTGTAAATGGCTACAAAAATCCTACTATCACTTCTATTCTCACATCCTCTATAATCAACAAGCCTTATTATAGTTACACGGAGGAAGAGAAGAAGTTAGCTAGCCTTGATGCAAAAGCTATGCATATCTTTTATTGTTTTATAGACACAAATGTATTCAATCTTATTACTACTTGCACAACATCTCATAAAATTTGGAAAGTTCTTAAAGATACTTATGAGTGCAAGTATGAAAGCAAAGCTAGCAACTCCAGAGAGGAGGATAGTCTTCTTAATGATGATTTGTAGGGATTTCCTATAGAGAGCCAATCTCCAAGAAAAAGCCCCAAATAGTGAAGTCTCCTTCCTCAAGCAATGTCCCAATGAGCTCCCCTCCTTGCAAGCTAGCCTCCTTCTTCTTCTAATCCAGATTTGAATCAAATGCAAAAGATTGGGATCAATTTGGTGGAGGAATGGGGAGATTTGACAATTTGGGAAAGAAATTAGGGTTTCCTACAAGGGGGTGTTCTAAAAGGGGCAAGTTGTCATGAAGAGGGATTATATAGGCTGAAATTAGGTCATTAGTGGGCTGTTGTGGCTGTCAAAATTAAGAGCTAGGGTTATGGTTTCATGTGAATAGGCTTTTGGTCAAGATCATTAGCTAGCTAACTCAACCCCTTAGCCATAAGTCCAAATACAAAACTCTCCTAATCCTCTCATGAACCCTAGTCACACTCAAGTCAACTAAGACCAACTTAAGTTAGATTAGGGTCCCACATCATGCTAACTAAGTCACCAAAGTCAAAGTCAAACTCTAGGCTAGTCTCTAAAGTCACAACTAGCAAAAGTCAAAAATAACAAACATCAATCAAATAATTAACAAATAATTCCAAGAAACCAAAATGACCAAAATACCCCTAGGCCAAAAAAGATAATTAACATCCTAATCACATGATTAGGCTCTAGGTCAAGTAGTCTCTAGGGTTTCACTAGCAGCACATCAAAATCACAAGTCATGGTTTTAATTAGTTTTAAAATGATTAAAATCACCAAAAATCATAACATGATTTAAATAACATTATTAAATGATTAAAAATACAAAAGTTCAAAATTACCCTCATTTGGAAAAGTGGGTGTTATAAAAAGTAACAAAACGAAAATAAAGAAACTAGGCAAGGGAACAAAGCAACCACAGAAAAAATAATAAACTGAAATAAGCATAACTATACCACACATCCATGATAATAAATATAATATATTAATAAAAAAACTATAACAAATACTATGCTGCAGCATTAGCTGCTATCCTTTTTTATTAGAAAGAGAGAGTGGGACAATTGTTATAAGGAAGGGAAATAAATTTGAGAGGGAGAGATGAGCGGATGAGGGGGACACTCACTGGCTCAGATGGACGCCGGGGTCGGGAGACAGTGCCATGGCAACGCCGGAAAGAGGAAGGCGTTCTTCGTGCTCACCGCGGGCAGTGGAGGGAGACTGTCTCTTCCCGTTCCTAGAATACATATTATTAATACATGTACTGCTTTAATATATTTATTTAATATTTATCATGTATTGTTCTATAATTAAACCCCTTTAATTTTATGTTAATTAATTTTCTGCAATTTTATTTCTGTATTTTACTTCCTATTTTTATACTCTGCTTTAGCTATGCTTTGGGTTCGGCTTGGATTGGATTAAGTATGTTGGTTCATCATGAACCGATACAAACCCCCACCTACCACCACCCCTTCATTTAAAGCCCATCTCCTTTCTCTCTCTTCATTACTTCACCATTACTCTTCTTACACTTCTTCTTCCTCCATAACTCTTCCCCACCTACTAGAGGTCTAGGCAAGTGCCAACTTGCTTCTTGATGAATCTCCATTTTTGTTGTTCCATTGTCTTCCTCAAGATTCTTAGATACTTTAGTACTTAGCATTTTCAATTTCCATGGCTCATTTCTTGTAGATCTAAGTTTAATACATTTTTGGATTTTTAGGTTTTGATCTAGTAACTTTGTTATTTTTCAAGTTTTGATGGTTCAATGTTGTAAAAAATTTCGTTCTACCCTATTTTGACCTATGAAAGTTCAGATTTGGGATTGGAATGAAGGATTTAGAGAGCTTGGAAGCAATGGTTTCCATGGTTCTGTCCTTAGAAAATTCGGAGAAGAAGAACAGATCCTGGTCGCATGACAGTGCTTGACCGCATGAGTCTTCATGCGGCAAGTCATTCTGGCCGCATGGACTTTTCAGCCGCATGCGTTCATTCTTTTGAGTCGCATGGGACTTGTTTTCCATCCTAGCCGCATAAGTATGGAACCTTGAGCCGCATAGATTCGGTATTTCTTAGCCGCATGTATTTATCCAGCCCCATAAGTTTTATCAGCCGTATATGATCTATCGTTTCCGAGCCGCATGGCTCTGCCGCATGTTTTCTGGCCGCTTAAGCCTTGCTAATTCCAGCCGCATGAGATCGTAATCTTTCCCAGCCGCGTGGCCTTGGCAGCGCTAAGCCGCATGAGACTGTTCTAATCCAAGCCGCATGAGCAATATTTATCCCAGCGGCATAGACCTGTTTTGTTAGCCGCATAGGCGCATGTTACCCTGGCCGCATGAATTTAGTTTCCTTAGCCGCATAAACTAATAATTTCTTGGCCGTATGAACTCTGGCTCTAATGCCTTTTTGGCTGATTCTTGTCTTGAATTGACATTGATTGACATTGATTGATTGCCTTGGCATTCATTAGCATTAGTTGTCATCTTGACATTAATTAACAGTGATTGATATCTTGATTTAAATAATTGATCATGCGTTCCTAGATGGAACTAAGAGACTGGCTAGTCGTCTTATTGAATTGAATGAATGAGACACGTTCATATTAACTATGAACTATTGCAATCGACTGGCTAATCCTGAATATTGGCATACACACACATGCAGGTTTCAATTTATTTATTCATTTTATAAAAGCAGCATGTGTACCTTATGGTCAAGGCATGATTATTTCGTGGTTAGTTTTGATTGTTACATTACGCTATGTAAGACCTACAACCTAACCGCACGGGTATCGTTATAGAGTTGTGCATATCGTACCCCGTATGAAAGTACTCATTTGAATGACCATGATCCATGGCATGGGATTTCACTCAACGTAGAGACTATTAAGTTAAATAAAATAATGATTGCATGGAGAGAATGGATTCCCGAGTTCTTACATGGCAGCCCTCTTAGGACTAATAGTGCCCAACAGGCCGGCTGGTCCCCACAGATACTGTAAATCTTCCACACGGGCAGGGAGCGGTATCTGGTTATATTATTTATTGTATATTGTATATTAATGACGGGCATCCCGCTGGGACTCGTCTAATTCATGATTGGCGTAATTGATTGACTGGGTAAACTAGCCTTGCTTGTACATAGTAAGAATTGAGGAATCCCTATTGCATAATTCCAGGATAACTTGGAACTCACAGTAGCAAGCCGTAGTAGTTGTATGGCCATTTAAATTGATTTGTTTGTGTACTGTCTATACTCTGATGACTAACTGAGATGATCAGAATGTCAGGGCATGACGGGCCAACTTCTGTCCTTGTTTGGTTGGAAGGTTGGTTCGGAGTGTCGTGATGTTATGAGAATTCCAGTAGCAGCAGAGATCTATTTATCATATTTCCTATTACTGGTTTTATTCCTCATATCGTGTTTCCTTGCGGTACTTGCTATTAGAGGTCCAACCTCTCTGGTTTTGTATGGCCAGATTTAGAGCCGGCCCCTGAGGATCCAACTTACTTCTACCTCCAAGATGGTCAATACTAGAGGGATGATCGCAGGAGGACTCGAGTGGGTTTCTTACTTTCCCGCTCGTTTTGTTATCTACTTTATACTTTGCCGTTTGGCACCGACATGTTAGTCGGATTGTCTTGTACTTACTTTTACATAATTGTAACTAAAGTCAGGCTGCAACTGATAAACAATTGTGTATACTTTGCTACATCATCTGGCTATGTTTTGTAAAGCCAGATATCAAGAACATTTTGATTGAGCATTTGGGACGCCTTACTGCTTTATCTTACATGTTCTCTATTCCTGTTTCTTGTTCGAATGATTGAGACAATAGATGTGAAGTGACCATAGGGAGACTTTCATGTAGTATGCACCCTCTCGTATTTTAGACAGCATTGATCGTATTATACGGTATTCATCTATCCGTAATACGTAGCTTGCTGAGTCATTCCCCCTGCTCTCCAGTATTCTGGTTCTGGGGCGTGACAAGGTTTTAGTGGTGGCCCATGCAGGTCTGATTTCAGACTTGTGGGGTATTTTAATAGGATGTCTCAATCACACATGTTCCCCCTTGATCTCATGATTCATTGATTCTCAACTCCAGCTTGACATTCCGGTGTCCCTTGACTTCGTTGATCCTTCGTGTCCGGTCGTTAGATTATTTTCTTGTCCCTTTTCTTAGGGGCACTTCGTCCGCATCTGCCAGAGCTGGACAATAACAACATGGATAGCATGGACAACATGACCAGGTTGGCCAGCAGCAAGGGCCAGTACTACCCCAAGAGACTATCCAGAAAGAAGTGATAGTGGAACCAGCAGTTGGACCACAGTATCCGGAGGTCCCAACACCACCGATAGTTCCGCCTACCCCTGTGGAAGTGGACACCCCGGCCCTTCTGGAGATCATGAGAGGAATGATGGCTACTCAACAACACCAGATGTTAGCCCAGCAGTGCATGCACGCCCAGTTGCAAGAGCAGAATGTGTTACTCAACCAAGGATTACAGACGGCGTTGGAAAGAGGAGCGAGGCCAAATTCAGGAGCGTCAGCCAGGTTTTGTAAGTACAACCCCTGCTGTTTCGAAGGCACGAAGGATGCCATCTCAGCAGATGCGTGGCTTAAGGATATTGAGGCTATTCTGACAGCAGCTAAGGTGCCAGCAGAAGAACATGTGGATCAGGTGAAGTTGTTACTTCATGATCTCGCACGTGATTGGTGGGAATCAGAGAAAGTGGGCATCAGGCATCCTGTTGCTTGGGACGACTTTACTGCAAGATTTAAGACGAAGTACTACGGAGTTGTGGCGCAGTTTGAGCTACAACAGAAGTTTATCAACCTCAAGCAGGCCGGCAAGACGGTAGATGCTTATGCAGCAGAGTTCTGCAGATTAAGTAGGTTTGTCCCAGAGATGGTAGCGACGAAGCGCCAGAGGGCGATGAGGTTCCAGCAAGGGTTTCATCTTGAGCTCTTACAATTAATAGAGGGGCACAATTATCAGACTTTCGATGAAGTATTGACGGCAACCCGAAGGCATGAGATCACCATTCAGAGGATCACGGCAAGAACTGGAGGTCAGAAGAGATCCCACAGTCAGATTGAAGGAGGAGGGGGAGCAGCGCCCCGAACAACAGCACCGTCCCCTGGCGTTCATATCCACGATATGGTGATACGGGGGCCAGCACCACCACCCAGGCAGCAGCAGCAGCAACAACCAAGGAAGAACCAGCAACCTCCAGCGGGCTGCACTTATTGTGGAAAGATAGGGCACACTAGAGATGTGTGTCGGGCATTGAACGGACTGTGTTTGATATGTGGAAATCCAGATCATCGGGTTACCACCTGTCCCATGAATTCGAGGTCAGGAGGACCAGTGCAGCAGTTTCCTGCTCTGCCAGCACCAGGGGCAGGACAGTATCGAGGACCAGCGGTAGCAGTGAGACTGTTGGCACAGCGCCCGTTAATGCCGCAGGCTCAGATGTTTCGGCAGCAGGGACCGCCGATGCAGCAACAACATAGACCACCCCAGCATCACCAAGGCAGGGGCCAGCAGCAGCACCAAGCTAGGCCGCAGCATGGGAACCAGCAAGGAGGTCGAGGGCAGGCATTCACTCTGTCCTTAGAAGAGGCGTTGGCATCGGGAGATGTTGTGGCAGGTAACATTCTCGTCGCCTTATTTCCCGCAGTAGCATTGTTTGATTCGGGAGCATCACACTCATTTATATCTGCACAATTTGCAACACGGCTAGGATTGGAATTCGAGGCGTTGCCAGGGAGGTTGAATATACTCACTAGCAATGGGCTCGTAGGAGTTAGTAGAGTTATTCTAGCGTGTAGCGTTGTAGTTTGTGGGCATTCCTTACCCGCCCAGTCGATAGAATTTTCTGTTGGAAATTTCGACGTTATCTTAGGCATGGACTGGCTGAAAGACAGTCATGCGACAATAGATTGTCGTAGAGGGAGTGTATCTTTTGATATTCCAGGCATGAAGCGATTCACCTTAGTCAGATCAGTGGCGACTCAGCAAGAATAGGGAGTAATAACGGCAATGGAAGAAGTTCAGGTTCCGAAGGTAGTTGAAGAATTTCTGGACATATTTCTCGAAGAACTTCCCGGTCTACCACCGGTTAGAGATATTGAGTTCAGTATAGAATTGGTACCTGGAACTAAATCGATATCAGATCGAGTTTACAGAATGGCGGATTTAGAGCAGGCCAAGGTATATGTCAAGCCCCGCTCCTGTAGGAGCGATCGTCCTCGCTAAGGCGTGATGCCGCACGGGCCTAGGTTGCGCCCGTGCAAGGCCAAGTCCAGAAACGGCCGATTTGAGTTCTAGGCCACAGGGTCGCACATAGTGACCCCATTTGCAGCGGAATATAAATGAACACTATTGAAGCGAAACCAAATTCTTTATTGATGTTCAACAAGTTTACAAGCGGCGCTAGGCCGATATTACAAGTCGCTCAAGCTCTCTCTCTCTCTGAAACATAAAAGGCGTGCCAAGTGGCTTACAAGATGGAATGATTCATGGCGATGTTCCGATACATTATGCCCCGTATATGGTGCTCCAGCTCCTTGCAACGCTCCAAGGCCCAGAGATAGCTCCGCGCCTTAGCACGTTCGATTGAAGCTCCGCACCCGCCGGCGTCTCCTACATCCTGCAAGTAGACTGTGGGGTTATCAGTACATTGTTATGCACTGGTGGGGAGGCTAGCTCGCCCATAATCACTATCATTACCGAACACGTTCCATTTACTTGTGTGCATCTCTATCATTCATTGTCTTTCTAATCTTGCCTTAGGGTCATTTACATGGCATATGATATAACCTATCCCGTGTTACCGATTTCAAGTGTCGCATGGAAATACATGCACAACTTACCCATACTTACCGTCCGGCCTTCCCTGTTCAGAGCAAACCAAGTTAGACAACAGTTCATGTGTAATATAACATAACGTAGACGCATTCTTTAACTCATTTGTACTCATTATCATTTTGGAGTGGCACATTTCAAGTCATTCAGTAGGCACTTGTTCATTTAACTTTTAACTTAGACTACTCTGATTTCAATGCAAGGACTTGTACGTGGATTGCCACCAGCAAAGCCCACTTAATCTATATGCATCGGTCGCTGGCACCACAAGCCATCCTGGACTTTCTCCTTGGTATTTTCTCACCTATCATGGCGTGCGGCTGGTTCACCCTGATAGTCTCTTGAAATATACCCCGCACTTACGTCTCTTGGTGCCCAAGCCCGTCCCCAAGCAGCCCGTAAGCCCCTTTTGGATCCGCCTAGGCCGGCATATCCCCCCTTTGATCATGCCGCGGAATCCCCTTTTTCACGGTCACAGCATACGCCACCCCTCGCTCGTGCCGTTGTCTACGACCATTTCGTATTTTATTATCATTTTAACTTAATGGCTGTCTTTGAGCCTTAGGCTAACCCTTAGCCTTCTTACGTTATCGACCAGGTTGGCGTCCGTGCAGCGCGGGTAGCGAGCCCCGATGCACGTGCCCGTCACACCTGTCGCTAATCCTTCTTTCTTTTCTTATCTTTTCAAGTTTCCTTTCCTTTTCTTTCTTTCTTTCACTTATTCATTAGTTCATCGATTCATTCACGTATTCATTCGTTGATTCACTTATTCGTTTGCTCTTTCATTTATACATTACACGACTCCTCGTATGGGAGTCGCCTTGGCGACCCATCGGTCCCATAGCCTTTCAATGTTGCTATAATCTACACGGTGTGACTATATTGATAGTCTTTCCGTTTCATTGTTGTAACCCATTCATTGTTTGATTGTTTGGACGTATAGGGAGCATCAACGTAGGCTTGTGCCGTAGCACGAGCATGGAGCGCGGGCGAGAGTTCTCGTATTTTCCATGTTACTTTCCATATTCTATACAAGCATACAAGTTGGGATTATTCCCTTAGCTAGGTGCGTTGGGTCATTTATTAGCATGCAAGATGTTATCGCCTAGCGATTCTCGTGTTTGTGTCCGCATTATTATGTGCATAGGCTAAGCAAAGACGGGTTCATCGGAGCCACCCACCTTAGCGATGTTCGCATCGGCCGAGCAATATTCCGAGCGCGCCTTTGAAAGTCTAAGTCTGGATTCATCCTGTCGGGCCAATGTAAGCCTTGCATCGATTCGCATCGATACTTCATCGGGACGAAGCAACTCTTCGGGTCGACGGCTCGTTTGAGTCGTTGCACTTGCCGTTTGGAATCGGCGTTCCGCTAGGGCGGAGCGGGTCACTACATAATACACCACTCAAAACAAGTCTCGTCCTCGAGACTTCCTGAGTGCAGGTCATCCTATCATTCTTTAACTCGGACCGTGTACATACCTTAGACAATTTCCTATGCATCGTCGTTCGATGGCATCGAACGACACTCGATTTCTTTCTAAGTTCCGTGTCGTATACGTTTTGGGTCGATTTTTATTGAATAGCTTCTCGTTCATTTTAGACTTGATGTTATCTTTTCAATTCAAGCGTTTCTTCGTATTGGTTTCTATTTCTTCATGTCATGGGACTGGAGTGGTTGCACAAGGCACGCTGGATTTTGCCAAATACGTGGGTCGTAATTGAGGCAACTCACTTTCGTTTACCTCAATTATCGGGATCACTCGATTCGCTTCTCAAGCGTTTTAGTCTACGAAATCATTATGACTTCTTCTTAGCGGAGTCGACCAAGTCTACGAAATTTCCGTCCGATTCAAGACCAAGAACGACACCATCGTCGAGCATAACTTCCTATCGATGGTTCAATTCGTTGCACCAACTTTTAACTAGCACGATTTTACGTTCACGACACTCGTTCACTACCCAAGTCGTGCTAGAACTCAGCATATCACTTGGTTGGATCGTGCACGCATTTCAGGCGTCCCCAAAATACATGTATTCAGCCAAGCCGCAGGATAGTGAGTTTGTCATTCTCACTCGAGTCGCATCGTGCACATACATAAGCGTCCCTGAGATATATGCATATCAGCCGAGTCTCGTGAGCAGGGTTTCCTACTCTTGATCCACTCTTTCAATCCATGTCAATCCTCAAGCTCAATCCTTTGTTTGCAACTCTTGCAACAAGGGCGTCTCGCCTATCCGCTAGGCCAATTCTCAAGGCTAAGTCAATGTCAGGATTGGAATCATAGTTCCCCAACAATAATGCCAACACTGACCCCAATCCTAGGGTCAAACCAAAGTCGGTGGTGCGGGATTTTTCTACCCAAGTTCGTGTCACTCAGATTCCTAAACATCGAGCACGATCACTTAGTTCGCATAGATGCATTCGTTTTGCAACATCCAAATCTGTTCAATCACCAATTCTAAACCAATTCATGTATTCGATCACGAGGTCATCCAGCTCGACAATACGTTCTGCCCCAATCTCACGCGAGTCCGATTATCCACGGCGGTTCATGAATCACCATGCAACGCTCCCGCGGAATAATCATTCTCATCGGGGCGTAACTCTTGTTTGAGTTTAGACTAACTCATTCTCGATACGCAGATTGGACCTACTCAATCCTCAAGTTCAACTCTTCAAACACACAATTCATCCTCAAGTCTCCTTCGTGTCAAACTACAAGTCGAAGCATACGAATTGCCACGCCATGCAAGTGCCGATCACTCCCGCTGTACGAATCACCATACCAGCGCTCACGCGGAGCGATAGCCCTAGTCGGCGTGACGCATGTGCGAGGCTGAAGTTGCGCTCGCATAAGACAAGAACGTCAACGTTGTGGTTATCGACGAAGCAAATCCAAACATTCCATTTCCTCCAAGCCAAGATCTCTATTCGATAGTTCGACCGTCATGCGTTCAACTAGAAAATCCTCGAGCCAAGTCTATCTTTTCCTCGACACATTTTTAACATCCCAAGTATAGCATCCAACGGAACAATGACATTTGCACGGCCGTCATTCGCCGAGTCAGAGTGCCCCCGAGTTATCGCATATCGATCTTTGATACGCCTCAATACCATCGACGATATGCGTAACCTGACGATCTTCCTTTGCAACCAATTTCGAGTCGTGCGACGATGCCGTTGTCCGAGTTGGATATTCCACAATTTCATTTAATATTCAAGATCAAGTTCCGTCGCTCTTCCTCAAGCTCATTTCGAGATCGTTGTTCTAAACCCAAGTTACACTTTCTTTGAATCAATCCCAAATCGTACGCGCGATCCTCTAAGTTTCCTCGATCAAGACCATTCATTTACCTCTGTCGTTCCGAGTCGTTTTCTAACTCACGTTGTCTAACGACAAGTTGTCCGAGTGACATCTCGCTCGGGACAATCGAAGTCACAACCAACTAAGTGTGACGCGTTCTAAGGCTTTGCGCGACCGCATCGCCTCGCCGACATACTCGTAATCCTCGATTTCGCTCGAACTATTTCCAAGACGTCCATACACCACTCGAATTCGAGCCATCTGATCTAGTCCTCAATCACATTCTTTTTCTTCTCCGAACCTATCACATACACCACTCGGGTTCAAGCCATACGGTCTAATCCTCAATCACGTTTGCGCCACGCGCTAAGACGTCTTATCGATTCGTTCAACGAATCGCTAGCGTAGTCATTCGCGCCGTTGCGACGCATTAAGTCGTTCGCAATAATCCTCAAGGTCCAAATCGATCCTTCGAGTGCGCCTAAGCGTTAACTCGATAACGTTCCTATCGATACACACTCAAAGTGTATCTCCGTTCTCGATCGAGCGATACGTTGATATCGCTCGCAACCCGATGGCACCCAGGAGTCGAGGTGCGCGACACGCGGACTAAGTTGTACCGCTTAACCATCCCGTTCGAACCACATTCAAGTTTGCACGCTCACTTATTCTCGTTCGCAACTCGTTTGCACCAAAGGGTCTAGGTGCGCGATACTCCGCACAACTTAGCCAAAAGGCTGCGTGCAAAACTATACCGTTCGAATAATACTCCGGTCTCGTGTACCCGTTTGCTATCGTCAACGTAAGCCTATTCAAGCATGCCTCGCGTTTGCTAACTCTTAGCATTTAGTTTTCGTCCGACTCGAGTCCGTCGTGGTTCGGCACAAAGGCCATCGCCTATCAAGTCCGTCGTAGTGGCACAAAGGCCATCGCCTATCGGTCCCGTGCAACCGAGTACTCGTACGAGCTTTCGCAATATTAGACTTATTGTATGGAACATCCCAATGCACAATGAGAGAGAGCATACACTTCTTTTGTTTCCAACGCGAGCTTTCAAAACTGAGAGAATCGAAATGATGTCCAAGGACGTAAAGCCGTGCTCTGATACCAATCTGTCAAGCCCCGCTCCTGTAGGAGCGATCGTCCTCGCTAAGGCGTGATGCCGCACGGGCCTAGGTTGCGCCCGTGCAAGGCCAAGTCCAGAAACGGCCGATTTGAGTTCTAGGCCACAGGGTCGCACATAGTGACCCCATTTGCAGCGGAATATAAATGAACACTATTGAAGCGAAACCAAATTCTTTATTGATGTTCAACAAGTTTACAAGCGGCGCTAGGCCGATATTACAAGTCGCTCAAGCTCTCTCTCTCTGAAACATAAAAGGCGTGCCAAGTGGCTTATAAGATGGAATGATTCATGGCGATGTTCCGATACATTATGCCCCGTATATGGTGCTCCAGCTCCTTGCAACGCTCCAAGGCCCAGAGATAGCTCCGCGCCTTAGCACGTTCGATTGAAGCTCCGCACCCGCCGGCGTCTTCTACATCCTGCAAGTAGACTGTGGGGTTATCAGTACATTGTTATGCACTGGTGGGGAGGCTAGCTCGCCCATAATCACTATCATTACCGAACACGTTCCATTTACTTGTGTGCATCTCTATCATTCATTGTCTTTCTAATCTTGCCTTAGGGTCATTTACATGGCATATGATATAACCTATCCCGTGTTACCGATTTCAAGTGTCGCATGGAAATACATGCACAACTTACCCATACTTACCGTCCGGCCTTCCCTGTTCAGAGCAAACCAAGTTAGACAACAGTTCATGTGTAATATAACATAACGTAGACGCATTCTTTAACTCATTTGTACTCATTATCATTTTGGAGTGGCACATTTCAAGTCATTCAGTAGGCACTTGTTCATTTAACTTTTAACTTAGACTACTCTGATTTCAATGCAAGGACTTGCACGTGGATTGCCACCAGCAAAGCCCACTTAATCTATATGCATCGGTCGCTGGCACCACAAGCCATCCTGGACTTTCTCCTTGGTATTTTCTCACCTATCATGGCGTGCGGCTGGTTCACCCTGATAGTCTCTTGAAATATACCCCGCACTTACGTCTCTTGGTGCCCAAGCCCGCCCCCAAGCAGCCCGTAAGCCCCTTTTGGATCCGCCTAGGCCGGCATATCCCCCCTTTGATCATGCCGCGGAATCCCCTTTTTCACGGTCACAGCATACGCCACCCCTCGCTCGTGCCGTTGTCCACGACCATTTCGTATTTTATTATCATTTTAACTTAATGGCTGTCTTTGAGCCTTAGGCTAACCCTTAGCCTTCTTACGTTATCGACCAGGTTGGCGTCCGTGCAGCGCGGGTAGCGAGCCCCGATGCACGTGCCCGTCACACCTGTCGCTAATCCTTCTTTCTTTTCTTATCTTTTCAAGTTTCCTTTCCTTTTCTTTCTTTCTTTCACTTATTCATTAGTTCATCGATTCATTCACGTATTCATTCGTTGATTCACTTATTCGTTTGCTCTTTCATTTATACATTACACGACTCCTCGTATGGGAGTCGCCTTGGCGACCCATCGGTCCCATAGCCTTTCAATGTTGCTATAATCTACACGGTGTGACTATATTGATAGTCTTTCCGTTTCATTGTTGTAACCCATTCATTGTTTGATTGTTTGGACGTATAGGGAGCATCAACGTAGGCTTGTGCCGTAGCACGAGCATGGAGCGCGGGCGAGAGTTCTCGTATTTTCCATGTTACTTTCCATATTCTATACAAGCATACAAGTTGGGATTATTCCCTTAGCTAGGTGCGTTGGGTCATTTATTAGCATGCAAGATGTTATCGCCTAGCGATTCTCGTGTTTGTGTCCGCATTATTATGTGCATAGGCTAAGCAAAGACGGGTTCATCAGAGCCACCCACCTTAGCGATGTTCGCATCGGCCGAGCAATATTCCGAGCGCGCCTTTGAAAGTCTAAGTCTGGATTCATCCTGTCGGGCCAATGTAAGCCTTGCATCGATTCGCATCGATACTTCATCGGGACGAAGCAACTCTTCGGGTCGACGGCTCGTTTGAGTCGTTGCACTTGCCGTTTGGAATCGGCGTTCCGCTAGGGCGGAGCGGGTCACTACAGTATATCAGCACATAGAGAAACTGAAGAAGAAGAAGTTCATCCAAGCTAGCATATCACCATGGGCAGCACCAGTAGTACTTGTGGGAAAGAAGGATGGGTCATCCAGATTGTGTATCGACTACAGGAAGCTTAACGCGGCAACAGTAAAGAACAAGTACCCACTACCAAGGATCGACGACTTGTTTGATCAGTTGAGCAGGGCTAGAGTTTTCTCCAAGATAAATCTTCGGTCAGGCTATCATCAAGTGAGGGTTCGGAAGGAGGACATTCCCAAGACAGCATTCAGGTCGAAGTATGGGCATTATAAATTTTTAGTAAAGCCGTTTGGTTTGACCAATGCTCCAGCAATATTTATGGATTTGATGAACCGTATCTTTATGCCATACTTAGATTAGTTTGTCCTTGTGTTTCTTGACGACATCCTCGTATACTCTGCTAGTGAAAAGGAGCATAACGACCACCTCAGGAAAGTATTGCAGGTTCTGAGGGAGAACCAGTTGTATGCCAAGCTCAGTAAGTGTGAGTTCTGGACGGATCACATTTCATTTTTGGGTCACATCATATCAGGAGCTGGAGTAGCAGTGGATCCCAAGAAAGTAGAAGCAGTAGAGAGTTGGCCAGTACCCAAGACCGTAGCTGATGTACAGAGTTTCTTGGGATTGGCAGGATATTACAGGAAATTTGTATCAGATTTTGCAAGACTTTCAGCACCCATGACCCGCTTGACACGGAAGGATGTACCATTCGTTTGGTCGGTAGAATGACAGGCATCATTTGAGAATTTGAAACAGAAATTGATATCAGCGCCTATTCTTACATTGCCAGTTGGACCCGGAGGTTTTACTGTATATTGTGATACGTCAGGTAAAGGACTTGGATGTGTCCTCATGCAGCATGGGAAGGTGATAGCATATGCATCTAGGCAGCTTCGAGAACACGAGAAGAATTATCCAACTCATGACTTGGAGTTGGCAGCAGTAGTATTTGCTTTGAAGCTATGGAGGCATTACTTATATGGTGATCGAGTGGACGTGTACACAGACCATAAAAGTCTAAAGTACATTTTTACTCAGAAGGAGTTGAACATGAGGCAGAGAAGATGGTTAGAGCTGATCAAGGATTACGACGTGGAGCTTCAGTATCATCCAGGCAAGGCTAATATGGTAGCAAACGCTCTCAGCAGAAGAGGTGGCACATTTATGTTGACAACACAGAAGCACATTTTAGAAGACCTTCAGGAGATGGGCATAGAAGTTGTACTTCCTAGTGATGTAGGAATTCTGGCAAGTCTACAAGTTCAATCCGACTTGGTAGACAGGATCAAGACAGCTCAGGTACAGGACCCAAGGATTCAGAAGCTCAGGACAGAATGTGAGTCAGGACTCAGAAAGGAGATGCAAATTCATGAAGACGGTAGACTTAGGTTTGGATCACGTCTATGTTTACCTAGTAGAGATATCAGACAGGAAGTTATGACAGAAGCTCACAGTTTCCAGTATTCTATACATCCTGGAGAGACCAAGATGTACCAAGATATCAAGCAACACTTCTGGTGGAATGGAATGAAGAGGGAGATAGCTAGATTTGTTTCCCGTTGCTTGATATGTCAGCAAGTAAAGGCAGAACAGCAGAGGCCAGCTGGATTATTGCAACCGCTTCCTATCCCAGAATGGAAGTGGGAGCACATCACGATGGACTTTGTGACCGGTTTACCGAGATCGCCAAGTGGTAAAGATGCTATTTGGGTGATAGTGGACCGGATTACAAAGGTAGCACACTTTCTTCCTTTCATAGTAGGGCAATCTACAAAAAAGTTGGCTGAGTTGTATATGCAACAGATAGTCAGGCAGCATGGAGTCCCTGTCAGTATTGTGTCAGACAGAGATACCCGTTTCACATCATATTTCTGGAAGAGCTTACATCATAGTCGGGGCACCAAGTTAAGATTTAGCATGGCTTACCATCCACAGACGGACGGGCAATCAGAATGGACAATTCAGACTTTAGAAGATATGTTGCGAGCTTGCACCCTAGAATTTGGAGGATCTTGGGAGAGCCACTTACACTTAGTTGAGTTTTCATATAACAACAGTTATCAAGCAAGTATCCAGATGGCACCATTTGAAGCACTATATGGTAAGAAGTGTAGGTCGCCATTAGCATGGGACGATATTGGTGAGAGGAAGATGCTAGGCCCAGAAATGATTGTTCAGACAGTTGAATTGGTTAAAGGAATTAGAGAGCGACTCCGAGTTGTGCAGGATCGGCATTGTCATTGGGCGGACCAGCATCGTAGGCCGTTAGAGTTTTTTGTTGGGGACCACGTGTTCCTACGGATCTCACCTACCCGTGGGTCATTAGATTTGGCATTCGGAGGAAGTTGATTTCGCGATACGTGGGCCCATTTGTTATTCTTGATAGGATAGGCGATGTTGCTTATCGTTTGTCCCTTCCACCTTTTTTACGAGAGGTGCATGATGTATTTCATGTATCTCAGTTGCATAGGTATGTATCGGACCTAAGCCATATCCTCGATCATTCTGAGCTGGTTGTTGGTACCAACCTGTCTTACGAGGAACAGCCGGTGTCTATCTTGGACCGATGGAAGAAGATACTCAAGAACCGAACAATTAGCCTTGTCCGGGTTGCTTGGGGTCATCACTCTTTAGGGGAGTCAACGTGGGAACGTGAGGATGATATCCGATCACGGTATCCACATCTGTTTGACTCACAAGGTATATTTCTTCCCATGTACCTTGATTGTCTTAACCCCTCATACTTGTCATCCTATGGATAGAACTACGTGATATCGTAGATTGTTATAGATATGTTATCTGCTAGTTAACATTGAAGAATGATTGCTTGCTCAAGTTTCTTGTACCTAGATTAGTTTAGTTTTGATATTCCTATCCTGCTTGGATTTGAAATTCCGAAGACGGAATTTTTCTAAGGAGGGTAGAGATGTCACTTTCCGTTCCCAGAATACATATTTTTAATACATGTACTGCTTTAATATATTTATTTAATATTTATCATGTATTGTTCTGTAATTAAACCCCTTTAATTTCATGTTAATTAATTTCCTGTAATTTTATTTCTGCATTTTACTTCTTATTTTTATACTCTGCTTTAGCTATGCTTTGGGTTCGGCTTGGATTGGATTAAGTATGTTGGTTCATCATGAACCGATACAAACCCCCACCTACCACCACCCCTTCATTTAAAGTCCATCCCCTTTCTCTCTCTTCATTACTTCACCATTACTTTTCTTACACTTCTTCTTCCTCCATAACTCTTCCCTACCTACCAGAGGTCTAGGCAAGTGCCAACTTGCTTCTTGATGAATCTCTATTTTTGTTGTTCTATTGTCTTTTTGTCACTACCACATTTCTAGTTTGAGGGTATTTTGGTCATTTTTGGGATTATTTGAATTTATTAGAATTTATTTGAATTTAATATATTTTATTAGAAATTTTTAAATAATTTAATTGAATGGTTGATTTAAATACTAATTTAATTATTGCCTTGTGATTTTGGTTAGCCTAACCTAGATTGGCCCTAACCTAGATTGGTCATAACTAATTTAGTGAGCCACTTTGAGAATAAGATGGTTTGGTTAAGGGTTTAAGTCAAGTTTAGTCAAGTTAAGTGATTTTGCAAAAGACTAGGATAGAACCCTTTGTTCTAGGCCATCCATTTCCCTTGATTCATTCCTAGCCCTAGGATGTAATCTAAAAACCCTAATCCTAACTAATATGACTAGCCAAGACTCACCCCCCTTTCCTATATAATGTCTCCATAGGTTTTTGTGCCTCTTTTCAATTAGTTCTTCATTTCCTAAAGAATAGGTAAGCCTTCATTTAATTTTTCTTCATAGTTTAATGAATAGGACTCCATTTTAGTTGAGATTTCTTCCATTGTGATCTAATCCCTGTGCTCTTGCTGATTGTGGAGTAAAATCACAGATTGGAATCAATTTGAGAGATTGGGTGACTTGTGGAGATTCCCTCATTGAAGAGTTTTTGTGTTGGAAGAACACATAGAGGTAAAATCCTATCCCCTCATTAAAACTAGGGTTTCTTTGCATTAACATCTAGCCCTAGGTGTCCTGGTTCTGTAGGTATAGGTTTTCCCAATTTTTGTGTCCTGTACGTGTACATATCGGACACGTATCAGTGACATGCGCAGGTGTTCGACGAAATGCCGGGCATTTCGTTCGATATTTCAAATTGTGTTTGAATAAAAATTATTATTTTGATGTCGCTTGCATATTCGTGATTGACTGGGGTGGTTTTGAGTTGTGTCCGAGTCACACAGGACTCGCGGACACGTCTGTGTGCGCGGACAGCAGTGTCTTGCTGCTCGTGGCCTCGTGCTCGATGCATAGGCCACGTGGCGAGCCAAGATTTGTCGAGGATGTGGGGGCAGTATCTGACACGAGGGCCCCCAAGCCTCGAGTCTTCTCGTGTCGTGTCGGACACAATTTTGTGCGTGCACAGGGTGTACACTGTGCGTATCAGTGTTCAGTGTGGTTCCTTTGTTTTTTTTTAGTTTAAATAGTTTAATTCATGATTTCATTTGCTATTTAGATCCTATTTATGATGTATAACCTGTATTAGATTTTGTTTACACATTAGTTTAGGTTTTGATTGGAATTTGGTTTCGTAAATGGGTGAATGGCTGTCGACTGATACATGAACTGATACCTTGTTTTCCAGTATTTCCCCAACCATTTCAATCACTGTTTTAACAATATTTTTCACTGTTTATGTTACCCACATGTTTATAGTTAATGTTTAGCTCATATTTACATTTGAATTTGGGCTTGGGTGTAATAATGAGTATTTGGACATTTTGTTAGATTTAGAATGAGATAGCTGATACAATATTGATTGGGTTTCAGTTCTATGAATGAGATTAAATGAATGTTAGTTTCAATTCTTTTCATGAACTGATACCATTCTTCTCACAATGTTTCATTAACTTTCAAAACCTGAAATCTGTGGTATACTAATAGGTTGGTTTCCTTTCCTATTTTCCTGAAAATCTGAGAACTAATAGGTTGGTTTCCTTTCCTATTTTTTTTCCTGTTAACATCTGAGAACTGTATTTTTGTATTTTTACTAAGTTGGATGTTTAATCCTGAGATTGAATGGTTAGTTATATCATGTATTGATTCTTTCCTATTAAAAGCCTAAGTCGAATCACTAATACACTCTTGCCTTCACTGTGACACTTGCACACACAAGATCCCCTATTCACACACATTCATAAATTATATACACACATGGTATGTGGTTTGGACACACAAGTTGGCACTGTATACTATCTCTTCATTCCAGCACTGTTGGAATTCAGTCACTTATTTCCTAATTCCTGCTACACACATTCACATTCCTGCCTAATTCTTATTACCTGTCACATGTTTCAGCCCACTCATAACACACACACAGGTTCTAAGCTATACACACACATTCCTACTATCACACACACCTATACTCCTGTATACAGGATACTATACACACGTCTTTCCCTCTAGCACACACACACATTGCACTCTCACAACTCTCACACCCTTCACAACACACACACATTACATTGCCCCTCTATATACATATGCATGAATATATTAAAATGATGTATACCTATATATGTAATGTATATATATATATATATATATATATATATATATATATATATATATATATATATATATATATATATATATATATATATATATATATATATATATATATATATATAAGGTAATGTGTACCTATATCTATATGTAGGTATACATATGTGAGGGTTCCTAATGAATATGTATTATAACCTAAAGCTAGTGTATTCTATGTTGTGTTAGATTACATATCTTATGTGTAGTATTTTAGATGTAGATGATGTCATATAGTCTTGTGTTAGGATTGGCCTATAGGCATGATACAGCCTATGGCATATATGTGAGTCAGTTTGACTAGAGAGTCTAGATTAGACTTGTTTAGCCATGTTTAGACTAGTTTGGGCTAGTTAGACCTAGAATGACTTGTTAGACCTAGTTTGACCATAGTTGACCTAGTTTGACTTCTAGGGTTGACCAGAGTTGACGAAGAGTTGACTTTGGCCTAGATTGACCTAGATTCATGTAGAATGCATCGCAGTGTTTCATTTTATCATTTTGGACTTGTTGTGACTTGTGCTGTTCTAAATAGAAGCCAGACACCACTCCTCGGACAGTACTTTCATATTGGACACTCAGATACCAGTCGAGTACATTCTCTGATCATTTCATATCCTGCTTAGAATTATTTTCTGTATTAAATTACTTTACTTGTTACTGTCACGTTGGTCACACAGATTGGTACTATATGGATCCCTTCTTGAGATGTTATCCTTAGGGAGCATCGGGTACTATATGTTCTGTGCATTTCACTTACATGACGTATCACTATGCTTCAATGGTTCTTTGATCACTTGTGACATATACTCTTATGATCACAGAGTCTCCTAGAATCCTTATCCCATTTACTGGGTATCCTAGAATCTCCTAGAATCCCCATTTATGGGACATCCATGTATCACCCTTCGGGGGCCTTTGTATGGAATCATAACATAACCTGGTTGGATCCTTGTGTATTGATTGGGGGTACGGGGGAGTAGAAGTAGACATGTGAATAATACCCAAGTAGTATCTCATCAAAATCTTTCCATAGTGTCTCATCAGAATCTCCTATGCCATTTATATGTCTATATTGTACTCTGACTCACTAGCTACTGTTAGTCTCTATTTATAGTAGATATTTCTATTACAGCTCTCTCAGTGTTTACATATTGCATTTCTTTCAGTACCTGTATCTTACTTTATTGTATGATTATATTTTCTAACCTGCTATGAACTGTTGCGATGTACTGTACTCGCTCCTGTCCTGACTGGACCTGTTGAAAATATTACAGAGGACGAGGAGGAGGCCTGTGTGGATACCTTCTACGGGGCAGCCCTAGACGACACTTGCGAGCTGGACTCTCAGGAGGACCCATCTCTAGCTGAGGACATCACCCCCACTGCCTAGACTAGTTTAGTTAGGCTTATCTTATTTTATGTTGTCTTGAGACTGTTTAGCTAGACTTTACTTCTGTTCAGAGTTTTGGAGTTGTATATATTCTTTCATATCCTGTAGCTGAGTTTGTACTCTGGATATTGCTGAGATGTTATCTTAGACTACTTTATCATCTGTTTTCCTTGAGTACTATATCATATCGTGCTTTCTTCTTCCTTAGTTGTGATTGAGTTTATTTACTACTACGTCACCCCCATTCGGGGAGTATAAACTGTTTAGTATATTACTGCTAGATGTTATGACCTAGGACAGCGTTCTACCGCCGACACTGTGGCGTAGGCTGGACGTACCCACGTCTCGTGCCCTTAATCTAGGGTGCGGGTCGTGACACGTTTTTAGTGGTGGCCCATGCAGGTCTAGACTAGAAGTGTAGTGGTATTCGAACTAGAGTATCACTACAGCCTGCAGTAGGATATAGGACATTAATTTTTAAGGTACTCAATCACATTAGGAAAAAATTCTTTTATTGCCATCTAAATCCTTATTGTCAGCTGATCCTTTTGAATTTTAATTGTCCGCCTTTGTTATATCGCTTCTTTCTTAGAAATTGATACTCTTGTTTGGTCTATCTTCAGGATGGTAGAGACTCGATCGCAGCGTACCATTCATGGGGATGCTATAGAGGGATCTGCTACCTCTCAGCCAGTTCAGCAGAGACAGGAGACTACAGCTCCTGCCACCTCTGTTCGTATTGAGGCTCCAGCAGCAGCAGCAGGGGGTATGCCTCCACCGGCTCGGAGGCAGGACCCTGTCTTCGCAGAGGAGCCCTTCCAGCAGCCGCTGCCTCCAGGATACGTGGATGCGGCACAGATGTTCGTATATTTCCAGCAGTTCATGGACCGGCAGCAGGCCCGACAGGACAGGGGCATGGAGTTGGCCCTTACGACAGTTGCAGCTCGACCAGTGGTTCAGCAGCCGAGGACACCGGGGATAGAGCAGTTTCAGAAGATAAGCCCCAGAGACTTTTTGGGGACAGAGGGGATACTATATGCTGATGAGTGGATCGAGCATATAGAGGAGATCTTCCGCCTGGCCCGGATACCAGCAGATCTTTAGATTGAGGCCGCAGCTAGCCGGATGCGAGATCTTGCTCGCACCTGGTATCAGTCAGACCCCAGGGTGGGGGTAGCTGGGCAGACTTGGAAGGAGTTCAAGGGCTTCTTCAAGAAGAAGTTCTTTCCAGATTCAGCACTCAGAGCCTTGGAGTCGCAGTTCGAAAGCCTAGTCCAGGGGAGCCTTTCAGTGGAGGAGTACGCAGGGGAGTTCGGCCGCCTCGACAGGTTCGTAGAGGGCTTGAACGAGACGGCGAAGGCCCAGAGGTTCCGGAATGGTCTAGTCAAGGAGGTCAAGTCCCTGACCAAGGGCAACAGGGATGCCACATTCGAGAAGATCTTGACGGAAGCCTTATTGGCAGAGGATGATCTTGAGCTTAGGCTCAAGAGGGGGCGAGACCCAGTTGGGGGCAGCAGCAGCGGAGGCCAGGCCAAGAGGCCCCACTTTCAGCACCAGCGGCTGAGGCAGTTCCAGTCGCAGCCGATCCAGCAGAGGCCAGTTCACCAGCAGCAGCAGCCGAGACAGCACCAGCAGGGTCAGAGACAGGGTGTTACTTGTGCCTACTGCAAGAAGCTTGGGCACGTCTTCAATGAGTGCCGAAAGAGGCTGGGCCAGTGCCTGGTGTGTGGTTCAGCAGACCACCAGATGAGGGAGTACCGCATAGCACGAGCAGGCCAGGGAAGAGGAGCCAGGGCTCCAGCAGGCCAGCAGAGGGGACCAGTCCTGCAGATGCAGCAGTAGAGGTTCGTCCAGCACCAGCAGCAGGCCAGGGGAGGCCAGCAGGGGCGAGGATTCGCCATGGCAGCAGAGGATGTGGAGGCCATCGGAGAGCTGATCGCAGGTTCGATTCTTCTTGACTCCAGTCCAGCTTTTGTATTATTCGATTCCGGTGCTTCGCATAGCTTCATATCAGTATCTTTTGCGATTAGACACGGTATCATAGCTGAATCGTTGCCTAGGACTTACAAGATTACGACCAGGGGTGGCATTATCCTCGTGAGTGATGTTTGTAAGGATCGGAGAGTAGTTTTGGGAGACCGTGAGTTGGAGGTGAGCCTGCTCGTAATGTCATTACCGAACTACGATATAGTACTAGGCATGGATTGGTTGAGCAGGCACCACGCCAGCATTGATTGCAGAGGGGGTAGAGTTCTCTTCAGAGCACCGGGGGAGCCAGAGTTCGAGTACTCCAGACGTCAGGCAGAGCAGAGCAGCAGAGTCTTTTACGGAGTCTCGGTTGAAGAGCAGGCGATTCTACACCCCTTGATAGTAGAGTATATGGATGTTTTCCCAGAGGAGTTGCCGGAATTGCCACCAGACAGAGACATTGAGTTCTCGATAGACTTGATTCCAGGAGCGGAACCCATCTCTCAGCATGTCTATCGGGTGAACAACAATGAGCTGGTGGAGTTGAAGAAGCAGGTGGATGAGCTACAGGACAAGGGCTTCATCCGCTCGAGTTCGTCGCCATGGGGTGCACCAGTGTTGTTCGTGCCGAAGAAGGATGGGTCAGTACGGATGTGTATTGACTACATGGCACTCGACAACCTCACGATCAAGAACAAATACCCACTGCCGCGGATCGACGATCTATTTGACCAGTTGAGCAGAGCTCGGGTATTTTCCAAGATTGATCTGAGGTCGGGATATCACCAGGTGAAGGTGAAGGGGGAGGTTATTCCTAAGACCGCTTTTAGGATGCGGTACGGGCAGTTCGAGTTTTTGGTTATGCCGTTTGGGCTAAACAATGCACCAGTAGTGTTTATGAACCTTATGAACAAGGTGTTCCACCAGTATCTGGATCAGTTTGTGGTGGTGTTCATTAACGACATCTTGGTATATTCCAAGACTGAGGAGGAGCACGAGGAGCATTTGAGGATCTTGCTAGAGACTCGCAGGAAGGAGCAGCTTTACGGGAAGCTCTCCAAGTGTGAGTTTTTCTTGGACCGGGTGGACTTCTTGGGGCATGTGGTGACTGGAGATGGTATCTCAGTTGATCCCAAGAAGATTGTAGCAGTTGAGGCATGGGCAGCGCCGACTTCAGTTGCAGAGATCAGGAGTTTCTTGGGGCTGGCAGGATATTATCGGAGATTTGTGCAAGATTTCTCCCGGGTTGCAGAGCCGTTGACTTGGTTGACCCGGAAGGATGATGAGTATGTTTGGTCAGAGTAGTGTCAGGAAGCTTTTGATGAGTTGAAGAAGCGGCTTACGACAGCTCCGATTCTGACATTGCCTTCAGGATCAGGTGGTTTCACTATTTATAGTGATGCTTCAGGGAAGGGGCTGGGTTGTGTCTTGCAGCAGCATGGGAAGGTGATTACCTATGCTTCTAGGCAATTACGCCCCCATGAGAAAAACTACCCTACCCACGACCTGGAGCTGGCAGCAGTGATATTTGCTCTGAAGTTGTGGAAGCATTATCTGTATGGTGAGAGGGTGGAGATTTTCACAGATCACAAGAGCTTAAAGTATGTGTTCACTCAGAAGGAGTTGAACATGAGGCAGCCCAGATGGCTAGAGTTGATGAAGGACTTTGACATCCAACTTCAGTATCACCCAGGGAAGGCCAACATGGTTGCCGATGCCTTGAGTAGGTATCCGACAGCCATGTGTCTGACCATGGATCGGCATTTGCTTGCAGACTTAGAGAGCCTTGGGATTGAGGTGATCGTGTCCGGAGTACAGATGCAGATGTGGGGCATGCAGATTCAGTCAGACTTGGTGGAGAGGATCAAGTCGGCACAGTTTGAGGATATTGCTCTGCGGTGTCTCCGAGAGCAGGTTCGAGCAGGATTGCTGGAGGGCGAGTTTTCTCTTGCAGAGGATGGTGCCTTGAGGCACGGTTCCAGATTATGTGTGCCCAGCGGAGATCTCAGGGAGCAGGTTATGCAGGAGGCCCACAGATCTCAGTACTTTATACACCCGGGTGCCAACAAGATGTACCGAGATCTGAGGGAGCATGTTTGGTGGTCCGGGATAAAGCGAAAGGACAGGCTTATGCAATGGAAACAGCAATTTGGATGTATGGAAAGGTTCAAAATAAATGCACCAATGACTGATACTCTATAATCATGGGTCTGGGATCAATTATGAGGAGAAGGGGACTGACCCGGTAGGGAGACTTCTCTATTTAAAAGTAACTGATATAGTGAGTGAAAAGTGAACAAAATAGAAGGAAACAGATACAAAATCTAGACTGATACATGAATAGGAATTTTAGATACACAAGGGGAAATGAATCATTTGGATGTTGACTGATACCAAATAGATAAAGGTGAACTAAAACTAATGAATGAATTACATAACATCCTATTTACTAATGCATTCAAGTATGGACTGAGATCAAACATGGAAATGGATTGATACTCTAAAACAAAGGACTGAACAAACATGATAAGGATATGAACAATGGCCTGCCATGGGTGAATATTGGGACTAGATCAATATAGGTAAGCAGGGGACTATACAATGGAACTAATACATGTGGGGTGGACTAATGTAATGTTACAATGGTACATTAGCTAACTGAACACCAAAAGAATGCAGGACAATGCAATAAACATCTGATACTCCAATATATAGGACTCATATGTAGTCATTACAACATATCTAAAAGGGAGGTTGATAGATGTAAATTAATGGCTCGACTGAACATGAAGGTTTGGAATAGGACAGTTATCAAATGGACATTACAGATGAACAATGATGTATTCAAAGTGAAAGATCATTACCTGCAATATGGACTACAATGTTTCAAGGAGATACAAGTATACACTTTAATAAAGGATGGGGAAGCTGAACAGTATAGAAAATAGGACATATGCTAAATAGGGCTCGACTGAACCAAATGTCCAGGATCTGAGCATTGGGAATACAGTGTACAGTAGGAAACCCCAACTTGGATGTTAGGACAACAAGACAACAGACACACACCTATATCCAAATGACTGCACAATACATTGAATAAAAACAGTTAGCAAAAACAGTATATATCAAGTCCCCATAGCCATATTGATCTACCAAATCAATCCCAAATCACAAGTTAACATCCTACATTGCTAACACATTATATAACCAATGTAGAAACCTAATTAAAACTGAAATTTAAGTATCAAATGTCCTAAGAGTCATTTCATCAAACATTTGATGTGCGTATTCGATACAGTGCGATACGCCCGTGATACGCACCTCAAATGGATCCAAAAATGACCCAAAGTATTTCCAATGTCAAGGGGGATCCTAAATGAATGCATCTACACTAATGAAAGGAATTTAGAGGGTTTAGAGGGCTCTTACCACTTGGGAGATGGATTTCTAAGGAACAAATCCTAGATTTAGATCTCCACCAAGCTTCAATGGCCAAATTGCTCCAAATGCTCCCAAGCTAGCCAATAGAGGCTTCCTCTCTTCAAGGGGAAGGGTTTGCAATTAGTTTGAGAAAATTTAGAGGCAATTTGGGAGTAAGGAAAAATTTGGGAAAGAACACCTAATTTAGGGTTAGAAATGAAATGGATGGAGGAAGGGGATGAAGTGGTGTTATTAATAGGCAAGGGGCTATATGGGCCGGCCACATTAGGGCTATGGTTGGTTCATGGAAAAGTCTAAATAGTTCTTCTAGTTGCCATGACAAGGTTTCAAGGAAAAAAGGCTCCTTCCAACTTAGTGGTTTAGTCAAGTCAAGTCAATTCTAAATGGTTTCATATTAGATTAAAGGCTTAACTAACTAATTGGAATGAATTTAAGGTTGTCTAATCTAATCCCACAACTACGTCTCCCTTGGTTATGGCTAATCATCTAATCAATATGGTTCTAAGGTTTTACCAAATTATATCACTAACACAAATTATTTAATTAAATAATAATCAAATTCACAAAAAGTTCAAAAATATCCTCATTTTAGAAAAGTGGTAGTTACATAACCCGTTAGGCATAAGGACCTCCTAAAGATACACGTCTACATCAAAAGTAGCGCGTAGCTTAATTTGGCGCATGGACTTTTCCCGTCCTGTGCACCTGTAAAAGAAACGGCATGCGGCCTGAGTATGCATGAAGACTACTGTCATCGGCGCGCGTATCCCGATCGTTCTGTGGAAGATCCGTAACTCCTCAAGACAAAAGCATAAGCGTGCGAGCTTGATATGGGGGTACAAACTACACCTTGAGTTGATGGCCAAAATTGTACTAATAAAGGCAGTCGTACATTTCATCGCAAACGGTGGGGTGAGTTTGCTCATCGACCGAAGCGAAGGTGGCGGCCTTGGACTTGCCCATGGCAAAACGAAGTAAAGAAACTGATGACGAAGAGAAGTTGGAGAAGAGGGAAACTTGGTGTGAAGCCCAAACCCAAAAGCATCCCTTAGGAAAAAAAATAGATAATAACAATCTATTGATTAATCATTACTAGTCATTAGAAGTAATAATTTAGTAATCATTGAATAATGATTATTAATGATAGTATAATAATTAGAAATTTTAATATAGGTAGCTACTGTTTCGGTTGGGTGGATGTGTGGTTATTATTCATTCAGACCCTTATAAAATTTATTTAATACGCTTAGATGTCAAGGGTTGATTTTTATGTAGAATTTTTGAATTAGCCATAACTATCAAACCACTTCTCCTATTGTCACTCCTAGAGAACCATGCTTCCTCTTTTATCGCTACACTCAACCCTCTCAGCCACTCCCCACTATAGTATTACATGCCCTTTTCTTCCGACCCACACCATTTTCGGCCCGTTCGTTCGACGTCCACCCCAAACTTAGCCCACCACCGTTGCCTCCAATGGCCGCCATAACACACTCGTGCCCTACCCCGGCGGACCCAATTCTGCAACCGCCGCCGGCCATGCCAGCACCCACGCGGCATTCCCCTACCATCGTCAGCCCCGGGCTGCCCACGCATCTGCAGCGCCGCCCACACACTTCCCCGGGCCGCCCGTGCGTCCGCAGCGCCTCCGCGCGCACAGCAGCAGGCCGTCGGCGCTGCCAGCCCCGCCGTTCGCCTCCTCAGCCGCATGACCAGCACCCGCACGCCGTCCATGTCGTGCCCATGTGCCAGCAGCCGCGTGGTCGCCCCGCATGCCCTGCGCATCCCGCCTCCTGCGTGTCCGTGCGTGTTTCGCGTACCTATGCGCGCGCTTCCCGCATGCGTACGCGTTCTGAGTCTGAGGCCTCCCCTCGGTACTTCGTCATCAACCATCCGGTATGCCCCTGACCCCCTTTCTGTTATTTTACAGAATATAAAACATGTTCCTGTTCCGACCGGAATTGACAGAATAAAACTCTGTCAATTCGGGATAGATAGATAGTAGTAGTTTTCCTAATTGCGACCATAGGTTTTGTAGTAAATTCTTGTGATATATTAATATTACGGATAGATTGTCTATTAATAATGATTTTGCCGTAATATTTATAGAGTGTTATATTAATTTGTAAATTATTAGGTTAATAGTTGCTAAACGTTCAATTACGAATATCGTAGAAAAAACGTTATTCATAATATACGATTAGTAAAATATTAAAAATTAGTTTCAAAAAAAAATAGTTTTATATCAAAAACCTATTCTTAATACAGAAAATAGTAATTTTAGGCAAAAACCCTTTTATTTACTATTTTGGGGTAAAATATTAATTATTTTCCAAAATAATAGTTTTTATTACCAAAAAGTTTTTTTTTAGATAATAAACACTATATATTCTCCATGGAATTCTTTAAGTATTTAATTAAATAATTTTCTCACTAATTATTAATATAAAATATTTTCGTAATAATCGTTAAATTATTTTAGGAAGCCTTTACCTTATTAAAAACAAAAGTGTAGACGATATTTTAATAAAAAGTTTTAAGTACTTTTCTAAAAATACCTCAAGTTTTATTAAAAAAAATATTTTCGTGATTTTACTATTAAAATGGTTTTCTTATTGATTGAAAATATCTATTAAAATATTTGGTTAGTTTATGTAAACAAAAATACTATTTCAATTCAAAGTATTTTTCTAAATATTTTTATAAGAAATTCTAATTATAATATTAGTACGAAAAATCGTTCATTATCTACTAGTAATTTAAGTATAATATTTCTCGTATTATTTACCAAATAACCGCTTTATTAGAAAAATCATTTTTATCTATTATTATAGGCGATTTCAAGTATTAAATAATTATAGCCTTATTTCTCTGAAAATATTTTCTTATAACTAAAACAATTGTTTATTATAATTATTAGCGGTTAGTTAAATCCTTGAAATGACTTCTAAAACAGAGTATCGAATAATGTAGGTTTTGAGTCCCGAACTTAGCCTGAGTACTTTCTTGTCGTCACCTATAGCACCAGAAACTTCAAGGCAAGTTCCTACTTACCCAAACTTGTGTTTTAGTTAATAATTAATTTTATTGCATAGTTGATCTACTGAATCGACACTTGACTCACGGGATCCCTCTCGGATCATACTGACTACTTGACTGAATTATTGACTCGGGGTTTGGGGAGTAGCGTTAACACCTGTGGTCAAAGCCCCCTTACTGAATCACTGTAGATAACGGAAGCCCAATCTACTTGGACCGAAGCCGGACCGTGTTCACTAGAACACTTACTGTCTCCATCCCTAGCCGGCCACAGGATGTTACCCGCTCAAAACACTACTGCTAGTTAGATTGCATCATTTTTTTTCCAGAGTTTTATCGCATAACTGCTTATTTATTTATTATTTAGAATATATATTTCTATATAAACTGCTTCTTGTCTTATTTTTAATTATTAAATAAGATGCTGGAATGGATTGTATGTTCTTGTTCTCCTCCTGACTGGAGACCAATATTTTAGGTGATTGTAACGATAAAGAGTTGGCCTATAGTTCCTACTACGGATCCGACTTGGGTCCCTAGGAGTTAGCTGAACCAGGACAGTAAAACCAAGAGTTCTAGTTGCACATTTCCTTTTTTTAGTCATTTTCCTTTCCTAAAAATTGTAATAAGAACAGTTGTAATAAATGAATGTTTTATTTTGCTTGTATGTTGTTTCCATATAGACATTTAGCTTTAATTTCCAAGTTCAATAAATATGTTTAATTTTATCGCGTATTAGAATTATCTGCTTGAGTTGCTACAGACTGATACAGCTTACTGCCGCCGTCTCATAACGGTGCAGGCTGGGCATGATCCGAATAGACCCAGTATATTGGGATCGGGTCCTGACATATTTTCAGTGGTGGCCCATGCAGGTCCAGTTCTACAAATTTGGTCTAATCAACATAGTCTAGATCAACATGTAGTCCTGCAATCTAACCTTAGATTTAAGAATAACTTTAGAAAAACAGACTATAGAAATGACTAGAATACTTAGACTATTTTTACCCTGTCACAACATAGGACCGAAATTATCTATTTACAATATCTATTTTTTGTTTGCTTATAGTTTCGTAGGCTACCTTGCTTATGTTTGTACCTAAATCTTTCAAGAGGATGGCGAAAGGAAAACTTAATTATCCTACCATTAGGCCAATAGTTATTGTGTTTATCTTCACATTTTAGTTGTACTCTCACTTAGTATTGATGATCTTGTATTTTGTCTTTAGTTATTAAGGAGATAACCAGAGTATGACTAGAGAAGTAATACCTAGAAGTAAGTTGCATGGACGTATGGTCACTAGAAATAGGGTATCATAGTAAATCCTAAGGAGATGATAGCCAGGAAGACACAAACTAAGCTCGAGGATCAGTTGTTGGAACCAGAAGTTTTTAGCCTAGTAAGATGTTATAGGTACATGACTAATTAGTTAAGCATTTATCAAGGACAAAATTTATGGGATATGAAGACAGAAAAAAAAATATAAATGTTGATATTTATATTAAAATTTAAGGATTAAGGATGATGAAAAACATTTTACGAACATATCAGAAGTTATCAAGATGGTAGTATAGAGTTGCATGATGAAACCGAGAATTTATAAATGACGAGTAATGTTGAAATTAAGGTATAAATTTAATTGCGGATGATGATCGACAAATAAGGATATGAATTAAAGAGTTACAGATTTTATCAAATCAGAATTTGGAAATAAGGATTGTGAAATTATAAGTGTTGCAAGGATAAGTGAATGTGATATTGGGTTACTGAGGCTTGATACTAGATTATTAAGACAAGACAGAGTGTACCAAATTATAATATTTTGTTCAGGAACGAATATGATGTACAAGAACATGATGGAACACATGCAGTGCTATGACATAGAGTTAAATTTTGGACATATATCTAGTTGATTAGCAAGCTGAAGGAAGTACAAAATATATTATGGAAAATATTATATGTGTTTAGTAAGAAAAGGTGGGAAGACAAATTTTCCAAGATCATAAAGGTGATTGACAATTTAGGGATGGAAGCAGAAATCCGTCCTCGTAGACTAGAGTGACCAATTTTTCTAAGGAGGGAAGAATGTTATTTAAGAATAGTGGTTGGATTGATTAAGATAATGCACTTCATAGATTTTCTATGGGACAATTAATATAGTTAGACATGAGACTGTTGAGAAGAAATATTCTTACTTGGTTGAGACATGATTGTACCCCTGTCCTTATCTTTGAAATTTCGAGGACGAAATTTTCTAAGGAGAGAAGCTTGTGAAACCCAAACCCAAACCTAAAACCATTCCTTAGGAAAAAAAAAAGAAGAAGAAAGATAATAACAATTTATTGATTAATCATTACTAGTCATTAGAAGTAATAATTTAGTAATTATTGAATAATGATTATTAATAATAGTATAACGATTAGAAATTTTAATATAGTTAGCTACTGTTTCGGTTGTGTGGTTATTATTCATTCAGACCCTTATAAAATTTATTTAATATGCTTAGATGTCAAGGGTTGATTTTTATATAGAATTTTTGAATTAGCCATAACTATCAAACCACTTTTTCCTATTGTCACTCCTAGAGAACCGTGCTTCCTCTTTTCTCTCCATACTCAACTAAAGCTGTCAAGTGGGCCGGACCGGGCCGGCACGAATTTGAGTGGGCCGAGCTGGGCTCTGGCCGGGCCTCTTGAGCCCATAAACTGTACCGGACCGGGCCGGGCTATGGATGAAAATATTAAGCTCAGCCCGGCACATGACCCATGGCACGGTGGGCTTCGGGTCGGGCCGGGCCGGACTGGGCTGGGCCAGACTGGGTCGGGCCGGATGCGACCCAATATAAGGGACTGGCCGGTCGCACTGAAGGCCATCATTTTGATTCAATTCAGTCAGTATATACGTCCATGCATGTATGTTGTTGTTGCAGCAACTTACAACTAATATATATTGAAATGAATTGAATTGAATTCAGTTCAAATATTCATTTCATTTCAATTCAGTTCACTACTTTACTGTATAATCATAATAATAACAGAGGCCAGCACCACTTGCACTTGTTGCTTTATTTAGGCAGTGGTATAAGTCATATTTGGAGGGAGTGTTTGTTGTGTACATGTTTTTCTTTTCTTTTCCTTGTTTAAGTGACAACACTGATGTTAGCTGCTAGGATTTGGGACAAATCAAAGAGATTGTACAGGGATGTTGCAACCGGGTCAAGCTTCGGGCCGGGCCTCGTGCCGGGTCAAACTTAGTCTTCGGGTCAGGCCGGGCCTAAATTATGGGTCAATATATGTGGCCCAGCACAACCCAATATACGGGGCCGGGCCGGCCCGGGCCCACGATTAATCTGGCCGGGCTCGTGCTGGGCTGGGCCGGCCCGCCCCAATTGACAGGTCTACACTCAAACCTCTCAGCCACTCCCCACTATAGTATTACGTGCCCTTTTCTTTCTCCCCCTCAACTCATAGCCTTTCTATTTAAACTCACCCCGACGATCTTTTCCACACCCTCTCTAAACAAAACAAACCTCACTGCTATCACTCCATGACCCAAAGCTTTCATCCCCACACAAGAAAAATCCCACTGTTACAAAACCATTTTCGGCACGTTCGTTCGACGTCCACCCCAAACTTCGCCCACCACCGTTTCATCCAGTGGCCGCCACAACATACTCGCGCCTTACCCCGGCGGACCCGATTTCGCAGTCGTCGTCGGCCGCGCCAGCACCCGCACGGCATTCCCCCGCCGCAGTCAGCCCCGTGCGACTCTCCCCAGGACGTCTACGTGTCCGCAGCGCCGCCCGCACGCGTCCCCTGGCCGCCCGTGCGTCTGCAGCGCCTCCGCGTGCACAGCAGCAGGTCGCCGACCTTTTCCGGCGTCGCCAGCCCCGCCGGTCACCGCCCCAGCTGCATGACCAGCACCAGCACCAGCACGCTGTCCATGCCGCGACCCACACGCCAGCAGCCGCATGGTCGCCCCGTGCGCCCTGCGCGTCCCGTCTCATGCGCGTCCGCGCGTGTTCCGCGTACCCGTGCGTGCGCTTCCCGCGTACGTACGCGTTTCGAGTCCGAGGCCTCCCCTCGGTACTCCATCATCAACCATCTGGTATGCCCCTGACCCCCTTTCTGTTATTTTACATAATATAAAACATGTTCCTGATCCGACCAGAATTGACAGAATAAAGCTTTGTCAATTCCGGGATAGATAGATAGTAGTAGTTTTCCTAATTGCGACCATAGGTTTTGTAGTAAATTCTTGTAATATATTAATATTATGGATAGATTGTCTATTAATAATGATTATGTCGTAATATTTGTAGAGTGTTATATTAATTTGTACATTATTAGGTTAATAGTTGCTAAACGTTCCATTACGAATATCGTAGGAAAAATGTTATTCTTAATATACAATTAGTAAAATATTAAAAATTAGTTTCAAAAAAATAGTTTTATATCAAAAACCTATTCCTAATATAGGAAATAGTAATTTTAGGCAAAAACCCTTTTATTTACTATTTTGTGGTAAAATATTAATTATTTTTCAAAAAAATAGTTTTATTACCAAAAAGGATTTTTTTTAGATAATAAATTAAATAATTTTCTCACTAATTATTAATATAAAATATTTTCGTAATAAAATTGTTAAATTATTTTAGGAAGCCTTTACCTTATTAAAAACAAAAGTGTAGACGATATTTTAATAAAAAGTTTTAAATATGTTTCTAAAAAAACCTTAAGTTTTATTAAAAAAATAATTTTCATGATTTTACTATTAAAATGGCTTTCTTATTAATTGAAAATATCTATCAAAATATTTGGTTAGTTTATGTAAACAAAAATACTCTTTAAATTCAAAGTATTTTTTAAATATTTCTATAAGAAATTCTAATTATAATATTAGTACGAAAAATCGTTTATTATATACTAATAATTTAAGTATAATATTTCTCATATTATTTACCAAATAACCACTTTATTAGAAAAATCATTTTATCTATTATTATAGGCGATTTCAAGTATTAAATAATAATAGCCTTATTTCTTTGAAAGTATTTTCTTATAACTAAAATGATTGTTTATTATAATTATTAGCGGTTAGTTAAATCCTTGAAATGACTTCTAAAACTGAGTATCGAATAATGTAGGTTTCGAGTCCCGGACTTAGCCTGAGTACTTTTTTGTCCTCACCTACAACACCGGGAATGTCAAGGCAAGTTCATACTTACTCAAACTTATATTTTAGTTAATAATTAATTTCATTGCATAGTTGAACTACTGAATCGACACTTGACTCACGGGATCCCTCTCAGATCATACTGACTACTTGACTGAATCATTGACTCGGGGTTTGGGGAGTAGCGTTAATACCTGTGGTCAAAGCCCCATTACTGAATCACTGTAGATAGCGGAAGCCCAATCCACTTGGGCCAAAGCCAGACCGTGTTCACTAGAACACTTACTGCCTCCATCCCTAGCCGGTCACAGGATATTACGCGCTCAAAATACTACTTCTAGTTAGATTACATCATTTTCTTTTCCAGAGTTTTATCACATAACTGCTTCTTTATGTATTATTTAGAATATATATTTTTGTATAAACTGCTTCTTATCTTATTTTTAATTATTAAATAAGATGCTGGAATGGATTGTATGTTCTTGTTCTCCTCCTGACTGGAGACCAATATTTTAGGTGATTGCGACGACGAGGAGTTGGCCTATAGTTCTTACTACGGGCCCGACTTGGATCCAGAGGAGTTAGCTGAACTAGGACAGTGGAACCAAGAGTCCTAGTTGCACCTTTCCTTTTTAGTCATTTTCCTTTCCTAAAAATTGTAATAAGAACAGTTGTAATAATTGAATGTTTTATTTTGCTTATATGTTGTTTCCATATAGACATTTAGCCTTAATTTCCAAGTTTAATAAATATGTTTAATTTTATCGCGTATTAGAATTATCTGCTTAAGTTGCTACAGACTGATACAGCTTATTGTCGCCGTCTCACAACGGTGCAGGCTGGGCATGATCCGACTAGACCCAGTGTATTGGGATCGGGTCATGACACTTGGAGAGAAGAAGAAGTTTCTCTTTCCTTCATTCACATCAATTTATAGTCTATTGAAATTCATGTTTCGACATGAAGATGAATCGCGTGGCGTCTCCTCGAAGATCAGACCAAATCAAATTTGCTTTTATCCCAAAGTGGATTCGATGGAGTAGTTAAATGAGGGCTACACCTAAACTATGCTGACGTCATATTGGCACGCCCCCCACTTTTGTTCAAAGTGTTTCTAACTTTACTAAAAAAAAGTTAGAAAACTTTGAAGGGGGTCTTATAGGCGCATGGGTCACACGCCTCAGAGAAGAAGAAATGACCCATGCCTCACTTCGAGCATCGAGTCATTCACGCTAACAAATGCCTCACCTAGGCGTTGAGCTGTCCACGCCCTATCCTAGCAAACGTGATGGTCACGCTTCATCTAGGCGTCATTCAGAGCACCTCAATCTTTGTGCAAGAGATAGCTACAAGCTCGAGAACCAAAGTCATGATTACTCAGATACTCGTGCCTCATTAAGGGCACGCCCCTCTTCTCCTCGCACCTCACTTCTATGGGCGCGTCTGATTCATCGTGCTCTCGCCTACACCTATCGGTTTCTCTCCCCGATGTTGCATTTAATGAGTATGGCTATCTCGAGAACTCTGATCGACATTTCCATTCTCATGCAAGTGACGAATACAAAAGTCAAGGTTCATTCCCTTGGAAACACTGTAAACAGGCATGTATGGTCCAGCGACTGTTGATTAAACTCAGGCGTGTGTCGTCTTGAAACTTTTCAAGCATGTGTGCTTTTACCCTCACGTCTATATGTACGACACGCCACCTAGGACAGTGATTCCTAGGCGCGTGTGTGACATAGGCCCATGCCACGTATTGAAGGAACGGGTTTAAAGAAGATCAAGATTCTCTCCAACAGCAAAATCCATACCTACTATGCGGTAGTCACCCATAGCCTCCCATGCCAGTGAAGTGCGCTTGGTTATAACTACTCTTATTTAGGAGTGCGACGTGGCGATTAAAGACCCACGTGCCTGCATACTCTTAGGCGCATGACCATTCTTCCTTTCAACTATAAATAGGAGGAGTTCCGCTCCATTTGAAGCTCTGGATCCCCCCCTCCCTCGGTTCTTGCATTTCCTTAAGAGTTCTCTGAAGTACGTGTAGGCAACTCTAGAGGGGGGGTGAATAGAGTACTTGTGAAAATAATGATCAATTAAAAAATCAACTCTATTCAATCCCAACTAGTAAATAATTAATCGGAGTATAATACGAAAATAAAGTGGAGATTAGAGAGCATACGCAGACACAGCAATTTTTAACCTGGTTTCCCTCGTGGAGAACTAGTCCAGGCCTGAGAACTCTAGCTCAGGATTGAAATCCACTATTTGTGAAATAGCTTTACAACCACGTGCCTTTACACAGAAGAGCATGCCAACTTCTTGAAAAGATCGTTAAGACGAAACTTAGAATTTTCCAAGTGACTTCTTGAACACTCTTGCACAAAACTTCTAATTGACTCGCACCGAGCACCTTGTAGGCTTGGAAAGTTTTGTGGCTAGGAGATGAGAAGAGTATTACTCTTTGGGATGTATAGGCTATAAGAGAGAAGAGATGAGAAGATTGGATTAATTAAAATAGGAGAAAAGGGTGCCTATATATACTAGTCCTGGGAGGCAGAGTTCGGCCAGAACTCTGTCCAAAATTTAAAAATTATGGCCGTTGGACAACTTGCAATGAGCAATCCATAAAAATTAGCTTCTGGAAATAGGAGACAGAGTTCGGCCCGAACTCTGTGTGGGGGCAGAGTTCGGCCCGAACTCTGCCTCCTAGGAGACAGAATGCTCAATGGGCTAAATGGGCTTTGGCAGTTTGGCTTTTTGTTTGTGGGGCTTTTTGGTTAACTAGTCTATGGTTGAGATACTCAGTGCGATTCAACGTACAATAGCCTAGACTCAAATAAAATATAAAAATACAGACATCCGAAGACAAGTTCCAGCAGTATTCATCGAGCAGTCGTTGATGATGATTGTCTGACTTGATGTGTTTACATCGTCTGTTTTGTAGTTTTTATGAGAATTTATGTGTCGAGTTGGATCATGTCAAATATCGATTTGTTAATTATCAAGATTAGGTTGACTGCGATCCAGTTTGGGTCAACAATCTCTTCCATTTTGATAATTAAAAAAATTACGATATTTGCGTGTTGCAACATTCATACCTGGACATATATATTGCTCCTCCATAGATGGACAATTCGGCTCCCCCGTAAATAGAGAAGTCCTAATACAAGTACTAGTCCAAACAACATAGCACAAGTGTAGCACAATATAGCACAAGTATTTATCCAAAATTAGTGAAGCAAATATCACATATATATCTCCCCCTTTGACATTTAGCAAAATGAAATAGAAGCTCCCCCATAAAAACATAACCATGAGGTAAATATGCAAGCACATAACCAAGCTCAAATCCAACGTAAGAGATAACTGGCAAAAATTCAAATAGAAGCCATAAAGCATAAAGTAGTACAAAGCATAGTATTCTACTACATAATTACTGAATGAAAAGAACAAAGTGCAAAAACAAAAGACATCCTAAGCATCAGCAGTATCATAAAATGGACCACGACCGTCATGGAGCACGGGAAGGCCCAACAGAGTCGGATGGGTCGTTGGCAGAGCGACGAGGATCAACAAATGCCGCATCTGGATCCAAATACCTCCTGACCCAGGCGTCATCGATACGATAACCTTCGTGAGAAGGGTCTCGTACCATGGGGTAAGACACCGTAGGATGAGAGGCCAAGGAGTACTGGATGTCATGCAGAATGTTACTGATGGCTGACATCTGTAAGGTGGTGCGATAGTCCATCTGAGTCCAGCGATCATCCTCCAAGCGGAAACGATCACGCAGCATGGTCTGAATGGACTCGAGAGTAGCAGGTGGCTTGGGCGCAGGTTGCCCAAGAGCAGGAGGATCAGCCTGAGCATCAGACTCGGAGTGGTCTGACTCAGCAGGAGAATCAACAGCTGCTAGAAGCCGTCGTACCTTAGACAGATAGGCAGGGGCAGGAAGGAACTGACACTCATCAAGAGGAACATGCAATACACGAAAAATCATCGACAAATATAGGGCGTAGACCAATGATCGAGGTTTCTTTCGTGCACTAATCATCCATCATAGTGCACGGAAAGTTAAAAGGGACATGGAAGTAGAGATGATAAAGTACATAGATCTCAAAATAAGATACTTCATCGGTCGATCCCGCTTTGGGCAAGATCGTGGAGAAAATAATACGATGAAGTTCATAAAAATACGGGTTAAGAAATTTAGCCAGTAGCTTGCGTGGACGAGTGTTGGGAGTACACAAATCATCCTTGAAACTCTCAAGGGACGATCCATCGGGAAATTGAAACTTGCGTGCATCGACAAGTTTCTTCCAAGAATTGGGTTCCGGGATCTCGAGATATTCCGCAAGTTCCAAATCATCAAATGTAATGTCGATACCGGCGACACGAGAATAGATTCGTGTGTCGTCAAAGGTTAGATTATAGTAAAACATTTGGATAGCATTCAAATAAATAAGAGATGATGTAGAAACTAACTCATCTAGACAAAGATCATGGAACAATGAGTCATATCTTAAAAGTATTGTGAGATTGATAGGATGACCCGCATACACACTCCGTGAACGAAAGTCATTGAACCATTCATTGGAAGCCTCCAATGATACAAAAATTTGTTCATTGAATATGTTGGGGTCATTAGGTGGTGGAGGATTAAAAAGTGGATAGATTGGAGGAGCAAGAGAAGGAGGAGGATTGGATGATGAAGCACCTTCACTCCTTCTCTTGCCTCTTCCAAAAAGTCTAGGAGCCATGGAGATTTGAAATAATTGACAAAGAAATATAAAGGAATAGGAAATTATACCTCACAAAGTTGAGAAAAGATGGAAGAGATCTCCCCAAAAGCTTGAAATCTTGAGTTTGGGAAAAAAGAGAGCCCTAAAAATGGAGTTTCTAGGGTTAGAGTTTGAGAAATTTGTGTTTGGAGGAAGGTGGAAGATGAACAAAGTGAAGAGAGAGGGTTGATTCTCGGTTTTAAGGAGTATAGGAGCAGCCAAGCGGGTGAAATCTGGACCGTTGGATCAAATCAATGGATGGCTGAGCATCAGGGAAGGTTCTGTGACCAGGGACACAGAGTTCGGCCTGAACTCTGCCTCTATGGGCACAGAACACAGGAAGGTTGAAACAATGGCAAAGTGTTGGTTCAAAATGAATGGAATTTGAAAGTTTGAAAATTGGCAAATGTTTGATGAAAAAGAATGGAATTTAGAAAAAGGGTAAGTATTGGTTCAAAATGAATGGAATTTAAAATTTTGAATTAACTAAGTTATAAATGAAATTAAACCATATAATAAACAAGGATTTATGACAATGACCATTACGATGAAACTGCTATGGGGTAGCTGTAGGGGCCGGATCCTAGCTAGCGGTTGTCCGAAGACTAGTGTACCGTGTCGCTTAGGCTTTTACGTCTTGTTGTCAGAAGGGCCCTTTCGGTTTGTACCCATAGCAAGGACACCATAAAGATATATGTCATAATCATTATTTACGCGGGCCAATTTATTTAATGACTGTTTCATCCAAAATTTCTAATTGACGACAAAGAAAGTTGAAGCGCTCTTCTGCCAGTAGTTTGTTAAAAAAATCTGCTGGCTGATGTTCAGTGTCTATGAATTCTAAATTAATCATTCCTTGTTGTTGATGATCACGCAAAAAATGATGTCTAATTTCTATGTGTTTAGTGCGTGAGTGACAAACAGGATTCTTGGTCAGATTAATAGCACTAGTGTTATCGTAAAAAATAGGTATGTGCTTGAAACATAAGTTGTAGTCTTCAAGGGTTTCTCGCATCCACAGAATCTGTGCACAACAATGACCAGCTGCGATGTATTCAAGTTCTGTTGTGGATAGTGCGACAGATTTCTGCTTCTTGCTAAACCATGAGACTAACGCCTTTCCTAGCAAATAGCACGTGCCGCTGGTACTCTTACGGTCGACTTTGCATCCTGCAAAATCAGCATCGGAATATCTGATTAAATCGAAGGAGGTGGTTTTGGGATACCACAAGCCTACCGTAATAGTTCCTTTAAGGTATCTAAAGATACGCTTAACTGCGGTCATGTGTGATTCCTTAGGATTGGCTTGGTATCTAGCACATAAGCAAACACTGAACATAATGTCGGGACGACTAGCAGTTAAATATAATAAAGTACCAATCATACCTCGATACTTACGTTGATCGACCGGTTTGCCGCTTTCATCAGGTTCCAGCTTTGTGGTAGTAACCATAGGAGTGCTGATAGGTTTGATGTTGTCAAGCTCAAACTTCTTCAGCATGTCCTTGACATATTTCGATTGACTGATGGAGACGTCTTGTGAGAGTTGTTTGATTTGCAATCCAAGGAAGTAGTTGAGCTCCCCCATCATGCTCATCTCGAACTCATCCGGCATACACTTGGCAAATTCTTTGCATAGACCCTCATTAGTAGATACAAAAATAATGTCATCAATATATATTTGAACTAAAAGAAATGTGTCATCAAGAGATTTTATAAACAGTGTAGTGTCCACTTTCCCTTTTCTAGTAAGAAAGTTCTCAGACGATCATACCAAGGTAGAGGAGCTTGTTTGAGGCCATAGAGAGCTTTCCTAAGTTTAAAAATATGGTCATAAAATTTGTGATTTTCGAAACCAGGTGGTTGTTTGACAAAAACTTCTTCCTTGATAAAAATCGTTTAGAAAAGCACTTTTCACATCCATTTGGAAAAGTTTAAAGTTTTGAAAATTTGCAAATACACAAAGCATCCGAATGGATTCTAGTCGGGCAACAGAAGCATATGTCTTATCATAATCGATGCCCTCCTCTTGATTGTATCCTTGGGCTACGAGACGAGCTTTGTTGCGAGTGACTGAACCGTCCTCGTTTACTTTTTTACGAAAAATCCATTTAGTGCCAATTATTGAGTGGCCAGTAGGTTTAGGAACAAGTTCCTAAACTTGTCTTCTCTCAAATTGGTTGAGTTCTTCTTGCATTACAGAAATCCAAAATTCATCATTAAAAGCTTCTAAGACGTTTTTCGGTTCTATTTGAGAAATGAATGCAGTGCTAGCTATAGTGACTCTTACAGAGGATCGAGTAGTTACCCCTTTTGATATTTCACCAATTATCAAGTCCTTTGGATGAGAGAGAGTGAATTGGAACTTCTTTGGTAATTCCTTTGAAGAGCTGGTTTCAGACGTTGCATTTATTGATGTCGAAGTAGATGGTTCCTCATCGTCGTTGGGAATAACAGCTGTACTATTGTCCTCATCAAAAGTTACATTAGTAGACTCTTCAACAATCATGGAGCGCTCGTTGAACACTCTATATCCCTTACTCTTGGCCGCATAGCCAAGAAGAATACCTTCGTCAGCTTTGGCATCAAATTTGCCTAAGTTGTCTTTGGTATTCAGGATAAAACAGTGACAACCGAACACTCTAAAATACGAAATATTATGAGTCCTACCAAACCAAAGCCCATAGGGTGTCTTCTTCGAAATGGGTTGAATCAACACCCTATTCAAAACATGGCACGCTGTGCTGACAGCTTCTGCCCAAAAATATTTCGGAAGAGAGAATTGATTTAGCATAACTCTAGCCATATCACCAAGAGTTCTATTCTTCCGCTCCACAACACCATTTTGTTGAGGAGTTCTATGACACGAAAATTCATGACTAAAACCATTTGAATCACAAAATTTTTCAAAATCAGAATTTTTGAATTCGCCACCATGATCGCTTCGGATACGAGTAATCATGTAGCATTTTTCGGTTTGGACCTTTTTAGCAAATACTTTGAAAACAAAAATAGTATCACTTTTGTTTGTAAGAAAGAAAATCCATGTAAATCTTGAAAAATCATCTATAATAACAAAAGCGTAGAGTTTTCCGCCAAGACTGGCTACTCTACTAGGACCAAATAAGTCAATATAAAGTAATTGCAAAGGTCGGGTAGTACTTACAACGTTTATTGATTTAAAAAAGGATTTGGTGGCCTTATTCTTTTCACATTCGACATATACCGTGTCTTTCTTGAATGTGATATCTGGCAGTCCTCTGACTAGCTTCTTGGTGGATAGTCTGGATATAGTATCCATATTAGCATGACCAAGACGCTGATGCCATAGGAGCTTTTCGTCTTTGTGAGCGTAAAGGCATCTTCCTGCACTGTTAGTATCACTAGATAGAAAATATAAATGTTATCTTCCCTTATCCCCTCAAAAGCGATATCTCCAGTTGATCGATCATAGATAAAGCATTTAGTTTTCTCGAAGTTAATATCATAACCATGATCAACAAGATGACTAATGCTGAGCAAGTTATGTTTTAACTCGGTCACTAAACAGATATCGTTAATGACAGGAGAGGGAGGATAACCAATTGTACCGTTACCTATGATATAGCCTTTAAGATTATTGCCGAAGGAAACTTATCATTCCTTTTTCATCGATAGTGTTGCGAATAGATTTGCATTTCCAGTCATATGGCGCGAGCATCCACTATCAAGAGTCCACTTGCTTCTAATTGAGGAGGGAAGGTCCACCTATACCATGAGTAGATGTGAACTTTGGTACCCAGATTCTTTTGGGTCCTGAGAGGTTAGACTTTGGTACCCATGCATATATATTTCTATCAACTAATCTCCTAATCCTACATTGTGGAGAAATGTGTCCATGTAGGTTACAATATGTGCATCTAGTATGTATGTTTATACTAGGAGAATATTGATAGTGGTGTCTATGAGTAGGGTGATGATAGCTACGTGCAGCAGTAGTATGAGTATGGTGACTGTGTGTAGCAGTAGGGTAACTACAATGATCATAGTAACTATGTGCAATAGCAGGGTAACTATAATGATTATAGTGACTGTGTGCAGCAGCATGATGATGATTACGTGTATGTGTCTTACGTGCTGCATGTGAATAGGTGTACATGAAAGCATGATTTTGTTGAGCATGTAGATGAGTGTCCTTGTGGTGACGTACCTTTTTGTGTTGAGTTGGCACGTGTTTGTTCGTGTTGTGACTATGAGACTGAACTTGCGGTTGTACAATCTGCTTGCCCAGTTTGATCTCTAATTTCTTAGAGACAACATTCAACTCATCACATTTAGCAGTAAGACCGTAAATTCTACCTGTAGCAATTTTGAACTTATTTTTATCTTCAGCAAGTTCTTTGTTTAATGTCGTGATCTCAAGTGTTTGTTTCTCAATGATTGATTCGGCATCATGTAAGCTTAATTAAGCTTGGATACCTTAGTGTTTTTCGTGGGTGTAGTGTTTCTAACATCTTCTAGTAAACATAAAAGTCTACGGATCTCGGTTTCGTAGTCTTTGATCTTATCCTATGCATATTTATATTTATTAATTACCTTTTTATGATCATCAAGTAGATCACCAAAGGCATCACCAAGTTCATCAAATGAGAAATCATCATAAGAATCTTTTACCGTTTTTTGAAGTCGCCATTAGATAGACGTTAGTCGTGTTTTGTGGAGAGTCTTCTTCCTCGTCTGAATCACTAGCCTCGCTTTCATGCCAGATACTAGTGTTGGCATACTTCCTTGTAGTAGGCTTCTTGTACGGCTTCTCATATCTGCTTCCTTTCTTTGCTAAGGGACTATCTTTCTTGACATGTCCCGTCTTCTTGCATCCGAAGTAGGTGGGTTCTTCCTCATTGTCTCTTTGTTCTCTCTTCTTCTTGTTGAAGCGTAGAAACTTTTTGAAGTTTCGAACTAAGAGAACTTGATCGTCACCTTCAGAGTCGTCGTCATCATTGCCTTCTGGGCTGGTTCTTCGGCGATGAGCTCTCAATGCAATCTTTTTCTCTTTTGGAGCTATTTCTTCGAAGTCTTTTAGATCGAGCTCATGCGTCATCAACTTGCCCATCAACGTTTCTAGTGACATTGTCGTAAGATCATTGCCTTCGATGATTGTTGTGACTTTGGGGTTCCAAATCTTTGGCAATCCTCATAGCACTTTGCGTATCTTCTTATGGCTGGAATAGTCTTTTCCAAGAGAGGATAGCGGGTTGACGACGTCGAGGAATCTGGTGAACATTTGAGTGATCGTCTCATTAGGCTTCATCTTGAAAGCCTCGTACTCCTGTGTCAGACGACTAACTTTCGATTCTTTGACTTGCATGGTCCCTTCATGAGTCACCTCCAAAAGCTTCCATACTTCATACGAGGTGGTGCATGTAGAGACCCTGTTGAATTCAGTCCTGTCTATGGCACAGAAAAGAGCATTAATAGCCCTAGCGTCTAGACTTGCATGTTTCTTCTCCTGATCAGTATACTTGTCGTAGGGTTTCTCGACGAGACTTTCCTCGACAGTTATTCTGGGAGATTTCTTGTAGCCATCAGTGACTACAGTCCACAGGTCAAAGTCTAGAGACTTAAGATATAAACTCATTCTAGTCTTCCAATAAGTATAGTTGGTCCCATCAAATAGGGGTGGCCTATTTGTGGATTGACCCTCACCATAGTTGGTAGAGATGGGTTGTGTGGTTGCCATGGATCAACTCTAGAATGTAAATCCTGTATCAAGAGAATAGGGCTCTGATACCAATTGAAGTACGTGTAGGCAACTCTAAAGGGAGGGGTGAATAGAGTACTTATGAAAATAATGATCAATTAAAAAATCAACTCTATTCAATCCCAACTAGTAAATAATTAAACAGATTTTAATGCGAAAATAAAGTGGAGATTAGAGAGCATACGCAGACACAGTAATTTTTAACCTGGTTTCTCCCGTGGAGGACTAGTCCAGGCCTGAGAACTCTAGCTCAGGATTGAAATCCACTATTTGTGAAATAGCTTTACAACCATGTGCCTTTACACAGAAGAGCACGCCAACTTCTTGAAAAGATCGCTGAGGCGAAACTTGGAATTTTCCAAGTGACTTCTTGAACACTCTTGCACAAAACTTCTAATTGACTTCCACCGAGCACCTTGTAGGCTTGGAAAGTTTTGTGGCTAGTAGATGAGAAGAGTATTACTCTTTGGGATGTATAGGCTATAAGAGAGAAGAGATGAGAAGATTGGATTAATTGAAATGAGAGAAAAGGGTGCCTATATATACTAGTCGTGGGAGGCAGAGTTCGGCTAGAACTCTGTCCAAAATTCAAAAATTATGGCCGTTGGACAACTTGCAATAAGAAATCCCTAAAAATTAGCTCCTGGAAATTAGGAGACAGAGTTCGGCCTGAACTCTGTGTGGGGGCAGAGTTCGGCCCGAACTCTGCCTCCTAGGAGACAGAATGCTCAATGGGCTAAATGGGCTTTGACAGTTTGGCCTTTTGTTTGTGGGGCTTTTTGGTTAACTAGTCTATGGTTGTGATACTCAGTGCGACTCAACGTACAATAGCCTAGACTCAAATAAAATATAAAAATACAGACTTTCGAAGACAAGTTCCAGCAGTGTAACTCCACTTTCCTGTTTTCCTAAATAAAATTTAAAATTGATTTTCTATACTTATTATTAATTGAGAGCATTTTTATTGAATTACATTTTTGACAATTTTACAATTGGAAGTGGTTGTAACAATTTTTATATATTTTCTTATTTTAAAAACTGTTTTAAATGAGTTATGCAAATATGAAACAGCAGAGGGTTTATCTGCAAATTTTCCTATTTAAATTTCGTTGCGGGCAAATATGAATCAGCAAGGGGGCTTTCTGCATATTGGCCATTAAGCGGGGGGGGGGTAAATTGTAAATTTTCCATTTCGATTTTATATTAACCGTCGGTCGGAGAGAGAGAATGCAGCCATTCACTTCTCTCCACCGTTTCATTTCTCGAGCCTTCCACTCTTCTCTCGTTCTCTCCGCCGACCCTTCGATTTCTCCGCCAGCTTCTCGAGTCTTCCACCGCTCTCGAGTCCTTCGCCGACTCCTCGGGTTCCCAGCTTCGACGGCGACTTCGACGGCGACTCTGATGACGACGACGACGACGAGGATGATGATGGCGGCTCTGGTGGCGTAGATCTGAGGAGCGCGACGACCCCGATGATGATGGCTTTGACGATGGCGACTCTGGGAGTTTGGCAGTAACTCGAGCTCGTCTTCTTCCTGTCTTCTTCCTGACTTCTTCCTCGACGAGTTTGGCTTCGACTTCCAGAGGGTAAACCCTAACCCTAACCCTAACCCTAAACTCTACTGTTGGTCAGATCTGGTCAGATCTATGGCCTAGACTCTGAGATCTCTTGATCGGTGACGAGATCTAGGGTTTCTGTGGTTGTGCGAGATCGATGATGTTGTCTTTCTCCTTGAACAGTTCTAACTGTTCAGATCCGTTGGATCTAGGGTTTCTGTGGTCCGATCTTGTAGATCGACCCTTGCATGTGGTTATTTTGGTTTGCATGTTAGATCTGTGATGTTTCTAGTTGATTCTTCGAGATCGGTTGATCTGTGACTATTTTGTGGTTGTGTTATTATTTTTCTGAGGAGTTTCTCCAGATCTGGTAGTGGTTCCAGATCTGTTGAGTGTGGGTTTTCGATGGTTTTCTGAGGAGATCCAGTGGATCTATTTCTTTTCTTGCATGCTGTCGGTTGGCCTAGACCTAACGAATCCAGTGGTGACTCTAGGGTTGCTCGGTTCGTTAGATCTAGAATGGGTTTGTTTTTGGGAAGTTTTCCTTGTCCATTTCTGTGTGGATTTTTGGAGATGGTCTGATGTTCTGAATCCTTTCTTTTTGGGACTGAGATCTGGTGTCTAAACACTTTCGTGTCTGACACTGCATGCATGCCATAATTTTGGATATGATGTTAGTTCCATTTTTGATGAACTGAGATCTCAGTCGGACACTCTCGTGTCCGACACTGCATGTATATTTTATGGATTTTAATTGATAACTTCTTCTTCTCTTTTGTTATTTGTTGTTGAGGGATTTTCTAGTGTTGGACCTCTGTTCCGACTGGACTGTGGACTGTACCTACCTGTTCGTATCCGATGTTCGTGTCGGATACGAAGTGGCGCGGATTCGTGGCTAGAACATTGCTGGACCATGCTGTGACCGTGTCCTCTTTCCCGTGTCCGACGTGCGTGTTGGACACCAAGGAGATGATGTGACTTCTGACCTGATGTGATTTCTGACCTGATGTGACTGGCCTTGGACTTCGGGACTGACCGGCGGTGGATTTTGGCAGTTTGTGGCTTATTTGTTTGGGCCGGTTGGTATTTTTCAGTGGGCTTATCTTTGTATTTTCTTTGGTGGGCTGTTAGTATGGACTGGGCCATACTGAATGTGTTGTAATATTATTTAATTATGGGCTGGATGACTGTAATTATTTAATTGTTGGGCTGGCTTGGCTGGGCCATGTTGGGCCGGGCTTATATGTGTAGTTATTTTTGGCTGGTTAGAAGTGGGTCTGAACTGATCCTTGGTTTGGGTTGGACCGGGTATCAGATTGTTGGGCTAGTGGGCCGAATGGCTGTGGGCTGGCCTGTGGACTTTGCTTTTGGGGCAGGACTGTCTGTAGTTAATTTTGTAAAACCTTTTTCAATAAATAAAAATATTATTTTCCCAATTGCTGTGAGTTGATGGAAACATCCTCTTAAAACCAATTTTTTTTATAACTAAAAACAGTTAGTTAACTTTTCTTAATTACTGCTGATTAGTTAACTCTTTACTTAAAATGACTTTTAAAAAAAACTAAGTTTATAAGACAGACCACTGTTATATATATAAAAGTTGCAAATGCTAACTCTGTATATATAATGAGTTTTGAATTATAAACTTTTAGTGTTAAACACGTAAAACCAAGGGTTGTGTTTAGCATTGTTTTTCCCAAAAGAACTAGAAGTTAGTAATTAAACTAGTACTTGTGAACCTCCAAATAAGACTAACTTATTTGGGAAGAATCAAGATAAAGATTTAGTTATTAACCTAGAAGCAACTAGCATAGTTTATTAACCAACTTGTACATCACTATTGTTAACAGGAGAACATCCAGCTAGATTGCCTACCATATTGCTGGAGCCAGGCAAGTACATTCTATGGTTCTGTTCAGTGCATTTTCCTTGTTCTTTATTGCTGACACACTGCGACACGTTCATGTTCTTTCTGGCTTGTTCTTTCATGTTCTTACTTGTATCTTGGGATGGGGAAATACTCTAGATATGTGACTAAACCCGGTTACTTATTCATGATCTTTAGCTTAGGCCTCGCACAGTGCACGCGGGTCCTAAGCCGTACCTACATGATCTTCCAGGATCCTTTCATGTTCTTTCATGATCTTACCCAAGCCGGTCACATATCTAAGTAGTATTTCAAACATATAAACACATGTTCAGGATATTGTTCTTACATTAGTTTCTCTTGATCCTGATCTTGATATTAGTCGTGATCTTTACTGCATCTTACACTGTCGTGATCTTTCATGTATCTTTATAGCAGTAGTTCATGATCTTCATGTTCTTTACATACTTGTTCTTATCCTGTTCTTCCAGCATTTACTTTCCATATCATTATGTTATTGTTCATTACCTAGAACTGTGCTTTGCTCCGCTCCTGACTGGATATGTTATGATAGGTGAGATGGAGGCTTTATGTGACACATACTATGGACATGATACTGCTTTCCTTGAGCCAGCTGGAGCTGCTTGTGACATAGAGGCTGCAGAAGCCTAGTTATCTTCCATTTAGTTGTCTTTCCTGCTTTTGAGACTTTAGTCAGACTTTAGTTACATTTTCTGGATGAATGTAATAATAAAATGCTTAGACATGTATTTGAATATTCTGGGATTCGTTTATAGATGCTGTGACTTTACTTCTCATTTACTTGACTTGTTAGATTTTCCCTAGTTCTGGTACAGCTTACTTTGTTGTGTCTAACGACAAAGGCTGGGCGTGTCCGACTCGTGTCCGATTATTCGGGAGCGGGTCGTGACATGTTTTTAGTGGTGGCCCATGCAGGTCGAGCCTAATAGTACATAGGCAATAGTGTACTATTGGGGGACTTGATTACACTAGGGAAACTTGATCACAGCATAGGAAAATCGGGAATTAAGGGTATATCAGGTTATTCATGTTCTTCAGGTGTTTTATTATTATAAAAACATTGTTTGATAGGTTTTAGGGTTTGTCGTTCAACGAAGTTTTCTTTTTATGCAGGATGGTGGCCACAAGGAAGACCGCAGATCAGACTGGAGTTGCGAGCAGTTCTGGAGTTGCAGGCGGTACAGAGCAGCCTGCACCGGACGTCCAGGCAGATCAGCTTCCGCCAGCGCCTCCTATCTTCCCATCACTGCCACCGACGATGATGTTCGACGGCTCCCAGGTGATGGCGATGTTTCAGCAGTTCATGGAGGCCCAGAACCACCAAGCTGCACAGTTCAGGGAGGCCCAGAGCCAGCAGGCTACGCAGTTCCGAGCGACTGTCGTCGATGCGCTGAGGACCAGAGAGCCGGCAGCACCAGCTCCAGTAGCACCTCCAGCACTGCGAGGACCGAGACCCGGGACAGCGAAGGAGTACCAGCACCTTAGCCCGATGGACTTCTGGGGCGACGAGGGGATCATCTATGCAGATGAATGGCTGGAGAATGCAGAGAGGACTTTGACCATGGCGAACATTCCAGAGGACCAGAAGGTGTCAGTGGCTAGCATGCGACTCTTTGACTTGGCGAGAGCTTGGTACCGGGAGGACCCCCAGTTGGCGGAGCCCCGGGTGTCTTGGACAGTTTTCAAAACACTGTTCAAGGAGAAATTCTTCCCAGAGGTGGAGCGTGATGAGTTGAGGGTGCAGTTCGAGGCGCTGCAGCAGGGGACGATGACGGTCGCGCAGTACACTTCGGAGTTTACCAGGCTCAGCAGGTTCGCTGAGAGACTGGTTAGAGAGCCAGAGGACAGAGCATGGAGATTCAAGAAGGGTCTCAACAGGGAGCTGCGACATGCGGTGGCGATTAGCCAGGCGACTACCTACTCCAGCATCCTCAAGATCGCCCAGGCAGTTGAGAAGGAGGCGGACCCCAAGCTGAAGAGGGACCGGGATGTGGCCAGCAGCAGTTTCCAGGCACCGGCGAAGAGGGTTCAGACTCAGACCCAGACGAGGCCTCAGCAGCAGCAGCATCACCGACAGGCCAGAGCTCCAGCACATCAGCATCAGAGACAGCAGCTAGCGACTCCTTGTGCCTATTGCCATCGCCCTGGACATCATATCGACGAGTGCCGCAAGAGGTTGGGACTTTGCCTCTTCTGCGGATCCGATGCACACCAGATGAGGGACTGCGCACAGGCTACAGCCAGACTAGCAGGAGGACGAGGAGGAGGACCACCAGCTGCACCACCCAGAGCATTACCTGCACCACCCCAGAGAGGAGGAGCTTTGCCACCCCAGCAGCAGAGGTTTGCACAGCATCAGCAGCAGCAGAGAGGAGGAGCTCAGCAGGGACGTGCTTACGTCATGGCTGCAGTTGAGGAGGATGAGGCAGTGCCAGATGTGATCACAGGTTCTATATTCTTGCATTCTTTTCCTGCCATTGCATTATTTGATTCTGGAGCCACCCATAGCTTTGTGTCGTATGAGTTTCTGCATAGACACGGCTTCACACCCAAGCCCACTAGGCGGAACTGTCAGATCATGACAGGAGGCGGATCAGTTCCAGTAAGTGAGATGGTGGAATGCCCTATCACTATTGCTGGGAGAGAGATTCGAGCTCGACTTCTAGTGATGCCACTGCCTGGATTCGATGTAGTCCTTGGCATCGACTGGATGAGCGAGCAGTTTGCCGTAATTGACTGCCATGAAGGGAAGGTGATCTTCAGCCCGCCAGGAGTTCCACCATTCGAGATCAGCAGACGAGTTGCAGAGAGGCCAGAGGGAGTCTACTTCGGAGCAGTTGCAGAAGACCAGAAGTTGCCGCACCCGCTGATTGCAGAGTATCTCGACGTCTTCCCCGAGGAGCTTCCAGGATTGCCGCCGGATCGAGATGTGGAGTTTGGCATTGACTTATTGCCCGGATCAGCACCGAAGTCCCAGCACTGTTACAAGATCAACCCGAAGGAGGCTGCGGAGTTGAAGGCGCAGATTGATGAGCTTGAGGGCAAGGGATTTATTCGCTCCAGTGCTTCACCCTGGGGAGCACCGGTGCTTTTTGTGCCCAAGAAGGATGGGACGGTGAGGATGTGCATTGACTACCGTGCACTCAACAACATCACCATCAAGAATAGATATCCTTTGCCGCGGATTGATGAGCTGTTTGACCAGCTTAGTGGAGCGAAGGTCTTTTCTAAGATCGATCTTCGGTCGGGGTACCACCAGATGAAGGTTCGGGAGCAGGATATTCCGAAAACAGCCTTCAACACCCGATACGGCCAGTATGAGTTCCTGGTGATGCCGTTCGGACTCACCAATGCCCCCGCAGTTTTCATGAACCTGATGAATAAGGTTTTCCACAAGTATTTGGATAAGTTTGTCGTAGTATTCATTGACGACATTCTGATCTATTCCAAGACGGAGGAGGAGCATGTTGAGCACCTGCGGATTGTTTTGGAGATTCTGCGGAAGGAGAAGCTGTATGGGAAACTCTCGAAATGTGAGTTTTTCTTGGACAGAGTGGAGTTTCTAGGGCATGTGGTGACTGGAGAGGGGATTTCTGTGGATCCCAAGAAGATTGAGGCAGTGGAAGCATGGGCACCTCCCAAGTCAGTAGCAGAGATTCGTAGTTTCCTGGGTCTAGCAGGATACTACAGGAAGTTCGTGAAGGATTTCGCCAGGATAGCAGAGCCTATGACGAAGCTTACGCGGAAGGACGAGGAGTTCATATGGAGCGACGCCTGCCAGACAGCTTTTGAAGAATTGAAGAGAAGACTGACGACTGCACCAGTTCTAGCTTTGCCATCGGGATCAGGAGGATTCGTCATCTACAGTGATGCTTCGGGGAAAGGCTTGGGATGTGTGCTGGAGCAGAACAAGAGGGTTATAGCATATGCTTCTAGACAGTTGAGGCCCCATGAGAAGAATTATCCTACACATGACTTGGAGCTTGCAGCAGTCATATTTGCCTTAAAACTGTGGAAGCATTATCTATATGGGGAGAGAGTGGACATCTTCACGGACCACAAAAGCCTGAAGTATGTCTTTACTCAGAAGGAGCTGAATATGAGGCAGCGCAGATGGCTGGAACTCATGAAGGACTTCGACATTAGTCTGCAGTACCACCCTGGGAAGGCGAATGTGGTTGCAGATGCTCTCAGTCGATATCCTATTGCTATGTATCTCACCATGGACCGGCATCTATTGGAGGATCTAGAGAGCCTTGGGATTGAGATTGTTCTCCCAGGGTATGGAGGTCAGATGATGCATATGCAGATACAGTCGGGGTTGCTAGAGAAGATCAAGGAGGCCCAGTTGCTTGATGAGGGAATCCAGGGTCTTAGAGCTCAGGCAGAGTTGGGTCTGCTCGATGATTTCACCATTGCGGAGGACGGATCCTTACGGCACGGAAGTCAGCTGTGTGTGCCCAAGGACTTGCGGGAGGAGGTGATGCAGGAGGCCCACCAGTCACGATATTCTATACATCCTGGATCTACCAAGATGTACAAGGATTTGCGTGAGTATGTTTGGTGGTATGGGATGAAGAGAGAGGTCGCCAGATTTGTTTCCAGATGCCTTGTGTGCCAGCAAGTCAAGGCGGAGCGCCAGAGACCAGCGGGACTACTCCAGCCTTTACCTATTCCGGAATGGAAGTGGGAGCACATTACCATGGACTTTGTCTCTGGATTGCCGCGTACTCCCAGTGGCAAGGACGCTATTTGGGTGATCGTGGACAGATTGACAAAGTCTGCCCATTTCATTCCGTTCAAGGTTGGGCTGTCGACCGAGAAGCTTGCAGACCTCTACATGCGTCAGATCGTGAGGATTCACGGGGTGCCAGTTAGCATCGTTTCAGATCGAGACAGCCGGTTCACATCACACTTCTGGAGGAGTCTACAGCAGAGCTTGGGATCACAGTTGAAGTTCAGCACAGCCTATCATCCACAGACGGACGGACAGTCTGAGAGGACCATTCAGACTTTGGAGGACATGCTGCGGGTTTGCGCACTCGACTTCGGCGGATCGTGGGAGGACCATTTGCACCTGGTGGAATTTGCCTATAACAACAGTTATCAGGCCAGCATTGAGATGACCCCGTTCGAGGCACTGTATGGACGGAGATGCCGCACGCCGCTATCTTGGGACGACGTTGGCGAGAGAGCTTTACTTGGGCCAGAGATGGTGGTGGACTCAGCAGAGAAAGTCAGACTGATCCGGGAGCGTATCAGAGTTGCGCAGGATCGGCAGAAGCATTGGGCGGACAGCACCAGACGACCGCTTGAGTTCGAGGTGGGAGACAGGGTGTTCTTGAAGATCTCACCGACCAGAGGCGTCATTCGGTTCGGCAGAGGCGGGAAGCTCAGTCCGAGATTCATTGGACCATTCGACGTGACAGCACGGATTGGCGAGGTGGCGTACCGACTAGCGCTTCCAGCTAGGTTGGAGGGAGTGCACGATGTTTTCCACGTATCTCAGCTTCGACGATACATTCCAGACCCGAGCCATGTGGTGGACTATTCAGAGCTGGAGGTGGGCCCGAGATTGACTTACGAGGAGCAGCCAGTAGAGATCCTCGACCGGAGGGAGAAGCGTCTGCGGAACCAGACCATTCCTCTTGTCCGCGTCATGTGGAGGCACCACTCTCCGGGAGAGTCCACATGGGAGCGTGAGGACGAGATGCGTGAGCGATATCCTAGTTTGTTCACTTGAGTGCTTGTATTGTATGCATTTTTGAATTCAATAAACAACTCTTTGGATTCACTCTTTTTGATTTCCTGTGTTGCATTCCAATTTCGAGGACGAAATTTTTCAAGGGGGAGAGATTTGTAACTCCACTTTCCTGTTTTCCTAAATAAAATTTAAAATTGATTTTCTATACTTATTATTAATTGAGAGCATTTTTATTGAATTACATTTTTGACAATTTTACAATTGGAAGTGGTTGTAACAATTTTTATATATTTTCTTATTTTAAAAACTGTTTTAAATGAGTTATGCAAATATGAAACAGCAGAGGGTTTATCTGCAAATTTTCCTATTTAAATTTCGTTGCGGGCAAATATGAATCAGCAAGGGGGCTTTCTGCATATTGGCCATTAAGCGGGGGGGGGGTAAATTGTAAATTTTCCATTTCGATTTTATATTAACCGTCGGTCGGAGAGAGAGAATGCAGCCATTCACTTCTCTCCACCGTTTCATTTCTCGAGCCTTCCACTCTTCTCTCGTTCTCTCCGCCGACCCTTCGATTTCTCCGCCAGCTTCTCGAGTCTTCCACCGCTCTCGAGTCCTTCGCCGACTCCTCGGGTTCCCAGCTTCGACGGCGACTTCGACGGCGACTCTGATGACGACGACGACGACGAGGATGATGATGGCGGCTCTGGTGGCGTAGATCTGAGGAGCGCGACGACCCCGATGATGATGGCTTTGACGATGGCGACTCTGGGAGTTTGGCAGTAACTCGAGCTCGTCTTCTTCCTGTCTTCTTCCTGACTTCTTCCTCGACGAGTTTGGCTTCGACTTCCAGAGGGTAAACCCTAACCCTAACCCTAACCCTAAACTCTACTGTTGGTCAGATCTGGTCAGATCTATGGCCTAGACTCTGAGATCTCTTGATCGGTGACGAGATCTAGGGTTTCTGTGGTTGTGCGAGATCGATGATGTTGTCTTTCTCCTTGAACAGTTCTAACTGTTCAGATCCGTTGGATCTAGGGTTTCTGTGGTCCGATCTTGTAGATCGACCCTTGCATGTGGTTATTTTGGTTTGCATGTTAGATCTGTGATGTTTCTAGTTGATTCTTCGAGATCGGTTGATCTGTGACTATTTTGTGGTTGTGTTATTATTTTTCTGAGGAGTTTCTCCAGATCTGGTAGTGGTTCCAGATCTGTTGAGTGTGGGTTTTCGATGGTTTTCTGAGGAGATCCAGTGGATCTATTTCTTTTCTTGCATGCTGTCGGTTGGCCTAGACCTAACGAATCCAGTGGTGACTCTAGGGTTGCTCGGTTCGTTAGATCTAGAATGGGTTTGTTTTTGGGAAGTTTTCCTTGTCCATTTCTGTGTGGATTTTTGGAGATGGTCTGATGTTCTGAATCCTTTCTTTTTGGGACTGAGATCTGGTGTCTAAACACTTTCGTGTCTGACACTGCATGCATGCCATAATTTTGGATATGATGTTAGTTCCATTTTTGATGAACTGAGATCTCAGTCGGACACTCTCGTGTCCGACACTGCATGTATATTTTATGGATTTTAATTGATAACTTCTTCTTCTCTTTTGTTATTTGTTGTTGAGGGATTTTCTGGTGTTGGACCTCTGTTCCGACTGGACTGTGGACTGTACCTACCTGTTCGTATCCGATGTTCGTGTCGGATACGAAGTGGCGCGGATTCGTGGCTAGAACATTGCTGGACCATGCTGTGACCGTGTCCTCTTTCCCGTGTCCGACGTGCGTGTTGGACACCAAGGAGATGATGTGACTTCTGACCTGATGTGATTTCTGACCTGATGTGACTGGCCTTGGACTTCGGGACTGACCGGCGGTGGATTTTGGCAGTTTGTGGCTTATTTGTTTGGGCCGGTTGGTATTTTTCAGTGGGCTTATCTTTGTATTTTCTTTGGTGGGCTGTTAGTATGGACTGGGCCATACTGAATGTGTTGTAATATTATTTAATTATGGGCTGGATGACTGTAATTATTTAATTGTTGGGCTGGCTTGGCTGGGCCATGTTGGGCCGGGCTTATATGTGTAGTTATTTTTGGCTGGTTAGAAGTGGGTCTGAACTGATCCTTGGTTTGGGTTGGACCGGGTATCAGATTGTTGGGCTAGTGGGCCGAATGGCTGTGGGCTGGCCTGTGGACTTTGCTTTTGGGGCAGGACTGTCTGTAGTTAATTTTGTAAAACCTTTTTCAATAAATAAAAATATTATTTTCCCAATTGCTGTGAGTTGATGGAAACATCCTCTTAAAACCAATTTTTTTTATAACTAAAAACAGTTAGTTAACTTTTCTTAATTACTGCTGATTAGTTAACTCTTTACTTAAAATGACTTTTAAAAAAAACTAAGTTTATAAGACAGACCACTGTTATATATATAAAAGTTGCAAATGCTAACTCTGTATATATAATGAGTTTTGAATTATAAACTTTTAGTGTTAAACACGTAAAACCAAGGGTTGTGTTTAGCATTGTTTTTCCCAAAAGAACTAGAAGTTAGTAATTAAACTAGTACTTGTGAACCTCCAAATAAGACTAACTTATTTGGGAAGAATCAAGATAAAGATTTAGTTATTAACCTAGAAGCAACTAGCATAGTTTATTAACCAACTTGTACATCACTATTGTTAACAGGAGAACATCCAGCTAGATTGCCTACCATATTGCTGGAGCCAGGCAAGTACATTCTATGGTTCTGTTCAGTGCATTTTCCTTGTTCTTTATTGCTGACACACTGCGACACGTTCATGTTCTTTCTGGCTTGTTCTTTCATGTTCTTACTTGTATCTTGGGATGGGGAAATACTCTAGATATGTGACTAAACCCGGTTACTTATTCATGATCTTTAGCTTAGGCCTCGCACAGTGCACGCGGGTCCTAAGCCGTACCTACATGATCTTCCAGGATCCTTTCATGTTCTTTCATGATCTTACCCAAGCCGGTCACATATCTAAGTAGTATTTCAAACATATAAACACATGTTCAGGATATTGTTCTTACATTAGTTTCTCTTGATCCTGATCTTGATATTAGTCGTGATCTTTACTGCATCTTACACTGTCGTGATCTTTCATGTATCTTTATAGCAGTAGTTCATGATCTTCATGTTCTTTACATACTTGTTCTTATCCTGTTCTTCCAGCATTTACTTTCCATATCATTATGTTATTGTTCATTACCTAGAACTGTGCTTTGCTCCGCTCCTGACTGGATATGTTATGATAGGTGAGATGGAGGCTTTATGTGACACATACTATGGACATGATACTGCTTTCCTTGAGCCAGCTGGAGCTGCTTGTGACATAGAGGCTGCAGAAGCCTAGTTATCTTCCATTTAGTTGTCTTTCCTGCTTTTGAGACTTTAGTCAGACTTTAGTTACATTTTCTGGATGAATGTAATAATAAAATGCTTAGACATGTATTTGAATATTCTGGGATTCGTTTATAGATGCTGTGACTTTACTTCTCATTTACTTGACTTGTTAGATTTTCCCTAGTTCTGGTACAGCTTACTTTGTTGTGTCTAACGACAAAGGCTGGGCGTGTCCGACTCGTGTCCGATTATTCGGGAGCGGGTCGTGACAAGCAGTATTCATCGAGCAGTCGTCGATGATTATTGTCCGACTTGATGTGTTTACGTCGTCTATTTTATAGTTTTGATGACAATGTATGTGTTGAGTTAGATCATGTCAAATATTAATTTGTTAATTATCAAGATTAGGTTGACTGCGATCCAGTTTGGGTCAACATTCTCGAGTATTCTAGAGAGAGTTATTGCTGCTCCCCTTAGCTAGTGAAGTTAAGCCCAACAACCCTCACTCTCAGTCAGATCATCAACGAATTAATGAAGCAACCCTCTATCATCACGACCCAGATAAAAAATAAAGTATAATTGAGAGATTCTTGTTCAAGGGTTCCCTCTTGCATTCTCATTTGCAACCTTCTTCTCCATAGCAACAAGAAACGATAAAAAAAAATACTCTCACACTCTTCTATGAAATCTGAGTTCTATGTACTGGCGGCTGCAGCGGATGAAGCAGAATGACTTCGGGAGCTCATGTATGATCTTCTAATGGTTGGTGCACAGATATCGACGGTACCGATATACTGCGACAACCAAGCGACTGCAGCGGTGGCATCGAATGACCTCTTCAATGGCAAGAAGGGGACTGTACGTCTAAGGCACAAGGCGGTAAATGATTTTATCAAAAGAGGAGGTATTGTCGTGGTTGATGTTCGGAGTCAGAAGAATCTGGCAGATCCATTCACCAAAGGTCTCAAGCGCCAGTTGGTTAAAGACACAGCATGTAAAATAGGCTTGAAAATACTCTAATATTGTGGCTTTGTAATTCTACTATAAAGTTTTATGCTATTAGTTCAAAGAGAAATCTGCTAGGCATCTAGCTTTTAGTTCAAAGAAAGATCATTGACTGAAATAATATCAGGAACAGTGGGTAATCCTTTAGGAATTATGTGGTTACGGACCCACAACTACTATTGACAGTGGGTAATCCTTTGGAAAATACGGGATTACAGACCCAGAACCATTGTTGTCTACTGTTTGTTCTTTGTATATAACAATGTCCTGTAAGAGGATGGCTTGGAAGCCTTAATGAGTTCTCGAGCATTTGGGATGTCCGACGTTCTTTACAGGAAGCATGGGTAGCACAACACTACAAAGTAGCATAGTAATCTATGTTATAGTGGGGTGACACCACATGAGGTACCTAGTGAGGGTAAAGCCTCGACTTTGGGCCAATTCACAGCGACGTAGCACCGCACATAGGCAAGTGAGCCTAATGTTGTAGAATAAAGAGTCGTAGGCAGCACTACAAAGAGGGTGGGCCTCATGCTACAGTGGAATGATACCACATGAGGCATTACCTCGGCTTTGGGCCATGTCATAGCGGCGTAGCACTGCAAGGAATCGAAAGGCATCATGCCAAGACTCTTTAAAAGAAGTCACTTAGAGTGTATGGATAGAGATATAGGTCGTCTCTTGAGAAAAACCTTGTAGACACCCAATATACATATACCGAAAGCAGGTTGGCACAGGGCCTTTAATGTACAGCCAGAAGCACAGTTGATATCATTATGTGAGTGAAAAAAAATTATAATAATGATGCAGAATTTAAGGCTTAGTCCATTCTTGTATCATGCTGTTATTTAACCTATGCAGGAAGATTCAAGTCGTAGCGACATCTATCCTAATGCAAGATGGACAATCACTGTGGAGAGCGCTCAACCCACGGAAAGCAGTTGGCACAGGGCCTTTAATGTGTAGCCAGAAGTACAGTTGATATCATTATGTGAGTGAGAAAAATTATAATAATGATGCAGAATTCAAGGCTTAGTCCATTCTTGTATCATGCTATTATTTAACCCATGCGAAAAGATTCAAGTCGTAGCGACATCTTTCCTAATGCAAGATAGACAATCACTGTGGAGAGCGCTCAACCTACGTATATTGAGATATATGGAAGATTTTTGGTGTTTTTGCCTTTGGACTAGTATAAAATAGTCCCACATTGGCTACACCACCAAGTGGGTATCTCAATATATTGCTTTGCATGTGCTGAGGTGTGCACATGGGATGTGGTTGGGCACATGTGGGTACCATGTGGGGATGTTTACCTAGAAGGAAAAAAGATTAACTCCAACATGGAAGTCAGTTGCTTTTTGTCATTCGGACTCGGACTCAGACACGGGCTCCAGGATGCCTCGTGCATGCACGGGCGTGTTCGTGGTATAGGCATGGACTGGCACACGACTATGCTGATTACGGGATGATATAAAATATCAAACTGAGTATTGGTATTTTAGTCCCACATCGGATAGAAAAAAAAGGTGAAGTCTCACTCCACTCTATAAATAGAGCACCCTGGCCTCCTTTGTAAGATGCACCAAAGAAGAAAGCAAAGGGAGCCAGTTGAGTCAGGGAGCCCGTTCGAGTCACAAAAAGTTGACAAATGAGCGTTCCAGAAGTTCTTTGAGAACTTGCTGGTTCCTGGAAGCGGATCGTATAAAGGCGAATCTTGCTTTGAGCAACGGTGATTTTTATCACCCTAGAAGGGTTATTGAAATCTCATATTTCTCTCCTCTCCTTCTTCTTCTTCTTCTTCTTGGTGGGCTACAGGAACTTTAGATAAGCAAATTCTTTTGTACTAAATTCTCTGAAGTTCCTCATATACGGAGTGTGAGAGCAAATTCGTTTGCAGAATCACTTTGTCTACTTATATAGAGTGTGTGAGCAAATTCGTTTGCAGAATCACTCTATCTACTTATGTTCTTCCATCTAAGATCTGTTTTGGGACAAACAATTGTAGCATAGGGGAATAAAGATCTCCGTTCAATATTAACATAGGCACGATCTAATCGTTCTATAATAACGTGGGAAGCTCTTCTTCGATTCGACCAAGTATAAGCATGTCCAATATAGCCTAGATCTATCAAACCACAATGGTCGATCATAGAGTTGAAAGAAACTGCAGCATAGTTGTCAAAGCTTGTGCCACCAAGTGTCTCTTTGACATTAGAAACATCATTAAACTTGCCAATACAGCACCACAGTTTGTCAGAAGATTCAATAAGATTCTTAATACAGTTCCATAGTTGAGGTCGGTCATTTTTTCTTGGGCAACCATACACACATAAGAGGTTCCAACCTTGATTGTGATTAGTGGCAAGAATTTCTAGTGGAATGAGATTTTTGGATGATAATGATATATTAGCTTGAATAGAGTCCTCCTACCCAATCCAAAGGCCACCAGCATTGTAGCTCCCCTTCCTGGAATTTTGAAATATTTTTTTATTTATTTATTTATTTGATTTAAATGGTGATTTCTAGAATTTTATAAATAATTAATTAGCTAATTATTACGATAGAGAGCTTTAATCATGATTAAATTTGAAGTACAAGGTGACTAGAAATCGTGGCACAGATAGTCAGTGGCGTGCCTTGACTAGTGTATTAGCCATACCAGGGAAGGCCGAGCCAAAGTGATATCCTAACTAGGAAAACCAGGCTAAGTTGTAACATGACCCTATAAATAATCTAATTATTTAATTATTATTAGATTATTGAACTTTCTAGGAGATCCGGTTGTACCATTCTTGCCCGGACTTGACCCGAACCAAACCCGAGCCCATGTAGTCATGAAGTGCGTCTAAAGATGTCCATGATATTTAATTATTGTTTGCTATCTATTATAAATATATTTTTTATTATTTTTTGAAATGTGATAATATTGATGGAAATACCACTTTTGGAATCGGGATCTTTAACTAGGACAATATGTGTATATATATTGATAGTTCCTGTTATAGTTTTTTGAGTAATTTATATAAATGGTATATTAATTATAGTATATTCACTAATTTCTAGCTTAATATATTTACACAAGTCATATAGGTATGTATGTATACATGTGTATATAAATATATATATACAATGATACTATTAAGGTGTAAATATTCTAGAAGTGTTATAGTATTTTTATTAAAAATATTTTCTAGTTTTATTAAATCTGGAAGTATATATAAATATATATGTATTTTTGCTTTGAGTGTATGTATCTAGAAGTATACGTATATGTATATGTATATATACGTGAACGTATATATATGTATATATATATATATATATATATATATATATATATATATATATATATATATATATATATATATATATATATATAATAAACTTTAGAAATAAAATAAGGGAAATCCCAGCCCAGCTAAACGAACCCCACTTGTAAATGGGCCAAAAGATCCGCCCAACCCTATGGGAGCCCGGCCCCTGTGTTGCACAGCAGTCGATATATATATATATATATATATATATATATATATATATATATATATATATATATATATATATATATATATATATATATATATATATATATATATACTGATCGAGAGAACGAGAGAGGGAAGGAGTAAACCGAGACCCTAAAATCCTAACCTAATCTCACAGCGCCACCCCACGACCTCGCCACCCCTCCCTGATGCCTGGGGTGCCGCCACGACCACTGCGTGCCACCGTCGGAGCATCGTCGGCCGGCCACGGCGACAACAGTACGCACGAACAGAGGACAGCAGCAGCCCGACCCCCCCAACTTTGCAGGTACAAAACTTTTTCCCCATTCGACAAAATTTGATTCTGTGAAATCTTATAAACAGCCTATATAACCATCTAAGTGACCCTTTAAGTAGATTCGAAGATACTCGATTAGATTTCTCTGGAAATCGATCCGGAATCAACGAAAAATCGTTTCGAAAATAGTTTAGGAAACAGTTTAGATGCCCTGTTCGAGGATCGATTTCGATCAACTCGTGCACAACAATTAGAAACTAATTAAAGGCAGTCCTAGACACCATATCGGGCATCACAACCCTTCTTGTAGATTCTGATTTCATTAAGTAGATGAAAAGTTATTCGATTCTAAAGTTCAACAAAAACATGTTTTTCGAAACTACAAAATCTAGAAAAAAAACATTCGATACGACGTGCGTCCCGCCAATCCTGGCGACGTGGTCGTGAACCGAAAGCATCGAAAGGTGCGTATCGGCTTCGTGGACGTGTGGGCTTTAACGGAATTCAAATTGGTCGCGTGTGCGCGACGAATTTGATGCGTATCCGTCAAAATTCACCGTATCGACCTCTGTGTAAATTTCCTAATTACTTTGTGCACGTTCGTAAGATCGAGACAAAACTTATGCCAACAGGATCGTATCATTTTTCTGGTCATGTATGCCAAGTTTGGTCCGATTCTGAGACAGTTGATCGGATCGCCGTTTTGCGGGCCCCACAATCCGATTCAACTGGCGATTTTGTGCACGGCCTGCCAGAATCCAACTTTGGACATACGATTGGGTTCGTATCATCAAAATGAATCTGTAGACATGTAGTATGACAACTTTAGAGACTATTGACTCTGGCACGCTTTTCGATACAAAGCGGATCCAACGACGGACATCATTTTGGCCAAAAATTACCGTTTTGCCCCTGTATCCAGAATTGGACTTAAGGACAGACAATCCTAGCAAATTTGACTATTCTAAGAATGTTGGCAATGTCTGTTTCAGCTTTCGAAGACAGTTGTGAGATTTGGACTTTATGGCTTACCAGTTGACGGTATATTGTTGGTTCTTCGTGCTACCACCAGGCAAGATACCTTGCCTCCCTCTACAGTTTAATTTCATGTTTATAGTTTTCATGTTGTTATTGTATTATCATTAGATACTCTATTTGCTATAGATCTTATATGTTATCATTAGCTTTCTAGTTGACTTGATTTCTCTATTTTCTACATACCATGTTCACCAGTTTATTGTCCTGCTTGACTTGATAGTGTAGTTGTACTGGATTTGTTCACTTTATAGTTCATGCTAGAGTTGTCCTTACCCGTGTCTTGACATGAGATGTACCTTGTCTCACCTGTACCTCGATTGAGTCGTGTCTTGGAACGAGTACGTGTAATTGAACTGCAACTTCCTGTTATCGTTTCTCAACCAGAGAGTCAACACTCTGGACGAGGGTTGACCATTTGCACCAGAGATTCCACAATCGGGACGAGGGTGATTGTCTTGATCTGTTTACATCCGTGAGTCCACACTCGGGACGAGGATGTTAACTTGTTTATTTGCACCAGAGAGTCCACACTCGGGACGAGGGTGTCTTGCCTTGAACTAACCAGAGAGTCCACACTCGGGACGAGGGTTAGTGATTAGTTCAAACCTACGAGTCCACTCGGGGCGAGGGTTTGGTATTCCATTGACCTCGTGTTCACTCGTTCATCCAGCAGTTCAGTTACGTGTAGTTATTCTTGTATCCCCGTTCATAGTCACCTGTCAGTAGTCACTTGTTAGTTGTCTTTTGGTCAGAAGTCACTTGTCGTGATTCCGTCTCTTTCCCTGTTTATATCTTGTTTTGTTTTATGCATGATAAACTGCTAGATAGGCATATTTTTATATATCTTGCTATATCCCCTGAGGACCTGATGATCTCTTCAGGTTAGTTATTGCGTGGAGTTAGTTAGCAGTTCTGGATGGCGGATGACTATGACACTTGTGGGTTTCAGATGATTACGATATTACTTGCGGGATTCAGGTATTGATATTACGTTTATTATCCAGCTCGTACTTTCCTTTCATTATTATGCGATATCCTATTTATTGATTGAGTTTATAGACTCTTGTTATATTCTTTGGAGTCTTATCGAACATTTATGCTAGTGGGCTGCAGACCACGACCCATAGTGTTCATTCAAGTTTCGTACATTTATTGTGGATTTGAGATATAGATTTATTTTGTCAGGATTTGGCAGTATACCATAGCCTTGACAGCGTTTACGTATTCGAGTCGGGCTGGAGTCCGCTTGATGCGTAGCTGACTTGCTCACGAACTCACATCCGAAAAGTGGGTGCAGGTCGTGACAAGCATGACCTGGCGGTGGAACAGAGAATAAATTTTTGTAGCCAAGGAATGGGAGAATACGAGTAGTATAGAAAGGTGAAGACATGGTTTCAGAAAGAAAGAAAATGGTGGGTCGAGTACCCCTAGGAAATGAGTGGGGATATTGAACTGTCGGATCATTTCTCACACCCCGACAGTTCCAAGAGAATACCAACATTTTTCGTGCGGCTGTTGAAGGTCAACCGCCACCACCATGGAGTTGATATCAGTAGTTTTGATAAAACAACTTTCTATGAAAAGGGAGGAACAGAAGAATCTGTAGATAAACGACGCTTGGCGAGAGGATTATGAGGAAGTTAGATGCCAGGGGTGGTGAATAGTTTTTTATGAGCAAGTCACTTCCATGACATTTTCTTTGGAGCTTGGACTGGATGATGTAGAGTGTTTGATAATGAGTGCAAATGGGATGGTGGTAGTTCAACAATAGAAATGAAGGATGATGATGGGTTGGGTGGGTTGTTTCCCTCAGATAAATGATAAGGATATGGGGAATCAAATTTTGAGGACTTTGACGGCTCATTCAGATGAGTTTTATTACAAGAGGTGGGTTTAGAACAGTTGGGTTAAAATAGGGATAATTTGGTAGGTTTAGAATTGGCTGATTTGCAGATGTGTTGCTACGTGGATTCACATGGAATGAAGGGTTGGATGTAATCTCTGCAACTTGGTGGCTCAAAGGTTGTGGAATTCCATGGATATATGCCTGTGACAGTATCTTGTTTATCCAAGCCAATGTCATCAATGATAGAACTGTGATAGACGTTCTTCCGGGGGGTATCCTTAGGGATAACAACCCTATATTCTTCATCATTGATCCTTGGTTGGAGTAAGTTCATAACTCTTAATTTGTCTTCAGAGGACCAGTCATCTCCAACTGGAGATAGGAGCATTTGTCTATCTATGCAATCATAATAAACATGGCCAATCCAAGCATGGACTAAACATAGGCGAGGAAGACGTTCATACATGATGATTACTTTGTTCCCGGTAACAAATTTCTTCAGAGGCTTGAAAATGTTAAAGTTGATCCTGTTAGATGGTTGAAGAGGTTGTTGTTTTGGGTTTGAATAAATCCTAGTCTTTAGAAAAGTTGTTATTTGATCTACTCTTTCACTTTGTTATCATGTAACTAAAATATGGTAACTTGTGCTACTTTTATGCTTTTGTGTTAAAGTTGTAAATGGCTATTTAAAGGCCAAGTTGGTGTTGAACAAAGCACCTGAGATCATTCAGAGCAATAATAAATTACTCCACTTATTACTCCATTTGTCTTTCATTTGGTATCAGAGCCCATGGTTACGGGACTAGTTTGGGCGGTTCTAATTAGTTCGAGACAGATGGTGCTGAACGTTCATGTGTATAATTAGATTATATGGACTCTTCTCAAGGTAGAGTAGGAGCATCAACTACAAGAATTAGCTTTAAAGGTGGTTTGACGAGCCCAAGGTGGAGCAAGTCTTTGTGGTTGGCACACAATTATGGTGTGGATGAACGTGTCAGGCTTGGTTCTGTGGTCGAACGGATCGAGATGACAATATGTTGGATCTCCTAGGTGCTCTACTGGCAGGAACGAGCAAAGGTAGCCGGAGTGTGCTAAGATTGTTCGGTTAGCAGGAACGAGCAAAGGTAGCCGGAGTGTACTAAGGGTGTTCGGCTATCAGGAACGAACAAATGGTAGCCGGGTGTGCTAGGTTGCTCGGTTAGCGGAAACGAGCTAAGATGGACTTTGTTGGATTGTATCGCATTTTCGGTTGAGCGCTCAATTAGGGGGTGACAATAGAGTTGGTAATTTTGTCCCACATCGGTTAGGAGGTGGGATCATGTGGTCTAGATAATTGGGATTGGTTCAGGCCTTACATGGGAATTTATTATTGTTCTGAATGATCTCAGGTGCTTTGTTCAACACCAACTTGGCCTTTAAATAGCCATTTACAACTTTAACAAAAAAGCATAAAAGTAGCACACATAACCATATTTTAGTTACATGATAACAAAGTAAAAGAGTAGATCAAATAACAACTTTCCTAAAAGACTAGGATTTATTCAAACCCAAAACAACAACCTCTTCAACCATCTAACATGATTAACTCTAACAAATCACCTCCCTAATCCTGTTGCATGAGATTCACCTCTATGATGCCGAGCTTCTGTCTCATCTCAACGAACTTGACTCATCCGAGCGCCTTGGTAAGGATGTCTGCAAGCTGCCCTTCAGTGTTCATGTACTCGATCTCAACCTTTCCTCTCTCGACGCACTCCCGAATGAAATGATACATTGTATCAATATGTTTGCTTCGGTCATAGAAGACGAGATTCTTGCTGAGGGAGATGGCAGACTTGGTGTCTACCCTGAGCATGACGCTGCCAGCCTCTTCGTTCTTCAAGTCACCAAGGAGATTTGTTAGCCAAATGCCTTGGAATGTCGTCGTCGTCGCGGCAATGTACTCAGCCTCGCAGGAGGACAGTGCCACGATCTTCTGCTTCTGAGATTACCAGCTAATGAGGCTACGACCGAGGAAGAATAGCACGCCAGTTGTGCTTTTGTGGGTGTCGATGTCACCTTCCATGTCACTGTCGCTGTAGCCGATCAGCCGTGGTTCCTCCACCTTCTTCGCATAGCGACATCCAAAGCGACGTGTGTCGGAGACGTAGCGGAGGATGTGCTTGACGGTAGCAAGGTGTTCGGTGGTTGGGTTCTCTATGAACCGGCTCACGTAGCCCATGGCGTACGAGATGTCTGGGCGAGTGTGTACCAAGTACCGGAGGCTCCTGACGATGCTCCTGTAGAATGTGGCGTCAGTCGGAGGGGCTGAGCTCACCTTGCTTAGCTTGAACCTCGGTTCCATAGGGACGTGACACGGGTTGCAGTCAACCATGCCACTCTTCTCCAAGATTTTGCGCGCATATGCCTCTTGACTAAGGGTGATGAAGCCGTTGGACTGGTGCACTTTAATGCCGAGATAGAAAGTAAGCAACCCCAAGTCACTCATTTTGAACAAGGCCTTCATCTCCTCCTTGAACTTGGCAATCTCTTGTGGGTCCGTCCCGGTGATGATGAGGTCGTCGACATACACACCCATAAGTAGGCGAGCTGGACCTTTGCCGCGTGCATACACAGCGTGCTCCTGTGCACTCCGGTGAAAACCAAGTGACTGTAGGCAATTGTCAAGCTTGGTGTTCCATGCCCTCGGTGCTTGCCGCAGCCCGTACAGTGCCTTGTCAAGTTTCAGCACTTTGTGCTCCTGTCCTTTGACAATGAAGTCGGGAGGTTGGACGATGTACACCTCCTCCTTGAGGTCGCCGTTGAAGAACGTGTAACCCCTCTTCCCGGAAATTTGATAATAGATTTTATTTATTTATTGGAAATTAAATGGTGACTTTTAGAATTTTTATAAATAATTACTTAATTATTACGGTAGATGATTTTAGCCATAATGGAGTTTTGGAGTACACAGTTACTAGGAATCATGATACGGTTAGTACAATGGCGTGCTTTGGCTAGTGTATTAGCTGTGGTAAGGAAGGCCGAGCCATCGGTGTACCCTAACTAATAAAAGCCGGCCAAGTTATATCATGACCATTATAAATAGATTAATTATTTATTATTAGATTTATTGACTTTGTAGTGACCCGGTTGTACCAAACTAGTCCGGACTGGGCCTCAACCGAGCCTAATCTCGTGTAGACTTATAGTGAGTTCGAAGACGTCCATGTAGACGTATTTTAAGCATATGCATCATTTTATATGTTAGTTTATTTCCTGGACTTTACAAATACTTTCTTAATTGAATTTCTTATAATATAAGTATTATAAATATTTATATGATGTTTAGAGTACTTGCACGATTTATTATGGTCCCAGTAACGTGGGAGTATATTGTGTCACACAACACTCTGGTATTGGTTTATTGTATTTTTTTTATTATTATTATTATTGATATTATAATTATTATCTAATATAGTCATTAATTGGTTATTTCGGTATTCGTAGAATATATATATATTAAATTATATGTACATATGTTTATATGTATAACGCTGGCCTAGAAGAGTATTGCTAAGATTGTATTTAGTTTTCTGAATATCTATTTATGGATATACATGTATATTATTTATTATATCTATAGATTTATATATAAAGAAAAGAAGAATAGAATAAAACAAAAGCCTTTATGAACTGACAGGATGCCTTTTGATGGTACAATTCACATAGCAGGTTATTTTATGAAAACAGCCATTCATCTCTTTTATGGAAACACCCATAAAGAATAATAAACAGCCTTTTTCCCTGTCATGTGAAAATGCCTTATGAATATATGCCACTGCTTATTATTCCCATGCATCTCCTAGCAAATCCGAGCCCCTTAAGGGATTACAGCAGCTTAACCCAGCCGAGCAACCCAACCCAGTTCCCAGCTGTAACGCCCCAGAATCAGAATACTGGAGAGCGGGGGCATACATAGCCAGCTACGTATAATGAAATGGAATCCACCTCACTATATGGTCACGGCTGTATAGATATATGAGGGTGGTTAACTACAATCCATCAGTCTCTTATGGTCCTGAGCCAGCCTAGTGTCTCAATCATAAGCAAGTAAGTAAATGTCACAAGATGTAAGATCGCCAAATATACAATAGTAAGGCGTCCCATACATTACATATTCGGATGATCATGAAGCTAGTCGTACAAATGTCAAGACTAGCAAGAGTTTTAGTCATACATGATCAACCCTAGGAGTTGTTAATCATGTTTCAGCCCGTAGGCAGACAGTAAGTAAAATGCAATCGAGCTAAACATGTGCTCGTCGGCTAAACGCCTCAAAAGAATATTTTTACAATAAAGTGGGAGAATAAAGGAACCTACTCGTTGCCTTGGTTACGCCTGGTGGTCACCATCTGGCTGGAATATAGGGAGATCCTCTGGAGCTGCTCCAGTATCTGGCCATACAAAACCAGCTGGGTCAGATCCCAGAAAGAGCAAGTGCCACAAAGGAGGCTTCACTTAGGAACTAAAACCAGCAATTAGTACAGAATATAATAATAATAAAATAAAACTGGAGAGATAGAGCATCATGAAGATATACGATAAGATAACCATGGAACTATTCAGATAACCAAGTTACAATCCTTAAACCAAAAAAGGACCAGGGTTGTAACCCTTCATCTGAACGGAACTTGGTTTCTCCCATTTATCGATAAAAATAAAACACAAGTAGTCAGGTCATGCTACAATCTTATACAGGATCAGGATAAGACTAGACTGGGCTAACTTCATCCAATCAATCACGGCCAAGCAATGAGTACGGCTTGATACTTTAACTAACTAGAGTTATCACAGGCCTAGTTACTAGCAAGATGCAGTAAGATTATTCCAACAGCCACAAGCTCTGCAGACCATCCAGGTTACCCAGGTCGAATATTTGTTCAAAAAGGGGGGGTGCAACACATGACAGTGTGCTGGAAATATGCCCTACTCGTCGGCAGGCTACAAATCTACAAGCGCGCCCAGGTAACGGGATTGCCTGTAGCTGGGAAATCTCTTCATGACTACTGTGTTATTCTAGTTATTAGCCTTAGTCCATTCCAATAGGTACCCCTGACCGTGGTGCTCAGGGGTTCCTACCTTAGACATGATACAAGACAATACGGATTTATTTGTACAAGCGCAATCGTCCACGGTGTCCAGATTATTCATTCTTGTCATGTCAGGCTAGATGTCGCAACAGCATATCAAGGTATATCATGCCAGGTTTACTTGTCAGGAGTGCGCCACGGCAGGCCACTATTATGTCATGTTGCTTGCCAAGAGTGCACCCCTACGGGTCACTGTCGTGTTAAGGGAACATGTACAAAATTTACATGATACGAGCATTCTATCAAGGGACCCAAGCTACACAGAGGGTCATAAGACATGAGCATAAATGTAACATTCCAATATAAGAACAATAATAATAATAATAAAAGAGGACCAGAACTATGGAAAGGCCATGCGGCTATGGGAGTCAAACTCATGCGGCTAGGAAGAAGCAGACTCATGCGACTATGAGAGGAGCAAACTCATGCGGCCAGGAAATGAGGTCCTATGCGGCTGGGGAGATGGGTGCATATACGGCTGGGGATCATATGCGACTGGGAATTCAAGTCCATGCGGCTCGGGGATCAGAAGTTCATGCGGCTGATGGGGCAGAGCACATACGGGTGGGAATGAAGGGGTCTTATGCGGCTGGAGGGAATGGGCCTTATTCGGTCAGGGGAATTTCTGGCGTATGTGGCTCAGGGAGTTCAGACATATGCGGCTCAGAATCACTGGGCCTTATCCGGCCAGGTAAGACCGAGTCTCATGCGGCTCGGCCCAAGCAAGGCCATGCGGCCAAGTCATACAGCAAAGACTATGCGGCTAGGAAGAGAACTTGCTGCATAAAAGGCTATGCGGCTATGTTCATGCAGCTAGGAAGAAGCGGCTGAGAATTGTTCTTCTTCTCCATTCTTCCGAGAAGAAGAACCATACAAGCCATGGCTCCCTAGCTCCATAAATCCTTCAACCAGAGTCCAAATCCGAACTTCCATAGGTCAAATTGGGGCAGAATGAAATTCTCTACAACATGGAACTATCAAAACTTGGAAATATCAAGGTTAAATAGATCAAAACCCAAGAAATCTGAAAAATAAAATAAACTTAGATCTACATGAATTTAGCCATGGAAACTAAAAATGCTAAGTACTAAAGTTTGCTAAAATCTTAAGAGGAAGAAAATGGAACAATAAAACTTGAGTTCCTCTATGAAGCAAGCTGCAGTTGCCTAAGCTCTCTTCCTGGTAGGTGGAAGAGTTAATGGAGGAAGAAGAAAAGAAATTAATGCAGAGTGAATGGGGAGAGAGAGAGAGTTGGGTTATTAAATAGTGAGAGTGGTGGTAGGTAGGTGGGTTGGTTCACAATTAAAATTGAACCAAGCTGAACCAAATCAAGCCAAACCGAACCAAGATGAACCATAACTGAGCAATTGAAAATACCAAATAAAACCAAGCAAGGAGACATGCAATACAAGTCAAAATACGTACACGTATTCCAAATATGTAATACGAGGTACGGGCATTACACCAGCAGAGCCAAAGCCCAAACTCAACCCCCCACAACCCAGCCGAACAATTGGAGTTCGATCCCATAAAGGCTGAGACCATGCCCGATACTCTGTAAAATCTGAGCGTATATACATATACGGCTGAGTCAGAAACCCGGAGAGAAACCCTAGAAAAACCCCACGCCATCGAAGCCCAGAGCATCCTCGACCTCACCCAGCACCAGACGACCACCTCTAACCGCCTGCGCGCAGTCACCGACCACCGCACCGTCGCGAGGGAGCCAAAATCTGGCTGTCCACAGAGTAAACTCTGTTTTGTCGACCATAAGGTACCCCCTTTTCTCATCTTCGTAGTTCCTTCACACATGATCGTTTATGGTTCAACAAATTTCTATATGAAGCCAACATAACCACCTAGGAATCCATCTAGTTAGTTTGTATGGAATCGATCCAGATTCGAAAAGAAACTGAGTCGAACTCGACAAAAAACCTGTTCGAAAATAGGGCAAATACAGTCCAATCACCCACGTTTGAAGATCGATTCTGATTGATCTAACGCCAGATTAGAATTTCTGTTTAAACACAGTTATAGACGACATATAGGACTTCACGACCCTTTTTGTGGATTTCGAAATCATCGACTACGTGTCAAGAAATCGAATCCCGAAGTTGACCGAAAATCTATTTTAAAAACTAGAAATTTCCTCGATACGATGTACGTCCTGCCAATCTGGGCGACGTGGTCACGCACCGTAAGCATTGAAAGGTGCGTACGGATATTGTGGACGTGTGGGCTTTGACGGAATTCAAATTGGTTGCGTGTGCGCGACGAATTTGATGCGTATCCGTCGAAATTCACCGTATCGGCCTCTGTGCAAATTTTCCAATTACTTTGTGCACATTCATCAGATCGAGACAAAACTTACGCCAATAGGACCGTATCATTTTTTTGGTCCTGTATGCCAAGTTTGGTCCGATTCTGAGACAGTTGATTGGATAGCCGTTTTGCGGGCCACACGGTCCGATTCAACGGGCGATTTTGTGCACGGCCCACCGGAATCCAACTCTGGACATACGGTTGGGTTCGTATCGTCAAAATGAATTCGTAGACATATAGTTTAACGACTTTAGAGACCAGTGACTCTGGCACGCTTTTCGGTGCAAAGCGGGTCCAACGGCGGACACCGTTTTGACCCAAAATTACCGTTTTGCCCCTGTGTCCAGAATTTGACTTAAGGATAGGCAATTCTAGCTAAATTGACTATTCTGAGAATATTAGTAATGTCTATTTCAGCATCTAGAGACTGTTGTACGGGTTTTGACTTTTGTGGCTCACTGAGTGGTTTGGACTATCGATTTTACCAGCAAAGGACCACAGGCGAGTACAGTTTATTATTTGTTTTCAGAATTGATCTTTACTATGCATCAATGTTTAGTCGATAGATATGTGATTTCAGTATTTATGTTAATTTATTTCTTTGTGGTATCGGGGGAGGAAGTACCAAAGATATGTGATCTGACCTTAGACAGTGTAGACAGTATTTTATTATTGCAAAGTAGACAGTGTAGACAGTGTTTTATTATTGCAAAGTAGACAGTGTAGACAGTCTTTTATTATTGCAAAATAGACAGTGTAGACAGTGATTTATTATTGCAAAGTAGACAGTGTAGACAGTGATTTATTATTGCAAAGTAGACAGTATAATTTATACAATGTAGATAGTGTAACTTTAGACAGTGTAGACAGTGTCGTATAATTGTCCCGAGACCGATCACATATCAAAGGTATTTCAGTCAGTCTGTCGGTGAGTAGTTTCTTGCATTTCATTTACTGTTTTCGATATTTAGTTTATTTCTGTTTCTTCCGTTTATTTTTATAAATCATATGTCTAAAGGCTAACCTCTGTCGTATAGTCATTTTCATATATTGAAACTGTATTCAGTGAATTGTACTCGTTCCATTCCTGACTGGAAACCAATATTTTTCAGGTTAGCCGTGGATTCACTTAGCATTGGGAGATACGGGTGTACTTGCAGACGAAGCCTAGAAACTAGCTAGATAGCGGAGTTGTAGCCTTTCCAATATTTGTACAAGTTTGTATTTTTCTGCAAATATAAAACTTGTGAATATTGTAAATTGAATTAATCTTTGTGAATGAGCACTATTTGGGACTTTGGACTATCATGGCCGTGACAACGTTCTACTGCCGACTCTGCGGCATAGGCTGGCTTGGACACGTCTCGTATCCGAAAAAAAAAAAACGGGTGCGAGTCGTGACAAGTTTTTGTGGTGGCCCATACAGGTCTGTTTTCGCAAATCATGCGAACTCGTGATAGTACTTAAGTTAGTCGTACTATTGCGAGCCTGCGACTAGGGAATGCTCATTCACGAATTAGGATTAATTTAATTTAAGAGAATGACTAGGACTAGGAGTCCCTTATACAAATTTACCGATGGGTAGTCTAGGCCATGCAATTTAGGATGAGGGTTATTAATTTTGATAGCTTATCAGATCCCCATAGGTACACTATTATCTCTTGATATGACGACACGATCTAAGGTGGATAGATTATTCACTTGGTGAGACAGGGCTTCATAGAAATAATGATCTAACCTTGATAAATTGTGCAATTCCTTCCCTTTGCCCCTTAGATATCATCCTCATATCTTAGTCAAATTGCCTATTTAGTTCCTATTTTTGCCCTAAGAATTATTATTTTTATGTTATCCAAAGATGAACCTCAAGTTAGTTTCGATTCAAAGTTTTCCTCCATGGTTGAATGCACATGAAATAGACAATAGAATGTTCGTATTTCTTTTGTCTTCAGTTATTTCCTCTCAGTTCAATCTTTTATTTTAAAGGGTTGTGAACGATAGGACAAATACTTACGTTTTATTTCAGGGTCAACTTGTGTGAATCCCTAGAAGCTCATGATTTTTTTGCAGATATAGTTAAAGGAATATTAGTTAACTCATAATGGCAGGACAACAGCGCATTGTCGTCATTTATTTGAATTATGGAAACTATGGATTCACTGCAGCCAGCAGCGCACTGGCGAGGCACGACCCCTAGAGTTGAAATTTGTTTAAGAAATATAGGTTATAGAATGTTACTAAGAACTATGGCTAGTGGTCCTTTTTTGACCGTAGTCACCCTTGTGTCAATATAAGGTAGAGTATCGGATAGCATATCACATCTTAATCACGAACCCAAGGGTTTACCACAGCCAGAGTATACGGGCGGGGCATAATCCTCGGTGAAATAATTTCAGACGTGATTACAAGTTTAGGATACTATGGAGGATAAGACAATGCCATGTATGTCCCATAAGATCTAAAGCCAATATTAGTGGAAGTTTTATGAGTTGGGTAGCGTGTCCCCCAACCTAGCATTCCGTGGTTTTGTGACCTATTGACGAGGTAATTGACTGACGCTAATAAGTTTACCTGGAATGTAGAATTTAGAGGTCCATAACCCATTAGTTGACCAAGGTCTTATAAGTAAGAAGATAGTAGAACGACTGTATAAGCAAGAACACCGGGTAAGGTTTTGATTCTTACAAAACTCGAACTACATGTGCCTCCTTTCAACAATCTTGTATAATTGTACTTTGACTATCTTGACCAACGTTGCTATTACAGCTTAGTTTTGCAAGCTCACTCTGTTCTCGAGCTTGATTCAAGACATGTTTAGTGGGGACGCCTACTAACATATTGTCTAATCAGAATCGATGTATTACGGTCTGATCAACCGTAGTGCACCCGGTTCGCTCTCCCTCTGATTAACCTACGTGGATTGAGAGGTAGATGTCTCTAGGATCTCATCCGCGGCTGCTTTGACAATTCCTTTTGAATTATACAATCGTCTTTGAAATCACGTAATTGTATTCAGTGACATCTTTCTTGAACTCTTTATTGTTTTTGTCTTTCACTGACTTAGAAAGACGAAAGCTCGTAATTGGTAGAGAGATACAGAGTATCCCCCATGGCTATGGTAGTTGTATACTCAAGTGTAGTTACCATCGGCCAGCCATATGACTAGAACCTTGCCTTGAGTTACTCATTCTCCTCTCGACCCTCAAACTACTATTGGGACCTTCTAGCCATTTGAATTTGAGAATGATTAGGGTTTTACCCTTAGTCAAAATGCCAACCTAGGAGACTATCTATTCTCAAGGAACCAAATGGCGTGAGCCTCTAATTATTTGCTGAAAGCTTGCTTTAACTAGAACCCTTGTGATAATACTCTGGCAGGTGTAACCCCAACAGAAATTTACGACTCAGTTGTTAGAAAATCTTTTCATAAGATGTGCCTTAGAGTTGGTTACTCCGTTGATAACTCTTGTATACTGTGGACGAGTAGACCATTCTATGTTATCGACCATGTGTTATGGTACACACTCGTTTTTCATTTATTGATGAACGATCCTTGACTTAACTTATATCTACCGTATTCCGTTACGACGTGCCTTATTCTTTATTAACAAGAGTCAAGGTACAATATCCGGACTTTGAAAATTCTTCTAACCTCATTATTCCTAAAATCATGTCCTAGCTTCTAAGGAGGGTAGACTATAAGCTTTCTAAAAGTTTATGATATACGAGGATTATCGATTGATTTGAATGATTCCATTAGGATGATAATTAGTGCCCCATGGACTCCCACTTTCCATCTAGATCATTTTGTGTCCCCGGCCGTGTCATTAATATTTGGAGCACAAGACCAGCTGTTACCTTCCAACAAATTTCATATACAAAATCTAGACGTGTCCACCTTCATCTAGGTATATCATGTCTCACTCAAACACGTCCCCTTGTACTCTATTTTTATGGTACGACTTTCGGGTCAAAAAGGACTAGCTATAACCCTTACCATAGTACCAGTGTACTTCCCGACTACAATTAGAGACTCAACCTCGACTCAAATCTTTTGATCCAATATATGGTGGTGATCTACTCGAAGCCCATTACGCACATGATACTAGTGTGCCACTCAATTGTGTCTTCTCGTGCTACTTAAACACAAAAGTCATTGAAGGCACATTTTTGGACTTTGGGGGCCTAGCTAACCAATCCGACTGCCCATCTAGCTCAACCACTTGGGGTGAAAACTATTCTAGGTTACCCTAACCTAGTAGAAATAGTGTATCATTGGGATCTTGTCCAGTCAATATAGATTAAAACCCAAGGTTCATCCAACCAACGATTAATGTCCAATCAGGGAACCCATTAAGACCCAGTGAAACCCATCCCTACATATCACCATATTTGGACTAAAAAACCGAACTATTTGAAATAGGTCCCTATATCTATTATGTAGTCTCCCCCTCTTAGAATATGAGGTCATCCGTAACCCTTATTCCATCTACCTGGAAGTCGCGATACGATCTTGTATTGCATATATATCCCTTGCTCGTGTGTTTAAATAACCACGGAAAAGATTGCAATCTTGATTTCTCTAATTTCCATTCTATTATGGTACCTATTCAGAACTTCGAGAACAGAACTTCTGTATTGCACGGATTGCAAGCCCCTCTAAGAAACGAAGGGTTCTTCGATTTAGCAAGTGACTAGGCTAGAGTAGCCCACTCTAGTAAATAAGTCATGGTTCATAGACTAGCATTCTATCTGTATTATTGGATACTCTCTACCGCTCTTGATTAGTCTTCCTTATCTTCCTGACCTTCCTATTGCAGAGCGACGATGGTCATGCTTATTAGAATTTATCAGTATTTTTTTAGCTACTTGTGTAAATTTGTTGTTTGTTAGATTTTGGGTTGTTCGCTAAGATATAAGAGGATTATAGTGGCCGTAAGCAGTAGATGTCTATTGGTAGCAATTTTAGCAATTAGTTGGAAGATTATAAAATTTTAGTGACATAGCTTTGAGGGAGTAGTGTGACCAAAGGTGGGTAGAAGTCCTCGAGTTTTTTTTGTAGTTGCCAAAATGGCCAATGAGAGGGATATAAACTATTTTTGTGGAATTAAATTTAAGGAGATTAAGGTAATAGTAGATCTCCTTTTTGAATTTAAGGAATAGTTATGAATTAGAATTTCGAGGACGAAATTATTTTAAGGTGGATAGATTTGTAACCCCTCTTCCCGGAATTTTGATAATAGATTTTATTTATTTATTGGGAATTAAATGGTGACTATTAGAATTTTTATAAATAATTACTTAATTATTACGGTAGATGATTTTAGCCATGATGGAGTTTTGGAGTACACAATTACTAGGAATCATGATACGGTTAGTACAATGGCGTGCTTTGGCTAGTGTATTAGTTGTGGTAAGGAAGGCCGAGCCATCGGTGTACCCTAACTAAGAAAACCAGGCCAAGTTATATCATGACCATTATAAATAGATTAATTATTTATTATTAGATTTATTGACTTTGTAGTGACCCGGTTGTACCAAATTAGTCCGGATTGGGCCCAAACCGAGCCCAAGCCCGTGTAGACTTATAGTGAGTCCGAAGACGTTCATGTAGACGTATTTTAAGCATATGCATCATTTTATATGTTAGTTTATTTCCTGGACTTTACAAATACTTTCTTAATTGCATTTCGTATAATATAAGTATTATAAATATTTATATGATGTTTAGAGACGATTTATTATGGTCCCAGTAACGTGGGAGTATATTGTGTCACACAACACTCTGGTATTGGTTTATTGTATTTTATTATTATTATTATTATTATTATTATTATTATTATTATTATTATTATTATTATTATTATTATTATCGATATTATAATTATTATCTAATATAGTCATTAATTGGTTATTTCGGTATTCGTAGAATATATATATATTAAATTATATGTACATATGTATATATGTATAACGCTGGCCTAGAAGAGTATTGCTAAGATTGTATTTAGTTTTCTGAATATCTATTTATGGATATACATGTATATTATTTATTATATCTATAGATTTATATATGAAGAAAAGAAGAATAGAATAAAACAAATGCCTTTATGAACTAACATGATGCCTTTTGATGGTACAATTCACATAGCAGGTTATTTTATAAAAACAGCCATTCATCTCTTTTATGGAAACACCCATAAATAATAATAAATAGCCTTTTCCATGTCATGTGAAAATGCCTTATGAATATATGCCATTGCTTATTATTCCCATGCATCTCCTAGCAAACCCGAGCCCCTTAAGGGATTACAGCAGCTTAACCCAGCCGAGCAACCCAACCCAGTTCCCAGCAGAGCCAAAGCCCAAACTCAACCTCCATAGCCCAGCCGAACAATTGGAGTTCGAGCCCATAAAGGCTGAGACCATGCCCGACACTCTGTAAAATTCGAGCGTATATACATATACGGCTGAGTCAGAAACCCGGAGAGAAACCCTAAAAAAACCCCACGCCATCGAAGCCCAGAGCATCCTCGACCTCACCCAGCACCAGGCGACCACCTCTGACCGCCTGCGCGCAGTCACCGACCACCGCACCGTCGCGAGGGAGCCAAAATCCGGCTGTCCACAGAGTAAACTCTGTTTTGTCGACCACAAGGTACCCCCTTTTCTCATCTTCGTAGTTCCTTCACACATGATCGTTTATGGTTCTACAAATTTCTATATGAAGCCAAGATAATCACCTAGGAATCCATCTAGTTAGTTTGTATGGAATCGATCCAGATTCGAAAAGAAACTGAGTCGAACTCGGCAAAAAACCTGTTCGAAAACAGGGCAAATACAGTCCAATCACCCACGTTTGAAGATCGATTCCGATTGATCTAACGCCAGATTAGAATTTCTGTTTAAACACAGTTATAGACGACATATAGGACTTCACGACCCTTTTCGTGGATTTGGAAATCATCGACTATGTGTCGAGAAATCGAATCCCGAAGTTGACCGAAAATCTGTTTTAAAAACTAGAAATTCCCTCGATACGATGTGCGTCCCGCCAATCCGGGCGACGTGGTCGCACACCGTAAGCATCGAAAGGTGCGTACGGATATTGCGGACGTGTAGGCTTTGACAGAATTCAAATTGGTTACGTGTGTGCGACGAATTTGATGCGTATCCGTCGAAATTCACCGTATCGACCTCTGTGCAAATTTTTCAATTACTTTGTGCACGTTCATCAGATCGAGACGAAACTTACGCCAACAGGACCGTATCATTTTTCTGGTCCTGTATGCCAAGTTTGGTCCGATTCTGAGACAGTTGATTGGATCGCCGTTTTGCGGGCCCCACGGTCCGATTCAACGGGCGATTATGTGCACGGCCCACCGAAATCTAACTCTGGACATACGGTTGGGTTCGTATCGTCAAAACGAATTCGTAAACATATAGTTTGACGACTTTAGAGACCATTGACTCTGGCACGCTTTTCGGTGTAAAGCGGGTCCAACAGCGGATACCGTTTTGACCTAAAATTACCGTTTTGCCCCTGTGTCCAGAATTGGACTTAAGGACAGGCAATCCTAGCTAAATTGACTATTCTGAGAACATTGGTAATGTCTATTTCAGTATCTGGAGACTGTTGTACGGGTTTTGACTTTTGTGGCTCACTGAGTGGTTTGGACTATCAGTTTTACCAGCAAAGGACCACAGGCGAGTACAGTTTATTGTTTGTTTTCAGTATTGATCTTTACTATGCATCAGTGTTTAGTCGATAGATATGTGATTTCAGTATTTATGTTAATTTATTTCTTTGTGGTATCGGAGGAGGAAGTACCAAAGATATGTGATCTGACCTTAGACAGTGTAGACAGCATTTTATTATTGCAAAGTAGACAGTGTAGACAGTATTTTATTATTGCAAAATAGACAGTGTAGACAGTATTTTATTATTGCAAAGTAGACAGTGTAGGCAGTGATTTATTATTGCAAAGTAGACAGTGTAGACAGTGATTTATTATTGCAAAGTAGACAGTGTAATTTATACAATGTAGACAGTGTAGACAGTGTAACTTTAGACAGTGTAGACAGTGTCGTGTAATTGTCCCGAGACCGATCACATATCAAAGGTATTTCAGTCAGTCTGTCGGTGAGTAGTTTCTTGCATTTCATTTACTATTTTCGATATTTAGTTTATTTCTGTTTCTTCCGTTTATTTTTATAAATCATATGTCTAAAGGCTAACCTCTGTCGTATAGTCATTTTCATATATTGAAACTGCATTCAGTGAATTGTACTCGTTCCATTCCTGACTGAAAACCAATATTTTTCAGGTTAGCCGTGGATTCACTTAGCATTGGGAGATACGGGTGTACTTGCAGACGAAGCCTAGAAACTAGCTAGATAGCGGAGTTGTAGCCATTCCAATATTTGTACAAGTTTGTATTTTTCTGCAAATGTAAAACTTGTGAATATTGTAAATTGAATTAATCTTTATGAATGAGCATTATTTGTGACTTTGGACTATCATGGCCGTGACAACGTTCTACCGCCGACTCTGCGGCGTAGGCTGGCTTGGACACGTCTCGTATCCGGAAGAAAGAAAAAAAAAAACGGGTGCGGGTCGTGACAGAACGTCGTCTTCACGTCCATGTGGTGCAATGCCCACCCCTCATGCGCTGCGAGTGCGATCAACAAGCGGACGGACTCGAGGCGAGCAACCGGCGCGAACACTTCCTCGAAGTCCACTCCTTGCCTTTGCACATAGCCTTTTGCCACGAGCCGCGCCTTTGCTTGTGGACGGCGCCGTGCTCGTCCTTCTTGAGCTTATAGACTCAGCTCAAACCAATCGGACGGTGGCCGGGTGGGAGGTCTACGAGGGGCCATGTACGATTCTCCTCAATGGAGCTAATCTCCTCGAGCATCGCTTGGTGCCAACATCGGTGTTTCTCGGCTTCAAGGAAAGTGGCAGGTTCCTCGCCAACCATGAGGAGCAGCTTGTCAGCATCGAGCTCGCGGACGATGGCCGTGTCAAGCAAGTTCGCCAAGGTCCTGTACCTGTGCGGCCTGTCGTCATCGACGTTGAGCATGGCCGAGGTGTTGGTGGGTGGTGAGACGAATTCCACTCCACTTTGATACCACTTGTTGGGAACGCAGTGTGACCCGAACCAGAGTTGGCCCATGAGGTGCGATATTGAATTGGGTCAATATGCCTTAAAAGAGAATTCTCATGTAATCCTGAATCAATCTCAATTATCTACACCACATGATCCCACCTCCTAACCGGGACTAAATTACCAACTTTATTGTTGTCCTCCCATTTGAGCGCTCAACCGAAAACGACATACAATCCATCAGGAAATATCGATGAGCTAGTAGTTTGATACGAGCGTAGGTAATTTCTTCTTCAACAGGTGAACAAGCACGTGGAGTCCCCATTGCAGTAGCTATCTGTGTAACAGCAGATTTGTTCAAAAATTTAGAGGGAATACGATGTAATTGTACCCATAAATCTGTTAGATTGATCACAGATAATCTTCTGGAAGTTTGGCTGGATCACATCTCTCAGCAGCAAGGAGATCCTCGCAAATACTCCATCGTGCATTCGTAAGAACTCGATCGCCTTCATCAGGTGATACCATCTTGAGAAGGAAGGATATTGAGAGTTGAGACTTGTACATAGGAAGTTAATTTCCAAAGTTTTGGAAGAATTGAAGATAATGTGGTGCATGAATATATACCGACGGGATGAGTAAAGTTTGATGGCCACAGAGGAGTTCAAGGTTTGCATGCAAGATCTATCTCTGTTTGAAATGGAAGTAGTTTGGGATTGATTCTGGATTGAGAGGAGATTTGCCATTTTATCTAAAATTTCATTGAGGGAGGACATGGCTATAGAGGAAGTGTAGAGAGAAGACCACAGGAAGTTAATGTCACTTGGGTTAAAGAGATTGAGGAATTAATTAAGGAGGAGAGAGAAAATAAGAAATACTAAGGTCCCGTTTGGTTCGCGAAAAGAAATGGAAAGGAATTGATTTTTTTTTTTCTTCCATTCCGCAAACCATTGAAAAATCAATGGGTGTATTTGATTGCAAGGTAAAAAAATGTGGAAAAAAAAAATTCATGTAATTATTTTCTTAGAAAAAAAATTTATGAAATTTTTAAAAATTTCTATGGAAAACTGAATTTGGCTGTTTGATTATCATTATTTTTCACGAAAAATAGTTATTTTTCTTTGGGTTTGGTAAGTTTCATTTTCCACCATTGTACAATAAAATATGAAAAATGATATTTTTTGGAAAATGATTCCATGGAAAATATAAACTATCAAACACTACAATTGGTGGAAAATTTGTGATAAAAATATTTTCTATGAAAAAAAAGAGCCAATCAAACACAGCCTGGGTCTGCTTGGTAACCATATTTTCACTGGTTCTGGGATGTTTTTGAACTGACAGTTTATGAAAACTCATGCTTGTTAATATTTTGGAGTACTGGTTTTGTTCGGCTCAAAAATCTTCGAAAATCGGTGTAATATAATTTTGGATGGCTTTATAAACACCCCAAATCAGTGGGTTTTGAACGGCTTTATTATTTTATTTCATTAATATCCTCACAAACAATATATAATTATAACTACTGATATCCTTTGATATTTAATTTTATTCGTGTAAAATGACTTTCAGAACCGTTTGTTAGTGAATTACCAAGTATATATTGGACTGGTTTAAAAACTGCTACTTAAAAATTATTCAAAACTGAACCCCTTATAACCGTATTCTAAAAATACCTCATAACTGTTACCCTATAATTGCCACACAGACCCTAAAGGATTGAGTCCAGGCGGAGGAAGATTTGTTATGGTGGAGAAATAGTGCTCGTGGTGGAGGAAGTGTCCAGGCGGAGAAGAACGCTCATGGCGGAGAAGTACACCATAGGTCCATAGCTGGCCGAGAAGAATCGGAAATTTACTTTGACAAAAGGTTGCCAATAATTATAGAACTATAACTATTACTTAATATTTAATATTATTATTTTACTATTTATGGTTTATGGATAGTAATATTATAATTGACCATGGCTTTTACTAGGAATAACTTTTTTTAAGGAAATAACTGATGCCACCTAGCATTTCAAAATCCAACAACAATTTGGATTTAGAAAAAAAACGAAGTAAAATTGGTATTTTTTATGTTGACGACCGTCATTATTATTCTTAATCAAACATATGATATATATTTTTAACATATGACAAAAGTAGTACATAAGCATCATCTAAGAAGAGTCCAACTACCTTTGAGTGAGAATATAAAAAAAAAAAAAAAATAAACTTACTGTTAAGAAGACTTCAGAGCAGGACCATCCATAAATAAAGAAAGAGTATTATAGTATTTACAGTGGATATATATATAAATAAATAAATAAATAAATAAATATATATATATATATATATATATATATATATATATATATAAATAAAAATAAATAAAAATAAAAATAAATAAAAATAAATATATATATATATATATATATATATATATATATATATATATATATATATATATATATATTTATTTATTTATATATATATTTATTTATTTATTTATATATATATATATATATATATATATATATATATATATATATATATATATATATATATATATATATATGCAAATGACCTCTAGCCTAGTGGTTAAGAGAGATGCATGCGGCCCAAGTGGTCAAGAGTTAGAGCTCCAGTGGAGGCGAGTTCGTCACAATTATCCATTGCTTCAAAATATATATATATATATATATATATATATATATATATATATATATATATATATATATATATACAAAAATGTAAATCCAAGTGATGTAACATAGGGTGGTTCCATAATAAGAAACCATCCGAGTGGTACTAGATCACTCGTGTGTGTATATATATATATATATATATATATATATATATATATATATATATATATATATATATATATATATATATATATATATTTTTTTTTTTTTTTTTTTTTTTTTTTTTTTTGAAGAAGGGTACTTCATTGATGAGAAAAACTATTTACAAAAGACTCATTACATGGATGAGTTCACAAAGAACAACACACTCTCAGCAAGCATCAAGCAAGCTTACTGCTGCTGCACCCCATGTACTGCTATGGCACTTTCTCCCCCATACTTCTAATATCTGCTTCGATGTTGTTTATCATACCTGCCATCGAAGCTCCGCTTCCTTCAAACACCCGTCTGTTTCTTTCCCTCCAAACATGCCAAATAGCGGATAAGAGACGGATGCGAGCTCTATTGTATATCTCCCTTCTATGGGTCTTATAGCTCAGTATCTCTGCCACAGTCTCAGTTAACACTGCATTAGAACCACCAGCTATTCCAAGCTTCCGTTGACAGTGCCTCCAAACCTGGTTGGAAAACGCGCATAAGAAGAAGAGATGATCCCTACTTTCTGGCCCTCCTCCACATAGAACACACGCCATGTTATCCACCATAATTCCTAGCCTGTGCAACCGATCTCTGGTCAGTAATCTGTTGCGGATAGCTTTGTATGCACAGAGTTGCATCTTCTTCGCCGCTCCCGACTTCCATATTACCTCCGCCCAATCTAATGTTGGTCCGTGTCCTCTCGTCCGTTCATAAGCTTCTTTACATGAAAATATTCCATCTACTATCCCTTCCCATTCCCAACTATCAGTTAACGTTTCTGTATGAAGGGGAATTACCTCAATTTCTTCCCGAAATAGCATACTGATTGGTCGGTGACCAACCTGCCACCGGTTATTGTCTATGATCACTGCTAGCGGCTCGTCCCTCCCGATGATCTCGAACGCCGGCCAACCCGCCCTCTCCACCAAAGTTGTGTGATTAAGCCATGGGTCAAACCACAAGTTGGTTGTAGAGCCGTCTCCAATTACCCGAACCAATCGGCTCTTCAAAACAGGACGCAACCGAAGAATATTCTTGTATGTCACCGAATAGTTATTGTTAATATCTTGCACCCAGAAATTGCTTTGTCGTTGATACCGACTCTTGGTCCAACGCGCCCATAAGGAGTTACTCTCAAATAATCGCCATGCCAATTTATAGAGAGCAACGTCTCGGAGTGTACGTAATGATCGGATGCCGACCCCTCCCTCCTCTACAGGACGGGCCAAGTCCTCCCATCCGATTGTGTGAAGACCCCCTCGCCATAGAAAATTCGCACAAAGTTTTTCGATCTTCTGGATGGTCCTATCAGGCACATAGATCGCTTGAAGCCAAAAACTGGATATGGCATAAATCACGGACCGGATGAGTTCTATTCGGCCTCCGAAAGACAGTAGTTGGGATTGCCAACCTTCCAGTCTGGACTGGACTTGTTGAAGCAGTCCTTGACAATCCGTATGGCGGGCATAATTGATAGAGAGCGGGAGTCCGAGGTACCGGACAGGAAGTTGTCCACTTCCGATCTGCATCATTTGAGACCATTTATCTTTCTCCGGGCAATCCCGATTCAAATAGATCTGGCTCTTGTCTCTATTTATTTGCAACCCCGACGTCTTGCCAAACTCCTCTAATACTTTATTCAGGGAGGTGATACTCCTCTCCGAAGGCTCTACAAACACCAACAAATCATCAGCATATATCAAATATGAGATATTTGGTTGTACCTTTGAAAAGAGAGGCTTAATCTGCTTCTTGTGAACCGCAATGTCCATCAGACAGCTAAAGTGCTCCATGACAATTGTGAATAAGTATGGAGACAGAGGGTCGCCCTGCCGAATGCCTCGATTACTGCCGAAGAATCCGCATGGCTGACCTTTAATAAGGATAGAGAAAGTCGGGGAAGTAATACATTCTTGGATTCGCGCCACCCACCAGTCATCAAATCCCATGCTAAGCAACATTTGGCATATGAACTTCCTGTTCACCATATCATAGGCTTTGCGAAGATCTAATTTAATGCATCCTTTTCTGCCTCCCCTTTTATTGAAGTCGCGCACAAGTTCATGTGCGAGCAAACAATTCTCTGCAATGGATCGGCCTTTAATAAATGCTGCTTGGTTGTCCGAAATTAATCCCTTCAAAATTCCCTGCATTCTTTTACACATAATATGAGTAATTATTTTGTATATAAAATTACAGCATGATATTGGTCGAAAATTTCCAAGATCTGTTGTACCCTCCTTTTTGGGAATCAATGTCAAAAAGGTATGATTGAGCTCTTTTATTAACCTTCCAGTTTTGAAGAAGTCCCGCACTACCTGGAGGACATGAAATTTCAATATACTCCAATGACTTTTATAGAAAGCAGCATTAAACCCGTCAGGTCCTGGCGATTTATTAGGATCAGCATTCGTAATAATTTCATTTATTTCCTCAATGTCCACCTCTTTGCGGAGAGTGTCATTCCCTTTTTCTGTCACAATTCTTTTGCAAATAATAACTGGGAAAGAGTCCGAATAGTCAGATTGATTGTAAAGGGAAGTGTAGTACCTGATGGCCGCTTCCTTAATTTCTTTGTCATTGTTAATAGAATTACCTTCCATATATAACAACGGACCGAACGAATTTTTATGTTGACGAGCCTTCACCATGGCGTGGAAGAACTTTGAACATCTATCCCCATCTTTCAGCCAAGAGCACTTTGCTTGTTGTTGCAGTTGTACCTCCTCTTGGAAGCGTACCTGTCTCAATGTTTCTTGAAGCTCCAATTCCTTATTAGCAAGAACCGGATTTAATGGGTCAGCTTGAACCTGGCATTGGATGGAATGAAGTTCCTCCTCTAAGGAATTACTGCTCATAGGTGGACGGTCCCGAGCCCAATTCTTCAAGTCTGCCTTAACTCTTTTCAGAATATGGATCAAGCGGTATTGAGGGGTACCAGAAATCTGGGAATAGAGGCCTCCTTCTACCGCTTCTTCATAACCTGCCAGCAAAGGCCAAGCATTGTTGAAACGAAAAGGTCGGCGACGCGGCCTCTGCGTCGAATGCAATCGAATCAATAACGGGGTATGATCACTAGTGCCGCTAGGAAGGCCCTCTGCTTTGACGTCCGGGAATGTAGCAAGCCAGCAATTATTACAAAGGACTCTATCAAGTTGACAAACAACTCGGTTTAGAACGGAGCTATTGCTCCAGCTCCATGTGTGTCCAGTCCTTGCCATGCAACTCAGGCCAGAGGATAACAGACAATCTTGGAAATCCGCAAGAATAGGGGCAGGCACCTGACGTCCACCGATCTTCTCATTTTCTGTTAACATGGCGTTAAAGTCGCCCATCACCAGAAGGGGGATCCTGTCGTTATTTTCAGAGGAAATTTTAATAAGATCCTTCCAGAGTTGGAATCGTCTCCTGCGATCATTATGCCCATAAACAGCCCCTACCATAACTTGGAGCCCTCCTCTGTTAGAGAATTCCACAACTGTGAGTTGTTCAGATTGGAATTTCACCACTCCCGACCATACACGGACGTCCCACATCATCCATATCCGAGCCATACCACACAGGCCTCCGTTGTGAACGGACTCCCACTGACTAGGGGTACGGCTGGTAATCCTACTAGCAGACTTAATTTTACTCTCCAATAAGCCAACAATCGAGCAATTATTACTACGAATGGTCTTAGTAATCTCCTTCCAACGGCCGATAGAGTTACAGCCGCGGACGTTCCATGAGATGACAGACATTAGACTTAATTGAGGGGGTTGTCCGAATCTGACCTCCGACACTCTCGTGGACAATCCGAGAGCGTATTCGACATACCAGACACTTGTGGATGAGAGGTTTGCAGAAGCAACTGCTGCCACTCCGGATTCGCAATTGTAAGTGCCATGCTTTCATCCATCTGTTGGGTACCATTACCTCCTTCTTCGCTAATTTGGGCCACCGCTGGTCGCCGTTGTGATGTAGTTCTTTTGCTACTCCTTGGCTGGTCATCATTCTCGGTGCCTCCCTTGTTGCCGTCTCTTCGACTATCCTCCGTCGTTGGATGATCCACTTCTGGGTCGACGTTTTCTGTCCCCACAAGAACCATAGCAAGGGCCCCTATACTCGATGATGTGTTTCTCGATTCAGAGACTGGTCTCTTCCCGAGTATTGTACTCATGCTAGTTTTTGATGTTCTGGATGGTTGGGACTCTAATCCCTCCACCTCCATAAGCGTAGCTGCCGTTGGGGCGAGTTGCTGTTGTGGGCGTTGCTCCATGTCCACCCTTTCCTCTTGATCCTGACTCGGCCTGTCTTCCTGTATTGTCCCGTCATCCGAAGTCTCCGTCTTCTCTCTACACTTCGAATCAGTATGTCCGAAGCACTTGCATCTGGAGCACGAAGGGGGCACCCACTCATAGTCAATCTCTTGGGTACCCTTCTCGCCATTAGGCAGAAGTAGATCTATGCTCCGGAGAAGGCTTGTGCCCGCTTCAATTTCCACGAAGATTCTCGCGAAAGATAGTCGCTGCCGTCTTGCCGTTTGAATATCAGTTCGGATCGGTACGCCCACCATACTAGCCATTTTCATGATAGAAGGGATACTCCAGAGTTGTGGAGAAAGCCACGGCAGTCTAATCCATATAGGGACCTTTGAGAGGCGATCTTTTTCGAAATTAATAGTGGGATTCTACCTCTTCAGGACCACCAGACGTCCATCGAATGTCCAAGGACCCCCTTCCAGTATCCGATCCAGGTCCTCCCCTAAGTCGAATTTGATAAAATAGAAGCCGTTTTCTTGGGAGAAAATACTCATCTCCCCTTTTGGTCGCCAGACTCTATGTGCGAACGCGCGAATTTGCCCATAGTATGGTCGATCTTCCATGACGTACAAGATAAGAGTATTTTTCTAGTATTCCGTCATTTCCTGGATGTCATCTTGAGTTATTTCCACAACCTTTTTGCCATCAATGATGCTGGGCTCGATATATTGCATATCAACCTCTTCATGTACTGCCGCAGGCTTACACAAGTCCGCCCAAGAGACCGGAGATGTCGTCTTCCCCTTGTTTGCTCCTTTATTCATACTCCCCTGGCCATTAGAGGATGCTGGATTGCTATGAGTCATAGTCATCTTCCTGGTGGTTCTTTCTTTCTCCGGGAAAAGTGGCATCTTCCCCTTCAATAGACGCCTATCCTCATCTCCTCGCCCATTGCCCGGAGGGTTTCCGAGTTGACGAGGATGCCAGTTCCTACCCTCATTGACTGCGGTGTTCCGTCCTACAACCCCGGATGTCGCTGGTCTCCCCGGCAAGGCCCGTTCCAGCTGTGCTCTCGTACGTCGTCGATGGTCAAACCGTCGTCCAGCCCCCCGCTACCTCGGTGATGTCTACTTGAGCTCCCCCACCGGCTTCCTCCTCCGGCAACTCATTGGACCCTTTCGAAGTTTCTGTGCCTCCTCCGTCAGGATGCAGACGGCCTTCCGTCGATGCATCTGTGCCTCCATCGCCAGGGTGCGGATGCCCTAACCCTAGCGCAGACATGTTTATGAGATATATATATATATATATATATATATATATATATATATATATATATATATATATATATATATATATATATATATACATATATACTTTTTTTTAGGTGTCTTTTTTTTTAAGCCGGGCCGTGGCTTAGAGTCACCCAGCCGTCCGAGGGGAGATTCGAACCCAAGGCATGTGCTTGGGCGGGCCCCCGCACTACCACTAGGCTAGTGCCTTACGGACTCAAATATATATTTTAAATTATTAAAAATTATATAAATTATTATTTTTGGAGTGTTTCGTTAATATTGACATACAATGGTACATTTCAAACAAATACCCAAAATTAACCTTCTCTTTTCCCTCCCTCATTTTTCTTTTTATTTTTCTTCCGTGTTTGGTAAGATTTTTTCTCCCTATTTATTTTCCTTTCCTGATGTTTGGTAAGAAGGATTAATTTTGGTGGGCCCAAGAATTAATGTAGAGGAGCTTGTCACTCCCGTTTTCCATTATACGTATTTTCTGTGTACGTGTACGGATTTCTAGCAATTGTCAGGTGGACCGTAGTTAGACTTGTCTTGCTTAGCTTGATCTTGGTTTAAACTTGCCTTAGTTTATTTGGTTTGGATCAACATGACTTGGCTTGGCTTGGCTTGGTTTGGTTCATTTTGGTTTGAGATGAGAAGGGTTGATATATAAGTCTACTCTCTCTCTCTCTCTCTCTCTCTCTCTCTCTCTCTCTCTCTCTTCATTACTCTTACATTTATTTTTTCATCTTCTCCATAACTCCTCCCCACCCACCAAAGAATCCTAGGCAAGTGCAAACTTGCTTCATGATGGAACTCACATTTTATTGTTACATTCTCTTCTCTACTTGATTTTAAGCCTTATTAGAACTTGGCATTTTTGGTTTTGATGGATGGATTTTTGTAGATCTAAGTTTTAATCTTTTCTTGTTTTTCTTGGTTTTGATCTATTAAAGCTTGGTATTTCCTAAACCAACAGTCCCAGACTGTAGGAAATCTCGTTATATACAGTTTAGACCCTTGGAAGTCTCAATTCGGACTTGTTTTGAGCAAGTTATGGCCATTTTAGTTCATGGGTTCAACTTGGCATTTTTATGTTGGTTGGAGGAGAAGAGCAGTGTGCACGCGCGCCACTTGGCGTCGTGCCATTCAGTTGCGCGTGCTCTTTAGCGCATCGCACTCTGGCCTTGGCGCCCCTTGGGCCCAGGCACACTCTGGCCCTGGCGCCCCTTGGGCCCAAGCACACTCTGGCCTAGGCGCATCTGTCTCCCTGGCGCCACCTGTACCCTGGTGCCATCTTTTTCCTGGCGCCACGTGTCTCCCTGGCGCCATCTGTACCCTGGCGCTACCTGTCTCCCTGGCGCCACCTGTACCCTGGCACCATCTGTACCCTGGCACCACCTGTCTCCCTGGCGCCATCTGTACCCTGGCGCCACCTATCTCTCTGGTGCCACCGGTACCCTAGCGCCACCTGTCTTCCTGGCGCCACCCGTACCCTGGCGCCCCTTATCACCCTGGCCCCACTTGCCCCTTGGTCCAGCGCCACTTGACCTAGCACCCTCTAGCTCATGCGCCATCTCATGCTATGATAACTCTTGTTGCCTATCTCCATGTTTGTTCACATGGTTCTTAGTGTAATGTTGTATCTTTGCATGTACTTGTACTTGGCCTAACTTGCGACGACCCGACTTGATAACTTGTTGATATGGAACATGATAAACTTGAGCATGACATGACTTGCCAGTATTGAACTTGACATGAACACGACTTGACATGAACACGTGTCACTACTACATTTCTAGTTTGAGGGTATTTTTGTTATTTTTGAGGTTATTTGATTTTATTATAATTTATTTGAATTTATGGGAATTTTTAGAATTTATTTTGGAATTGTTTGAATGATGGTTGACTAGGTTGACTTTGACTAGCATTGACTTGGTAGGCTAACCTAGAAGCTAACCCTAGTTGTGTTTGGACTTGGTTAGGTCATGCAACCCTAGTTAGACTAGAGTTAACCTATGGTTTAGTCATTAAACTCAAGATTAGAATAGAAGGCTTTTAGTCACAAGTCATGACTTGTGGTTTTGAACCATAGATTTTAACTAAGCCCAACCCATTAGCCATTAGCCAAACCCTAACCCTAATCCATAGTGGCCGGCCACACCTAGCATTGGGATTTCCACCTTATAAATACTCTCTTCCATTAGGGCTAGCCTCTTTAGGAAAGTTTCATTTGGAAAGAGAGATATGTACCAACTTCATAAATTCATAGAAAATCCAAATTAACTCCTTTTTCCCTCAAACAAATTGCAATAGGTTTTAATTTAGGTTTCCTTACTATTGGTATATGTTATTCTCAGTTTCATAGCAATTTGGTGGAGTTTGGGGAGCAAGAAGACACCCCCTCTTTGGAGCTTTTGAGGAGTTGTGACACCATTAGGTAAATCACTAAAACTCCTTGTTAGATGCTGATTTTATTGCATAATGACCTAGATCTAAGTGTCCCCTAGCTAACCCTAGATTTCTGTAGGATTTTGTGTCCTAAATGGACACGTATCAGCCCATGGGTTTAGGTGTTTGATGAAATACCCCAAAGGGGCATTTCGAATTGTTTTTAGGAAAGTTTCTGAATAGGAAATTGTATTTTACTGTGGCTTACATGTTTCTGATGGACTGAGGTGGATTTGGTCTCGTGTCGTGTCGGTTTGGACACGTGCACACGCGGGTGCAGACGCGCGTGCGAGCTATGCGCATCCCCTGCTGCTCGTGGCCTCGTGCTCGTTGCACAGGCCACGTGGCGAGCTAGGATTTGGCGAGGGGGCAGGGGCAGTGACTGACACGAGGGACCCCAAGCCTCGAGTCGTCTCGTGTCGTGTCGGACACGCACGAGACTCTGCACTGGTCTCGATTGATGGTTCAGTCGGGTTTTATTAGGCACTGATACGCTGTTCGTATCCCTCCTGGACACGTCGTGGACACACTTCGTGGACACTGACACACTCACCTAGACCTAGTCTAACACTAGGCTCGAGCACATTGTCTCTCGTGTTGTGCATCGAGTCCAATGTGGCTCGATATGGCCGCACGAGGCCTGATATTCACTATTTTCTGATGTATTGGTTTTTCTGTGTTTGGACACTTCGCGTCCACTCTAGTGGACACGAATGGCTTTCCCTAGTACACTCACACATGTGACACCTATTACCAACCACAATCTTTACATATTAATTTGTTTTTAGTTATCAATTTCCCTTTTCACAAATTTCTGATACCAAGTCATGATTCCTGTATTTTTCCAGTTCTCTGATCGAATTTTGACAGTTAGATTAACCTATTTAATACTGTTAAATATTGGTTTAAGTCCCTAATGTTATTCTCCTACTTATAATCTAGATATGGTATGATTTTGGGGTTGTTTGGTTGATAATTGATTTCAAAATGGTACTTAGAAGTTTTGTACTGAAAACTGGGACTGGATTTATAATATGACTTGGTTTTCCCTTTGTCACGACCTGCTACCCAAATTGTTAGGCCAGGTCGAGTCATGCCTAGCCTACATTGAGATAAAACGTAGTAAGCTGTTCTAAAGACAACATGATAAGACTAAATGTGCTAACAGTTCTATAAGTGAAATAAAGTCATAAGTGCTTCAAACACAAAAGTCGTCTCATATAGTAAAATGTCCAAAGTACAAGTCTGAAATGTAAAACTGGATACATGTTCAGTTACAAAATATGTAGCCTAATACATGACTACTCTCAAAAGTCTAAAGCAAAAAGATAACTAGGCGAGGTTCCCCGCAGGAACATCCTCGTAAAGCAAAGCCGGGTCCTCGGCAGTAACTCCATAATATGTGTCGCAGAGTAACTCCTCCTCAGTAAGGACACCTACAACGTTATCCTGTCAGAACGGGAGCAAGTACTGAATCTAACAAACTAGCATATGAAACATGGAAATGAACATAAGAGGAAATAACTGGAAACATGGCATCACATAGTCTACCATGGCAAGGACACATATGTCATAGAGACAGATGTATATGTAATGTTTAAAACTGTAGCAAGTATGTGATCGGTCAATAGATGTACAATGTACTGTGGTATATGTAAATAAAATATACATACGTACAAGTTAACAAGCATAGGTGTACATCCGTACAGAAATGTGGGATAATGGCCTGAGGCAAGGTATGCATATAAAATGCGACCTCGCTCGCTACTATAGGGGGGTTATGATCACGTACACTACTATCAGTTTTCCCATAACCCATATTCTAATCATGTGAGAGATACATCAAGACTGTTCTAAGCATGGTAGTAATGGAAAGTACAACATGTGACATTTTAACTTGCTACCCCAAGGATCAGCATTTAACATGGTTGGATTGGCAGTTCACTTATGTGACAATATGTAAAGTTTGTAGAAAGTACTTGCCTCTAGCAAAGCAAAGCAAAACAAGCTGCGATAAAAGTGCTATGGATGTCCGGTAACTCGTCACTATGGAAATTAATGCAATAACTTAGTTTTTACACTAAGCTAAAACGCTAAGACACTAATTGGTGCGACACGACTTGTGACTGGGTACCTAGCCAAAATGATGACTTTGGCATAGGAGACCAATGTGGCGTGACACACTACTTTAACTAACTTTCTAGGGTCTTTACACTAGTGAGGGGTGAGGTTCAACACGGCTAAAGCTCAAAGTAACACAAAAAGTTACAAGTCGTAATTAATCAATAAATAAATCAAATGACCATTTTGTTCTAACAATTTTTGAGATAGACAAAAAGCTTATTTTTACATAAAATAAAGTACCAAAATGATCTTTGCTAATTGTAGAAATTTATTATAATTTTTCTGGAATTTATTAACCAGTCATCTGCTACTACTATGCCCTCAGTCCCTGAGAACTCCTTGGGATTCAGACCCATGAAGTCCTTGATCGTTCCCGCTCTCTGCCGTGGCTCTACATGTGGTGGGACCACGGGACGTCCCTCAGAACGCTCCATGCTCTGGCGGAGTAGGGTAGTCTGCTCCTGATGGGTTGTTAGGAACCCCTGAATCAGAGTGAGCAGCTGGTTCCCGTCGAGTGTGACGGAAGCCTGGGTGGGTATAGTGATAGGGGGTGGTGGAAGTATCGGGTCCTGCTGGGCTTGTGATGTGGAAGGTGGTTGTGGTATCTGGGTTTGTAGATCTATGGAGTGGGGGAATGTGGTAGGTGGAGGTGTATCAGTCGACTGGTCAGCTGACTGGATAAGGAGGGCCCCATTCTCGGGGGTAACATACTGGGATGAACGAATAAGCACCATCTAATTTACAAAATAAAAGGACTTATAAGGACTTATTTAAAGTAAGCAATCATAGACAAGAAAATCTAATTATAATAGCAAACATGTGATGTTTTCCTATGTTGCAATCCTAGCATTCCTCTAGGTGTTCTAAGCGTCATTCCTAATGTTGTCTAATTACCTTAAGTTCCTAATTGCAGGCATGCTTGGTACAATAACGTAACCAAACAATTTAGTCACGACCGGCATGGGCCACCACTAAAAACATATCACGACCCGCTACCCAAATTATTGGGCCAGGCCGAGTCATGCCCAGCCTACGTTGAGATAAAACGTAGTAAGCTGTTCTAAAGACAACAGGATAAGACTAAATGTGCTAACAGTTCTATAAGTGAAATAAAGTCATAAGTGCTCCAAACACAAAAGTTGTCTCATATAGTAAAATGTCCAAAGTATAAGTCTGAAATAAAAAACTGGATACATATCCAGTTACAAAATATGTAGCCTAATACATGACTACTCTCAAAAGTCTAAAGCAAAAAGATAACTAGGCGAGGTTTCCCGCAGGAACATCCTCGTAAAGCAAAGCCGGGTCCTCGGCAGTAACTCCATAATATGTGTCGCAGAGTAACTCCTCCTCAGTAAGGACACCTACAACGTTATCCTGTTAGGACGGGAGCAAGTACTGAATCTAATAAACTAGCATATGAAACATGGAAATGAACATAAGAGGAAATAACTGGAAATATGGCATCACATAGTCTATCATGGCAAGGACACATATGTCATTGTAATGCCTGTGGTTCGTATTACGTATTTTGGAAATACGTGTACGTATTTTCTTGTATTGTTCCATGTTTAGTTTTCTTGGCTTGGTTTAACTCTCGGTTTGGGTTGGTTTGGTTTGGCCGGCTGGTTGCTTGGTCCATCATGGGCCAAGGTGAACCCCCTACCTACCACCAACCCATGATATTTATTTCTCCACCAACCTTCTCTCTCCTCCATAACTCTCATTTATTTCTTCTTCTTCTTCTTCCTTCCTCCCCACAACTCCCCAACCCTTAGGCAAGTGCAACTTGCTTCCACAAGAGAACTCCTTTTGATGGTTTTATTAGCTTCTTCTCATGATTCTAAGACACATTAGAACTTGTCATTTTTCGTTTTGAGGCTTTGATTCTTGTAGATCTAGAGTTTTGCTATTTTTGGATTTTTGGTGTTTTGATCTATTAAACTTCCTTGTTTTCAAGTTTTGATGGTTCCATGTTTTAGAGCATCTCTTTCTACCCAATTTTGACCTTTGGAAAGTTGAATTCGGACTTATTTTGACCAAGTTATGAGCATTTGGAGTTTTGGGTTCCATCCTTGGAGTTCTTGCTGTTCTTGCCCTCTGGAGAAGACAGTAAACAGTGAGCTAGCTTTTTAGCTTACGCCGCTGAGTCGTACGCTGCTATTTAGCGAGCGTACGCTAGCCTTCGTACGCTGCTCTTTAGCGAGCGTACGCTAGCCTTCGTACGCTGCTCTTTAGCGAGCGTACGCTAGTCTTCGTACGCTGCTGTTTAGCGAGCATACGCTCACCTTGATACGCTGCTTGTTGGCAGCGTGTCTTGAGCATACGCTAGCTTGAGTGTACGCTGACTTGTAGTTCGAACGTGCCTTTGTGTACGCTGACCCTTGCGTACGCTTCCCATTGGAAGTGTATGGAACCTTTGGTACGCTGGCTTGAGCGTACGCTAGCCTATCTTGTCACCCTGGTTCAACCCGAGAGCTTGTGACCCCCATACGCTGCCTTTTACGCTGCCTTTTGGGAGCATATGGAGCGTATGCCTACCTGAACGTATGGCCTTTGGCAGACTTGATCTTGTATTAGCATGTCAGTTTGGTTTTATTTTCCTTATCCTGGATTTATAGCCCTGTATATTGATATTTTATTAGATATTTTACGTCCATTTTATATCCTTACGCCTTTTGACCTGAACTTGATAATTCCTGAATTTACTTGATATGTTTGGAAATGATACCTGAGCATGACACGATAGTGACCCGTAGTGGTGCACTCCTGACATAATGACCTGACATGACCTGATAGTGGCCCGTCGTGGCGCACTCCTGACTAGTACACTTGACATGATAAACCTGACATGTTATATCTTGATAAGCTGTTGCGACGGCTACCTGACATGACATGACTTGACAAGAATGAACATCCTGGACACCGTGGGTGATTGTGCTTGTACAAATAAACCAGTCATGTCTTGCATCATGTCTAGGAGGGGACTCCTGAGTACCACGGTCAGGAGTACCTACTAAAATGGACTAAGGTTAACAACTAGATTAATACATTAGCCATGAAGAGATTTTCCAGCTACAGGCAATCCCGTTACCTGGGCGCGCCTGGGATCTGTAGCCTGCCATCGAGTAGGGCACATTTCCAGCACACTGTCATGTGTTGTACCCTTCAAGTTACTTAAGGGTACATGCATTTCCTGGACGATATACCCACCTGAATTCAACCCCTAATATTTGACCTGGGTAGCCTGGATGGACTGCAGGGCTTGTGGCTGTGGAATAATCTCACTGCATCTTGTTAGTAACTAGGACTGTGATAACCCTAGTTAGTTAAAGTATCAAGCCGTAGGTCTTGCTTGGCCGTGAAATGATTGGATGGAGTCTAACAAGTCTAGTCTTGTTCTGATCTTGTTCCAGACTATTACATGACCAGCATGCTTGTATTGATTTTCTCGATAAATGGTGAGAAACCAAGCTCCGTTCAGACGAAGGGTTACAAACCCCGGTCCTTGTTTGGTTTACGGGTTGTAACCTAGCTATCTGAATAGTTCCATGGTTATCTCGTCGTATATCATCCTGGCGTATTTTTCTTATTTCCCGTTTTACCAGCTATTTATATTTCCTGTCTTTTATTATATTATTTATATTCCTGTGCTGATTGCTGGTTTTAGTTCTTAAGTGAAGCTCCTTTGTGGCACTTGCTCTTTCTGGGGTCTGACCCAGCTGGTTTTGTGTGGCTAGATTTCGGAGCAGCTCCAGAGGATCTACCGACCTTCCAGCCAGATGGTGGCCACTAGACGGAACCTTGGCAACGAGTGGGTTATTTTTGGCTCTCCCACTCTATTGTAAAAATTATACTTTTGAGGCGTTTAGCCGACGAGCACGTGTTAGCTCGATAGCACTTTTACTTACTGTCTGCCTACGGGCTGTAACATGATTAACAGATCCTAGGGTTGATCATGTATGACTAAACTCTTGCTAGTCCTGACATTTTGTAACGACTAGCTTCATGATCAGCTGAATATGTAATATTTGGGACGCCTTATTATTGTATATTTAATGATCATACATCTTGTAACATCTACTTACTTGCTTGTGATTGAGACAATAGGCTTGTTCATGACCTTAAGAGACTGCTGGCTTGTTCATGACCTTAAGAGACTGCTGGCTTGTAGATAAACCCTCATGTATCCTAGACAGCCATGACCGTATAGCGAGATGGAATCCATTTCAATATACGTAGCTGGCTATGTCTGCCCCCGCTCTCCAGTATTCTGGTTCTGGGGCGTGACATGGTTTAAGTGGTGGCCCATGCAGGTTTTGTAAATCAAGATATGTGAGGGTTTACCGAATAGATGTCTCAATCAGTATTCGTCCTTGATCTCTGCTCGTATCTTCTGAATCCTTGGATTCTTGTCCTGATCACCTGCTTGCATCATTGGTCTGTCCTGGTCCTTCCTTATTGTTTTCTATGTCGTCTTCTTCAGCGGCATAGTACCTGACCCGGCCGATCAGCAAGGCGGAGCACCTCCTGTAGACCAGCAACAACCTGGAGATCAAGCTCAGCACTCCGGAGTAGCCTCCAGAGTCGCGTCTATTGAGGGAGAGCCGCCAGTCCAGCCAGTTCAACCTGTAGAACATGATGACGGCACTTTGGTAGGACTCGTCAGGACTTTGATAGCTTCCCAAGATCGCAGAGGAGACGCCTTGCAACAGGCAGTGGCGGATGCTTTAACAAGGGGTGGTCATCAGGGTAACAGCGCTGCCAACAGCTTCAAGCGCTTGAACCCTCCATTCTTCGACGGTAGTGAAGATGCTATCGTGGCAGATGCATGGCTTCAGGACACAGAGGTAATTCTAGAAGCAGCCAAGACCCCAGAGAACGAGAAGGTAGCCGTGGTGCGCCTGCAGTTGTTAGATCTTGCCCGCAGCTGGTGGGCAGCACAGGCAGTTGGGTTGGCAGCACCCATTCCATGGGCAGTGTTCAGAGAGAGATTCCAGACCAAGTATTTTGATGCTGTAGCTCGGTACGATCTACAGACGAGGTTTACCAATCTGAAGTAAGGAGACAGAACGGTCGACGGATATGCGGCCGAGTTTTCCCGACTCAATCGGTTTGCTCCCACTTTGGTGGCAACCGAGTATGATAGAGCCCAGCGGTTCCAGCAGGAACTTCACCTGGAGATCTTATTGGCAGTCGAGCAGTTTGAGCATCAGACTTTTGATGCAGTCTTGAGAGCAGCCCGGAGGCATGAGTATACCTCCCAGAGGATTGTGGATAGGGCCGGGGGTCGGAAGAGATCTCACGGCCAGATGAATCAGTCTTCAGCACCAGCCCCGACAGCCAGGGCCTTGACTATTGGAGCTCCGAGGCGAGCGGCCTCAGTAACGTCGGTTCAGCATTCAACTCCGACGCACCCACAGCAGCAGAAGCAGAAGCAGTCTTCCGCAGTGGGATGTTCTCATTGTGGGAAGCCAGGCCATGTGGTGGCAGAATGTCGCAGGGCACAGGGATTGTGTCTGGCTTGTGGAGCACCAGACCATAGGGTTGGATCCTGCCCGAACAGGGGAGGTTCATCATCGTCCAACCTTTCAAGTTCTTCGGTGAGGGGACCAGCTCCGGTCCAGCAGCAGCAGTATCCATTGATGAGGCCCTTGCCGCCTCAGACCCAAGTGTTTCAGCAACAGAACCCCCAGCAGTATGCTCAAGCCCAGGCCTTGAGTCAGAATAGGCAGCGAGGATTTCAGCAGAGGGGACCAGCACCCCGAGGGCACGGTCAGGCTATGGTGATGACCGTGGAGGAAGGATTGGCACCAGAAGAGGTAGTGGCAGGTACTATTCTCGTCAACTCCTTTCCAGCTTCAGCTTTATTTGATTCTGGTGCATCGCATTCTTTTATGTCTGCACGATTCGCGACACGGGTAGGATTGGAGCCCGAGTCATTATCAGTAAGGCTCAATATACTTACCGGTAACGGACTTGTGGGAGTAGATAGAGTGTTTTCCTCGTGTCGGATCATAGTTAGCGGTAGAGAATTCCCCGCTAGATTGATAGAGTTCCCGATGGCCGATTATGATGTGGTCCTAGGGATGGATTGGTTGAGAAGCCAGTATGCTAGAATAGACTGCCATATTGGTAGGGTTATTTTTAGCATTCCAGGAGAGCCAGAGTTTTCTTTCTCCCGAGGCGAAGTTGAGTCATCTCCTCCAGTATTGTGGGTGGCAGTAGCAGCAGTTCAGTTGTCCAGAATAGTGGATGAGTTCCCAGATGTTTTCCCAGAAGAACTTCCAGGTATGCCTCCGGAGCGGGAGATCGAGTTCACTATAGACTTGATTCCCGGGACAGCCCCAGTGTCAGAGAGAGTTTACAGGATGGCGCCGTCAGAGTTGGAGATATTGTACAAGATGATTGAAGAACTTAGAACCAAGGGATTCATTCGTGCTAGTGGATCGCCTTGGGGAGCCCCGATGCTTCTTGTGAAAAAGAAGGATGGTACGTCCAGGTTATGTGTTGATTATCGTACCTTGAACTCAGTAACAATCAAGAACAGATACCCTCTTCCAAGGATAGATGACTTATTTGATCAACTCAAGGGGGCTTCAGTATTCTCGAAGATTGATTTGCGCTCAGGTTATCATCAGATCAGAGTCAGAGAGCAGGACATCCCGAAGACAGCTTTTAGATCGAGATATGGGCATTGGGAGTTCCTTGTTATGCCTTTTGGAGCAACCAACGCACCGGCAGTATTTATGGACCTCATGAATCGTATCTTCATGCCTTACTTGGATCAGTTTGTGATCGTGTTCTTGGATGACATCCTGGTCTACAGCAAGAGTGAGGCAGAGCATGAACAGCATCTTCGTGTGGTTCTTCAGACTCTCAGAGAGCACCAGTTATATGCCAAGTTCAGTAAATACGAGTTCTGGCTCGATCGCATTTCGTACTTAGGTCATATCATCACCAGAGGAGGAGTAGAAGTAGATCCCCAGAAGATTGTGGCTATTGAGTCATGGCCAGTGCCCAACACAGTTGCAGAGGTTCGTAGTATTCTTGGATTGGCCGGCTACTACCGGCGGTTTGTTTCAGATTTTGCTCGGATTTCAGCGCCATTGACCCAGTTGACCCGCAAGGATGCGCAGTTTGCTTGGACAGCAGAGTGTCAGAGTTCTTTTGAGCAGTTGAAGCGAGGCCTGATAACAGCTCTTATTCTCACGCTTCCAGATGGAACCTGAGGATTCTCAGTATATTGTGATGCTTCAGGCAGAGGCTTAGGATGTGTTCTGATGCAGCATGGGAAGGTAATAGCTTATGCATCACGACAACTTCGTGATCATGAGAGGAATTACCCAACCCATGACTTGGAGCTGGCAGCAGTAGTGTTTGCACTTAAGTTGTGGAGGCACTATTTGTACGGAGATAGGGTGGAGATTTTCACCGACCACAAGAGCCTGAAGTATGTTTTTACCCAGAAGGATCTTAACATGCGTCAGAGGAGATGGCTGGAGCTTCTTGTGGATTATGATGTCAACTTGCAATATCATCCTGGGAAGGCCAATATTGTTGCAGATGCTTTGAGCAGGAGAGCCGGAGTTTATTTCCTAACAGCGCAACCAGAGCTGTTAGCAGATCTTCAGAAGATGGGTATAGAAGTTGTTCTCCCTTCCAGTGTGGCATTGATGGCCAGTATGCAAGTTCAGTCCACTATAGTCGAGAGGATCCGGATGGCGCAGTCGGCAGATTCCAAGCTTCAGCGACTCAGAGCAGAGTGTGAGGCAGGACGAAGACCAGAGTTATGCATTCATGAGGATGGTACACTTCGACATGGTAAGCGTCTTTGTGTACCCAGCAGAGATATCAGGCAGGGGATCATGTCAGAAGCGCACAGTTCGCAGTATTCCATCCATCCCGGCAGTACGAAGATGTACCGTGATATCCGTCAGCACTTCTGGTGGAATGGCATGAAGCAGGAGATAGCTCGGTTTGTCTCTCGGTGTTTGGTTTGCCAGCAAGTTAAAGCCGAACATCAGAGGCCAGCAGGACTTCTTCAGCCCTTGCCGATTCCAGAATGGAAGTAGGAGCATGTGACCATGGATTTTGTGACTGGATTACCTAGATCCCCAGCTGGTAGAAATGCTATTTGGGTTATAGTTGACCGGCTCACGAAAGTGGCTCACTTTCTTCTATTCAGAGTTGGTCAGTCGACGGCTCAGTTAGCAGAGATGTACCTCAGGCAGATTGTCAGATTGCACGGTGTGCCAGTCAGTATCACCTCGGACCGAGATTCAAGATTTACGTCGCACTTTTGGCGTAGCTTACAAGAGAGTTTGGGGACTCACCTCCAGTTCAGTTCAGCATATCACCCGCAGACAGATGGCCAGTCGGAGCGCACGATCCAGACTCTTGAAGACATGTTGCGGTCCTGTACACTTGACTTCAGTGGTTCATGGGAAGATCACTTGCACCTGGTGGAGTTTTTGTACAACAACAGTTTCCAGGCCAGTATCCAGATGGCACCATTCGAGGCACTGTATGGTAGGAAGTGCAGATCCCCGCTAGCCTGGGATGATGTTGGAGAGAGACAGATGCTCGGTCCAGAAATGATTGCCCAGACAGTTGAAGTGGTCAGGCGAGTCCGAGATCATCTTCGAGTTGTCCAAGATCGCCAGCGCCATTGGGCCGATTCTCATCGGCGCCCTCTCGAGTTCTCGGTCGGCGATCATGTATTCCTGAGGATTTCTCCTAACCGTGGCGTCATTCGTTTCGGCGTACGGGGCAAGCTTAGTCCTAGGTATATAGGACCGTTTGACATTCTGGAGCGAGTAGGAGATGTATCCTATCGTCTCGCTCTTCTACCGTCGCTAAGCGAGGTGCATGACGTGTTCCATGTATCCCAATTACGACGGTACATCCCGGACCCGAGCCACATCCTGGATCATTCGGAATTGGTTGTTGGTACCAACCTTTCGTATGAGGAGAGGCCCGTGTCTATATTGGATCGAAGAGAGAAGATCCTCAAGAACAAGACTATCAAGTTAGTCCGAGTTGCTTGGGGTCATCACTCTTTGGGTGAGTCAACGTGGGAGCGTGAGGATGATATCCGATCACGATATCCTGACTTGTTTGACTCGTGAGGTATAATGTCTTTCTTATGCCTCATGCCATCAATTCCTTGCTTGCATGATTGATTGATTGCCTAGTATAATTGCCTGTGAATAGTATAGCTTGTTCTTGTCCCTCTAGCCTCTTAATTAAATTCCGAGGACGGAATTCTTTTAAGGTGGGTAGAGTTGTAATGCCTGTGGTTCGTATTACGTATTTTGGAAATACGTGTACGTATTTTCTTGTATTGTTCCTTGTTTAGTTTTCTTGGCTTGGTTTAACTCTCGGTTTGGGTTGGTTTGGTTTGGCCGGCTGGTTGCTTGGTCCATCATGGGCCAAGGTGAACCCCCTACCTACCACCAACCCATGATATTTATTTCTCCACCAACCTTCTCTCTCCTCCATAACTCTCATTTATTTCTTCTTCTTCTTCTTCCTTCCTTCCCACAACTCCCCAACCCTTAGGCAAGTGCAACTTGCTTCCACAAGAGAACTCCTTTTGATGGTTTCATTAGCTTCTTCTCATGATTCTAAGACACATTAGAACTTGTCATTTTCCGTTTTGAGGCTTTGCTTCTTGTAGATCTAGAGTTTTGCTATTTTGGATTTTTGGTGTTTTGATCTATTAAACTTCCTTGTTTTCAAGTTTTGATGGTTCCATGTTTTAGAGCATCTCCTTCTACCCAATTTTGACCTTTGGAAAGTTGGATTCGGACTTGTTTTGACCAAGTTATGAGCATTTGGAGTTTTGGGTTCCATCCTTGGAGTTCTTGCTGTTCTTGCCCTCTGGAGAAGACAGTGAACAGTGAGCTAGCTTTTTAGCTTACGCCGCTGAGTCGTACGCTGCTCTTTAGCGAGCGTACGCTAGCCTTCGTACGCTGCTCTTTAGCGAGCGTACGCTAGCCTTCGTACGCTGCTCTTTAGCGAGCGTACGCTAGCCTTCGTACGCTGCTCTTTAGCGAGCGTACGCTAGTCTTCGTACGCTCACCTTGATACGCTGCTTGTTGGCAGCGTGTCTTGAGCATACGCTAGCTTGAGCGTACGCTGACTTGTAGTTCGAGCGTGCCTTTGTGTACGCTGACCCTTGCGTACGCTTCCTATTGGAAGTGTATGGAACCTTTGGTACGCTGGCTTGAGCGTACGCTAGCCTATCTTGTCACCCTGGTTCAACCCGAGAGCTTGTGACCCCCATACGCTGCCTTTTACGCTGCCTTTTGGGAGCGTATGGAGCGTATGCCTACCTGAACGTATGGCCTTTGGCAGACTTGATCTTGTATTAGCATGTCAGTTTGGTTTTATTTTCCTTATCCTGGATTTATAGCCCTGTATATTGATATTTTATTAGATATTTTACGTCCATTTTATATCCTTACGCCTTTTGACCTGAACTTGATAATTCCTGAATTTACTTGATATGTTTGGAAATGATACCTGAGCATGACACGATAGTGACCAGTAGTGGTGCACTCCTGACATAATGACCTGACATGACCTGATAGTGGCCCGTCGTGGCGCACTCCTGACTAGTACACTTGACATGATAAACCTGACATGTTATATCTTGATAAGCTGTTGCGACGGCTACCTGACATGACATGACTTGACAAGAATGAACATCCTGGACACCGTGGGTGATTGTGCTTGTACAAATAAACCAGTCCTGTCTTGCATCATGTCTAGGAGGGGACTCCTGAGTACCACGGTCAGGAGTACCTACTAAAATGGACTAAGGTTAACAACTAGATTAATACATTAGCCATGAAGAGATTTCCCAGCTACAGGCAATCCCGTTACCTGGGCGCGCCTGGGATCTGTAGCCTGTCGTCGAGTAGGGCACATTTCCAGCACACTGTCATGTGTTGCACCCTTCAAGTTACTTAAGGGTACATGCGTTTCCTGGACGATGTACCCACCTGAATTCAACCCCTAATATTCGACCTGGGTAGCCTGGATGGACTGCAGGGCTTGTGGCTGTGGAATAATCTCACTGCATCTTGTTAGTAACTAGGACTGTGATAACCCTAGTTAGTTAAAGTATCAAGCCGTAGGTCTTGCTTGGCCGTGAAATGATTGGATGGAGTCTAACAAGTCTAGTCTTGTTCTGATCTTGTTCCAGACTATTACATGACCAGCATGCTTGTATTGATTTTCTCGATAAATGGTGAGAAACCAAGCTCCGTTCAGACGAAGGGTTACAAACCCCGGTCCTTGTTTGGTTTACGGGTTGTAACCTAGCTATCTGAATAGTTCCATGGTTATCTCGTCGTATATCATTTTGGCATATTTTTCTTATTTCCCGTTTTACCAGCTATTTATATTTCCTGTCTTTTATTATATTATTTATATTCCTGTGCTGATTACTGGTTTTAGTTCTTAAGTGAAGCTCCTTTGTGGTACTTGCTCTTTCTGGGGTCTGACCCAGCTGGTTTTGTGTGGCCAGATTTCGGAGCAGCTCCAGAGGATCTACCGACCTTCCAGCCAGATGGTGGTCACTAGACGGAACCCTGGCAACGAGTGGGTTATTTTTGGCTCTTCCACTCTATTGTAAAAATTATACTTTTGAGGCGTTTAGCCGACGAGCACGTGTTAGCTCGATAGCACTTTTACTTACTGTCTGCCTACGGGCTGTAACATGATTAACAGATCCTAGGGTTGATCATGTATGACTAAACTCTTGCTAGTCCTGACATTTTGTAACGACTAGCTTCATGATCAGCTGAATATGTAATATTTGGGACGCCTTATTATTGTATATTTAATGATCATACATCTTGTAACATCTACTTACTTGCTTGTGATTGAGACAATAGGCTTGTTCATGACCTTAAAAGACTGCTGGCTTGTAGATAAACCCTCATGTATCCTAGACAGCCGTGACCGTATAGCGAGATGGAATCCATTTCAATATACGTAGCTGGCTATGTCTGCCCCCGCTCTCCAGTATTCTGGTTCTGGGGCGTGACAGTCATAGAGACAGATGTATATGTAATGTTTAAAACTGTAGCAAGTACGTGATCGGTCAATAGATGTACAATGTACTGTGGTACATGTAAATGAAATGTACATACGTACAAGTTAACAAGCATAGGTGTACATCCGTACAGAAATGCGGGATAATGGCCTGCGGTAAGGTATGCATATAAAATGTGACCTCGCTCGCTACTATAGGGGGATCATGATCACATACACTACTATCAGTTTCTCCATAACCCATATTCTAATCATGTGAGAGATACATCAAGACTGTTCTAAGCATGGTAGTAATGGAAAGTACAATATGTGACAATTTAACTTGCTACCCCAAGGATTAGCATTTAACAAGGTTGGATTGGCAGTTCACTTATGTGACAATATGTAAAGTTTGTAGAAAGTACTTGCCTCTAGCAAAGCAAAGCAAAACAAGCTGCGATAAAAGTGCTATGTATGTCCGATAACTCGTCACTGTAGAAATTAATGCAATAACTTAGTTTCTATACTAAGCTAAAACGCTAAGACACTAATTGGTGCGACACGACTTGTGACTGGGTACCTAGCCAAAATAATAACTTTGGCATAGGAGACCAATGTGGGATGACACACTACTTTAACTAACTTTCTAGGGTCTTTACACTAGTGAGGGGTGAGGTTCAACACGGCTAAAGCTCAAAGTAACACAAAAAGTTACAAGTCGTAATTAATCAATAAATAAATCAAATGACCATTTTGTTCTAACAATTTTTGAGATAGACAAAAAGCTTATTTTTACATAAAGTAAAGTACCAAAATTATCTTTGCTAATTGTAGAAATTTATTATAATTTTTTTGGAATTTATTAACCAGTACAAGTATTTTATAAAAATCAGTTTTCCTAAGTATACAGAAAATGAGTTTTGGTTTCATATACCAAACAAGTGGCAAAACAGTAAATTAAATACTACAAAAATTATACTAAATTAGCTAAAGTAACATAGTATCTAAATACTATTTTTCCAGAATTTTAGCAGTAATTTAAGTATTTTTAGAAATCCAAAAATAGCATTGCACACAATTGAAATTAAATAATTAATTATCTGCGTATTTTGTCCATGTATATAATTTGAACCAAAGTTCAAATACAGGACCCAAGGCCATGAATCAAGTCCAATATGACTTGTACAGGTCTTGAATGTGTGAAAACACATTTGGGCCCAAAAACCCATGCTAGGCTTGGACACCAAATGGTTGCAGTAATTTAAATACACAAAAATACAATTTGGTAAAAAGTGCAAAAATTAATATTTTAATAAGGTAAAATTACACATAATAGTTATAAAAATATGATAAGTATATTTACATAGAAAAATGACTTACACTAAGTATAGTGAAATATATATAAAATGGTATACATATATAAAAAAAAAATATATATATATATATATAATAATATATATATATATACACATAAATATATGGATATTTACATAATGGATGTTTTAAAAATTACATATACATATGTATAAGAAAATACCTAAGTATAATATATATATATATATATATATATATATATATATATATATATATATATATATATATATATATATATATATATATATATACATATAATAGCATTTATATACAATAATATATATACAAGAAAATATATACATATATACATATGTACATAATACATACATATATATATATATATATATATATATATATATATATATATATATATATATATATATATATATATATATATATATAATATAATAAAGTACAAAAAATGAAGTATATATATATATATATATATATATATATATATATATATATATATATATATATATATATATATATATATATTTATACATATATGTATACATGTAACAGCATATATATATATATACACGTAATATAGTATATATAATAATAATACATATATATATATATACAAATACATGTATACATATATGTATAAATATATATATATATATATATATATATATATATATATATATATATATATATATATATATATATATATATATATAAAGAAAAGAAAAGAAAAAGAAACAGAAAAAGAAGGGGGGGGGGGGGGGGCTCGAACTCGGCCCACTTGGGTCGGGTTTTAACTCGGGTCGGGCTGGCCAGGGGGTCAGCCCGTGGCTTGTGTTAGGGGTTAGGTTTTTGTTTATTTTATTTCTGTTTCAGTTAAAAATAATAATAACCCGAGAAATAATCTCTGTGTCCTGACTGTTTGGGACACAGAGTCTACGTGTCCGTGCTATGCACGACACGTACAAGTCATGAAATGCGTGTCCAAGCACAGCGTTAGGTTCGTCGTGTCCTGGCGAGTCTCGTGCGTGAAAACGAGACACGCACGACACGATTCGAGTCATGTTACCTACGTGTCCGTCTTCGGGGGGGGATTCGATCGTGCTGGACGGCGGCTGAGGCGACGTCGCGGTGGCGCTCGGGTGGCGCTGGGCTCGGCTTGGTGCGGCACGTCGAATGGTGGTGGTGGATGAGGGTGTTTGTCGCTGTGGGGGTGGCGTAGGGGATCGCCGGAGTTAGGGTTAGGGTTTGGCTCGTCGAGGAAGAAAGGGGGGTTGGGGTGGTCGTGGGGAGAATTTAGGGTTAGGGTTTGGTCCGGGGAGAGAAGGGGAGTTTTTAAAGAAGACTTAGGTCGGTCGGAGGGCTGTGCGCTGGCCGGAAAACGCGGATCGCCGTCGGCGTGGCAGTCGTCGGGGGTAGGTGAGCCCGATCGTGGGTGGGGGGGGGTAGGGTTTACACTTAGGTCCCTGGTAGTTTAGGATTTACAGTTAGGTCCAAAAACTTAAGTAATGCAAATACTAATTTGCACAAACAAATCATAATTTGCAAACTGCTTATATTAACAATTTAACAAATTACATAATGATATTAAAACAATTCTAATAATTGCAAAATGATATTAAAACATTTAAATAAATTGCAAAATGATATATTAGTATTAAAAACTCATTTAAAAATTATTTAAAAATTCTAGAAAAATTCCTAAAAATCTAATTAATTATTTTAAGGTTAAAAATAACATTAAAATTTATAAACACTAATTAAATAAAATTTGAAAAACAGGGGCTTACACCCTTCCTTGTCCAAACTGAAACTTATTCACTGTTATTCCTCACATTGCCACATATATTGGTTCACATACTGATACACACACACACAGTTTTCCTCAACACTATCACACACATGTTATTTTCCTCACATTGCTATGCATATAACACACGCATACACATATAATTTCCAGTTTTTCTCTCAACACTCACACTCTCTACACACATTGACAATTGTTCACTGTCAACCTGTTAATTATACTGTCAATTAGCTAACTGTTTTGGTACTTCACTAATTTTCCCATTTCCCAAATTCCCTTCACTGTTTTCCTGTTTAGGATATCACATATCACACTTTAGCATATCACACACACTCTATTATATTCTCCTGTCAAAAAAATGAGGATTGAATGATGATTTCAATGTGAAAAACTGATTTTTATTCCAAAAACCTGAGAACATAATCCTAAAGCTGAAAATTCCTAAGTATGCACATTGCCCATTTCCTAATTTCTATGTTCTTGTATATATATGTATATACATATATAGGAGATGCATATATATATCCTATATATTATATATATGTGTATTATAATTAGAGATATGTATTGATATATGTATATATATAATATAAGTATATCTAAATATGTAAAATAAGTATGTGTGTGTAATGTATATATATATCTATATAATGTATAGTGTAATGGTATCATATATATGTGTATGTATCTATATATATGTGCATATGGTTACCCTATTGTGTGTAATGACTTGTGGTGTCTTGGCTTGAGTTGTGGTGCTAGTATAGGGTTGTACAGCCTTGGGTAGTCTTGATAGACTAGTACAGGCTAGTTTGACCTAATTTAGACTTGTTAGACCTAGTTTGACCATAGTTGACCTAGGTTTGACTTCTTGGTTGACCAGAGTTGACCAAGAGTTGACTTTGGCCTAGATTGACCTAGATTCATTTAGAATGCATTGAATTGCATCTTGTTATCATTTTAGACTTGTTGTGACTTGTGCTGTTCTGATTAGGAGCCAGACACCTCTCCTTGGACAGTATATTTCATCCGGACACTCAAATACCAGGCGAGTACATTCTCTGATCATTTCATATCCTGCTTAGAATTATATTCCTGCTTTAGATTACTTTACTTGATGCTGTTACGACATTATCACGGATTAGTACTATATGGATCTCTTCATGCGATGTTATCCCCTTCGGGAGCATCGGGTACATTGTGTCATGTGCGTTTCACTTTCATCATGTACTCCTGTGCTTTCACCATACATGTACACTCTTGTGAATCATGTACTCTCATGTTCACAGAGCCCTCATGTATACTATCATGTGCACCCTTCATGGGCCTTCATGTGATATCATGTATAATAACATAACCTGCTTAGATCCTTGTGTATTGATTGGGAACGGGGGAGTGCTAATAGTCCTGTAAACAATTTCACAGTAGTGTAGATCATGTGAATCTCTTTAGTGTAGATCATGTACTAATCTGTCCTGTTCACATGTGTTATCCTGTACTCTACATCACTAGCCACTATTAGTTCTCTATATACAGTAGCTATTTACATACAGTTCTCTTCTTTTATATCATGTACTTCTTTTAGTTTCATGTATCTTACTCTACTGCATGTTTATATTTTCTAACCTGCTATGATCTGTTGAGATGTATTGTGCTCGCTCCTGTCCTGACTGGACCTGTTGAAAATATTACAGAGGACGAAGAGGAGGCCTGTGTGGATACCTTCTACGGGGCAGCCCTAGACGGCACTTGTGAGCTGAACTCTCAGGAGGACCCAGCTTTAGCTGACGACTTTATCCCTACTGCCTAGACTAGTTAGTTAGGCTTTATCTTACTTATGTTGTCTTGAGACTAGTTTTAGTTAGACTTTATTCTGTTTTGAGATCTGGGGTTGTATATATTCTTTCATATTCAGTAGTTGGGATTTGTATTCTGGATATTGCTGAGATGTTATCTTAGACTACTTTGATCATCTGTATTTCCTTGAGTTCTATATCATATCGTGCTACTTCTTCCTTAGTTGTGATTGAGTTTACTTTCTGCTGTGTCACCCCCATTCGGGGAGTATAAACTGTTTAGAATTATATTGTTGGATGTTGTGACCTAGGAGAGCGTTCTACCGCCGACACTGCGGCATAGGCTGGACGTACCCACGTCTTGTGCCCTTACTCTAGGGTGCGGGTCGTGACACGTTTTTAGTGGAGGCCCATGCAGGTCTAGACTAGAAGTATAGTGGTATTCGAACCAGAGTATCACTACAGCCTGCAGTAGGATATAGGACATTAGTTTTCAAGGTACTCAATCACATTAGGAAAAACTCTTTTATTGCCATCTAAATCCTTATTGTCAACTGATTCTTTTGAATTTTAACTGTCCGCCTTTGTTATATCGCTTCTTTCTCAGAAATTGATACTCTTGTTGGTATGTCTTCAGGATGGTGGAGACGCGGTCGCAGCATACCATTCATGGGGATGCTGTAGAGGGGTCTGCTACCTCTCAGCCAGTTCAGCAGAGATAGGAGACTGCAGCTCCTGCCACCTCTGTTCGTATTGAGGCTCCAGCAGCAGCAGCAGGGGGTATACCTCCACCGGCTCGGAGGCAGGACCCAGTCATCTCGGAGGTGCCTTTCCAGCAGCCGCCGCCTACAGGATACGTGGATGCGACACAGATGTTCTCCTATTTCCAGCAGTTCATGGACCGGCAGCAGGCCCGACAGGACAGGGGCATAGAGTTGGCCCTTACGACAGTCGCAGCTCGACCAGTGGTTCAGCAGCCGAGGACACCAGGGATAGAGCAGTTCCAGAAGATGAGCCCCAGAGACTTTCTGGGGACAGAGGGGATTCTATATGCTGATGAGTGGATCGAGCATATAGAGGAGATCTTCCGCCTGGCCTGAATACCGGCAGATCTCCAGATAGAGGCAGCAGCTAGCCGGATGCGAGATCTTGCTCGCACCTGGTATCAGTCTGACCCCAGGGTAGGAGTAGCTGGACAGACCTGGGAGGAGTTCAAGGGCTTCTTCAAGAAGAAGTTCTTTCCAGATTCAGCGCTCAGAGCCTTGGAGTCGCAGTTCGAGAGCTTGGTTCAAGGGAGCCTGTCAGTAGAGGAGTACGCTGGGGAGTTCGGCCGCCTCGACAGATTCGTAGAGGGCTTGAGCGAGACGGCGAAGGCCCAGAGGTTCCGTAAGGGTCTGGTCAAGGAAGTCAAGTTTGACCAAGTGCAACAGGAATGCCACTTTTGAGGAGATTCTGACGGTAGCCTTATTGGCTGAGGATGATCTTGAGCTTAGGCTCAAGAGGGGGCGAGACCCAGTTGGGGGCAGCAGCAGCGGAGGCCAGGCCAAGAGGCCTCACTTTCAGCACCAGCAGCCGATGCAGTACCAGCCGCAGCCGATCCAGCAGAGGCCAGTTCACCAGCAGCAGATTCAGCATCAGGCACCCAGGCAGCAGACAGTCAGTTGCACATTCTGTAAGAAGCCAGGGCATGGATGGCACGAGTGCAGGAAGAGGCTCGGGAAGTGCCTTCTTTGCAGAGCGGCAGATCACCAGCTGAGGGATTGTGCTAGGTCTGGGGGACGAGTAGCTCAGGGAGCATCAGTCAGAGCTCCAGCAGGCCAGCAGAGGGGACCAGCCCTGCCGACGCAGCAGCAGAGATTTGTTCAGCATCAGTAGCAGGCCAGGGGAGGCCAGCAGGGGCAAGCTTTTGCCATGGCAGCAGAGGATGCGGAGGCCATCGGAGAGCTGATCGCAGGTTCGGTTCTTCTCGACTCCAGTCCAGCTTTTGTATTATTCGATTCTGGTACTTCGCATACCTTCATATCAGTTTTTTTTGCGATTAGACACGGTATCGTAGCTGAATCGTTGCCTAGGACTTACAAGATCACGACCGGGGATGGCATTATCCTCGTGAGTGATGTTTATAAGGGTCGGAGTGTTGTTTTGGGAGGCCGTGAGTTGGAGGTGAGCCTGCTCGTAATGCCATTGCCGAACTATGATATAGTACTCGGTATGGATTGGTTGAGCAGGCACCACGCCAGCATTGATTGCAGAGGGGGTAGAGTTCTCTTCAGAGCGCCGAGGGAGCCAGAGTTCGAGTACTCCAGACGTCAGGGGGAGCAGAGCAGCAAAGTTTTCTGCGGAGTCTCGGTTGAGGAGCAGGCGATTCCACACCCCTTGATAGCAGAGTATATGGATATTTTCCAGAGGAGTTGCCTGGATTTCCACCAGACAGAGACATTGAGTTCTCGATAGACTTGGTTCCAGGAGTGGAACCCATCTCTCAGCATGTCTATCGGGTGAACAACAGTGAGTTGGTGGAGCTGAAGAAGCAGGTAGATGAACTGCAGGACAAGGGCTTCATCCGTTCGAGTTCGTCGCCATGGGGTGCCCCAGTATTATTTGTGTCGAAGAAGGATGGATAAGTACGGATGTGTATTGACTATAGGGCACTCAACAACCTCACGATCAAGAACAGATACCCACTGCCGCGGATCGACGATCTTTTTGACCAGTTGAGCGGAGCTCGGGTATTTTCCAAGATTGATCTGAGGTCGGAATATCACCAGGTGAAGGTGAGAAGGGAGGATATTCCCAAGACCGCTTTCAGGACGCGGTACAGGCAGTTTGAGTTTTTGGTTATGCCGTTTGGGCTAACCAATGCACCAGCAGTATTTATGAACCTAATGAACAAGGTGTTCCACCAGTACCTGGATCAGTTTGTGGTGGTGTTCATTGACGACATCTTGGTATATTCCAAGACTGAGGAGGAGCACGAGGAGCATTTGAGGATAGTGCTGGAGACTCTCAGGAAGGAGCAGCTTTATGGGAAGCTCTCCAAGTGTGAGTTCTTCTTGGACCGGGTAGACTTTTTGGGGCATGTGGTGACTGGAGATGGGATCTCAGTTGACCCCAAGAAGATCGTAGCAGTTGAGGCATGGGCAGTGCCGACTTCAGTGGCAGAGATCAGGAGTTTCCTGGGGCTGGCAGGATATTATCGAAGATTTGTGCAGGATTTCTCCCGGGTTGCAGAGCCGTTGACTCGGTTGACCCGGAAGGATGCTGAGTTTATTTGGTCAGAGGAGTGTCAGGCAGCTTTTGATGAGTTGAAGAAACGGCTTACGACAGCTCCGATTCTGACATTGCCTTCAGGATCAGGGGGATTCACTATTTATAGTGACGCTTCAGGGAAGGGGCTGGGTTGTGTCTTACAGCAGCATGGGAAAGTGATTGTCTATGCTTCCAGGCAATTACGTCCCCATGAGAAGAACTACCCTACCCACGACCTGGAGCTGGCAGCAGTAATATTTGCTCTGAAGTTGTGGAAGCACTATCTGTATGGGGAGCTGGTGGAGATTTTTACAGATTACAAGAGCTTGAAGTATGTGTTCACTCAGAAGGAGTTGAACATGAGGCAGCGCAGATGGCTAGAGTTGATGAAAGACTTTGACATCCTACTTCAGTATCACCCAGGGAAGGCCAACGTGGTTGCCGATGCCTTGAGTAGGTATCCGACAGCCATGTGTTTGACCATGGTTCGGCACTTGCTTGCAGACTTGGAGAGCCTTGGGATTGAGGTGATCGTGCCCAGAGTACAGATGCAGATGTGGGGCATGCAGATACAGTCGGACTTGGTGGAGAAGATCAAGTCGGCACAGTTTGAGGATGTTGCTCTACGGTGTCTCCGAGAGCAGGTTCGAGCAGGATTGGTGGAGGGCGAGTTTTCTGTAGGTCCTAAAAATCAAGTTGCACCCATCAAAGAAGCCATAAAAATCAAATTGTGTATCCTTCAAATAAACAGCACAGGAAACAGATTGTGCAATAACTCAATTGCGCAAGCTGAACTGCGCACCCATCCAAGCGCGCTAGCTGACGTGGCCACGTCATCATTATCTGACAGAAAATCAGATCTTCTGACAGCTGACAGCCCGAAGAACGAGGAAACTATTCGTTTTCTTGTGCAGCACAGCGCTCGAGGACAGCTGTACAGGCAGCGCAAGCTACCAGCCCAATCGAAGCGCAGTCTGCCAGATCACCTTCAGCGCAGTTCAATCCCAGCGCAGTCTGAAGCCAGCGCAGTTCATGTGGCGCAGTCCATCAAGACAACTGACATTTTGTATGTAGCATTCATGCCATCATTTGCTCACCACGTGGCAACCGTCTGTACACGATCATGCACATTTCAATCAAACGATGCCATGTGTCTATTACAGTTGAGCCACGATCGAGTAACTGCCAGCGCAGTTCGCTGCTTGCGCAGTCCAATTTCTGCGCAATCCATCCTGCGCAATCCAGAATAACTAAAAATTAGTTATTTCTAGAACTCTATAAATAGAGTTTTAAGTCCTTCATAGGGGGGATCAGAAAAATCAGAATCAAGATCAGAGATCAGGAGTTCTTGCCAAAGTGCTGCTGCATTCTTCAGAGGCTACTGCCTTCAACTTCAAAGGCTATCGTCTTCAAAGTTCACATCGTCCAAGGGATAAAGCGATCGTCTTCAGATCAGATTCCTATAGTTGTACTTTCCCAAAATTCTATTGTAATCTTCTTACAAAGTTTATGAAATAAAGACTTTTGTTTTTGCAAACAAAATGGCGACTCTGCTGGGGACGACTTTCTCCTCCGACGAGGAAGTGACAACTCAATGTGACATTGCGTCTATCAGAAAGACGCAGAAGACGCTGGTTGTAAAGTTCAACCAGACGGCCTACGAGGCAATGATCAACTCCAGGACCACCCCTCGCACTGCAACAACTTCTGCCATGAGCAAAGTTCACCCAGCGTGGGTCCCCAAGACTGCTGCACAGTCTACTGCCTCTGCTGCTAAGACTTCTGCGCAGTCTGCTGTCTCTGCTCACAAAACTGCTGTGCAGTCTGCTGCTCCTACTGCCCATGCGCAGTATACTACTCGTCTTGCCAGTGCACAAACTACTTCCTATGCTGCTCTGGCAAAGTACAAGACTCCACTTTCCCTGGCGTAGTTGGCTGCAACTCTTCCTGCACAGTCCACCACTCCATCAACCAGAGTGCAAGTCAAACACTCTGAAGCCAGAACTTCTGCTGCGCAAGCTACAGTGCCTGTGGCCAAAAGGCCATCTATCAAAGCTTCTCATGCGCAACCAGCCAATGCGCCTACTGCCATTTCAACCCCTGCGCAAACGGTGCCAGCGCAGTCTAAGAGGTAGAGCCCTTTGGCTAATCTCTCTTCTTCTCACAGCAAGGAGAAAAACTCTGCTCCTCTTCCCAAGCACCCTGTTGCTCCAGCGCAATCCACTGGGGGTAGTCTGCTGACTGTTCCTCCTCCTCTCCAGAACAAAGGAAAAGGCCCGTTGGTCTTTTCTCAAACTTCCTCGTTCCACGACTTGGAAGACAACAGAGGGAAACGCTCTTTAGCCAACCCTTCCTCACAAAACAAGGGAAAAGGTCCTTTAGTCTTTTCTCAGTCTACCTCGGTTTTTACCGTAGAAGATCAATCTGAATGTGCCTCGGCACCAATCAGTACAAGAACTCTCTCAAACAAGAGTTCTTCTTCCCTCCTTGCCAAAGAGAAGTATACTGATCAAAGAGGTATTCTGCCTACTCCGGTAGCAGAATTCTAAGACCTCCCAACTCTCAGGATATCCTACTCAAAACAGGAAAAATTACTGGTGTCTCAGACAGAAACCCCTGGGGGTGAATTTGCTGATCTAAGGACTTATCTCAATAGACCAGTTTCGGTGAAACGCAAGCAGCCAATGCCGAAGATCAACCAGCATCAGAGGCAAACTTCCAGGATCAAAAAGCCTGACACCTATGCTACTGAAGTGAGTCCTTTCCTGTACACTCAAGGGACAAAACATTTGAAGAACCGGAACCATGTTCCGAATATAGTCAAAGAACATATCCCTCAGACTTCTTCTCGTCCCGTCATTGTTCCTGATCTTCGAGAACACCTCAAACAAAAATGAGATAATATCTCAACACCTCCAGTTCAACCACTTGGACACCATTGTAATCACAAGGTTGTCATCAAGTGTTGTTGTCAGACAACAAAACGATCTGCCTTCGATCGTTTGAATTTTGCAACTTCAGAACCAATGTCGGAAGATGAAGACGAAGTGTTGTATGCTTCTGTCAACATGGCTTCCCGAGACACTGGGGGTAGAAAGTGCTCCAAGCACGGCAAGCCTCGTAAGCCTAGCCAGCGGTATTTAGATCTACTCCAAGAATCTTCTGAAGGAGTATTTCAACATACCAGATCCCGAAGCCGAGACACAATCGGTCAAAGAAATCTTCTTCAAGATCCTTCCGGTCATCTCCCTCTTTCTCACTTAAGAGATAATTCTTTCTCTGATTATGATGCATACAGCAAAAGTTCTGAACAGACAGTGTCCTCCACTGTACCTAGAGAAGTGACAGCTTATGTTGTCACTGAAGACCCAGATGCTTCTAGTTCGGCTAGTCAAGAACAACGAATAGCTGTACTAGAAGACAAGCTGAAGACCATGGCTAAAATGGTTGCAAGTATACATTCTATCATTGTGGCCTAACATACAGTACCACCGACTGTACCTGCTGTAAATCTTGAGATCATAGCATCGTCGGTGTCTGTCAATGCAGGGCTGGAGGTAGTATCTCCTCAAGTACCCCCTGTACCAATTCAACCCACACCCAGTCAGTCAGGTGATGGGGGTAGTGCTTATCACGCTGTTCCTCCCCCTAACACTCTGATTCAGCCTGCTCCTTCTTCATCATCGGAGGATGCTAATGAAGCCGTCAAACTCTTGCGCACTCAATTCGAGGCTTCCAAAGAGAAGGACAATTTGCAGAGATTGGGAATCAAGCAACCTTATCCTATTGAATGGAAGGAAGTTTCGTTTCCTCTTAAGTACAAAATTCCTACAATCTCTCTGTTTGATGGCAGCACTTCTCCTAGTCATTTCATTAACCACTTTGAGGTAATGACTGTCCAACTTCAGCCAAATGATGCTCTTCTTACCAGGGTATTCGTCGGCTGTTTAGCCGGTGTGGCATACGATTGGTACAGAAGCTTGCCTGATGGCTGTATCACCTCTTTCTCGGGCTTCAAACAGATCTTCTTGGAACGATTCTATGAGGGGATCAACGACATGACCATGTCAGCCCTTAATAAAATTAAACAAAGACATAATAAAACCGCTGAGAGTTTCATTGAAAGGTTCCACCGATAAGCTTTAAAGATGCCTCCTGGGACTCCGGCCGCTGTAACTATAGACACCTGCAAGGCAAATCTTTTGCCTATTATCAGCATGTGGATGGGGTCAACTCAGTTCCAAGACTGGCCATCCTTCATTATCAATGCTAAAGCAGCTGAAGTTAGTGCTGACAAGTTTAAGCAGCTAGGGGTACACATGTCTAACTCCGACCGGGATGAACATCAGACATCAGGGGGTGGTAATCGCCAGAACAACCGCAAAGGAAAAGAGACTTTGAATATCAACTTGAAGAACAAAGAATCTCTGGTGGTCAACGTAGCTCCACCTACGTCTACTTCTACTCCTTCTGCCCCTCCACCAAGGGAACCTTGTCCTAAAGTGGAGTACTCCTTTGATGAGAATGACACCGTGAGCATCTTTGATTGCTTAATCAAAAGCAATAAGCTCCAACTCCCAGACCCAAAGAAGCCTGATGAAGTCGGTAAGACTGATCATCCCAAATATTGTGTCTATCACAGGTTCATTGGGCATCCCACTCGAGCATGTTATGTGCTCAAAGGCAAGATTTAAGAGCTAGTCAACGCTGGTGTTGTCACTCTGCAGCAAGACGAAAAGACTGTTACCGCGAACATGGTCTCAGTACAGTTCGGTGACTTCCCTCCACAGATGGTACAGCATGGTGTCATTCCTATCCCCAAGGCCACTCTTGAGATCGAGAATCTCCTTCCTCCACGAAGTGAAGGTCTCGTCCCCTTATCTCTTGACAATAGTGAGATTATGTGGATTCACCCTTATCTTGCTTCAGAGTTTGAAGTTCCCTCTTCCTCCAAGAAGAAAGAACGCTCCAAGGGCAAGACAAAGACTTGCAATATGGTGTCTTTTGACCCCATAGTTGAAGAGGAAATCTTGCTGGGCACCAGATCAGGGAAAGCCTATCTAAGGGAGTATCCCGAAGCTCAGGAGAATCCTGCTTCTTCTTTTGAGTCTGCTCCAGTGCAACCTGTTTCCACTGAAGACATCCCTTCTGCATCCTCACCGGTTGTAGTACCCATTCCCCCCAAACCGATGACAGCCGACAAAGGCAAGCAACAAGTCCGCTTCGACAAGCCTTTGAAGAAGTTATCTCCTTCTGGACTTGAAAAGCCTTACAACTTTGATATCTTGGCTCAACTAGCCAATATACCGGCCAGGCTGTCAATCTTTGAGCTCTTGCACATCTCCAAAGAGACTCGAAAAACTCTGAGTGAAGCTCTAATGCAGGCAGAAACCTGTCTAACCTTTTTAAAGAAGCCGAAGGCAGAGCCTGTCTCTTGCCTCCATTGTCATAGTGTGTCGGAGTTAATTCCAAATGTTACCTTCATACAGGATGATATGCTGATGGAAGACAATAGGCATGACCGTCCTCTATACTATACAGGATATGTCGACTCGATGAAAGTTGATCGTATTCTGATAGATCCAGGGTCAGCACTCAGCATCATGCCAAAGACAATGCTAGATGCACTAAAGATCCCAGTACATAGTCTTTCTGGCATAATCACCACCATCTTGGGGTTCAATCAGGGAAGAAGTGAACCTCTGGGCAAGATTCGCCTAAAACTCCAAATAGGCAATCTCCGCACAAAGGTGACCTTCTACATCATTGACAACCATGGTTGTTCTTACAATGCTCTGTTGGGGAGACCATTCCTACATGAACACAACATTGTCCCTTCCACTCTCCATCAATGTTTCAAATATGTTGATGACAAGGGAGAAGTTCAAAAGGAGGTTGCAGATCTCTATCCTTTCAAAGGTGTCGAGGCATACTATAACGACGCTCGCATGTATAAAGATGAGTTCATGAAGGTAGTACTGTCTCTAGACACTGAAGAAGAACAGGAAGCAGTGCCCAATGACACCCTCATCATACCTGTCAAAGGGCATGTTTCTCGTCCTCAATCCTCCAAGCCACTGGCTATTCACTTGCCAGTCCAGAAGCAACCAACTGATGATGGTCAAGATCAAAGGGAGCTCACCTCCTCTGAGCCACTTGTTATTGACTTACGTCGTAACAAGGATAAAAGGGAGCTCACCTCTTCTGAGCCACTTATTATTAATTTATCTCGTAACAAGGATAAAAGGGAGCTCACCTCTTCTGAGCTGTTTGTTATCGACCTTCGTCGTAACAAGTCCAATCCTCCTCCACGTTCTTCTTCTCCCCCTCTTGTAATTAATCTGACCAAGTCTGCTAAGGCTACAGGTCCTGTTGTAAATACAGATGTACAAATCAATGAAAAAGTATCTCCTTTCTAGTATACTGATGTCATTTATCATGCTAAGTGCTATTTGGATATGTTAGATAGCTTTTAGTCATTTACAATGGGAGTTGTACAGTCTCTTCAAACAGAAGTCTTACTCAAACACCCAGATGATTCATATTTTGTTGTCCCTTCTCGAAAGAGAGGCGAGAGTCCAATACTTTTTAGTAAAAGACCAGAACAAAAATTCAGTTATACGGATAATAGCAAAAGTACCGATACAGGACATCTCCAACTTCGTCGTTACAGTCAACAATCAAAAGATATCATCCGAAAGATGGGTTATGACTTCAAGAATGGCCTCAACTACGGTAAGGGTAGACGAACTCCTATCCGTACAGCAATTCCAAAAGGAAAGTCAGAGATGTATTACAGCAGGACCAAAAGAGGTCTCGGATATGCTTCTCCTCCCGTCTTATCCCCAGCAGTCTTCGAATCCGATAGTGAGGAGCGCTCTAACTCTTCTGATTCCAGATCATGGGATTCTGACACCAGTATTGGTCAGGTTCATCGGCTGATCGTATCTTCTAACATGGTCTCCGCCGAACTTCCAGAAGGCTATGACGAGGATATTGAAGAAAATCCCGAAACAGATCCTTGGGCTCAACGAATGGATACCCAATGGGAACTCCGATTCGAACAACGAGAACCTCCTACCGAAGATCAATTGGTTCAAATTGACGTAGGAGAAAGTAGGTCACCTCGTCCAATATTCATCAGCAAGAACCTTCTAGAGGCAGATAAGCAAGAATTAATTCTTCTTATTCAAGAATACATTGATGTCTTTGCCTGGAGTTATGAAGACATGCCAGGTCTAGATCCCAAAGTTGCTACTCACAAATTGAATATCTTGCCTAATGCAAAACCAGTCAAACAGCAACAACGACGCTTCAAGCCAGAAATGATGGACGTAATCGACGATGAAGTCAAGAAGCTCATCGCTTGTGGCTTTATCCGAGAAGAACAATATCCTGATTGGGTAGCCAACGTCGTTCCAGTCCTGAAGAAAATCAGCAAAGTTCGAGTTTGCATCGACTTTCAGGATCTTAATGAAGCCTGTCCAAAAGATGAATTTCCTCTCCCTATCACAGACGTCATGATTGACAACACCTGTGGGTTCGAGCGAATATCTTTCATGGATGGATTCTCTGGATACAATCAAATTCGGATGAATCCTGAAGATGAAAAACACACTTCTTTCTGTACTCCTCGCGGAGTCTACTACTATACCGTGATGCCATTTGGTCTCAAGAACGCTGGCGCAACTTACCAACGAGCTATGAGTACCATCTTTCGAGATCATCTGTGCAAGACTGTCGAATGCTACGTCGACGATATCGCCGTCAAAAGTCGTCTAAAGGAAGATTACATCCAAGACTTGAGAACAATCTTCAATCTCATGCGCCAACATCAACTCAAAATGAATCCTACCAAGTCATTCTTGGGTATCTCTAGTGGTAAATTTCTCGGCTTCGTCATTACCTCTAAGGGTATACACGTGGATCCTGAGAAGATCAAATCCATTCAAGAGATGCGTCCTCCACGCAACCTAAAAGAGCTACGAGGATTCCAGGGTCGACTTACGTACATCAGGAGGTTCATTTCGAATCTGTCTGGACGCTGCAGACTATTTACTCAGCTAATGAAGAAGGGTGTATCTTTCATTTGGACTGAAGAATGTTAACGAGCATTTGATGACATAAAATAATATCTCATGAACCCACCAGTCTTGGTGCCACCAATCTCCGGCATACCATTCTTAATGTATGTCCGTGCTATGGATCATTCATTGGGTTCTTTACTTGCCCAAAAGAACAAAGAAGGCCATGAACAAGCCATCTACTATCTCAGTCGTACTATGATTGGTGCCGAACACCATTATAGTCCGGTCGAAAAAGAATGCCTAGCTCTTATGTTTGCTGTCCAAAAGACTCGACATTACATCATTGGCCAAACTATTCATGTCATATCCCGAGTTAATCCTCTTCGGGTACTGATGAAGAAGCCTAGCACACTCAATTCTCGATTGGCTACATGGGCCATTCTGCTAGCCCAATATGACATGGTATATATTCCACAAAAGTCTGTTAAAGGTCAAGCACTGGCTGACTTCTTAGCAGCTCATCCTGTTCCAGAGACATCCAAACTCTATGATAAAATTCCAGACGAGACATTAGAATCAAACATGATCTCCGAAGAATTTTCTACTTGGCGTCTATTCTTTGACGGTGCATCCAGGATTGGACCCAATGGTGCCATTGTCGTAGGAGTTGGAGTTGTCCTTGTTTCTCCAGACGGGTCAACCATTCAAAGAGCCTACTCCTTAGATGAACCTTGCTCCAACAATGTGGCAGAATACAATGCTCTATTCATTGGCCTTCAGTTAGCTAAACAACTGGACGTCGAATATCTTGAAGTTTATGATGACTCCAAGCTGGTTGTTAACCAGGTTAGAGAAACCTATGAAGTTTGTCATCAAGATCTAGTGCCTTACTATGAAACGGCAATCAGCATGGCTAAATCATTCAAAGCCTTCTTCATCGAATATGTTCACCGAGCTTGCAATACTGAAGCAGATGCTTTGGCTAATCTTGCAACAGTCTTAGCCATCCCTATCAAAAGACAGCAGGTGGTGGTTGTCTCTAATCGGGAATTGTTCTGCATCGAAAATAATCGTAATATTGAGTTCAGTAATCTTACTGAAGCCAATATTATCAGTAAAGATTGGAGAGCTCCCTTCATCGACTTCGTAGTTCATAGCATACTTCCTGAAGATCCCAAGGAAGCCACGAGTATTCGTCGACGATCTCTGCGATTCTACTACAATCAAACCACCAAGACTCTCTATCGGCAGACTTATGACGGCCTACTCTTGTGCTGTCTTGATGGTGATGAAGCGAAGCAAGTATTGCATGAAGCTCACGATGGTGTTTACGGAGCACATCAACCTGGTCCTAAGCTACAAGATCGTATCCGACGCATGTGTTACTACTGGCCCTCTATGATATCGGATGCCATCGAATATGCAAGGAAATGTCGAGCTTGTCAAATTCACGCAGATTTCATTCACCAACCATCGGAATTCCTTCATCCGACTGCCACTTCCTGGCCTTTCGAAGCTTGGGACATGGATATTATAGGTCCCATCAATTCTCCTTCTTCTAGAGGACATCGGTTCATACAAGCAATAACTGACTACTTCTCCAAATGGGCCGAAGCTATACCCTTGGCTGAAGTCAAGACCAGCAGTGTCATCAACTTCGTTAAACACCATGTCATCTATAGATTTGGTGTACCTCGACGAATCATTCATGATAATGGACCTCAGTTCATCAGTCAAAAATTTATAAGGTTCTGCGATGATCACCGGATTGACAATGTCGCTTCGACAGCTTATAATCCTGCTGCTAATGGCTTGGCCGAAGCTTTCAACAAGACTATCATCAATCTCCTCAAAAAGTTTGTATCTACTAACAAACGAAACTGGAGTAAAAAGCTTAAAGAATGTCTATGGGCCTATCGTACTACGGTCTGCAACCCTACAGGCTGTACACCCTTCTCTTTGGTGTACGGCTGTGAAGTAGTTCTACCCCTGGAACTTCAAATTCCGTCCTTAAGGATTGCCATCGCCAACGAGCTCACTACAGAGAACAACGACCTTCTTCGACTCCAAGAATTAGAAGCGCTTGACGAGAAGCGGCTATTGGCTCAACAGCATATTGAGTTATACCAAGCCCGCATCTCGAAAACTTTCAACCGCAAAGTTAAAGTCAGAGCCTTTCAGAAAGGAGAGCTCGTTCTAACCGTCAGACGTCCTATGACTATGACTCATATGAGCAAAGGCAAGTTAGATGCGAAGTGGGAAGGGCCTTACATTGTGAGCAAAGTCTTTTCGAATGGAGCCTATCAACTCTCAGAGCTAGACGGTCGAATTGCTATGATGTCCATTAATGGCAAATTCTTTAAGAAATACTATGTATGAATGTAACAGGGATTTTATGTAAATATGATCAGACAGTTCATAAATAAAGTTTGATTTTTATTTCATCATAAACGTTGTTACATAATATCAAGGACGGGAATCACTATCGTCCTTCTTGAAGACAGGACGAGGACCACTACCGTCCTTCTCAAAAACATAATCGGCAAAAGAGCCGAGAACATCCTTGCTCGAACCCACCAGGAACTTGCAAGTAGCCATCCTCATGGCCTCTTCTTCTTCAGTTTTCCCTGGTTCAAGAAGGAAGTCCAAGATGTCCTTTGGTGGCTTGGGTGCATACGAACCTTCGTCCGCCTCTGTCTGCTTTGGTTGGGCCGGCTCGACTGGACGTTCTTCAATAATCGCTTCAACCTTCGGGGCGATCTCAGCCTTCTTGGATGCATCTCCAGACGACATCTTTGTGTTAAAAAGTGAAAGTGATCGTTCCATCTAAATTTTTGTTCTATTTATAGACAGAGATTTGTGAAACAACGAAGCGACACATTCATCCGACGGTTCACCCGTTCATTACATTCATCCGACGGTTCACCCGTTCATTACATTCATCTGACGGTTTGTCCGTTCATTACATTCATTCGACGGTTCGCCCGTTCATTACATTCATCCGACGGTTCATTCGTTCATTTTATTTCATCTGACCGACGGTTCACCCGTTCATTTCATCCATCTGACGGTTCACCCGTTCATTCTATTCATCTGACGGTTCACCCGTTCATTCAATTCATTTGACGGTTTACCCGTTCATTTCATCCTGACGATTTATTTCGTTCACACATTTCGACGATTTATTTCGTTCACACATTTTGACGATTCATCCGTTCATTCAACTTGTCATATATTTGTTATCTTTGATTAAGTTGTCTACTAAAATAATGATATTCAACAAATTATATTCTGCCATGTCCACATTACCTCTGAGCAGATATAATGAATATAATTATTTTCTAAATCAAGAAATATATCATGTCCCGGACCTCTGAATATATTTTTCATCGCTATTATTTATATCTGAATAAGATATGCAATAAATAATAGAGCCACAAAGAAAATGTCTTTTTATTGATCAAAATCAAAAGGCATTACATGTTACAAAATAAAAGATACAAAAAGTCTTCTCATTCGGCTGGCGGAGTCATCAAGTTCGTCATCTGCTGCTTTAAAGTTTGCAGTCGCTCCTCACGAGAGTCCATCACTCGCCTCCTAGCTTCCTCCATTCCAGACTTATCATCGAAAGTCGGCAAGGTTACTAGTCTGCGAGAGATTTCAGCTTGATGAGTTGTGACATACTCATTTCTTTCCTGGGTTAGAGCGTCTAGTTGCTGAAGTGTAACTTGATGTTGTGTAGCCTCATTTTCCAGAGCAAGCTGAACAAGTCTCAACTCTTCTTGAAGACGGACAGATTCTGCTTTTAGTTCAGCAACTTTCTTCTCCTTCTCCTCGGCAGCAGATGCTATTATCTCTATTTGAGAGTTGTACTCTGAAGACTTGGCAGTGAAAGTATCCAAGATAATCTGTAAGTCAACTTTCGCAACTGCAGCTTCTTGAGACATCCTCTCAAACTCGGCCTGTACCAAGGGCTCCACCTTCCCCCGATTCAAATCTTTGTAGATCTTAACCGATTCCTCTAGCTCATCCAGGATGTGTTCAAGGTAAGCAGCTTGCGCTTCATCACCTTGACTCCGGATGGCAGCTACCAGGTAAGAGGTTGGACCCCTAACAGTTTTGAAACCAACCTCTTCTTTATCCATTACCCTCTCTACTAAGCGTCCTAGTGAATTGAAGAAGAGGTTGGTGAAGGAACCGATTATGAATCTATTAGTGGCAATGGCACCAGGAGTAGCAGCTACTCCCATGGATGTCGAAGCAGCAGGTGCCTGTATAGATGGACGTTCAGCTTCTTGTATATGAATGGAGGTCTCTTTAGACAAAGGAGCCATGGTAGAGCTAGTCGCCCCTCCCAGATGTTCCTCTGCGAAATCAAACAAACATCATTAGCTGGTTGTTATTAACAACTATGGAAAAGGATCAAAAGTAAGGGCAATCTTACCATGGCTAGGACCAGTGACAATTCTGTCATCTGCTGACACAGGTTGCAACCTCGCAGAAGTAGCTTCAGACATTACTGCCTGGCTACTACCCGCTTCGGAGCCACCCAAAAAATATCGACTATTGCTGGCTATCGTCGTTATTGGCACTATGTTAGTGCATATGGGAGGAATTGGAGAAGATTCAACTTCTGCATCAATAAAAATTTAGATGTCAGCCATTTAATCTATGAAAAGAAGATTGATAATATCATTCAATACCTTTGGGATCAGCAGTAGTAATTTCCTCAGGTGTTACTTCTTTACCCACATTCTTTTCTGGAGATACATGCACATCAACACCCTCTTCTGGATTCAATGTGTCATCGACAGCTTCTGGGGATACATGGACATCAGCGTCCTCCTCTGGATTCATAGTATCATCAACAGCCTTTGTTGATGAAACTTCATCACTGGCGCTCTCCTCTCGTGCTCCACTATCAGTTGCGGCGACTGGATCTATATCATCCTGGAGGCCGAAGTCGCAATCATTCAGAGCATCGATCATTAATCGATCTTCTTCATCACGAAGTGTTCTCGGTGTAGCTGGAAGCTGGGTAGTTTCCACTGCAAGTGAAGGAGATCGTAGCACTTCATCCTCTTTCTCCATGACTTCCTCCATGGTCTCTACAACATCATCCCTCCTCTTTGGACTGAAAGTTTCAGGTTCAGGGGTAGAAGTAGGAGATGACATTGTGACTCCGGCGATAGCACTAGCCACGACTGATGACAGGATTTGTCTCGGAGGAGTGACTACCTTCTTTCTTCTGAAGACCATTTTCTTTCTATGTAGAGGTCTCTCCGGACTCTCTACATCTATGATATTTTCTTGTCTTTGAATAGAAGTTGGGGTGGTCGCTTCTTCTCTCTGAGTCAACTCACCAAGCTGTCGAGATTGCGATCGAGTGGTGACCTTTTCTGAAGGTTCCAAGACAAGCTTCTTCTTAGCAACTGGAGAAGAAGGTTCAGCTATCCTTCTCTTCCTCTCCTTGGCTGGGAATTTGATAACCTTCAAAGAGATGCGCAATGGCTCGTTGACTTCTTCAGGGAAGTTGGCTTCCCTCGAAGCTTCCAACGGTGCATCGGCCGGTTCACGCTCTTCATCATTGACAGGAGCCAACACAACAGACACTCCCTTCTTTAATCGGGCCGCTGTCGCAAAGCTGTCGGCGAGACTGAAGTTCTCGGTAAAGGTATTCGCGGATGTATAGAAAAGTGAATATATATACAGCATCCGAGGACCATGATCGCTCTTCGTTGGCATCGAGAATATTGTTCTTGTGTCTCGAGCATTATAGTAGGCCCAGGCCCGGGCTCCATCGATCAAATAACATTTTCCTTGTAGGCACGTGATGGCGTTGCCTACATGAAACTGGTCATAGCCGAATTGGCGCACAAAATGGCTGGGCAGATAGGGCTCCAAATAGCATTCATCTTCAAATCTGTAGACCAGGTGTGACGGCCGGATCGTCCTCAACCAATCAAAAACTGCACGACCCACAGGCTGCCTCCCAGAATCGACCAGATTTGTAGACATGTGCTCGTAGCCGACGGAAGGAGGAACACAATAGAAGTTCCATCCTTTTCCGAGATTCAGAGCACGTCTGCAATCTCTTAAACTGGTGTATATCCATTTACTCTTGGAGAATCTCCACAAGAAGCTGCCACTTACTGCTCCCATATCGAGATTCATCAGAGTAGGATAGTACAGCAGCAGCCATCCGAATAGGTATGTATATGGTAGCTCTAGCCGAGGAAAGCTACCTTTCTCGCCTTTCCCTTTGAACATCGAATCTACAAACAGGCGGAGGCCAGCGTTCACTCGGCAAGTCATCGTCGACAAAAGATCCATCCGATAGCCAAAGACTAAGCGGACGGCAGCAAACAGCACGCCTCGATGGAAGCGATCGACGGCGCTCGCTCCAGGGACGACGAATCGTCGGAGCCAGTAGGTGAGGAAACCCGCCAGCTGGGCTTCCTTTGACATGGGCCTATAGCCCATCCTCATAAAACTTTCAATAATATCTCCTGTCTTAAAAGGAGGATATTGAAGCTCATCATCGATCTTAATATCCATCTCCTTATTCTCCTCCATCAACCCAATCACCTCACTGCTGCTGAGTGGTTTGAAGAAGTTGGGTTTACAATTGTCGTGTTCCTTGGTTTTCTTCTCCATAATGTGGTTAAGGAAGAGATATGGTAACCATTTCGTCGAGTAGCAGGTGCCTGATGAACCGCTCTTGTAATACAAGGAACAGATTTTGTAGTGGCACAAGAGCTCCTCGAAGACGGCTACCATGTCAGCATTTTCCTGACGAAGTTTGTCTAACTCGTCATTGGTTGGGACAAATTCCTCATAAGGGATATTCCCTATTGGTAGACTCGAGATGTACTTCATCTCGTGAAGAGCCAGTCCAATCTCTCCACAGGACGTCATAAAAGTCCCTGTTCTGAAGTTGTACCTTTCTGCCAAAGCAAGGAATAGGTGAGGATTGGGTTAAAAGCCATAAACGGTAGAATATACCGGCTGGTACAGCTTAATCTCCTTGAGCTTCTCTTCGAATTGAGCCAATATCCAATTGGCTATACAATTCCATCTCTTGTTATCCGGATTAACAAGACCTGTCAATCGGATGTCTTGATCTGGATATCTTCCTTCAACCTTCGCAAACTCGTTTGCGAATATCGGCGTCCTGACTGGAAGCAGCAGGGAGGAGTTCTCTGGTGGGATGCACCCAGGTTTCAGTCCTTTGAGTAGGGAGCTGTGACGCTCCGAGGAACTGTAAAATATGTCCTTGTTGTTTGGTCCTTTCTTCACACAAATGTTTCCTGTTCTGGCTTACTGGAGAGGAGTTATATCCCAGTCCATCCTCCTGGGATAGCTCGCATGAGCATAGCGAGATAGGGGAAGGCACCTGGAAATCTCAGGTAGAAGTATCCTTTTCTCGCCTCTCTGAAAGAGTCTTTGTTCAACTCGAGGTCTCGGCTGAGAACTCTTATCAAGAGCCTCACCAAACAGAAACAGAGGCTTCTTATGAATAATGGCGTCAGCAGTTTGCAGAGGCTGCCCGTTCATCAGACTCAGCAATATTTTATTGTCTTGTGCTGTTAGGATGGCTTGTCGAGACGATGGCAGGGCATACTGAGGAAATGTCACATGAGACAGATCTTCGTTAAACTCAGGTTCAACCAAAGTCCCTGCAAATATCTCATAATTTGGGTCTTTCCTGAGGTTAACTGCATCAAACAAAAAGACAGAATTCAGTACATGCAAAATCAAAGAGTCTGTTCAAAAGATCAACAAATTGCGCAAATGTCAGATTGCGCTATGTGTATAGCATCAGATTGTGCTAATGTAGCCTACATGCGCAAAATATCCAGTTGTGCCAACACATCCATTTACGCAAGTCATCAAATTGTGCTAATACACTTGCGCAAGGCATCAGTTTGCGCTGGACAGACTTGCGCAAATCGATAGATTGCGCTGAACATTTGCCAGCACTTTCCAACCGATTGTGCAAGAATATAGTTTTCATAAAAATAAAAACTATTGTGTGTGTGCAACCAAAACCCTAAACAGGGCGGCGCAATACCATCAAATCTCTAAAAAGAGAGAGGTATGAAGGTTCAAAAATGTCAAAGAACCCTAAAAAGGGTTTTTGATCGAGTCCATCATCTACCTTGCAGTGCAGGATAACCGACTTCATGACGAAAAATTTGGGGCACAACTCGAGTCGACGACTCAGCGGGGGCTTTGCCCTTCTTGGCGGCTGAACGTTTGGGGGCCATTGACGTCGACGGAAAGGAAGAAGAAGTGGTCGGAGTTGGCACAGAAGCTTTTCTCTCTTGAACAGTTGGAAACAAGTAAAGAATGAAAGAAAGAAGAACGAAAACTATTTATAGTTTTTCTAAAGTAACAGTCACCTCAGATTGCGCCGAGAAATTAGGAGCTGATTCCTCCAAACGCGCAGTCAAGGCATCACTTGCGCAACTTGATTTTAATTCAAAATTCAAAGTATTTCGAAACTTTGAATATTTTCAAATTTTGAAAACTTTGAAGGGGGTCTTGTAGGTCCTAAAAATCAAGTTGCACCCATCAAAGAAGCCATAAAAATCAAACTGTACATCCTTCAAATGAACTGCACAGGAAACAGATTGCACAACAACTCAATTGCGCAAGCTAAACTGCGCACCCATCCAAGCGCGCTAGCTGACGTGGCCGCATCATCATTATCTGACAGAAAATCAGATCTTCTGACAGCTGACAGCCCGAAGAACGAGGAAACTGTTCGTTTTCTTGTGCAGCACAGCGCTCGAGGACAGCTGTACAGGCAGCGCAAGCTACCAGCCCAATCGAAGCGTAGTCTGCCAGATCACCTTCAGCGCAGTTCAATCCCAGCACAGTCTGAAGCCAGCGCAGTTCATGTGACGCAGTCCATCAAGACAACTGACATTTTGTACGTGGCATTCATGCCATCAATTGCTCACCACGTGGCAACCGTCTGTACACGATCATGTGCATTTCAATCAAACAATACCATGTGTCTAATACAGTTGAGCCACGATCGAGTAACTGCCAGCGCAGTTCGCTGCTTGTGCAGTCCAATGTCTGCGCAATCTATCCTGCGCAATCTAGAATAACTAAAAATTAGTTATTTCCAGAACTCTATAAATAGAGTTTCAAGTCCTTCATAGGGGGGATCAAAAAAATCAGAATCAAGATCAGAGATCAAGAGTTTTTGCCAAAGTGCTGCTGCATTCTTCAGAGGCTACTGCCTTCAACTTCAAAGGCTATCGTCTTCAAAGTTCACATCGTCCAAGGGATAAAGCGATCATCTTCAGATCGGATTCCTATAGTTGTACTTTTCCAGAATTCTATTGTAATCTTCTTACAAAGTTTGTGAAATAAAGACTTTTGTTTTTACAAACATTTTCTCTTGCAGAGGATGGTGCCTTGAGGCACGGTTCCAGGTTATGTGTGTCCAGCGGAGAGCTCAGGGAGCAGGTTATGCAGGAGGCCCACAGATCTCAATACTCTATACACCCTGGTGCCAACAAGATGTACCGAGATCTGAGGGAGCATGTTTGGTGGTCCGGAATGAAGCGGGAGGTGGCTCGCTTCGTAGCTAGGTGCTTGGTCGGTCAGCAGGTCAAGGCAGAGAGGCAGAGGCCCGGTGGATTGTTGCAGCCGCTGCCCATTCCCGAGTGGAAATGGGAGCATATCACTATGGATTTTGTGTCTGGATTGCCGCGTACACCAGGAAAAAAGACGCAATTTGGGTCATCGTTGACAGGTTGACCAAATCGGCCTACTTCTTGCCATTCAAGGTGGGTACGTCTACAGAGAGGCTGGCGGAGATGTATATGTGGCAGATAGTCAGGATTCACGGGGTTCCGGTCAGCACCATCTCAGATCGGGATAGTCGCTTTACTTCTCATTTTTGGAGAAGTCTGCAGACTAGCTTGGGCACTCAGCTCAAGTTTAGTACCGCATACCACCCCCAGACGGACGGACAGTCAGAGAGGACTATTCAGACACTTGAGGATATGCTGCGGACGTGCGTCCTAGACTTTGAAGGTTCCTGGGAGGATCATCTACATTTGGTGGAGTTTGCTTACAACAACAGTTTCCAGGCCAGCATTGAGATGTCACATTTCGAGGCTCTGTACGGGCGTAGGTGTCGTACACCCTTATCTTGGGATGATGTTGGTGAGCGAGCTTTACTGGGACCAGAGATGGTTGTTGACGCAGCCGAGAAGGTGAAGCTCATCAGGGACAGACTTCGCGTGGCGCAGGACAGATATCGGCACTGGGCCGATAGCCACCGGAGGCCGTTGGAGTTTGAGGTACAGATTAGAGTAGGATTAGATTTAGGTTGTTTGTTTGTAATTTTGATCATGTTTGATTATTTAATAATTGAGACCTTGCTTGTGATTAGGTTGGAGACCAGGTTTTCTTGAGGATATCTACGACTCATGGTACGATATGTTTTGGTGGTGGTGGGAAGCTTAGCTCGCGCTTCATCGGCCCTTTCGTTATCAGCGGAAGAGTCGGTGACGTGGCATACAGGCTAGACTTGCCACCTGTACTAGTGGGGGTCCACAACGTATTCCATATATCACAGTTGAGACGGTACGTGGCTCATCCTAGCCATGTGCTCGATCATTCGGAGATTGAGGTTGGAACTTCTCTCAGCTATCCAGAGTAGCCAGTGGAGATTCTGGATCGACGGAAGAAGGTACTCAGGAACCAGGTGATACCTTTGGTGTGCATCGCATGGAGGCATCATTCTCCAGGAGAGTCTACCTGGGAGCGGGAGGATGAGATACGCGAGCGATACCCATATCTTTTTGGACCGTGAGGTATACTTTCTATCCTTCTCATCAGTTGCATTTCGTCTTTCAATTTCGAGGACGAAATTCTTTTAAGGAGGGTAGATTTGTCACTACCACATTTCTAGTTTGAGGGTATTTTTGTTATTTTTGAGGTTATTTGATTTTATTATAATTTATTTGAATTTATAGGAATTTTTAGAATTTATTTTAGAATTGTTTGAATGATGGTTGACTAGGTTGACTTTGACTAGCATTGATTTGGTAGGCTAACCTAGAAGCTAACTCTAGTTGTGTTTGGACTTGGTTAGGTCATGCAACCCTAGTTAGACTAGAGTTAACCTATGGTTTAGTCATTAAACTCAAGATTAGAATAGAAGGCTTTTAGTCACAAGTCATGACTTGTGGTTTTGAACCATAGATTTTAACTAAGCCCAACCCATTAGCCATTAGCCAAACCCTAACCCTAATCCATAGTGGCGGCCACACCTAGCATTGGGATTCCTACCTTATAAATACTCTCTTCCATTAGGGCTAGCCTCTTTAGGAAAGTTTTATTTGGAAAGAGAGGTATGTACCAACTTCATAAATTCATAGAAAATCTAAATTAACTCCTTTTTCCCTCAAATAAATTGTAATAGGTTTTAATTTAGGTTTCCTTGCTGTTGGTATATGTTATTCTCAGTTTCATAGCAATTTGGTGGAGTTTGGGGAGCAAGGAGACACTCCCTCTTTGGAGCTTTTGAGGAGTTGTGACACCATTAGGTAAATCACTAAAACTCCTTGTTAGATGCTGATTTTATTGCATAATGACCTAGATCTAAGTGTTCCCTAGCTAATCCTAGATTTATGTAGGATTTCGTGTCCTTTTCGTGTCCTAAATGGACACGTATCGGCCCATGGGTTTAGGTGTTTGATGAAATGCCCCAAAGGGCATTTCGAATTGTTTTTAGGAAAGTTTCTGAATAGGAAATCGTATTTTACTGTGGCTTACATGTTTATGATGGACTGAGGTGGATTTGGTCTCGTGTCGTGTCAGTTTGGACACGTGCACACGCGGGTGCAGACGCGCGCACGAGCTGTGCGCATCCCCTGTTGCTCGTGGCCTCGTGCTCGTTGCACAGGCCACGTGACGAGCTAGGATTTGGCGAGGGGGCGGGGGCAGTGACTGACACGAGGGCCCCCAAGCCTCGAGTCATCTCGTGTCGTGTCGGACACGCACGAGACTCTGTACTGGTCTCGACTGATGGTTCAGTCGGGTTTTATTAGGCACTGATACGCGGTTCGTATCCCTCCTGGACACGTCGTGGACACACTTCGTGGACACTGACACACTCACCTAGACCTAGTCTAACACTAGGCTCGAGCACATGGTCTCTCGTGTTGTGCATCGAGTCCAATGTGGCTCGACATGGCCGTACGAGGCCTGATATTCACTGTTTTCTGATGTATTGGTTTTTCTGTGTTTGGACACTTCGTGTCCACTCTAGTGGAGTGGACACGAATGGCTTTCCCTAGTACACTCACACATGTGACACCTATTACCAACCACAATCTTTACATATTAATTTGTTTTTAGTTATCAATTTCCCTTTTCACAAATTTCTGATACCAAGTCATGATTCCTGTATTTTTCCAGTTCTCTGATCGAATTTTGACAGTTAGATTAACCTATTTAATACCGTTAAATATTGGTTTAAGTCCCTAATGTTATTCTCCTACTTATAATCTAGCTATGGTATGCTTTTGGGGTTGTTTGGTTGATAATTGATTTCAAAATGGGACTTAGAAGTTTTGTACTGAAAACTGGGACTGAATTTATAATATGACTTGGTTTTCCCTTCCTTGTCCAAACTGAAACTTATTCACTGCTATTCCTCACATTGCCACACATATTGGTTCACACACTGATACACACACACAGTTTTCCTCAACACTATCACACACATGTTATTTCCCTCACATTGCTATGCATATAACACACGCATACACATATAATTTCCAGTTTTTCTCTCAACACTCACACACTGAGGATTGAATGATGATTTCAATGTGAAAAACTGATTTTTATTCCAAAAACCTGAGAACATAATCCTAAAGCTGGAAATTCCTAAGTATGCACATTGCCCATTTCCTAATTTCTATGTTCTTGTATATATATGTATATACATATATAGGAGATGCATATATGTATCCTATATATTATATATATGTGTATTATAATTAGAGATATGTATTGATATATGTATATATATAATATAAGTATATCTAAATATGTAAAATAAGTATGTGTGTGTAATGTATATATATATCTATATAATGTATAGTGTAATGGTATCACATATATGTGTATGTATCTATATATATGTGTATATGGTTACCCTATTGTGTGTAATGACTTGTGGTGTCTTGGCTTGAGTTGTGGTGCTAGTATAGGGTTGTACAGCCTTGGGTAGTCTTGATAGACTAGTACAGGCTAGTTTGACCTAATTTAGACTTGTTAGACCTAGTTTGACCATAGTTGACCTAGGTTTGACTTCTTGGTTGACCAGAGTTGATCAAGAATTGACTTTGGCCTAGATTGACCTAGATTCATTTAGAATGCATTGAATTGCATCTTGTTATCATTTTAGACTTGTTGTGACTTGTGCTGTTCTGATTAGGAGCCAGACACCTCTCCTCGGACAGTATATTTCATCCGGACACTCAGATACCAGGCGAGTACATTCTCTGATCATTTCATATCCTGCTTAGAATTATATTCCTGCTTTAGATTACTTTACTTGATACTGTTACGACATTATCACGGAATAGTACTATAAGGATCTCTTCATGCGATGTTATCCCCCTCGGGAGTATCGGGTACATTGTGTCATGTGCGTTTCACTTTCATCATGTACTCCTGTGCTTTTACCATACATGTACACTCTTGTGAATCATGTACTCTCATGTTCACAGAGCCCTCATGTATACTATCATGTGCACCCTTCATGGGCCTTCATGTGATATCCTGTATAATAACATAACCTGCTTAGATCCTTGTGTATTGATTGGAGAACGGGGGAGTGCTAATAGTCATGTGAATAATTTCACAGTAGTGTAGATCATGTGAATCTCTTTAGTGTAGATCATGTACTAATCTGTCCTGTTCACATGTGCTATCCTGTACTCTACATCACTAGCCACTATTAGTTCTCTATATACAGTAGCTATTTACATACAGTTCTCTTCTTTTACATCATGTACTTCTTTCAGTTTCATGTATCTTACTCTACTGCATGTTTATATTTTCTAACCTACTATGATCTGTTGAGATGTATTGTGCTCGCTCCTGTCCTGACTGGACCTGTTGAAAATATTACAGAGGACGAGGAGGTGGCCTGTGTGGATACCTTCTACGGGGCAGCCCTAGACGGCACTTGTGAGCTGGACTCTCAGGAGGACCCAGCTTTAGCTGACGACTTTACCCCTACTGCCTAGACTAGTTAGTTAGGCTTTATCTTACTTATGTTGTCTTGAGACTAGTTTTAGTTAGACTTTATTCTGTTTTGAGATATGGGGTTGTATATATTCTTTCATATTCAGTAGTTGGGATTTGTATTCTGGATATTGCTGTGATGTTATCTTAGACAACTTTGATCATCTGTATTTCCTTGAGTTCTAACATGCTACTTCTTCCTTAGTTGTGATTGAGTTTACTTTCTGCTATGTCACCCCCATTCGGGGAGTATAAACTATTTAGAATTATATTGTTAGATGTTGTGACCTAGGACAGCGTTCTACCGCCGACACTGCGGCGTAGGCTGGACGTACCCACGTCTCGTACCCTTACTCTAGGGTGCGGGTCGTGACACATTTTTAGTGGTGGCCCATGCAGGTCTAGACTAGAAATGTAGTGGTATTCGAACCAGAGTATCACTACAGCCTGCAGTAGGATATAGGACATTAGTTTTCAAGGTACTCAATCACATTAGGAAAAACTCTTTTATTGCCATCTAAATCCTTATTGTCAACTGATTCTTTTGAATTTTAACTGTCCGCCTTTGTTATATCGCTTCTTTCTCAGAAATTGATACTCTTGTTGGTATGTCTTCAGGATGGTGGAGACGCAGTCGCAGCATACCATTCATGGGGATGCTGTAGAGGGGTCTGCTACCTCTCAGCCAGTTCAGCAGAGACATGAGACTGCAGCTCATGCCACCTCTGTTCGTATTGAGGCTCCAGCAGCAGCAACAGCTGGTATGCCTCCACCGGCTCGGAGGCAGAACCCAGTTATCTCGGAGGTGCCTTTCCAGCAGCCGCCGCCTACAGGATACGTGGATGCGGCTGTCACGACCTGCACCCACCGTGAGGGTACGAGAACGTAACAACGCCCAGCCTACGCCGCAGTATCGGCGGTAGAACGCTGTTCTAGGTCATGAACTATAACTACATAACATGAAATATACTCTCCAAAAGGAGGCCAACACCGAGGTACAACTCAATCACAATCTAAGGTAGAATGTAGCATGATGGAAATAGATAAGAAATCCTCAACTGAGGTACAGCAGAAATGGAATACAAGTCTCATCATCTCTAAAATATACAACTCTGAAAATAAAGACAACAGCTAAGCATGAAAAGAAGGAACAGTCTAAGCTATCTACACTATACAAGGTATCATCCTGAGCAGCTGCTTGAACCTCCCCAGGGGTCCAGGTCGCGAGTGTCAACTAGGCAAACTCCAAGTAAGGGTGCAGGGTTCCTCATTATCCTCTGTAAAATTTTCAACAGGTCCAGTCAGGACGGGAGCGAGCACAAAACATCTCACGCAGTTCATATCATGTTAGGAAATATAAAGCATGCAATAGAGTAAGGTACATAAAACGCTGAAAGAAAGAAGTGTATGAAAAATAGTAGAGATTTGATAACAGAAAATATCTAAATATGATAAGTAAGAACTGTAAGTCTACTGTGATTTAGTGTACAATATGGTTATGTAAACGGTCTAGAAAAATACAATGGTAACTCCATTGTACGTGGGTGTACAATAGACATATACAATAGGTATACAATCTTGTACAATAGGATTTGATTACATAACCAATTCTACTCTCCCTCCCCAATCAATACACAAGGATCCACTCCAGTTACGTTATCTTGCACAATAGTGTACAATATTATACAATAGATGTACAATATTATACAATAGGTGTACAATGTTATACAATAGTTGTACAATGTTATACAATAGTGTACAATGGTCTATTCTTGGAACTCATGTGATAATGAGAGTACAATATGCACAATGAGTGTACAAGGATATAGGTATTCAGTAAATACAATATGGAAGTGAAACGCACATCACAATATGTATCTAGTGAATACAAGGGGATAACATCCCAAAAGAAGATGTACCAATCCGTGATAACAATCGTGTCAGCATCAAGTACAGTAATCTAGAGCAAGAATGTAAATCCAGGCAAGTATGAAACGGTCAGAGAATGTACTCGCCTCGTATCTGAATATCTAAAGTAAATGTACTGCCTGAGGAGAGGTGTCTGTCTCCTAATCAGAGCAACACAAGTTACAACATGTCTAAAATAAGGAAATAGACTGCTACAATGCATCTACATGCTGTCTAGGTCAAACTAGGCTAAAGTCAACACTTGGTCAACTCTAGTCAACTATCTAGTCAAAGCTAGGTCAACTGGGTCAACATAGACTCAATGAAGTCTCACTAGGCCTAACCAGTCTACCCTAGCTAGTACACACCATACAAATCCAAGGCTATACAAGCCAACACAAGTCACATATCAAGATACATCACATTCATGCATATTCAACATTATATATATATATATATATATATATATATATATATATATATAAGAGAAAAGAACTAACATGTAAAGCTATGTGTGTGTGTGTGAACATGGAGGTGTACATGAAAAGAGAAATCAACACTAGTTATGAGTTTACACTACACATGGCACAAAGCTAACCCATCTACATTACACATGTATTATACTTAACATGCATGGCTACAAGTATACATCTATATACATTAGAGTAGAGACTATTTAAGTTATAACTAACATGCATCTATACTTTACATAAATCTATATATATTATAGCAATCATTTAGAGAAGGGTTACATGGCATGGTGGTTGATATAGAGTGGGGTGTCCTTGTGCAGAAGGTGAAATTCATTCCAGTTTAGCTCCACATTTACATATAAACTAAAGTGAGCTATCCCATAAACTGGTGTAACTAACCACATAAAATGAACCATGTTATCTGAAATCTGCCATTAAGCCAACATCCCATATGCATACAGCTCATGCATTGTCTAATACTGAAATTAACTAACATTTCGAATTAAGGGGTTGAAGGTTAACATTACATTCATAGACATTCCACTATATTGAAAACTAAAATTGGCTTGGCAATAGGAAAAGGAAGGTATATATGCTTACATGGACAGTTCAGTGTTCGAACAACCTAAAATGAACTAACATTCAATCTAAATATCAGCTATGCATTGGTTCTATGTCTACATATGAAATCTGATATTGCATTTACAATATTTATACATTATGCATTCATATCTATCATTACATATATACCTTGCATTTATATCTAGCATTCATTATATACTTTCATGCATGTATTGTATATCATTCTTTCATTCATGCATTTATGCATTGCTTACATATATTACATTAATTGCATTCCTACATGCTTGCATTCAACCATATATATACATTAATGTAAATAGGATATATATCATATATATATCATTTCATTCATCTAACATATCATGCATTACATACTCTATATTCATTTAATATCCATACTACATAGGCTCATAGGTTACACAAAATGTATATATCGTATAGTCACTCTTTTACTTAAAACCAATACTGTACCAATTGGGCATTCACTAAATTCTAGGACTAAAGTATGTTGTATTACTTCATGTTAGTTTTCCGAAACTTCAAACGGATCACATTTTCGTGTCCGAAAGCTCCCGGAATCGCGAAAATACCGAAACGCGTTCGTCTTTCGTATAGCTGACACTCAAATAATTCTACAGAAAGTTATAGAAAGAATTTGGCTTATTAAAATATATATTTGGAAAGCTAACTTCGATACGGTTCTTTTAAAAAAAATGGAAGATAAATCGGAGTTTCAAGCTAAAAGTTATGACATTTCTAAGTTGCTATTGCTACTAAAAACGTGGGTAAAAATTATGACGAATTTGGATAGTTTGAGACAAAAGAACACAAGTATATAACATAATATATCAAGAACTCACTCTCTACACTAATATATATATATGAGACACTATAGAACACATCTCCAATACAAAAATATGAGATTAAACATGTAATAATTCATTCATACATAACAACAACACATAGTGTGTCCAAATTTGGGGTTTTCCCACATGGACACAACCACAACACAAAGGACACTCCTATGACCTCCAAATGGACACGAAATGGACACAAATAGAGATACAACCATGGGGGTCATTCCTATGGGTTCAAAATAGACCTATATGCATGAGAAAATGAAAAGGAGAAGGGATTTATACCTCCCGGTAGATCGAATCGAAGAAAAGCCTTCCCGGAGCGACACCGACACGTAGAGATTCCAAAAGGACACGAACGAGCTCCGAATCCTCCCAAACTTGGGTAGCTTCCTCCTTGGCTAGAATGGAGAAGGAAAGAAGAAGATTTGGTGGCGAAATGGAAGGATTTGGTGGAGAAATTGCTAGGGATTGCTCTCTAGGAATTTGGGAAAGAACAAGAGAGAGAGTGTGGATGAGAATAATGAAATGAACTTGAGCCTATCCTCTCCCAAAGTGGCTGGCCATATGGGGATATTTGTCCTATTATGGTAAGGTCCAAAATGCCCCCACTAAGCTATTCTATTAGTGTCACGCCCCAGAACCAGAATACTGGAGAGCGGGGGCAGACACAGCCAGCTACGTATATTGAAATAGAATACATCTCAACTATACGGTCACGGCTGTCTAGATATGAGGGTTTACTACAAGCCAGCAGTCTCTTAAGGTCAAGCCTATTGTCTCAATCTCAAGCAATTAACAGAGTTACAAGATGTTAGAGCATCAAATATATATATATAAGGCGTCCCAAATATTACATATTGGATGATCATGAAGCTAGTCGTACAAAATGATAGGACTAGCAAGAGTTCAGTCATACATGATCAACCCTAGGATTTGTTAATCATGTTTACAGCCCGTAGGCAGACAGTAAGTAAATGTGCATCGAGCTAACAGGTGCTCGTCGGCTAAACGCCTCAAAAGAATAAATTTACATATAAGTGGGTGAAACAAAAAGGAAAACCCACTCTTGGCCCGGGTTCCGTCTAGTTGTCACCATTGGGCTGGAAGCTTGGTAGATCCTCGGGAGCTGCTCCGAAATCTGGCCACACAAAACCAGCTGGGTCAAACCCCAGAAAGAGCAAGTGCCACAAAGGAGGCCACAAACAAGAACAAAAGCCAGCATATCAGAACATAAAGAATAAAAGAAGTACAAGTAGTAAAGTACACAGGGCGATAAACGACTAGGGACGTGGAACCATTCCGGGAGCCAGGTTACAATCCTTAAACCAAACAAGGACCGGGATTGTACCCCTTCGCCTGAATAGCTCACTGTCTCTACCCATTTATCGTTAGAGATAAGTAAAACAAGCATGCTCAGGAGATAGCGGGTACTGGAGCTAGACAAGACTTAGACAAGGCTGGACACCATTCATTCACAATCGGCCAAGCAAGTACTACGGCTTACTACTTTAACTAACTAGGGTTATCACAAGCCTAATTACTAACAAGATGCAAGTGAGAAATTCCAGTCCCAAGCCCTGCAGACCATCCAGTTATCCTTCCGCGGGTTGAGAGTTATAGGTGGGTACATTGCCCGGGAGACAAATGTACCCTTAGGTGACTTAGAGGGTGCAACACATGACAGTGTGCTGGAAATGTGCTCTACTCGTCGGCAAGCTACAAGTCCATTAAAGCGCCCAGATAACGAGACTGCCTGTGACTGGGAATTCTCCATGTTCTAGTTCGATCTAATCATTAGCCTAATCCAATTTAGTGCGAGTCCCTGGCTGTGGTACCCAGGAAGTCACGTCCTAGACATGATGCAAGACAAGACAAGTGGATTGTGCAAACAAGCAAGCAGGAACACCCACGGTGTCAAGGCAAGTCAAGTCAAGTTATCAAGTCAAGTCAAGTCAAGAGTGCGCCGCCACGGGCCACTATCAAGTTATCAAGATAAATCATGTCAGGGTACTTGTTAGGAGTGCGCCACGACGGGCCACTATCATGTCAGGTTGGTCATGTCAGGAGTGCACCACTACGGGTCACTGTCAAGTTAGGCTAGTTCCTTGTCATACCATGCTGTGTACAATAGTCATTCCAAACATATTAAGCAAAATCAAGTTCATGCCAAAAGGCGTAAGGATATAAAATGGGCGTAAAATACCTAATAAAATACTAATATAAAAAATAGGACTATAGAAGAGCCAAGATCAAGAAATAACAAATTCATCATAGACAAGTGAGCTGCGCAGGGTATATACTGCGCAGGGTGCCAAGTGCGCAGGGTGAGCTGCGCAGGGTACCAACTACGCAGGGTGCCAAGTGCGCAGGGGCAGATGGCGCACAGATGGATTGCGCAGAAGGTAGACTGCGCAGGAGTGAACTGCGCAGGAGTTGGTTGCGCAGAGATGGATTGCGCAATGGTCGAATTGCGCAGGGGTTGCTTTGCGCATGGCTGGCTTGCGCATGGCTAGCTTGCGCCAGCGCAATCCAGCGCAGCGCAAAGCACTGGCCAAGGATCTTGCGCAAATGGCCATGCGCTAAAGAGCACAGGCCAGGGAATAGTGCGCAATCGGCCAGGTGCTAAAAAGCATTGGCCGAGAGCTCCACCATGGCTGAACTCTCAAGAACACTAAGAACACCAAGTTCAAATCTTCACAACTTAGCCAAATCAAAACCAAATTTAGATTTTCAAAGTTCTAACTTGAGTAAAATTGAATTCTCTTCCACATGGAAGCATCAAAACAAGCTAAAATCAAAGTTTAATAGATCAAAACCAAGGATTTTCGAAAATGGTTAAAACCTAGATCTAGAAGAATGAAAGCTCCAAATCACAAAATTCCAAGTTCTAATGTTGATCTACATGTCCTAATCTATCAAATGGACAAATAAAATTGGGTGCTTATTTGTTGGCAAGGTGCACTTGCCTATAGGTGTGGGTGGAGGAAGAAGAAGAAGAAGAAATTAATGAAGAAATTATGGAGGAGAGAGAAGTAGGTGGGTTATAATGAGGGTGTTGTGGTGGAATGGAGGTGGGGTGTAGGCTTATGGTGTTCCATGCATGTTGAACCAAACTAAACCAACTTTCACAAAATAAAACCAAGCCATGGTCCAAAATCCATTTTCGAGAAACCAAAATCCGCAAGTCGAGAAAATTAAAATACGTGCCAAAATCAAATACGAGCATAAATACGAAATACAGGAAATGGGGGTGACAATTAGTATTATGAAAGGGCTAATTGGTTGGGGCTAAATTAGTCATTCTAAAGTCTCTAATCACACTAACCTTATCCATAATAATTAGTCTAACCTCTAACTAAAATATTTCTATCATGTGGGCCATGGCTAACTAATGTGTGGGTCCACTAAAGTCAACACTATCCCCGGGTCCCCGTTTTAAGTCGGATTGAGCTGAAATTCGAACCCGACTCAAATAACCCCAAAACAATATCATAAATAATAAAATAAATTTCAAAAATATTTTAAAAATACAAAATGACAAAAATACTCCTGTTCCTGAAAACTGGGGGTGACAAATTCCTCGAAATTAAAACCAAACAATAGTAAAATGTCAAAATCACAAGTCATAATTTTAAATAGTTTAAAAATGATTAAAAATCACCAAAAATTATAATATAAAATAATTATCAATAAATAATAATTATAATTACAAAATTTCAAAATTACCCTCATCTGGAAATCTGGGTGTTACAGCGGCACAGATGTTCTCCTATTTCCAGCAGTTTATGGACCGGCAGCAGGCTCGATAGGACAGGGGCATGGAGTTGGCCCTTACGACAGTCGCAGCTAGACCAGTTGCAGGGCTTGTGACTTCGAGAACATTTTATTGCATCTTGCTAGTAACTAGGCCTGTAATAACCCTAGTTAGCTAATGATAGCAAACTGTAGGACTTGATTGGGCGTGCCTGAATGCTTGTTCGTGATTAGCATGGGAATTATATTCCGTCTATTGTTTTTTCCTAATGCAAGCTATTGTGTTTATTCTAACCATGTCTTCTTGTCATTTAAGCCTGTTCATTTATTTATTCTTCTATTTTATTATCTGCTAGTTCTAGTTCCTTAATGAAGCCTCCCTTGTGGCACTTGCTCTTCTGGGTTCCGATCCAGCTGGTTTTGTATGGCCAGATTTCGGAGTGATACCCGAGAATCTTCCTGCTTATCAGCCAGATGGTGAACACCAGACGTAATCCTGGCAACGAGTGTGTTTCTTATTTTGCTCTCCCACTCTAGTAAATCATTCTTTTGATGTGTTTAGCCACCGAGCAAGTGTTATCGTATTGAAACTTAATTTCTGTTTGCCTAAGTGCTGTAACATGATTGACAAATCGTAGGGTTGATCATGTATGACTTAACTCTTGCTAGTCTCGTATTTTGTATGACTAGTTTCATGATCATCTGAATATGTAATGTTTGGGACGCCTTACTTTGTATGTCTGATGATCTAACATCGTGTATATTTATTTGCTTGCTTGAGATTGAGACACTAGGCTTGTTCTTGACCATAGAGACTGATGGATTGTAGTTTAACCCTCATGCATCTAGACAGCCGTGACCGTATTGCGAGGTGGGTTACACTTCAATGTACGTAGCTGGCTGTGTCTGTCCCCAGCTCTCTAGTATTCTGGTTCTGGGACATGACAGAGCTAAAGCATGCTCCAAATTTGGAATATCTCTTAACTTTCTAACAATTTTTAAGTATGAATAAATGCTCATTGCAACCTTCAAGTGCTACAAAATTTGACTAAAGTCAAAATATAGCAACTGAAGCTTCCCCCGCTGCGGATGCTCTTACTGAAGGTACTACAAAAGTTATTCGGAGCTGTCAATTTTTTTTATTTACAAGTTTGTCACTCAAAAATATTACTAATGGGCTGTCCACTACATGAGGACTGTCAAAACTTTTAACAGTTCTAAATGAACAACATATTTTCTGATAGTTCTACTACGAACTGGACTGACAAATTTTTTTGACAGTGCAACATCAATCCTGAATCCAGAATTCTATATATTTATTTAGGACTATCAAAAATTTTGACAGCCCATTATACAGTGGACAATCTCGTAATAATTTATTTTGAATGGTAAATATGTAAATAAAAAATGGGAAAGTTTCGAATAACTTTTTTTGTAGTGGCTTTAGTAAGAGCATCATTAGTAGTTGGGACTCTCCAATGCAATTTGGAGCCCAAAATTTCAAAAAAAAGGTAAATGTAGAATGGGTTGGGTTTGTATGAGAATAGTAGGAAATGATAAAGTGAGCTCCGGTCCCAAAAATTGTGTGGTCAAAAATTAATGTAGGAAAAAAATAATATAAAGTTTAGAATCTAGAAAGTTGGGCTCCAAATTGGAACTTACTATTCTACAAAACGAGTTTCTACAATCTAGAATCTAGAAATTGGGAGGCCCAACTCTTAGCACCCATGGATGAATTGAAACCGAAATTGTAAAAATTGGGACTAGGAATGAGACTTATTATTCTACAAAATGAGCTCCTACATTCTAAATCTAGAATCTAGAAAATGGGACGGCGTACTAATGATGCTCTAATACCCTAACGAAAACTGAGAAATTTGTTAAAGTCACTCTGGATTTCAAAATTGTTACCAATAAAGCCTCTTGAGGCTTTATAGAGACGAAATTAAAGTGACTCGACAGTATCAACCTAGGAGGGCCAAAATGTTTGCATAATGGTCCAACTTCAACCTTTTTCGTTGGCACCTTTCATATTAATTTAGAATAGGTATTATTGAGTAAGGAGATCGTGGACCACACCACAGCACACCCTTGCCTATTTGAGTCAATATAAGTGTGAACTAACCGAAGAAATTGTGAACTAACCAAATAAAAATTGATGACTAGTACTCCTTTTTTGCATATGTATAAAAATCGAGTCAGCTTCTACTTTTCTTTTGCTGATGGCCAACACTTTGAATGGATGAATCAATATTTCAATGAGTCCAATTTGTTCGCCTATTAAAAATAGAATATTATTAAAACTATTACAAAAATTATTAGGAACTATCCAAAAAAAAAATTTTATTTACAAAATTATCATTCAAAAAATTACTAAGGGCTGTCCATTATATAATAGACTGTCAAAATTTTTTTACAGTCCTAAATGAACATACAAGACTGTAGAAAATTCTACAGCCTTGACTCGATCCATGATTCATGTTGGACCGTCAAAAAAATTGTAACAGTCCAGTTTATTTGTATGACTGTCAGAAACTCTGACAATTCTAAAGAAAATATGTTGTTCATTTATGATTGTGAAAATTTTTTATAGCCCATTGTATAGTGGACAACCTTTTAGTACAACTTTTTGAGTGACAAATTTGTAAATAAAAAAAATTGGAAAGCTCGAATTAACTTTTGTAATGTCTTGAATAACACTCTATCAAAACTAGGATAATATTTACGCTTCAACTCAACCGTTGTTACGTATCAATCTAAAATTATTTTTTCTATTATTATAAAAAAACAATTAAAAATAATTTTAAATTAATATGTTATAGTTATTGAGTGAAATTGGAAATATCTTTTATCTTGATGGATAAACAAAAATGAATACTGTTATGTTATGTTGTTCGCGGTATGTGACTATAAATATTGTTATAAGGCACATGGTGGTCTTCTATTAATCTCTTGGCTCCAATTTTAAAGAAGTGGGGCCAGATGATAGCCAGTGGGCCTACGGCCACGCCATCTCTCTTTTTCAAGATTTTGTTTAACAGCAGTTGGTTTGACCGAGGCACATGGTCAAAGAAAGCTTCCCTCACTCGTTCTCCTTTTTTTTTTTTCTTCCTCCTCTCCCTTTCGTTCTAATCACCCACTTTTCTTCCTCTTGATAGCATGATAAGAGTATTGAATTCTTGTGGGTTGTGTTGGAATTTGTCTTCTCTAGGGAGAAAGGAGTCTGGCTTCTCCTTCCTATGGGTAATCTGTGTGGGAGGCCAGCCAAATGTGCTAATGCTTCTTCATCTCCATTGAGCTCAAGTCAGTTCATTCATTCCATTTGTATTCTTGATTTCTTGATTCTTGCTTTATTAGCTGTTGTAGTCTGTATGCATATACTCTACATATGGTGTGCTCTTTTTTGTTATGAGAGAGAGAAAGAGAGAGCACGTGAAGTTTTAACTCTTCAAGGACATTCACTCTAGTTTCAACCATGCCTTTTCTCTTTTTGTTGGTTCAAGAAGAGGATCAATTAACATAGGAATATATGACTTATGATCACATACGTGTGGATGAAATTGGGGAAAGATTCGAAAGAAGAATTTAATTGCTTGGTGTCTCCAAATATAGGAATATATGACTTAATGACCGAATGTTTGCATGTTGAGATATTTGGAGATAATTCTGATCTATCTCCATAGAGTATAAAACCTCGTGTATCCTTTAGGAGAAGTAATTGTAACTTGGTCCTGCTGCTTTGGTTAGTTACATAGAGGTGGATGTCTCTTGTTCGATTTCGTTCTACTTTATCTTCACAATTTCTTCGAATTCAATCCCCTAAGGGATGTAGCGGACACGAACTTCGATTTACTTCATCTTGGCATTCACTTTCGAATTCAAAGTACCGACGGCGGTAGTGGTGTGTTCATGCCGTGCCACAGTGCACGACACAACACGGACACTCCAAAATACAGTAGGACACCTCAGTGATTTGAGGCACCGGACCCTGTGCAATTGATCAAGAGAATGAAAATACTTGTAATGGTCTTCCACAAAGTGAGCACGATGGGGGGCACATATTTGAAAATGAAGGGTTCCCTGATAACGGCCGCCTCAATCACCACAACACTCAGTGTTCCTCGTATCAAAATCACAATCTAGGAAGGAAAGCATATAGGCGCGCATTCTAGGAAGCTAGGGCATTACGAAGTCCTATTTCGTCTATGCAGAGTTTGTGCCAGACATGTACCAAACATGTCAAGGACACTCTGACATGCCAGAAATTTATGTGTATCAGTGTCCCTGTATTTGTATTATATCTTGTCTTATTTGTACCCGTGCAACATAGGCACAATCCTGGCTTTCTGTGAAATCTGTGCTTCATGGGCAAGGAGGTGATCATCTACCTCTTCCAACAATGGGAGTGAATGATGCTTAAGCCATCCGAGGCCGCCAAAATGTTGCTGAGATGTTCATGACTGGTACCTGCTGGCCTATGGCTACCCAACTATCCAACAATCTGGTTGATATGCTGAAAATACTCGGTGATTAATGCTATTCCTTTCTTAATGTTGTGAAGCTTGATTGGAAGCACACGAGCTTGTTCTTGCAATCCAAAAGAGGAAAAAAAGACCATCAGTAACTTACTTTGAGGTATCTGCACAAGTTGAAAGTACCTGGGAGAGTGATTGCAAATCAAAGTCAAGTAAACCAGAGGGTGAGTGTAACCTAGCTTTTTGGCTAATCTAAAAAGATTTGTTCTGATCTGTCGCAAAACAAAGCAAAAATTGGGTCATCCAACTTAAACACCACCGAGGGGGTGGTCTAGTGGTAGCACTAGTAAGGGAGGGGAGTGGACGTGTGTTCAAATCTCAGCCGAGGCAATAAGTAAATAGGAGGAGGTCTTGTTGCTAGTAGCCAAAGACATGGACTATGAATTATATGGACTTCAGTATGATATACAAAGTATTTCATATACCAGTTAGAAGTTAACCTCAGATTAAACATGGATATTAAAAATGACATAGAATAAACTCACTTTGCACTTCTACTATTACTGAATTAAGTGTTGTAATTCATTTAAGTGACATGTGTTGTATTATGGCTAGTGTTTAATAAGGAAAGACCTATTTAAGTTCAGTTTTGGATGCCTTTATGATAGTTAGGATTTGCTCGTAAGGTATTATTCAGAGAGTCTATTTTAGGGGTTTTTTCCTAACCATATATATAGATGTTTTAGGGCTTAAGAAATAAAAGAGAGCTTCAGGCTAAAGGATTAAAAAGAAGGAAGCTTTGCTTATGAGAACTCCTAAGGAAATCTTGAGAGAGAAAAGAACTCGTTGGAGATCTCGTAAGGGAGGGTTTTCGTATAAGGTATTTGTTTGCGTAAATCTTATAAGGTTTATCTTTTGATTCAATTAAGTAAATCAAAAAAGAAAAAGTAAAAAAAAAATCTGGATTAAAAATGATCATACTCTAAGCAGCAAGTCATAGAAACAAATATTTAATTAGATTTTGGATGTGTTCCCTTGTAAATTTGCATGACGATAAGATCCAATAGCATGTTGCAGTAAAAATGTAAAAAGAACTATTGTGCAACCATATATATTGAATCACTAGGGCCACAATAACTATGGAGTTGACAAAAGAATATCCATCTAAATTTACTTATCCAAGCATTAAGCATAAATTAATACTGCATTAAGGATGCTATCCTCTTTAAGTATTCAACGTTCTTTATTATCAATTCTTTTCATAATTGATAATGGGGGAAATTTTGTAGAGAACATAATAAATAAAAGTAGGACTAGATCTGACATACGGAGAGAAAATCAGTATAAAAATAGTTAATTTTTTTGCATATTTGCATCTGAGTATCTGACCATTTTCACATGTTCGCATTTGACCTTTCTCGTGTTGTCGTCCGACGGCCTGGAGCTTCTCGAGTTCCTCGACCAATGGTACTGATAATGTGTTATAAAAATGGAAGAGAAAGAAATTTTTTGTAGCTGGATCAATAGCACTAAACTTTTCTTTATTAAGATTATATATAGAGAGGGAATAGGATAAGTGTGGTTGTAGAAAAGCTAAGGGCATGCACAATTGGATTTATCCACAAATCATAACAAAGGAAAAATAGTTTTGGGTTTCCTAAATATACCAAACCACTTTAGAAAAATCTCTAAAAATTCTAGAAAATACTAGGGCTTACTAGGAACCTTTATGTCAAGTTTCAAGGGATTCTATGGTATGGTTTTCAAATAATAATTCCTACAACCTAGTTAATTGTCTTCTTAATGTTTTCTCGTGTTTTAATTATCAAAAGAGTACCTTGACATATACAGTAAATCTCGAAAATTATAGGAAATCATCTAAATAGCATTCTAAGGTCAAATTGAGTGTTTCTAAACCCTATATTGTTCATTAACAGTTCTAAAGGTAACATCGTTCCGGTATTCGTGTTCCATAGATATACTACCCTATTACCATTACATATACTTTAATCAGTTACTTATTATGGTTTCTAATGGTAAAAATACATATTGAATTTCATAGGTGTTATACGGTGGAGTTTCATATAGGATATGATGGTGACATATTTAGGATCTTGAATCTTACGGGATTCGCACCATCCACTTGGTTGGACAAGCCAAGGGCAAGAAAGCTATACAGGACAAGAGCATGTTTCGGTGGAAGACAAAAGTCGGGAGAATGCAGTTGAGAGTCACGGTGAGGCTGGTGGTTAAGAATTTCGGTTTGGGTCTCATTATTGATCGCAGGGAGATCCCAGTGATTCAAGATATGCTACGAATGACCATGAGTATTAACATGGTTGTCGAGCAACTGGAGACGGTGTCATATGTGGAGCATCCAGGAGGTTGAGGTTGTTGATGGTAGGGAGAAGAAATTTTGTCGTCGGACGACAAATATATAGTCCAATTAAGGATTCATGATGGCCAACACACTCTCATCAGACCGGAGGAGTTTGCTAGATATCCAACTCAATTTCGAGGTGGATGGAAGTCTCTATTAGGATTTGACTCATATTTAGTAATCCTAATAATAATATGATTGGAGCAAAATCCTAGTCCTACCTAGTCAATGAGTTTCTAAATAAGGAGACTTATGTCATGCCTACTTAGGGTTAGATTTATATGTATAGAGAATGACATGTTATATATGGGGCCTAGGGTTCCTTGTATAATAGATCATTATGCTCAAAAGACGTGTTGGGTAACCACTAATAGGTTGAGAGAAAGAAAGAAATAATAAATATAGAGGTAGAAGAAGAGAAAGAATGAGTTTCTTATATCTTCTCGGATGTAATCTCTGGAGATTTTTTGGCTTCTTTTTGTGTACTTTTTCTGATATGAGAGGTTACGAAGTTCTAGCGATCTTGTAAAGCCTTGTAACTTTATTTAGTAGTAACCTCGCTTTCATGGTAGTTTTTACCGGTGAGGGTTTTCCACGTATATTATTGTGTCTTTGCCTTGTATCTTGTGATTTCTAATTTTCTACATAAGTCGACCACCGTGTTTGGCGTTGCATGTGTCGGATCGTGACAGACGCTTATTTTAGGGAACAATTTTCGCTTTTATTACCAACAATATGGAGCATCGTAGAACAATGATGAAAGTCATAGAAAACACGACGGAGAGGTTGCGACATGATCTGGGCTCAATTTGATTCAAAATCAGCTACACCAGTAGTGGTATACCGCTACCAGATTTTGCCCATAATTTTCATTAGCTTTTATGCACAAAAGTAAGCGCATTAAGCATATCAGCGGTATGCGGTATGGAGTTGTTCGGACATATTTCAGCATATTTTGTACCATTTGATGAGGGTTGTGTTGGACTAGCACTAGCTTAGGGGCTAAGGTAGAGTTTCTTAGCCTTATTTGAAGGAGGCTAATGGTGGTGTGCTCCTAAAGAGATTCAAGGGAGTATCCACCAAAATTCTATGAGAAGATCCATGCTTGCTTGTAGGTTCTTGCTCTTCAAGATAGGAGTCTGATCAGAGTACCGTTTACTTCGTCAGGGAAATCATAACTGTCAGACGGTGGGCAACCTTGCCAGGTGAGAGTTCTAGTCAGGTTAGGGGTTTTTACGATCTCGTTGTAATTATTTTCATCTCTTTCTTGAGAGGTTGTAAAGGATGTCTCTTGGGGCAAAGGATACGACATATACTTGTATTTAATCTTGTTATTATATAAGAGATTTGTATGTCTTCAGGTGGCTGAAGCCACCACATATTGCTTGTTGATTTGAATATCATGTACTGCTTGTAGGGTTGAATATCTTACTTTGCTTTGCTTATAATTCAATCTACTTTGGTTGCACTTGTCAATAAGAAACTATATTGTCAAGATCTTCAATTTGTTTTTGTGATACCTATTACACTATTACCTGCATGATTGTTTTTAAGCTTATGCAAATGATTGGTTATCCAGTTCAATGCTTTAGATTTGGACACTGTTCAGAGAAAAAAATGACTCTGTTTTCACTCATTCCTCGAGCCAAAAAGTTTTACAGTACTTCCCTTTTTTACTCTATTGAAAGAAAGCTTGCATCTTGTGATCTAATAATTAGCAATCCTAATTAGATTCGTTCTACTTTATGCTTTCAAGAAGCACGATTAAAAATATCAATTTGTTTCTCTCCAGAGAAACTGTCAGGAAGTGATACTTCAAGTAAAAGAACTTCAACTGCTGTTACATCATTCAGAAGCGAGGCACCTGCAGGCAATTTGAGAGCCTTCACCTTGAGTGACCTTAAGGCTGCTGCTAAAAATTTTCGCTCCGACTCTTTTCTTGGGGAAGGAGGATTTGGATGTGTTTTCAAAGGGTGGATTGATGAGAAAACATATGCTCCGACGAAACCAGGATTTGGAGTTGTTGTTGCGATCAAGAAACTTAAACGGGAAAGCTTTCAAGGACACAAGGAATGGCTTGTAAGCAACTCCACACATTTATCTTTTAATTTGGTGCTCCGGATTTCTGTTTCAATTTTTTTTTGTTACCTTGATCATCGAACATGCAGGCTGAAGTTACATATCTAGGTCAGCTTCACCATAAGAATTTGGTGAGGCTTATTGGATACTGCTCAGAGTCCGAGAACAAACTTCTTGTCTATGAGTACATGCAGCGGGGCAGCTTGGAAAATCATTTGTTTAAAAGTATGTTATTTCTCCATCTTGTTTTTGACACTCTTACTTATGTTTGTTTTATTTTTACCAACTATCTTTTACGAAAGAAATGCAACAATGATGCGAATAATAAAATATCAAAAAACAAAAGTTAATAGTTATTCATAGAGAAGGATTACAGTCTGTCAATCTCTCGTAATCCTCATAAAAATCCCAACCAAAATCCTACATCCTTTTGTGTCTCTTTTTTCTTCAAAGGAGACACCTATATTTGTAACCTGTAACTTAAAGAATAAAGAAATACTAGTCCTAATCTATTTAGGACTTTAATTTCCTTAGATACAGAATTCATTTAGGATTCTCTTCAAAATAAACCTTAATTAGCCCATCATAACAGTATCAGCTTATGAAGCTTGTTATTGCTATACATCTTAATTGTTACTTCATTCATCAGTCTTCAAATGAATTTGTTCATACATTCTCATTCTAGAACAATAGACATTCAAGCCATAAGTATTCAATTCAGAAGAATGAATTCCTTCATTATGACCAAAAGCCAATTTCTTTACATAATAGTGTCTTCATGCATAACAAGATACTAACGACACAGTGATCTTCATGAGTTATGTGTAATCATGTATAAAATTGTTATCTAATCATTGTTTCATGTGATATATACAAAGTGCAAGCAAAGGGCTAGGTTTTGAAGCTTTTGTTTTTAGTATGTTCTGACTAACTGTTTTGTTTCTTCTATTATAGGAGGGGGACAGCCCCTTTCTTGGGCCATGCGAGTCAACATTGCTGTTGATGTCGCTCGAGGACTCTCTTTCTTGCATGGCTTACACAATCCAGTAATATACCGTGATTTAAAAGCTTCAAACATTCTCCTTGACTCGGTATGAATTTATTTTGGCGCACACTACACACTACTAGTTTCACAATCTTAAATATCATGTTAAATGCAGATAGTAAACTATTTTCAGGATTTCAATGCAAAACTCTCAGACTTTGGTTTAGCCAGGAATGGTCCTACCGGTGACAATACTCATGTTTCTACCAGGGTAGTCGGAACCCGAGGTTATGCAGCCCCAGAATATGTTGCCACAGGTTAACTTCTAGCTCATGGTTCTTTATTTCATGGGGCTATTATACAGAACATATCATATTGTTGTTCCTTGAACTCTTAACTGGCAAGATTTATTTTGTGACTCATTTCCTTGACATGGTCAAAGTTTTTCTTATTGGGTCATAGAAGTGTACAAGCCAATCTATCTAATTTGGCCTTAAAATGCGTAGATGAACTAATAGATAAAGGTCACTGGTCAGGAATGTTCTCTCACAGTGAAGAGTAAATATATCAATTATCGAGTCCGACCCCTTGCCAGTTGAAAGCCTATGACCAAGATGGGACATCGCAGGAAATACAACCCCAATGGTGAAAGCGCAATGGAATTTCACTAGGGCATTTTCAAAGGCTATATCTATTGTCTGTCCGCTAATGTAACATTCTGTCCGCTAATGTAACATAGTACAAGAGAACAAGGCAACAATATCTCTCCCTTCATTGGATCTTATGGAAGATAGTTGAAGCTTCTGCAGATCCTCCACTATGATAAACAATGCTTGAGCTTCTTCCATCTTGGAATATTGAGACCTAGAATGGAGTTGATCCACGGACATGATATCGGACTTGACCCAATTGATTAGAATGGAAGCCCCTTGTTGATTCCTGAGCGAATTATGTATATATGTCTCTTTTACGCAGGACAAAGACCCAGAGGAAATATGACTCCTAAGGGAGAATATGAAATTTAGGGGTTTAGGACAAATTGGGCGTGGAAGATTTAATAAATTTGTGAACAATCAACTATTATAATTTATCAAAAATAATTATAATTTATGAACAATCAACTAGTGTAACATGGTCTCATATCTTTTCTCACCAGGTTTATATATATATATATATATATATATATATATATATATATATATATTGGAACCAGGTAAATTGTTTCTGGAATCGCTCCCACTGGAATTCGAACTCCTGACCACTATATATATATATATATATATATATATATATATATATATATATATATATTTTGGAATAAGGGTGAATTTATTCATCGCATATAGCGGAAAATGTATTACAGTACATAGATATCACAACTTCCCATGCCCCAAAGTATAATATTATGGGGCCATTACTGATACATCGAATTCTATGTTATGTAGAATTCCAATAGGGGGGGGGGTAGACAAGCCCTCAAAAATACGTCTGTTCCGCTCCCTCCAGATGTGCCAAACGGAAGCGGCAAGACGGACTCTGGCTCTTCTGGCCCACCATGGATCCCGGCCTCTGTGATCTCGGATCCAGCTGAGAATGCTCAGGATGTCTCTATCCACCCCAACTCCACCTCTCAGCTGCGCGCACTGCTCAGTCCAAATGTGCCAGGACACCGGGCATACCAAGAAGAGATGCCCCATAGATTCATCCTCCCCATTACATAGCACACATTTGGCATTCGGGATCTGCATCCCAAACCTGAGTAGTCTGTCTCTCGTCATCAGTCTTCCCCGAAGAAGTCGGTATGCACATAGTTGCATTTTACGGGCAACCCCCTTGCCCCAAATGAAGTCCACCTTCGCAGCCCGGTCGTGGTGGATCCAAACCAAGTCGTAGTAGCTACGAAAACAGAATAGGCCTGACCCGCCCCCCGTACCTGGGCCTGCCCAGCTCCAGGAATCCTCATGCTGGCTAGCATCAATAGTAATAAGGCGAATCTCCTCGGCAAGCTGAGCAGTATATGGATATCCTTCTGGCCTCCAAACTCCATCCCTGATGATCCTACTGCATGTGAGCCCCCTGCCCGCTTCTCTGTCCAGCTGACCTCCCAAAAGCTCGAGCAAAGATCTGGAACCCAACCAAGGGTCTAGCCAGAGGTCGGTGGTCGTCCCATCCTTCATGTTCCTGCAGATAGCGGTCTGAAGCACCGGTCGACACCTCAGAATGGCCTTAAACGTGACCGAAAAATTGTTGTCTATTCTGCAGGCCCAGAAGTTAGTCCTCCTTAGATATCTGTTCGCCATCCATACCGCCCAGAGCGACCCCCCTTGATGAATCTCCAGGCCATCTTCACACAAGCTGCCTTCCTGACCTCATGAAGAGGCCGCAATCCCACTCCTCCTTCCTCCCGAGGTCGACAAAGTTGATCCCAGGATATCGCATGCATCCCATCCCTCCAAATGAAGTCAGCACAGATGGCCTCCACTTTGCGAATAGTAGCCGTAGGGATCTGGATAGACTGGAGCCAGAACATCGTGATGCCCGCAATAACCGAACGCACCAGCTCAATCCGACCGCCAAATGATAGACTCGCAGCTTGCCAGCCTTCTACTCTCCTCTGAGGAAAATCCACCAAGCTGTGACAATCCTGCTCTCTGGCATAGTTGACCGTCAGCGGGACCCCCAGGTATTTCACTGGAAGCTCGCCTCTATCCACTCCCAAGGCGAAGGCTCTCTCCTCCTGCTGTGTACACCGGGAGCTGAAGTAGACCCTGCTTTTCTGCTTGTTTAACTGGAGCCCAGTAAGCCGCCCAAACTCCTCCATAATGTCAGAGAGCGCTCTCATGCCCCGCATGGAAGGCTGGAGGAGCACCAATAAGTCGTCAGCATAGATCAAATGAGATACAACCGGACTCACCAACCGGAAAAGGGGAACGATCCGCTTGCTATGCACCGCCGTATCCATCATGCATGTAAAGTACTCCATCACCAATGTAAAAAGATACGGGGAGAGGGGATCACCCTGTCTCAACCCCCTGTTGCTCCTGAAATAGCCATGCGGCGTGCCCTGGATGAGGACTGAGAAAGTAGGAGAGCAAATGCACTCCCTCACCCTCGCAACCCACCTCTCGTCGAATCCCATGGCAAGCATCAAGTGACACAGGAAGTCCCGGTTGACCGTATCATAAGCTTTCCGGAGGTCAAGCTTCACACAGGCCTTCATCTCCCCAGGTTTGCTGAACTCCCTCACCATCTCATGAGCTAGCAGGCTGTGCTCCGCTATCGACCGGCCCTTGATGAATGCGGCTTGATTCTGTGACACCAATCCCTGCATAATCCCCTCCATACGCCTGCACATAAGATGAGCGATAATCTTGTAAAGAAAATTACAGCAAGCAATGGGCCGAAAATCTGCAAGTGAGGTCGCTCCCTCCTTAGGAACCAGCGTCAAGAATGTGTGGTTCATCTCCTTCAGAAGCCTGTCCTCCACAAAGAACTCCTGAACCGCCGCCAGGACATGGATCTTAAGCACACCCCAGTGTCGCTTAAAGAACCCTGAAGAGAAGCCATCATGCCCGGGAGCTTTGTTGGGATTAGCCTTCATCACAATATCTTCCACCTCCTCCATCCTCACAGGTGCCAGAAGCAGACTGTTCCCATGGCGGGACACCAGTCTCTTCGTGACAAGGGCAGGGAACGTGCTAGAGTAGTCCGTCTGCTGATATAGGGCAGTGTAAAATCTGACGGCCTCCTCCTGAATCTCCGCCGGGTCCCCTACAAGACGTCCCTCAGTATTCAGAAGTCTGGGAATGCTGTTCCGGTGCTGACGGGTGCGGATCACATCGTAGAAGAATTTGGTGCAGCGGTCTCCATCTTTAAGCCAGGTACATTTAGCCCTCTGTGCCGCACTAATCTCCTCCTGCAGTCGCATGGTGCTGACCTCCTCAATCAGGATCTTCTCCTTAGCCGCCAGCTCCCCGTTCAGAATGTCAGCTTGGAGGGCCACCTGGGTGTCCCGAAGCTCGGCTTCCTTATCCGCCAGAGAGGTCCGCGGTCTCGTCTTCACCCACCCCTGATAGCCCGTTTGAGCTGCTTGAGTTTGTGAACCATGCGGAACTGAGCCGTGCCTTCCCAGAAGTGCTGAATCTCTCCCGTAACCACCTCCTTATATCCGACCGACAGATACCAGCTGTTGTTATACCGAAATGGCCTCGCCCTCAGAGTGGGTCTCTCACCGAGGCCAACCCGGATAGGAGAATGGTCGCTAGTACCCGCCGCCAGACCTTCCGCCACCGAGTTCGGAAAGCACCTGAACCACTCACTATTGCCCAAGGCCCGATCCAACTGACAAGCAATCCGATTATGAGTAGCCTTGTTGTGCCAGGTCCAGATATGTCCAGCTCGCTCCAGCCCCCGCATCCCTGACATAAGCAGACACCTCTAGAAGTCATATAAGATCGAGTCCGGAACATGACGACCTCCCACCTTCTCTTGGCGAAGTAGCATAGCATTGAAGTCCCCCATGATGAGCAGAGGAAGATGCATGTTGTCCGCCATGAGACCCAGATGCACAATGTCCTCCCACAAAGCCTCCCGGAGTCTCTGGTCATTGTGCCCATATACAGCACCCAGGATGAATCGGAACCCACCTTTGTTCTCAAAAGTAACGCCGATGAGTTGTTCTGATTTATGGATCTGCACCCCCTCCCAGCTTCCTTTGTTCCACCTAACCCAGATCCTTGCCATACCACAAAGATCTAAGTTGTGAATGTGATCCCAGTTTGCCGGAGTCCTACGCGAGAGCATAGCAGCCCCTCTAATCTTCGTCTCCAGTAGGATAGCAATGTCACACGCCTCTCTCCTCAGAACCCCTCCAATCTCCCTCCATCGTCCAATGGAACACCTCCCCTAATGTTCCATGCTAGGACCGACATCTAATTAAGAGATGGGGGGTCCTCCTGGAACTCATCTGGATCGACACTCGAGGGAAGTGTCTCATCCGCCTGATCAATGACTGCATCTACCATAGAAGAAGGAGCAAGATGGGCCTGGATCCTGCTGAGAGTAAGTGCCCAGTCAGGATTGTCTTCAGTCTGGTCATCCATATCCCTCGCCTGAGGGATATCCTCCCGTGTGGCCGGAGCGTGCCTTTTCCTGCTGCTGTACACCCTGATCTCCGGGGAGGCTTCCATCACCATCTGACCACTACCAGCCGCGCTCATACCCCTGGTCACGATGGTCCTCTGTGGCCTGAACGGGACCAGTGCACCCTGCGTGCTCTCCTGTCTCTGCGGTGATCCTGACTCCAGCCTCCTATCGACCTCCATCCCTGTGTCCTCCTCCATATGTCTGACTGGCTCCGTCTCCCCCGGCAGTTGACTGGGGGTCGTCTCCTTCCCAGGTGCCTCCGTCCGAGTCGCCTGTGGCCTGGCAGTCTCCTTCCCCTTGTATTTGCACGCACTGGTAGTGTGCCCAAAGCACTCACAGTAAGAACACATGGGGGGGGACCCAGTCATACTCTACCGCCTGTGTCAGGACCTCCCCAGACGGTACTTGATACTCGAGCATACTCGGTAGCTCTGAGCCCGCCTTGATCTCCACGAAGACCCTGGCATACATCAGTCTGGTACGAAAAGTAGTGGCCTCGTCTGCTTTGATCGGCTTCCCCACAAGACTGGCAAGTCGCATGAGAAGCGGGATACTCCAGTACTTTACTGGGAACTCAGGGAATCTGACCCATATGGGAATAGCGTTCAGCACCTCCTTCTCACACCTCAGCTCCGGCGTCCACTCCTTCAGTATAATGAGTCTCCCATCAAATGACCAAGGCCCACACTGAAGGATCCTGGACACATCCTTCGCTAATCCAAATTTGACATAGTAGAACCCGTTCTCCCGAGAGAAGAATTCCATGCTACCTTTGGGTCTCCAGACACGCTCCGCATAATCCCGAATTTGGCCATAGAACGGCTTGTTCCCTAACACATACAACACCAGGGTGTTCTTCCAGAATTCGGAAACTACCGCTATTTCTTCAGCGGAAAAATACGCCCGAAGCCCTCCTCCAACCGACATCGGTGGGACAAACTCCATCGACATCGGGCTTTTCGCAGTCACTGGCGTGCAGACCTCCTTCCATGACCGAGGCCTCTGCTCCTCAGCGTGCGTCCTGGTCGGGGGGTTCACAGGACCCTGGCCTGTCTTGCCGGTATCAGTAGCAATACCCTTAGCCTTCTCGGCCGCCGTCGCCTTTGGCCTCCAACCCGAAACAGATCGCACAATACCTCCCCCACGGCGTCGGGGATCCATTGGGCCGATCGAGGATCGATTCCTATGATTTCCTGGCCCCGCCCTTCCCGAAACTTGGGACTGTGCCCCTCGCCGTCCTCCAGTCCGTCGTCTCGTCACAGTCTGCCAGCCTGCCAGCCTGCATCCCCAGTGTTGTCCCCTCCGGACCCGAACTCGAAAACGGAAGCCTCTCCTCCGGAAGTGCCGTCCGACCCCCTCCGCCCTTGGGGGTCCCCCTGCATCCGCCCACCCCCCGACCCCTCCCCGACTGGGGGGGTCCCGCCACCGCCTCCGCCCGACCCCTCCCCGCCTGGAGGGGTCCCGCCGCCGCCACCCCCCCCTCCCCCCCGCGTGGAAGGGTCCCGCCGCCGCCGCCCTTCCCGGAACCGCTGGGCCCTGCCCCGCTGCCCCCGCCTCCGCCCGACCCCCGCCCCCCCCCCCCCCCCCGCCTGGGGGGGGGGTCCCGCTGGCTCCTCCCGACACCCCCCCCCCCCCGCGTGGGGGGGTCCCTTGCTGGCCACCGCCCGGACCGCCCAGAGGCCGTCCTCCACCCCCCCCCCCCCCCCCCCCCCCCGAGCCTCCCAGCCGACGAGGCCCCCTCCCCGCGAGCGGGTCGGGGGGGAGGTGATGTCAACGCCTCCAAAACCCTAGCGGGAGCGATCGCCTCTGGTTGCATCTTTTTTTATATTATCATATATATATATATATATATATATATATATATATATATATATATATTTTCTTTTTTTATATTATCATATATATATATATATATATATATATATATATATATATATATTGGAACCAGGTAAATTGTTTCTGGAATCGCTCCCACTGGGATTCGAACTCCTGACCACTCGGGCCGCATACATCTCTCTTAACCACTAGGCTAGAGGTCATTACAAACATACCATCCTATTGGAAATCAATAGGAATTCTCCACCCCTCAATGTCAGAACCACTAGCCCATATTCCCTGATTACATTATTCAGTCATAAAAGAAACGATTTTTCTTAAGTCGTTCCTCCCTCCGATGTCTGTATCAATCTAGCCCACGTCGGATTGTCTATGACAAGCGGACTTTGCTCAGTATGCCATATGCCTTCCTTATCCACTCCCTGGTCCTCCAAATATGACTAATCTTGGCAAATATCTTCACTAGTTCCACCAGCATGCCTCTTCCTACTAGTCATTAGAGGAGCTCTGCAGGTCTCCCCTTTACCCCCTTTTCTGCTGTACGCCGCCATCCATCTAGTGGTCACCCCACCATGCCCTCCATTGTTCGCCTTTACCCCTTTTTCTGCAGGTCTCCCCTTTATCCTCTTTTATGCTGAAAAACCTCTCCAGATGGAATCTTATATTCAACATGCAAAGGGAGTTCCTTACCTGCTTCTATCTTCCTGAAAACTCTGGCATATTCCAGCCTCGATCTGATCGTGGTCGCATCATCTGCTTTGATGGGTCGTCCCACTAGGCTAGCCAGTCTCATCATCAACGGAATAAGTACATAATAGGGAGTTCCGGGAACCGGATCCATATTGGTACTGAATGAAGTACTTCCCGCTCTCACTGTGACTGTGCCGTCCATTCCTTCATGATTATAAGTCGGCCGTCAAATGTCCATGGACCGCCCTGCAAAATCCGCTCCATATCCTCCTGCATCCCAAATCGCACATAGTAGAATCTATTTTCCCTTGGAAAAAATTCTATACTCCCCTTCGGCCGCCATACCCGATAGGCATATGCTCGAATTTTTGGCCGTAGAAAGGCCTATTTTCAAGCACGTAGAGCACTACTGTGTTGCGCCAATACTCCCGTGTCTCCATCAATTCCTCCTCCGGAAAGGTAGCACGTATTCCAGACCCGACCTTAGTCGGCTCAACCAACTGCATTTGGCCACTAGAATTATATGTAGCATGGCGACAAAGCTCTTCCCACGACTTACTATGTGGTATGTCTCTCATGTCTTCCAATGGTGTCTTGTCCTTCTCTTCATACGTTCCTTTCTAAACGTGAGACGCAACTGTTCTCCCGTACCAGGATCTGCCCCACCTGCAAATTCGTCGACCCCTTGCTATATGCCGCAACATTTGGGAATACCATTGGCGAGCCCTTTAGCCCCAAGGGAACCCCTTTGTGCACGCCTACCGTCATCTTCGAACTTCGGACAGATTGCGGAGCAATTCCACCTCCCTTCCCACTCGCTCAGTCGATCCACCCATCTTCATCAGCATCCCGGATCCCTGCCATCCCCTCCCAGGGACTCGCCCTCGTCGACCCTTCACAACCGTCGTCCACCTACCTCCATTCGGCCTCCTCCCTGCCCATTGAGAGGCCGACCTAGGTGGCATAGACTGCAGATCGTCCATAAGCCCCCGCCATTCCCAATCGCCTTCAGCCGCCGTCTCCTCTCTGGCCACCAACCCCCTCCCTGTCTGGAGATCGGACGATCCTGTCGACCGATCCGACACACCGGGATCCCATTGCACAGCAGCCCCAAGATCGCCCGCCTCCGCCCCCAAATCGCCTGCGAGAAGCCCTAGTGGAGCAGACATCTATCTCTGTGTGTGTGTGTATAGACATGCGCGTATACTAGTGGCACTTTACTACACTTGCAAGATAACTCATTTATTATTCATAACGACTCATACCCACACACACACAAAGTGAAGAACTATGCTAATCATATACTGACAATAGTTTGGAACTCATCGGCACAAGGCTGCTTAATAAAACGACCTACGAGTACGACCTACTCGCATGAAAAATGTAAGGATACCATAAATAGTGTCGATATGGGAAGCTACACCCGACTCATGCATACCAACTATAGATACTAGAACCCACATCATGCAGCCGAGTCTAATAAAGGTACTCCTATCCACTAGATGCCTCATTGTACCCGTCGTCTCTGACTTCAATAAAGCGTACAGGAGTACTAGACTCAATAACAACATGATTACTCGATGACTCAATAATAACATGATAACTCGATAACATTATGATAATTCGATAACAACAAGATCCCTCGATAACTCAATAAAAACATGATGATCTCTATTATAGTACTATTGTCGGCAAGAGAAGCTCCTATGTGACACTTATTGTCTCCCATACCTCCACCAAGCACGACTTAAGATGAATCGCAACATACACACACAAGTTGCCATTGGGCTCATGTTACAATTCATCATGTCACTGATGTACAATCATGACGAGGTATAACACGAATGAACCATGTATCTCATGTATCATGTGCACAAATGTTCTCGGTATCAAGTCATGCCACTAATGTTCACGCTTGTGCTCATGTTTGTGATCATGTCAAGGTCAATCACTAACCATAACCAAATCAACACAATCACACCCCCAAGTTGCAATCCCAATCATGACATATATAGCACGACATACACTCAATCATGTCGTACTCAAGACTATCTCGTTTCATGATACCTAACCTGAATGTAGAGATATACATAATATGTTTTGGACATATCATGCTAACCCCATAGCGCAACCCCCAAAGATCCATAGCAAGCAATATAACGTAGGTATATAGTCCCTATCAGTTGGTATAACAAAAACAATTCAATACAAGGAAAACATATAAGGACATTTTCAAACTCAATTCTAATCACTTCACTATGTTAGTGGTACCAATTATAGGTTAGCTATCAAGTTTTATGTCAATTAAAACAAGATTTAGCATATAAGAAGAATTAACAAGTTGGCATAAAACTGGTTAAAGATAGATCGATATTGCCGGTTGTATGGCGGTGCCTACTGCATCCGCATATCATGTCAGTTCATCATTCTAAATCTCTAAATACTTTCTTCTTACACAACCCTTTTGGCCCTCCCTTGCTCATCCCAAAGAAGAGAAGAGGAAGTGAGAAGGGGGGAGAATGAAAATAATAAAGGGATGAAGGGAAGACTTCTGTGGATTCCCAAACTTATAGATAGGCTCCAAGTGTCCCCAAAAATCCTTATCCAGTCAGCCGAAGCACCAATTTTCTGTTATATCCATCTCAAACAACCCCGTATATGATTGGTCGGTCAAATGAGTCATGATTTGCTAATTTGGCATTTGCCATACTGGACAATATATTGATGGTATACCAATTCTATGGTTTGTGTTTTCTTAGCACTAGTAACAAGTGGGCTCTGTTCGTTTTGAGACTCTTATTTGTGTGTCTAGGTCATGGGTTGGGTTGGACTACATCATGGGTGATACCAAATGTTTGTGGTAGTTTTATAATTGATTAGCCAAGTTATTATCTTAATCACCATTTTTTCTAAGTGAGTATTAATAAATGAGGTTATCCTTTGAAATGTGACACATAAACATGACTTGGGATAGTCAACTACGGTCAAAACGTACAAACCACACCTAGGGGTGTATTCTACACATCATTACAATACAATAGTATGTTAGGATCAGACACGCCCTACAAACGCTCCGATACCGTGTCTGAAACGTTGCCGTAGCGGAAACTTAGGCCAACCCACCTGAAATAACCAACCCCCGTCTAACGGACACCAAGCACAGATAAAGACAAGCATATGGCGGTGACTACGTCACCTGGACAAATTCTAATCTCTATAACTCAGATGAAATTACAAGATTGACAAAATCAATGTTGAACCCTTTGCCCTAATAGGTTCAACTCCCTCACCATACTCAAGAAGAAAAGAAAGAGATTACAATTGAAATCATTCACCAACCCGTAGCAATCTTCCTAACCGAAGTTGACGAGTCCTCGATTAAATCTCTTCTTCCTTCTGTCTTGTATGGCGAAGTCCTAAGAGCAAAGTGCAAACTTTCTTTTAGATCTCCTATGGACGAGCACCCCGAATCTCAACTTGTGCTATATCTTTGTGCCTCCACCCTTACCTTATATAAATAGGATGAAAAATATAATTTTAGGGTTAAAAAACCATAAAATTAGTCCACTATCAGATCTGGCCTTCCACTAACAACTAACAGTGTATATTATATCCTATCACCAATTATGGACGTCCAAATATAATCAAATTAAATATTTAATACAAATTTATAAATCTAATCAAATAAGATATTTAATGTAGATTTTCAAATCATATCAAATTACATCTGTTACCATATTTGGGCTTCAAAATTTGCTCTTACCAAATCCAGACTGGACTCTAACAATCTCTCCTCCAGTCTGATGGGAGGGTGTTATCCTCCATGTCTCCTCAATTGGACTCCATGTCTGTACCTCGTGACAGAAATCCTGCTCCCCCATGCCACTGATCTTCGATCTCCGGAATTGTTTTGTATCTTCCTTCATCTCCAGCTCCTCGACCGTCACGTTGACGCTAGCTGCCAAACGTAGCTTCTCTTGCACTACTGGGATACTGCCGACATCAATAACATGATCAAGACCGAAGTCCCTGACGATCAGCCTCACCGTGAGTCTTGGCTGTCTGTCCCTGACTTCCTTCTTCCGCCGGAATGTGTTACCGTTCCGACGAACTTTTTCACCCTTGGCTGGCCCAACCAAGCGGACGGTGCGGTTCTCCCGAGATTCGAACTCCTGAACATGCTCACCTTCGTGTCTGACACTGAAGCTCCCCCGTAGACATGCATCCTCGAGCAGAACATCACGCACTGTGCACGCCGTCAACGACCCACAGCTCCCCTGCAACTGTGTGAATGTAGATGCTCCAACCTCAGATTGAGTTTGCTGCAAACCTTAATCTCCTCCATAGCTTTGAACTGCTGAAACTGATGCCGCTCCACAGCTTTAGCAAACCACCTGTCACCAAAACCAGATCCGTAGAGCAACCTCTACCTGGAGACCGACCAGCTGTTATGGGACCGACAGTCTGATCTTCAATCTTTGACTCATCTCCATTCGTCGTTTTGTCTCGACGAACCGAATCATCCGTAACCCTCAAAACTTTTCGAAGACCCTCCTCAGCAAGTTCCCGACGGTCCAACTCCTGTCGAACACCCCTCGAGCCATCATCCGATATATGTAGCCTGCCTTTATAACTCAGCGGCTTGAGCCTGTACATGCCATAACACAAATCTTCTCGAGCCAGCTATTGGGAACCCTTCACAAGCATCCAATCTTTGTTCTCAAAGAAACTGCAACAATCATCATCTGCCAGTCTCCCTACCGAAACCAAGTTGTAGCGCAAACTCGGTACATGTCGCACACCCTTGAGAACGAGTTTCTCACCAAACTCCATCGTCAAGTGCACATTATCGATGCCTACAACTGCAGCCGTCCCTTTGTCGTCCATCTTCACACGTCCAAACTTGTCGCCGCGGTATGATGTAAAGATCCTCCTTTGCGGAGTGACGTGATACGATGCCCCCGTATCCATGACTCAGTCGTCGTCATGCCACATGCCACAAGGTTTCTCTGCGTCGGTCGCTGCGATGATATCTCTCATTGCTGTGAGATCCTCCTGATCGTCCTTGCCTTTGGTCTTCTCAGCTTTGAGCTTCATGCAGTTCCTTTTTATATGACCCCTTTCGCCACAGTGATAGCATCCCTCCTTGCGATCTATAGTCGCAAGATCCCGAAAACTTTCTCGTGTTCTCGCCTGTGACTTGAGTCTTTCCTTCTCATAGGAAACCACCAGAGCGGACTCCTGCGATGATTCAACTTGTTTGCGCCAGATCTCCTCATGCAATAAGCTACTTTTGATTGCCTCCATCGTAACAACTCCATCCGGTACAGAGTTGTTCACCGACACCACCAACGTCTTCCAGCTTTTCAGTAGAGAACTCAAAAGTAGTAGGATCTGAAGCTCATCATCAATCACCATCTTCATCGCAGACAACTGAATGATGATACCCTGAACTTCGTTCAGATGTTGTGCCACCGAGGTACCCTCCGTGTACTTCAAGTTGACGAGTTGACAAATAAGAAACGCCTTGTTGCCAGCCGTGTTCCTTTCGTACAACAAATGCAACTTCTCCCACGGTGCCTTTGCTGAATTCTCCATGTACACGTGGTGAAACGCCGAATCGTCCAACCATTGGCGGATGAATCCAACGGCCTTCCGATCCGATCGTTTCCAGTCTTAAGCAGCTTTGTCCGATAGCTTTGCGCTGTCGTCCTCCAACGAACCATACAAGTCCTTGCACCAGAGTAGATCCTCCATCATTGGCTTCCAAATCGCCCAGTTTTTCTCTGTGAGGGTGATCATACGATTGTTCATCTGCTCCGTAGACATGGTTGCCAGAACCCCAAAAGCTCTGATACCACTTGTTGGAAACGCGGTGTGACCTGAACTGGAGTTAGCCCATGAGGTATGATATTTAATTGAACCCATATGCCTTAAAAGAGAATTCTCATGTAAGGCCTAAACCAATCTCAATTGTCTACACCTCATGATCCCACCTCCTATCCGCTGTGGAACTAAATTACCAACTCCATTGTCACCCCCATTTGAGCGCTCAACTGGAAACGAGATACAATCCAACATAGTATAAATATGTAGTCCAGAAAAGTTAGCTTACCCTATGATAATTCAAATCCCTAACAAACACAAAAGGATAAGTTTCCCTTATTTAGGTTAATCCTAATAAACACAATGTTAAACTAAAAATCTAAGAAAATGATATCAATCCGAACTAGAAAGTGGACTCAGGTCCATGAACTTAAGGCCTAAGTTACAAGTAGAGTTCAAAGCAGAGATGGTCATATCATTAGATTGTCCGTTACTTGAACCTAGCGAACCTATATAATTGAGATACAAATTAGGTCTGTAGTAGAAAATAGGGATAAATATTTAGATATTGTTTTTATCAACTTGCGAGTGTTTGTGAGTCTATAATAGACTGTAAATTCAAAGGCTAGACATGAAAAATGAATGAGAATAAAAACTACTTTATAAACCCATGTGTGAAACCAATTAGTTGACTGACCTTTCCTCATATGCGACCATACCTCCGTCGACATCTTTGCCAAGAAATTCATCGTCTTTCTTGGAGAACCATTTGTGCAGCAGTCTTTATCAACCGGCAACCCCCAAGAGCCAAAGCAACCACAGAGATGATGGGCTGATGTCGAACACCTCTAAGAACCAACACTCAAGATCAAGAAGCGAGTAAGTTGTTCTCATGTGACGCACGTGCGATATTCTTACTTGACAACGAATTGTACACCAGAAGTCCCAACACGTGCGGCATTCTTTCCTCTGGTCTTGTCTTGCGTCAAATAATCCTCCTACTAATTATCCACGTGGACTCGTACCTACTTCTTTATGCAACCACTCAAATTGGTAAACATGAATATTTTACGAGCCAAAATAACCAAACCACAATGACATCGAATGTGAACTATACGTCCTTGCTCCACTTTATGCCTGAATCCTAGGCCCACCTTCGGAGGCAAGCTCTATAATCATGTTCCACCATATACCTTAACCGAGAAATATCTTTTGGAGACCGACCAGATTATGCGCATAATGTGATAATGTGAACTGTCACGAAACAACTGGAGCAACCAAACAAGTTAAAATTAAATTTCTCCACATAAACCTGAGTGCCACTCCATGGTTAATTCGCCTAAAATAGCATGGCACTTTTAAGAACATATTTCGAGTGGTCCGAATGTCAGACAATACCTAAAGTGCAGGTAGGTATTCTGTGACACGTATGCAGCATATGAAGACAGATGAACTGAGAAGCCATTACAAGCATGTTACTAAAGATGATGTCTTTAGGATAGAATTTCAACCCTACAGTAGTGCAATTGGGACATTCATGAACTACCCTAAGATACAGTGAACTCCTTTCTGGACGGCCTTGCTCCACCGGCGACACAGTTCCGAGCCATATGTGTGATCAATTCTGGGCTTGCCCCAAAGAAACAAAGAAGATGGATAAAGGAGTAGAGTAGATCTTGTGGTTTATGCAGAAGAGTATTGCGCATAGGATTGTGTTCTTTTTTCTCTATGTTTGTCTTTTAATTCGTCCCTGAGGGCATACTTATCCTTCCAAACGGCTTTAAGTCATTAATGTTTTTACACACCACTTTCGATCGCCTGTATTTTGTAATGGGGCTGTGAGGATGTCGTGATACCAAGAACTACTGAACCGTTATGCAGTAAAAGAAATTTTATTTAAAATATTAAGATGCAAAATTACCTTGATGTCATCCATGCATGTGTGTAAATCTTGCAAAGTGCATCTCATAATCGCGTCAAAATCGTGCACCCGCATGCGTGCGAGTTCCATGGGCCATTGCCCTTATTATTAAGTTTCAACCCATTAAATAAAGTGATGATACATGTACACAAAGAGCTTTTAACTCCTAACCAACATGGGACTAAAAGGAGGATGTTGATCCAATTTTAATTACTAAAAGACAAAAATATGACATTTCCTTTGTCACATGCATAAAACCCTTGCAAAAAATCAATAACCCTTGATTCATGCAAAGTTGGAAAATTAAAATGAACAAAATAAAACATATGTACAGACTCAAGATACATATGTACACTCTTTGAACATTTGATCACGTCAACATGTTTGCATGTTTCGGCCATGTGCGCATCTCTTCTCGTGCTTTAGAGAACAACCTGAGTTCCCATATAGTGTCCCCAGTTTACTCTCAACAGGTGTCTTAAGGACATGTTGCAACAACACATATCCTGATTTATAAGCCACAATGTCATTAAAACTCGGCCTCTTAATTATTGTAGATGCACACTATTAGATTGGAAATGTAACACTCAACCCTCATGAAACCCTAAAATGGTCATGAATAAATCACCTAATAGAATAGGCCTGAACAAAAGAAAAAAAAAAGAACAATAAAAAAAAATCTTTATTATTTTTTTATCACAATCAACCAAGACCGAACCTGATGATTGCTTTATTATTTTTTTGGAAGGCATCTATGTAAGTTTTTGTGTTTGTGTATATATATGGAAGGCATCACAATAATCAGGTTCGGTCTAGGTTCAATGTGATAGAGGTTCAATATATAGTTAAACCAAGTATAAAGATGACATGACGATGATGTAATGCTAAATTGTGTTATTTTCTTACATAAACTTTAACTGCCTATTTTTCTAATAAAATGTTGAAGTCTTCTACTTTGAAAAGTTTCCGTATATATATGGATCTTTATGTCATACATGATACATAGCGGTGGTGCACACACACGTCGGGGCACACGCGTTGCTTGTGCAATTTTCAATGAAAGAAGAACATGGGCACATGGTCACAGAGAGTGAGAGAGAGAGAGAGAGAGAGTTACGACGGTTTTAGATTAGTATGAAAGTTTAAGTTAGTGGGTGAGTAAAGACTTTTGTTATCCACAAGTTATGGCATTTTTAGACAAGAAAGTGTTATACCAAAAAATTACTGATACCCTTGTAATTTGGGTTTTATATATATATATATATATATATATATATATATATATATATATATATATATAATTTTTTTTTTTATAGTATCATTTTATAAGCTCTTGACATGATTTAAGTTTTCCATGCTAGGACATATGACCTTAAAGATTGACATATACAGCTTCGGAGTGGTGTTGCTAGAACTTCTATCTGGTAGGAGGGCATTAGATGAAGACGGCGGTGGGGTGAGCCTTGTCGAGTGGGCAAGGCCATTTCTTAATGACAAAAGAAGAATTCTGCGGATCATGGACACAAAGCTGGAGGGCCAGTACTCGAAGAAAGGAGCCACAGCAATCACTGCTCTTGCCCTGCAGTGCCTCCACTCGGACCCAAGAAACCGTCTCGAGATGCCAGAAATTCTCCAGGAACTAGAAAAGCTCCAAACATCCAAGGAGACCACAATGTCATCTCGAATCAAATGAGGCAGATAAGCTACTAAACTGATTCTGAATTAGTATTCCGTGGAGATAGCTAGCTGCTGTTCTTGAGTAGGGTTAAATGGACTGTACAGATCATCTACTTCAAGTTTTTTCACGAGACAGCAAGCATATGTATATATATACTTGGTATAGTTGGGTTCAGTTCCAGTTGTGATTCTTCTGATGTATTCGTCTTTTTACAGCACAATCCTTGTAAATTACAGGATCTTCATAGACATTCTTATTCTTATACTTTATGGAGTCAAATATAGAGCTTGAGATCTATCTGAGAGAATTTTTGGATGTATATTATTCTCACAGTGGAGGCTATATAAAGGGTTTTGTATTATCATTGTATTCTTATATGATAACTAATAAATACAATATATTCCTACCATATACAAGTTACTTTCATATATGATGGTATTCTTATATGGTAAGTACTAAACACAATATATTCCTTACCATAAAAATATTACGATGACACCAATGCTCCCCAAGTTGGAGCATAAACATTGATCATAGGGGAAATTTATGAAATGCCCAAAAATTGCAAAATTTTTATGTAAAATTCACCGCAAAATAACATTTCATCGCGTGCCCAGAATTAGCGATGAATATATAAAGCGGGTTCTGAATGACCTTTTTGTCCTTCTAATTTATTGAAAACACTTCCGAACCCTACTCTTCAAAAAAAAAAAAAAAAAAAAAAAAAAAAAACGGTTTCGATTCTTCCTCTTCTTCTATACGCCGCTCAGTTTCGAATCTAGGTTTTCTTCTCCAAAATCTTCAAACCTTCTTCTCCATTCGCAATCTTCACACCATGTCGGCATCATCGGCAGCATCATCAGTTAGAGAAGATATACCAGTTGTGGAGAAAATGAAGACAGTTGCAGAAAATCCAAAAGGGGATGACGGAAAACCACGGAAACGGATAACTAAGAAAGTTGCACAAAAGGAAAAGGGAAACGATGCTAAGCAACAAGAAGTGCAAAAAGAAGGTATAACTTTAAGTTCTGTTCATGATTCTGTATAAAAACACGGAGAATGGCATTCTCCGTGTTAAAACGCATGAGAATGTTCATTCTCCGTATTAAATTACACCATTCTCCGTGTAATTTAAATCAAGAATGTCATTATCCGTGTTAAATTACACGGAGGATGCCATTCTCCGGGTTAAAATGCATGAGAATGTTCATTCTTTGTGTTAAATTACACGGAGGATGCCACTATCCGTAATTTTAATACGGAGAATGACATTCTCCGTTTTAATTACACGGAGAATGGCATCTTCCGTGTTAAAACGCATGAGAATGACCATTCTCCGTCTTAAATTATACGAAGAATGGCATCCTCCGTGTTAAATTACACGGAGAATGACATCCTCCGTGTTAAATTACACGGAGAATGGCATTCTCATGCGTTAAAACGTATGAGAATGACCATTCTCCGTCTTAAATTACACGGAGGATGCCATTCTCTGTGTAATTTATCATGGAGAATGGCATCCTCTGTATTAAATTACATGGAGAATGGCATTCTCATGCGTTGCCATTCTCCGTCTTAAATTACACGGAGAATGCCATTCTACGTGTAATTTAACACGGAGAATGATTTAAATTACACGGAGGATGCCATTCTCCGTGTATAAAAACACGGATAATGTCATTCTCCTTGTTAAATTACACGGATAATAGAATTCTATGTGTTAAAACGCATGAGAATGACTATTCTCCGTGTAGTTTAACACGGAGAATATCATTCTCCGTGTTAAATTACACGGAGGATGCCATTCTCCGTGTATAAAAATACGGGGAATGTCATTCTCCTTGTTAAATTACACGGATAATGATATTCTCCGTGTTAAAACGCATAAGAATGACTATTCTTCGTGTAATTTAACACGGAGAATGTCATTCTCTGTTTTAAATTACACGGAGAATGGTCATTCCCAGTGTTAAAACGCATGAGAATGACCATTCTTCGTTTTAAATTACACGTTTAATGGCATTCTCCGTGTATAAAAATACGGAGAATGCCATTCTCCGTGTTAAATTACACAGAAAATGGCTTTCTCAGTGTTAATGCATGAGAATGTTCATTCTCCGTATAATTTAAAACGGAGAATGACATGGAGAATATCATTCTCCGTGTTAAATTACATGGAGAATGGCATTCTCAGTGTTAAAACGCATGAGAATGTTTATTCTTCGTGTAATTTAAAATGGAGAATGACATTCTCCGTGTTAAATTACACGGAGAATGACATTCCCAGTGTTAAAACGCATGAGAATGGCCATTCTCCATGTCAAAATGACGGAGAATGGATATTCTCCGTGTTATATCGACGGAGAACAGTTGACAGAAACCTAAATTTTTGTTTTGTTTTGTTTTTTTTTATAGAAAAAAATCTGTCAGGAATAAGGAATCAAGAGTTTTCCGTTCTACTTTCAAAACAATGCTAAATCTTATGGAGGATGTCAATATAGATGGCGGCCGTTTACCTGAGCCAGTTATTGATTCTTTAAAGAATACCGGTTTTTAAAATTTTGTCGAGGTATTCTACAAAAACAGAGTCCACGTTCACGAATTGGCCAAGGTAACGGAAGGTCTTGAGAATTTGATTACAACTTACACAACAAACAAAGATGGCGTCGGGTACTTTCAATTGAGCACCACTGTTAAAATCGCGTCAAGCGTCAACGATATGGCAGTCATCTTCGATCTACCGCTGAAGGAAGAAAACGAGAATGATGTTATTTACAAAAAATTGATGATGGAAAAACAACAGCAGCCACCACCACCAGAATCTTTTAGCCTGTGTAGAGATCATTTTAGAAGATTGCTGTCTAATTCCAAGGGCCCAGACTCAAAAGTCACTAATAAGGAAGTGAAAGAGAAGTTCCTTGAATTGTTGCAACGGCTTCGTCGCGGAGATAAAGCTGTTAATCCAGATGATTTGGCCAAGATAATAATCTTCAACTTGTATCAAACTACATTCTTCACAAAGACTAGCGGTTCAGATTTGCCATACAAATTCTTCGCCTTGGTAGACAGCGTGGAAGTTATCAACAGTATATGCTGGCCAAGGTTAATCTTGGCATACGTCATGGATAACATCAAGAGAACTACAAGTAGAACTAAAGGGGGATTACTCCAGTGCTTACGCCAAAATGGAAGGTTGTACAATATACTTCCTCTATTGGTTTGCAGAATATAGTACGTTTGTGAAAAGGAAGTTCGACCCAATTCCTGATTACCCAAGATTTTTCACATGGGATGGGTACGCAATCTCAAACTTCCTCAAGATCGAATATCATAATAATTTAAACTCCAAAATGGTATTCAAAGATCTGGTTATATCTGTTGGGAAAGAAGGACACAAAGAAGATGAGCCAACTATACAAGAAGAAGTTGAAAAAGAGGGAGAGGGACACCATCAAACAGGTGGGGATGAGTTTGCTGAACAAGAGATACCACAACATGATGAAATGAACGCTGTGATGGAGTGCTCAGCACAGGAATTAGAGGATTTGAGAAGACAGAATTCTGATATTCTTGCGCAGAACAAGAAACTCCAAGAAAAGCTGAAAGAGCTAGAGGCACAAGAAACGCAATTACATGTAGTCAACACACAGAACGAGAAACTCCAAGAAAAGCTGAAAGAGCTAAAGGCACAAAAAGCGCAATTACATCCAGCCAACGCGCAGAACAAGAAACTCCACGAAAAGCTAAAAGAGCTAGAGGCACAAGAAGCACAACGACGTGCAGCCAACGTTGTGATGGAGGGCTCGGTGCATAATTTGGAGGATTTGAGAAAACAGAATTCTGTTTTTCTTGCTGAAAATGAACAGCTTATCAACAAGGTTAAAGAGCTACAGGCACAAGGTAAAATCTTTTCTTTTTCAAATTTCTGATTTGTAATTCTCCGTGTTATAGTTCAGGAGAATGGCCATTCTCCGTGTATAAAAACACGGAGAATGACATTCTTCGTGTTAAATGACACGAAGAATGGTCATTCCCAATGTTAAAATGCAGGAGAATGACCATTCTCCGTGTAATTTAGCACGGGGAATGGCATTCTCCGTGTTAAATAATACGGAGAATGACACTCCGTTTTAAATAATACGGAGAATGTCATTCTCCGTGTTAAATTACACGGAGATGTTTTACTTAACAAAATGCCTAAAATTGGCTTTTGGAAGAAAACTAAAACGGCGACTCTGCTGGGGACAACCTTCTCCTCTGACGAGAAGGCAATTGCTCAATATGATGATGTGTCGGTCGGATCGACAAAGAAGACTCTGGTTGTGCACTTCGACCAGACTGCCTACGAAGAAATGCTCCGAACTGGGGGTAGTTCTCGCTGCTCGAATGTTCAAAAATTGCGAAAGGCGCGAAAAGTTTGGATTCCCAAATCCAAAGCATCCTCGGATCTCCCTACTGTCTCTGAAGGCAAAGGAATCCTTCCTACTCCTGTTATAGAGGCTTCCGTCTGTGACGAGGCAGTCTCTACTTCGGTGATACGCCATGGGCGTAAAAATCAGTCTCCCATTTGTAACGTGGCAGACTCTCCAGTTTTACGCTCTGAGCGTAAAAATCAAGTTTTACGCTCTGAGCGTAAAAATCAAATTTTATGTTCTGAGCGTAAAAATCAGATTTTACGTTCTGAGCGTAAAAATCAAGTTTTATGCCCCGCGCGTAAAAATATGTCTCCCGTCTGTGACTTGGTAGACTCCAAAGCTTTACGTCCTGTGCGTAAAAATATGTCTCTCGTCTGTGACGTGGTAGACACACAAAATTTACGCTCCACGCGTAAAGGAAAATCTCCCGTCTGTGACGTGACAGATACTCATGTTTTGCGCTCTACGCATAAAGATAAATCTCCTGTCTGTGACAATGTAGATAAAATTCACAATGATGTCTTTACATCTAAAGTGAATTTACCTGCACGCATGCAGCATAAAAATATTGTTGGTAAAACTTCGGTTCTTCACCAACAGCCTTCTTACACTGCTTTACGCAAGGTACCAAACCTTCAAATTACGCGTAATGCTGATGGAGTCCTTTGTGCTAAAAAATCTCAAGATTTACGCACGCAACTCTAAGCGCGTAAAAATGTACATGCAGCCAGTAATCTTCTTTATACACAAGGGACTAAACGTTTCTCTACCCCAAATGTAATAAGGAAGACTACTCCATCTACTCCCTCTACTCCTTCTGATTTACGCGAGTTACTAGTACAAAAGCGTAAAAGTAGACAATATCCTGTGACACTCCTCCAAGAAAATCATCATTGTGAATGTCACTAGATTGTAATCAAATGTTGTTGTTCGGCTTCTAAACGGTCAGTTTTTGACCGATTAAGCTATAATGAGCCTCCACAACAGGTTGATGACCAAGAACATGAGTTGTTATATGCGTCAGTCAACATGGCATCTCATACCAACAGAGGATGACGTCTAAGACGCAACTCATCCCAGACTCCTGGTCAACAACAGTTCAACAAACTTCTTGATTCCTTTGAAGGAGTATATCAGAATACTCGATCAAGAAGACAAAGACAGTTGCAGACTTCTAATTCAGAAGCTGGGGGTACTCAGTCTTTTGAGTCCGAAACTGATAGTGTCGATTCATACCTCTATACCAATCCCTCTGTATCTTCAAGAGAGGTTGAATCATATGCTATCAGAGACGAACCGGAGACGTCATCTGCCAATACAGAACAGCGTCTCTCTGCCGTTGAGCAATCATTGAAGGACATGCTTACTATGATGCAAAGCATGCACCAAATAATAATGACTCAGCAAACTGCTCAGCCGGCAATAGTAACACCGGTACAGGTGGCAGCACAAACTCAAGATAGTCAAGGAGTTGATATACCTTTAAATAATCAAGAGCCCGCTGTCAATCAAAATTCTGCATCTCCGGATCCTATCATTCCAGAAGATGTGCCACCTCCGGTGGGGGTTACGATACATCCAACGACTATTCAATCGAATGTGCTTCCTCAAACTAGTGAAGCTATTCAAGCAGTGCGTGAGCTCAAAGCACAGTTTGAAGTTTTGAAGCACAAGGATCAGCTCCAAAGGTTAGGGATTAAGCAACCTTATCCTCCTCATTAGAATGATGTACCCTTTCCTCTGAAATTCAAGCCACAATCGATGGTATTATTCGATGGAAAGGCTTCTCCTAGTCAGTATATCAATTACTTTGATATTATGACTGTGCATCTACAGAAGAATGATGCTCTTCTTACTCGAGTTTTTATCGGGTGTCTGACGGGTTCAGCCTACGACTGGTATCGTAGTTTACCCGATAATTGCATTTTGTCTTTTGACGAATTTAAAGCTATGTTTCTCTCCCGTTTCTATGAGGGAGGAATGGACATGAATATGTCCTCCCTAATAGAAATCAAACAAAAGGAGAAGGAAGATACCCGGACGTTCATCGAACGTTTTCGACAAGCAACTCTGAAGATGTCTCCTGGTATGCCAGATTCAGCATTAATTGATACATGCAAGATGAATCTGCGACCATCCATTGCTGTCTTTACGGGTTCCCAATTCACAGATTGGGCCTCGTTTATTATAGCAACAGTTTCTGCCGAGACCAATGGTAGGTTGGCTCGTGAACATGAGATGATATTTTCCTCAGAGGACAAAGGCAAGAAAGGCTCTTCTGGTAATTCCGGCAATCGTAATGGGAAAGGGAAGGAAACCCTTGTGATTAATCTTTCAAAACCCAAAATGACACCGAATAATCAGGAGTCTTCCAAGCCAAAAGAAGAATACTCTTTCGATGACAGTGATATCCCAGAGATATTCCAATGTCTGGTAAAGAGTGGTAAACTCCAGATTCCAGAGCCGAAGAGGTCTAATGAGGTGAATTTGACCGACAATCCCAAATACTGTATCTATCACAGATACGTAAATCATCCTACCAAGGCTTGTTATGTCCTGAAGAAGAAAATCCAGGAGTGATAAATGCCAATGCCATCGCTTTAACTAACGATGAGCATATGGTCACAACCAATATGGTTTCTCTTCAATTTGGAGGTTTTTCTCCCCAACAAGTTCCGGATGGGATTGTCCCAACTCTAAAGGCGACGATGAAGATTGTGAATATTCCGCCTGCCAGAGAGCAAACTGAAGGACTTTTGCCTCTTACATTGAAAACTGGTGAAATCATGTGGGTACATCCTGATTTAGTACCTGAAATGGAGAATGAAGGTAAAGCTTCAAAACCCAAGAAGGGTAAAAAAGTCAAAACCTACAACATGATTTCTCATGTTTTAACCCCATACCACGATGATTTGGATCATTTATGGGGTGGTATTCCTTTAGAAGATAGATTGTGGGGTTTGAATATATGCCCTCCAAGCTTGACTCCTCCTACCAAGCTCAAACTTACTCATCAGCAGTGGTTAGCTATGAATAGTGTCCTTTTATACAGGGCATAACAAGTCTTTGCTGCTTATGAGAAATCTCCTACAGGAATTTTTTCTCTTGTCCCTAATAATCCTCATGTGGCTACAGAGGTGTCTATTTCTCCTGTAGTTACAGAGGTTTCTGCTTCTTTTTTCTCTGTCAAACCATCTATTAAAAGTCCGCTGCCCATTCACTTGTACAGTCAACAATCAGTCCATCTCATGAAAAAGATGGGCTATGACTTTCAAAAGGCAGAGGGTTTGAACTATGATAAAGGAATGCGACTTCCTTTACAAATTCAAAGTCAAAAATCTACTGTTGGATTGGGTTCTGAGCTTCCTCATAAAAATTCTCGCAAGAAGAAGGCTAAGGAAAAGAAGACTAAATCCTGCAACATGGTACTTCCTTCTCCTGAGTCTGAAGAAGAAACCGTTGCTGGTACGAGATCTGGAAAAGAGTACCACAAAGATTATGAGGGATCTTCCAAAGAAGCAGAGGACGTTGTGGAAATATTACCAGTTCAACCATCTCCTGTCCCTGTTAAACTATCTGTGGTTGAAAAGGGGAAACAAAAAGCAGTACGCTTTGACGTTCCTTTGAAATCTCCTTCAAATCAAGGAGTGGTGATGAAGCCCTACAAATTTGATATTCTAGCCCAGTTAGCCAATACTCTGGCTAGACTCTCTATATTCGAGCTGCTTCGTCTTTCTAAAGAAAGCAGGGAGACTCTGAGTGAAGCTTTGTTACAAGCAGACTCATGCTTAGCTCAACTCAAGAGTCCTGACAATATACCAGTATCTTGCCCACAATGTCATAGTGTGATGGAAGCAATTCCCAATATCACATTCACACAAGAAGATATGCTGTTGAAGCATAATAAGCACGACAGGCCTTTGTGCTACACTGGGTATATCGAATCTACAGAAATTGACAGAATTTACATTGATCCTGGGTCTTCTATTAGCATTATTCTTCAGAGTATGCTAAGACCCTTGAGGAGTCCTACTAGTGATTTGACTTACACTAGTACCACAATAGTTGGTTTTAACTCTAGCAAGAGTAAACCACTGGGGAAGATTCGTCTGAAGTTTCAGATTGGTGATCTTCGAACTATGGCGACCTTCTATGTTATCAACTCAGATGTATCCTACAACATCCTTCTTGGAAGATCGTGGATACATGAGCATAACATTGTGCCTTCAACTCTCCACCAATGCTTCAAGTATGTAGATTTCCAAGGGATTGTGAAGACGAAATTTGCAGATATCAACCCTTTTAAAGGTGTTGAAGATTATTTCTTGGATTCAATCCTCTACAAACAAGAGCATATGAAGGAGATATCGGATATGGCTGAAGATCGATCACCTGCTGAAGATCAATCTGTTAATGAAGATCCTCCGGAAGAGCAACCTTTGAAGATCAAAGTCAAAGGTCGAATCCAACCCCAACCTGTCAATGATCAACCTCTGGTGATCAAGGTCAAAGGAAGAACTCGAGCTTCATCTGAGGAATCAGTTAGTATTCCTGCCAAGAGCCAAGTTCAACATCTCATGATCAAAGTTAAGGGATGTACTTCTCGTACGAACGATCCAGAACCACCACTGATCATCAACCTTGGCAAGTCTACGCAAAAGACGGACGACGGTCCGTTAATGATCAATCCGAAGCGTAGTAGTCAAATTGTAAATGATGTAAATATTGATCATTCTGTACTTTCTAATATCAATGAAGATTTCCTTTTTGAGTATATGGCTGTCAAATTTATTGAAAGAATGACTTTATCTTCTGATGATCAAAGTCATAGATATAAAGATGACATAGATACAGAGGAAACTTTATACATTGACCATAAGAAAAATTTTTTTCCTCCTCATGTCGATGTAGGACCTTATGCTCAAAAATTTCTAACATCTTCTCCCTATCTTCTTCCTGTAGCTGCTTCATCACAAGCTTGTGTAACTTATAGACGTCACGAAGAATCCTATTTTGTGGTTCCGTCTAATAAAAAAAACAAGTACCAAATTGTGTTTGGACTGGCTAAAAATATCCCTGTTGCTCAGACAGATGATCTTAGAGATAAAGATAAAGGAAGAATCCGAATTGACAAATATAGTCAACAATCTCTCAAGATTATCCAAAATATGGGATATAACTTGAAGACTATGCAAGGTCTTAATCAAGGTAAGGGTAGACGATTACCATTATGTGGTGATCCGTTTTACCAGAAAACTCGTCATGGATTGGGATATGATCCGTCCCATATGTTTAATGACGATATACAAGAAGAATTCTCTTCTAGTTCTTCACAATCCTCAGATTTGGAAGAAATCCAATTCATCGAATCTGATATATCCCACTCCTCATATGTCGGAAAAGACTATTATGATGAATCTGAGTGTGTATTCTCAGTCAACATGGTTCAAACTGATGGTGAATCTGAGCCATTTGAAAATAACCCTTGGGCCTAACAGATAGACACTCAGTGCGAGCTTCGTTTTGAACAACGACAACCACCTACAGAGGATGAGATTGTCCAGATTGATGTTGGAGATGGAACTACGTCCAAGCCAATATTCACCAGTAAAAATCTCTCCGAAGATGAAAATGAAGAGCTGATAAAACTGATTAAAGAATATATTGATATCTTTGCATGGAGTTATGAGGATATGCCGAATTTAGATCCTAAAGTTGCTACTCATAAACTCAATATTCTTCCTAATGCCAAGCCTATAAAACTACAGCAGCGGCATTTTCGACCAGACATGATGGATGCAATTGAAGTAGAAGTCAAAAAGTTAATTACATGTGGTTTTGTTCGTAAAGAACAATACCCAGACTGGGTTGCCAACATTGTTCCTGTTATGAAGAAGAACGAAAAAGTTCGAGTTTGCATAGATTTTTGGGATCTTAATGCAGCTTGTCCAAAAGACGAATTTCTACTTCCGATCACTGATGTCATGATAGACAATACATGCGGTCTTGAACGCATGTCTTTCATGGACAGATTTTCAGGATACAATCAAATTAAGATGCATCCGGGAGATGAGAAGCATACTGCTTTTCGTACACCCCTTGGAGTCTATTGTTATACGGTTATGCCGTTTGGTCTGAAAAATGTCGGTGCCACGTATCAACGGGCTATGAGCAATATCTTTCAAGAACATCTACGAAAGACAGTTAAATGTTACGTAGATGATATTGCTGTCAAAAGTCGATCAAAAGATGATCAAAAGATGATCACATTCAAGACTTGAAGACAGTATTTGAGTTGATGCGTCAACATCAACTGAAGATGAATCCCACAAAGTCTTTTTTAGGGGTATCCAGTGGCAAGTTTTGGGATTTGTCATCACTTCTCAGGGTATCCATGTTGATCCTGATAAAATCAAAGCGATTCTTGAAATGCATCCTCCACGCAATTTAAAAGAACTACGCGGCTTCCAAGGTCGCATTGCTTATATCAGGAGATTTATATCCAATCTTTTTGGGAGATGTCAACCTTTCTCCCGTCTATTAAAGAAAGGTGTATCATTTGTTTGGGATGAAGCATGTCAGAAAGCTTTCAATGACATCAAGCAATACCTTACAAATCCACCTATTTTGGTACCTCCAGTGGTAGGGAGACCATTTTTGCTATATGTTCGAGCCTTGGATCATTCACTTGGTGCTCTTCTTGTACAGAAAAGTGATATGGGTCATGAAAAGGCAATTTATTATCTTAGCCGAATGATGGTTGGAGCTGAACATAGGTATACTCCTGTAGAAAAGGAATGTCTGGCCCTGATTTTTGCTGTTCAAAAGACAAGACATTATGTGTCAGGACAGACTATCCATGTCATCTCCAGAATAAATCCTATTCGGGTATTGATGAGAAAACCAAGCATTCATAACTCCAGGTTAGCAACCTGGGTGATGTTGCTCACTCCCTATAATACCTCAAAAATTAGTGAAGGGTCATCAGTGAAGGGTCAAGCATTAGCTGATTTCTTAGCAGCTCACCCTATACCTGAAACATCCAAGCTATATGAGGACATTCCAGATGAAGTCGTGGATTGCAACATGACTTTAAAGGATGATATTTGGCAATTATACTTTGATGGAGCATCACGAGTTGGACCTAAAGACAATATCGTCTCCGGAGTAGGAATTGTTTTGGTTTCTCCTGACAAAATGGTCATATACCGTGCTTATTCTCTCAATGAGCCATGCTCCAACAATATCGCAGAATATAATGCTCTGCTGATTGGTCTCCAAGTAGCAAAACAATTGGATATCGAGTTCCTAGAAGCTTATGGAGATTCTCAACTGATTGTTAATCAGGTTAGAGGGACGTATGAAGTCAGAAATCCTGACCTCATCCCGTATCATCAAGTGGTAATCGAATTGGTCCTTTCATTCAAAGGATTCTTCATCGAATTTGTACCACGTTCTCAGAATTTAGAAGCTGATGCTCTTGCTAGTTTAGCGACAGATTTAGCTGTTCCAATTCGAAGACAAAATACCGTTACTTTGTTAGATCGAGACTTATTATGTGTTAAGAACAATCTGCATATTGAACAGAGTTATACTACAGAATCAAGTTCCTAACAGAGGGATTGGAGAAGTCCATTCATTGATTATGCGGTTCATAGGATTTTACCTGAAGATCCAAAAGAAGCTGCATCAATTAAAAGACGATCATTTCGATTCTATTATGATTCTTCTTTACACATGTTATATCGTCATTCTTATGATGGACTGTTGCTACGCTGCCTCTCAAAGAATGAAGCTAAGCAAATACTCCGTGAAGCTCATGATGGTGTTTGTGGTGCTCATCAACCTGGTCCGAAATTACAGGACCGCATTCGAAGAATGGGGTATTATTGGCCATCCATGATAGCAGATGCTGTGGATTACGCCAGACGATGTAAAGTATGTCAGATTCATGCTGATTTTATTCATCAACCGTCTGAATTCCTACATCCTACAACAGCTTCTTGGCCCTTCGAAGCTTGGGACATGGATATTATTGGTCCGATTAACCCTCCTTCTGTCAAAGGACATCGGTTTATTCTAGCTATAACTGATTACTTTCCTAAATGGGCGAAAGCGATTCCCCTTGCTGAAGTAAAAACGTCTAATGTGGTTAACTTCATTAAACATCATGTCATTTATCGTTTCGGGATTTCCCGATGGATAATTCATGATAATGGACCACAATTTGCCAGTCATGCATTTTATCGGTTCTGTGATAAGAATCAGATCCAAAACCTCACTTCTACGGCTTACAATCCAGCTGCTAATGGTTTGGCCGAAGCCTTCAACAAGACGATCATCAAACTTCTCAAAAAGTTCGTCTCTTCTAATAAACGTGATTGGAATGAGAAACTTGGAGAATGTTTATGGGCTTACCGAACGACAGTCCGAACTCCTACTAGTTTTACACCATTTTTACTGGTTTATGGATGTGAGGCGGTTCTTCCACTAGAAATCCAGATTTCATCTCTTCGAATAGCCATTGCTAATGAGCTAACTACAGAGAACAACGATCGTTTACGACTCCAAGAACTTGAAGGATTGGACAAGAAGCGTCTTCAAGTGCAACAACACATTGAGCTATATCAAGCCCGCATATCTCGAACTTTCAATCGTAAAGTTAAAGAGAGGGTATTTAAAGTCGGTGAGCTAGTTCTAGCCGTTTGAAGACCGATGGTGATGACTCATAAAAGCAAAGGGAAATTCGAAGCAAAATGGGAAGGTCCTTATGTAATTGAATCGGTATTCTCAAATGGTGCTTATAGGTTGTCTAAACCTAATGGAGATCTGCTCATGATGCCGATTAATGACAAATTCTTGAAGAAATATTATGTTTGAATTTCTTCTTTATTCTCCAGCTACCAATGTTTGGTTAAGCTGATTACTTGTTTCTTTGAAGAGAATTGTGATCTTTTGTCTTATCAGTTGATTAAAGAAGAGAAATTTATTATTTATCATGTTCTCATGACCTCTGAATAAATATTAAATCTACTTCTTTTCCTATCTATTATGTCCATTTGGCCTCTGAATAGATATTAATCTATTTTTCTTTGAGTTTTTACGATCTGTCACGTTCATATTACCTCTGATAGTGTCGTGTATTCTAAATAGAAAAAAAAGATTCATTATCTATCATGTCCACATTACCTCTGGATAGATATATTCTATTGAGTTTAGAAAACTTGTCATGTCCATATTACCTCTGATAAGTGTTTTCTATCTCATACCTATTGTTTAAATCCAAGATAAATGATAGGACCTCAAAACAAATCTTTTATTCATCTTTTTGTAAACATTACAAAATGGAAAAGATAGAAGATTACAAAAAGTCTTTTTATTTTGCCTACGGTGGGGCAGAGATATCTTGAAGTAATTTCTGTAGTTCCGCCAGGCGTTTGTCACGAGAGCTCAAAACAGTCTTGGTGGCTGCGGCACGTCGAGCTTCGGGAGTGCAAATATGAGAAAGTCCAGCAAAACTGACTATCAACTTATCCTTGGCTTCATTAAGGGTTCTGATAGTAGATTCAGCTCCGTAGACCTGTTCTTCAAAAATTGAGCTCTGAGTTAGGTGCTGGTCCCGGGCCATGATCATCTGCTCCCTCTCTGCCTTCAAGCGAGCCAGCTCAGCCTCAACTTCTCGAATTTTATCATTTTGTTGATGAATTCTCATATTCGAGGTGTCATAAGCTGCTCTCTGGCTATCCAGCTCGGGCTTTATTCCAGCCAAAAAAGTTTTTTCTTTGGCGACCTTTATGCTATATTCATGGAGGGCTTCATTATATCTCGTCTCCCGAGCGAGGTAATTAGCAGTTAAAGCGTCATACTCTTCTTGGATGAGACTTTCAACGGTTTCACTTGACAGCTTAAGATACTCTTTGATGGGCTGTTCAAGTCCCTCCACGATTTTCTCTAATGCTGCTGCTTTCGCCGCATCATTAAACATGGCGACATTTCTGATGGTAAGAGCGATTGACGCCTTCAAACTCTCATAATTGAGGCTCTTATTCAGAACCATCTTGATCAAAGCCGCCAGAGTCTTGTAAAAGGTTTCAGTGTGAATCTCAACTAAGAGATTCATTTCTACACTTGAACTCGGCGTTGCGGCGATGTCGACCAAGTCTCTTCTCTGAAGACTAGGAGCAGATGTTGTTGCCGTGATAGCAGGCTGAGATGAAGCCATTGTTGTTACTGCTACCATAGCCAACTGGTTCCCAGGAGCTTCAGGAACAGTGTCTTCGATACTTGTTACTCCAGCCGTTTCTGGAGCTGAAACTACTAGAGTTTCGGTGGCGGTAATAAGTGCGGGTGGAATAATATTTGTGGTAGCTGACTCAGGTTCCGACATTGTCTCTTCAGAAACTTGTACTGGATCAGTAGTAATAGCAGAGGATGCTATTATACCTTTCCCAGCTTCAATTGGTGACTTGAGTATGCCTTCATCACCTTCCTCAGCTACTGGCTCTGCAGGTTCTTCGAGTATTTCAGTTGTAGTGAATTCTTCTACAACTGAGTCTTCATTAAAATCTAGCTCTTCCTCAGCAGCCGTTTCATCATCTACAGTAATTTTTACTGTATTTTCTTCTTTATCTTTGCCCTCAGCAGGAGGAAGATCTTCTGGCTGAGCCTGTACTTCTAGCTCTTGTTGTACCTCCATAGAAGGAGGACATTCTTCTTGAGTCTCCTCTTCGGGCTCTCGTAGCACTTCTTCTTCAGCACCTTCTTCTTCTGAAGAAGAAGCCTCCTCCTCATATTCCTCATTTTCTTCATAAATATCTTCCTGAGGAGGAGGAGAAACCACAAGCTTTAGAGCAATGATGACATCTATAAAAATTAAACAAAATAAGTTAATATACAAAAATCAAAGTTTTATATGGATTTTGTATAAATTATATTTACCTGGAGTATGTATGGGGCATGCCAAGTATGCGTCATAATTCCCATCCCAGTCTTCATCATCAAAATTGATAGCTAGCTCATCCGATGGGATAAGCACTGAATCAATAGTATGTACTGGGGCGACGTCTTCAACAACTTTTGCCTTTTGTGGCAAAGTTAAATGAAGCGATGAGCTGAGACATCCCCGGGATAAGACTACCGCAGGTGCTGCTACTGAAGATCCTTCTCCATGGTGAACTGAAGAAGATGCGATATGCTGCGGCTCATCCACCCGAGTGTCACTCTCAGGGGTAGTGGCTCTTGATCTGGAAGGTCTTTTAGTAGTAGCCTTCTTCTTTTTCTCTGGGGTTTTCTCTGGAAGAGTGACGGTTGCACTTTGTTTCCGTTTACGGGATTTGCCAATTATGATAGGTTCTATGGCCTTTTCCCCAACTCCTGTAGCGATAACTTCTAAATATGGATCTGGAATGGCAGCATCATCAGGGATATCTGATGGTACCCTGATTGGCTCCTCAATGTTTCCTTCCTTAGGCCATCTCAGACTACCTCTCATGTTGTAGACATGGGCGAAGGAACGGATGGAAGCATAAAAATGAGTATACGAATGGAGTATACGTAGTTCGGTGGTGCTAGTAGCGGTTGATACTTTGAATTTTGCACCAGTACGAGCAGTACTAAAATACCTCCATCCTCTTGCACCATCAAGCAGTTTCCCATAGTGACGGAAACTGGTAGAGGGATTACCAAAATGAAGTTGGTCATACCCAAATTGGCGAGCAAACCTACTGGGTAGATATGGTTCAAACGCACAATTGTCTTTATTTCTGTACATTAGGTGAGAGGGTCTGATGCACTGTAGCCATCTGAAGACTGATGGTGACAATAAAGTTCCTCCGTCAACTTCATCTTCGAATTGAACGCCGAAGCAGTCGGCTGGAACTTGTGGCCGGGTACAGAAGAAATTCCAGCCATAAAAATAATTCAAGACTGTTCGGGTATCTGCCACTGTCATGGCAGTCCAAGTAGCTTTGCTGAATTTTTGGAGGAAGACCTCCGCATCATCTCCCGGGCCTGGTGGCAATAGATTACAGTTGTGATGCAACAACCAGCCCATCAAGTAAGTATAGGGCATTTCTACCCTGGGGAATATGTTCCGATGAGGAGCGTTGTTGATTAGCTCCTCACCAAAGGTTCTCAGACCTGCGTTTATTCGGCATACCATTGCCGAGAGCAGGTTGATTCTGGTTTTAAACACCAAACGTACCGCTGGCCAAAGTACGTTCTGGTGGATTCTATCAACTGTACCAGTCCCTGGTACAATCCATCTTCTCAACCATAAAGAAAGGAAGCCTGCCAGCAAGGTTTTCCTGGAGATCTTCTGGCTACCATATCTGAGGAAGCTCAAGACTTCAGTTCCAGCAGAGAACTCCCCAGTCTTGGTGGACAAATATTTGTTCGGGAATTTGTAACTGATCATCATATCCCGTATTTTGTCAGCAGGGATTATTGAACCAGTATTGATAGTTGGAGCTTTGTTCTCCTGGAATCTTTCTTTATCATCTTTGGATATTTTATCCTTATGAAAGAAGAGATATGTCGTCCACTTGTTGATGTATGCTAGATGAGACCCACTCTCATGCATAGTAGTGCAGATCATGTAGTGGCACATCAATTCTTCATACACTTCAACCAACTGAGGGTTTTTCTTCCTGATTTTAGCAAGTTCCCGGTTGGAGGGAACATATTCTTCATATGGGGCTTCCCCCATTGGCAGCTTTGAGATAAATTGCATCTCATGGAGTGCGAGACCCATTTCACCTCTTGGGGTCGCAAAAGTTCCAGTTGAACTTATATATATCTCCATCAGGGCCATGAACAAGTTACTGTTCGGTGGTATGCCCTGACTAGTCGAGGCCACTGCTTCATACAGGCCGATGTCTTTCAGCTCTGTCTGAAAATTCTTCATCATCCAAACGCTAATCTGGATCCAGTTCTGGTTAAATGGAGTTAACCATCCAGGTAGCCTAGGATTTGCTTGGGGATTCAATACCGCAGCCCTTATGAACTTATTGATGAACATCTGGGTCTGTACTGGTTGGATTAAGGCCGAATCTTCACTCAGAGTAAAGCCTGGCAAGAGACCAAAGAATGGAATGACGCCACCATTGGGAACACTGACATAATTCCCCATATCATTGGCATTTTCCCTCTTGAATATGATTCTACCCGGCCTTCCATAACTATTAGGAGTCAGATTCCACAGCATCTGTCGAGGATGGGTAGCATGGATGAATGCGGACAAGGGATAATCTCTATCCATATCAGGAAGATACATTGCTCTATCTCCAGACTTGAACACCCAAGTCTCCTTCTTGGGGTGTGTTTGCGACTTGCAGTCTATTGCATCCCCAAACAAGAAAGCTGGTTTTGCAAATTGTTGGCCATCCAGTGAGGTCAACAGTTCTCTATTAATCATAGATAGCAGCATTCTATCCCCTTGGGCAGCTATCAGCTGTGCTCTCTCTACGGGGTACTCCGAATTTGCTTGGGGAAACTCTACATGAGACAGGTTCTCCAAATAATTCGAGTCCACCATACCAACTAAGGAGCCAAAAACTTCTGCGAGTGGGTGAGCTTGCAAGTCCACTGCCAAAAGAAAAAGAAAAATCAAGTTAGTGAAAATCTAATTTGAAATTTTTTAATCTAAGTTTTTTTTACACATAAAGGTTGAAGACTTTGACTATGTAAACTTTACGCTTATTGAAGTTGATAAAAAGTTTTAAAAGTGTAAAAAAGTCTTTGATTTACACAAAGTCTTTTATTTTTGAAATTTTACGCTGGCATGTGTTGACATGAGCAATTTTAAGTTTTACGCTGGCACATATTTATGTGAGCGTATTTTAGATTTTATGCTGGCACATGTTGATGTGAGCGTATTTGGAAATTTACGCTGGCATGTGTTGACATGAGCGTATTTCAGATTTTACGCTGGCATGTGTTGACATGAGCGTATTTCAAACTTTACGTTGGCATGTGCAGACATGAGCGTAAATTAGATTTTACGCTGGCACGTATAGACGTGGGCGTATTTTCTGAACTTTACGCTCACACGTATAAATGTGGGCGTATTTTATTATTTCAGTTTTTACGCTAACACGTATGACATGGGCGTAAAAATTGAAGGTTCGGGGTTTCTTCTTCTTCTCCGGCGAACTCAAGGCCGAGATCAAATAGGGTTTTACCCTTCATTGCTAGAGCCACGTCAGGGTTGCTCTGTTGGTGCGTCACCGATGATGGGGCGGCAGTTTTTGTGCGGCCGGTCGAAGATGAATCTACGGCGGGCTTCTTGCCCTTGCTGCCGGCGGCGGATGACTTCTTGGGGGCCATCGGATTAAAGCAAAAAGTAGAAGGAAGAAGAAGAGTGAGGAGAGATCGAAATTTCAAAAGACAAAGTAAAGTTCTCTCTCTAACAGTTGAACTCTATTTATAGAGAATTTCGAATCGGTTTAAATTCCCAGATTTCACACTGATTGTTGGATATCCCAACTTTTACGCGGATGACCGTTGGATATCCCGAACTCTACACTGACTGGTGAAATCCCGAATTTTATGCTTCTGTTCAAAGTATTTCAAATTTTGAAAATATTTGAAAACTTTGAAGGGGGTCTTCTTGTAGGAGCGTAAAAAGTGCTTCATAGACCAAGTCCAAAGAATAGAGCTTTACGCAAGTAAAAAAGAATCAACAAACTACTCTACGCAGGCTACTCTACGCAAGCTACTCTACGCGAGCTACTCTACGCGAGTTGTTTTACGCGAGCCACTTTACGTTGGGGACAGGCTGTCAGATCATGCATTTAATGCAAGTGATGATGATTCTGACATAATGATTTGCTGACAGCGTATAACACAGAATTCGAAGAGATTTGATTTACACAGAAACCAACATTGTCGTTTAGTGTGTGGAAAGGGTTACTTTACGCTCAAAAGATGGCTTCTTTTACGCATGAATACTATCTGAGCTTTTTACGCTTAGAGTTGACGTGTGCGTAAAGTTTATTTGGGCTACTTTTTACGCTCAAGGCTATTTTATCAGCCACTTTACGCGAGAAGTCTATTTTTAGGCTATTTTACGCCTAGTCTACTACTTTACGCTATAAGTATATTTTGGGTCATTTTTACGCCCGATTGTTTCTGGCTACATAGGAACGTGGTTTGCCCACGTGGCTTTCATGCCACACTTCTCGAGGAATGTGTGTACGTGCTTTCCCCATTTTATTGAGATAGTGGGACACGTGTCACCATGCGTAGAGATCACAACTCTACATGGGACACGTGTCAACGTGCGTAGAGAGTGGTTTACATCGTGGGTGATAGTTGCTAGCGTAAAAACCCGATTTTGTTGCTTTTTACGCACAAAGGGTTAAGTCTATAAATAGACTTATTTTTCACATAGACAGTATCAAGAGATCAACAGAGAGACAGGGAGATGAGATTCTGAGAAAACTCATATTTCCAGAGTGATATTCCCAGAAGCATTTCTTCAACTTTTTCTCAAGAACATGGTGAAGCAAAGCAAGAAAGCATTCGACTGTGCCATCAGTGCCGTTGTTCGATACCTTTCCGATGACTTAGTTCTTCTGATTGTTCGTCTTCTTCAAGCAGTTTTCTTCTTCATCATCGTATGGTCCAAGGAACAAAGTGATCGCTCTCAGATCAGACTTCCATAGCAATACTTTCCAGAACAATTTGTACTTTCTGTACTTTTTATAGTTTTCTTTCAAAAGCCAATTTTAGGCATTTTGTTAAGTAAAACAGGAGAATGGTCATTAACAGTGTTAAAATGCATGAGGATGGCCATTCTCCGTGTTCAAAACACAGAGAATTCTATTCTCCGTGTAACTATCACGGAGAATGGTCATTCCAGTGTTAAAACGTATGAGTATGACCATTCTCCGTGTTAGAACACGGAGAATGCCATTCTCCGTGCTAAAATGTAGGAGAATGGCCATTCTCAGTGTAAAATAACACAGAGAATGGTTATTCCCAGTGTTATAACGCATTAGATGACCATTTTTCGTGTTAAATAACACGGAGAATGGTCAATACCAGTGTTAAAATGCATAGGGATGACCATTCTCCGTATTAAATTACACGAAGAATGATCTTTTCTTTTTCTCATTTTTTGTTGTTGACATTTTTCCTTTAATTGATGTTTGTTTTATATCAGTGCAAATAACAGAGCAGCTCAGAAAAGCAAATAAAAGGCTCGTTAATAAGAAAAGTGAGCTTCAAGGGAAAGTTGAATTGTTGAATAAAGAAGTCACTGAAAAAGATGCAAAAATTGTCGATCTTGATGCCATAATTGAAGTATTGAAGCTTAAAGAGCCTCAACAAGCTGCTGAACAACAATCTGCTGAACTTGATGATCAAGCGGTAACCAATAAAAGAGGAGGGAGGCAAAAGAGATTGGTAAAACCATCAGCAGTAATAGCCGATGAAGATTTTACTCCCTTGGGGAAGAGAACATTAACAGATGCTAATAAAAAGCGGAAGATTAATGCCGATCCGAAACTAAAAACTCAGCCCAACACCAGATTTAGAAGAAACAATGAGAAGGAAGATCCGAAAGCTAAAGAAGATGCCAGAATGGCTGAACTAATAAAGAACGGTGATATAGTAAGGGAATGCGAGCTCCTCATACTTTGGAATGCTACAGATGAAGAGCTGCAGAAGCTTTACAAGGAAATCGTATTCCCAAAAAAGATGACTCCATTGTATGTATTCTGAACTCGATCAATCTCCGTCCAATTCATAACGGAGAATGGCCATTCTCCGTGGTGGTTGGCTGGAGCATGGCCATTCTCCGTGACAGTTGGACGGCTGATGACTCTTTTTTTCCTAGTCTTTTTCACAATTATTTTAGACAAATTTCTATTAAGTTAATCAAAAATAAATTTATGTGCAGTGATGTTGTATACACGGTTACGAAAGATCAATATGGAGTTGAAATCATCTTGATAGCAATAGACGTACAAGACATTCTCCATTATCAAGACATTGAGGTTGGAATACTCAACATATTAATAAGCAAGATGAAACAAATTCAAGCCAATGCAAGAAGGGGAGTACAGTCAAGTTCACAGGAGGTACAATATAAGTGGTCTGCATTCATGATGCCCCACACATTGGTAAGAATTAAAACTGAAAAATCTCTATTCATGTGTACACCGATGAAACTAACTCATGATATTGTGTTTTGTTTCTGACAAACAGTCCATCATTGCCCAAGCTCATGAAGCAGACGTAACAGCTGACACCCTTAACACTTTCAAAACAGATGTAGAAAACTTCATCATGGATTTATAGGAAGACATGGAGTGGATATTCATTCCACTCTTTAATAAATCCAATAAATACTATACGCTGCTCACATTCAACTTGAGCTCCTACGTGTGGGCACATTACAACTCCTTGGTGTCCAACACGTACGACAAGGGCAAGGAAGATGCAGAATATGTGAGGACGGTCTTGGAGTCTATCGTCAGAAAAAAAAGTTAAGATGATGAGGGAAAGATGCAAGGCTATGATGAAGTATGAGAGCACATAAACGATTTTTTATACAAAATGCCCACAACAGAAAGCACCCAACTGCCTCTTGTACACGACGTACTAAATGAAGTGCTTGATGAATTCTCCCTTCACAGTACCAAAAGGAAATGATGATGAAATTCACCAAAAATTTACAAGGTTGGCATGGGTTAAGAGGTTGCTTCAAAGTGAAAATGTATCACCCAAAAACATTATGAAAATTATAACGTAAATGGGCAAATAACTTCTTTATATTATCTTACATTTGACTTTTATTCTTCTGTGTATGCGTCTTTTGTTACATCTGCTCTGTCTTTTATATTGTTCTATATATATCATTTTTTGAATGGTCAGTCCCAGTGTTAAATGACGAATGAGAATGACCATTCTATGTGTAATTTAAAACGGAGAATGACATTCTCCGTGTTAAATGACACGAAGAATGACATTCTCTGTGTTAAATGACACAGAGAATGGTCAGTCCAAGTGTTAAAACGTATGGGAATGTTCATTCTCCGTGTATTTAAAATGGAAAATGACATTCTTCGTGTTAAATGACACGGAGAATGGTCAGTCCCAGTGTAAAAACATATGGGAATGTTCATTCTCCATGTAATTTAACACGAAGAATGTCATTCTCCATTTTAAATACACGAAGAATATCATTCTCAGTGTTAAAACGCATTAGAATGCCATTCTCTAATGTTAAAACGCATGAGAATGCCATTCTCCGTGTTAAATTATACGAAGAATGTCATTCCCAGTGTTAAAACGCATGAGAATGACCATTCTCCGTGTTAAATAACACGAAGAATGTCATTCTTCGTATTAAATTACACGGAGAATGGACATTCCTAGTGTTAAAATGCATGAGAATGTTCATTCTCCGTATAATTTAACACGGATAATGCCATTCTCCATTTTAAATTACACGAAGAATGGCATTCCCAGTGTTAAAACGAATGAGAATGTCCATTCTCCGTATTAAATAACACAAAGAATGACCATTCTCCGTGTAAGAATGATGGAGAATTGCAATTATGCAGTCAAAAAACTATGAAACATTAGATATAACAGACTTCAAAATAGCACAATTGATATCAAAAATGTAATAAATGTATTCAAAAAATAATTATATAAAAGGAAGAAGGGTTGAATATGTATTAACGAGGGGGCGCTACCCCCTCGACCCTCGTAGAAGCACGTGGGGGGAGCGGGCAAGTGGTGCGATTGTGATTACCTAATAAAGACAATTCTGGCACCTCATCTTCCTCTTCTCTTTTCCCTTGTTCTCATAATTGCTCTTATAACGGTCCGCCTTTGGTCGTCCGGGGCCACGTTTCGGAACAGGTGGTAGAACCAAATCAGTTAGATTATTTTCAAACTATTTTTCACAATCTGGAACTGGACGAATTGCACAAGAATATAGCTTCTTGTAGAAATCTGATGTCCAATACTGCTCCACAAAATCGTAAACGGATTTGTCCGAACCAAATCTGATGCATTGGATTGCATGGCTGCATGGGAATCCATATACCTTCTATCTGCGACAACTACAATGCCAATCAAGAAGATTCACCAGGTGTGAGGAAGTATCTGCCATCACCTCAAACTCGAAATCACCAGACCGATATACCTTATAGGACATGCCATCATCTGTAAGCTTCTTCAGCATATTCTCGGCGTATGGAGTCAATTTGCTATTTAAATCAATTGCATCCTTGTGGCGATCCGAAATCATCTTCACTCGGATAACGTTTACAAGTGCTAAAATAGGCATTTTCTCCTCAGCCTTTATCCATGCATTGAATGACTCCGCACAACAAGAAGCAACCTCGCCGTATCTACATCCGGAGAAGAATACATTTGACCAATGTTCAGGTTTTTGTTTATCCATCCAATTCACAACATGACCACAATTCAAATCTTATATCTTCTTAACTGCTTGTTTATAACCACCTTTATACAGGAAAAAAGAAATTAATTAAGAAGGAAGTCAAGGCACAAGCACATGAAAAAACAGGGACCATTCTCTGTGTTAAAAACATGGAGAATGGTCATTTTTCGTTCAAAACTAATGGAGAATGCATATTCTCCTTGCTAAGGAACACGAAGAATGACATTCTCTGTGAGATGCCATTCTCCGTGAGATTTACACGAGAATGGCCATTCTCCTTGTTAAAATAACGGAGAATGCACATAAAAGCTCCATATATATGTCTGATTTATACACCTAGCGTTAGAACATATACTGCTTGCCTCTAAGCTTCAAGTACATGCAGATACTTGCTTTCATTTCCTTTCTCCTTCAGCGGTATGTGATTCTTCATGTGATAATAGCAATAGCTATGGTAAGCAGTAGGGAACACTTTAGGAACTTCAGAAACTAAACCGGTGCCTTGATCGAAAGAAAAATGATCGCCTACTACATCCAACAACATTCTTGAGATTTTTAAGGAACCATTCCCAATTGTCGCCATCTTCGTCCGAAACTATACCGTAGGCAAGAGGGTAGAACTGTTGGTCACCATTTTTTGCTGTAACAGACATCAAACATCCTCTAAATCTCCTTGTAAGGAAAGTCGCATCCAAATATAGCATCGGGCGACAATATTGAAATCCTTCGACGCAAGCCCCATATGAAAGAAAAAGTCGCTGAAACCTTATTGATGTATCATCTTTCTGAAAGTCGATAACGGAACCAATATTGGTTTCCTTTACCTTGACGACATACCAACACAAGTTGCTGTAAGCTCTAACATCATCTCCGTATATTTCTTGGTGCACCAGCCTAATGCCGTGGTATGCCTGCCCATAGGTAAGAGATAAACTGTAGTCAACCTTGAATTCATCGACAACTGATTTTTTCGACATTTTAGGATCCATCCGAACAATGTCACTAACCAAACTTTTCAAAATTTTTGTTGAAACAACTAGATTACCTTTATCCATATAGCCAGCTCCATAATTGTGTTCTCCCACATACCTCTTCACCTCAAAAATTTGATTATCTTCTAAAATAGATATAGCATGGAAGCTCCACAAACAATCATGGGTCTTGTAATTCTTGCAGCAAACAGTGTACCTGCCCGGCTCAGATTTTAAAATATGGAATGGATGACGAGATTCAAAACATACCTTCCTAACAGCGTGCCTAACTTCTTCAACACCATTTAGAAAAATCTGACCAACGCCGGTAATTGATCCAGGCCACATATCTGATTTCCTCTTCTTTACTGTCTCAATTGAGCCCTCAAAAAATTCTACTACTCGTTTATCCTTTACAGTAGGAGAACATCTACTCAAAGAACTAACAGAGGAAGACGAAGGTCCCATGGGAGTGCTTTGACAAGGAAAAGATGTCGATGAAGAACATGGATGGTATACTTGCTCCATAAATAGATCAAAGCTCACGTCATGGGTACCATGGAAACCCCCAACCAATGATCGAAGCCAAAAATCACTGTCAACGTACAGTTCAGTCCCATCGGAGTGCAAAAACTTGAAACGAAAGGAAAGTGGATCCAAAGAAGTCCATCGATCGCACACTTGATACTTTAAAAATTCCACGGTACTTTCATATGTGACACGGCAGAAAACTAGGTCTCCCTTGAAACAAAGATTAACTAAACAACTTGAATACATTCCCCCCTGATAACATAAAAACAAAAGAGATCACAAAACAGGACAACACATTTCTGATCATTCTCCGTCTAAAACTAACGAAGAATGATTATTATCCGTCTAAACTAACTGAGAATGCCATTCTCCGTGTTAAATTACACGGAGAATGACATTCTCAGAGTTAAAATGCATAAGAATGTTCATTCTCCATTTCATTTAAAATGGAGAATGACATTCTTCGTATTAAATTACACGGATAATGGCATTCTCATGCGTTAAAACGCACGAGAATGACCATACTCCGTTTTAAATTACATGGAGGATGATATTCTTCGTATTAAATTACACGGAGAATAGCATTCCCAGTGTTAAAATGTATGATAATTACCATTCTCCGTATTAAATTATAGGGAGAATGGCATTGCCAGTGTTAAAACGCATGAGAATGATCATTCTCCGTCTAAAACTCACGGAGAATGATCATTCTCAAGGGAATTGGCCATTTTCCGTCCAAAACTAACGGAGAATGATCATTCTCCGTCTAAATATAACGAAGAATGCTCTTTCTCCGTGACAAGTGAACGGAGGATGACCATTCCAGTCATATTAGCACGGCGAATATCATTTGCCTTCATATTCGCACAAAAGAACGAGGTTAAAGATCTCTCGAATCGTTTCTCAGTTATAAATCTTCATAACAAATTCAAATTCAGCAAAAATTTTGAGATATGCGAAGATGATGAATGAATTTCTGCATATCTGAACTCTCACCTTGTTTTAAGATCTATAAAAAGACAAGAAGAAGATCTTCTCTCCACAATTAACCTAATCGCCGGAAAACTTCAAATCTCTCCACGAAGATGATGATGATGATGATGATGAGCGATGATGGTGAGCGATAATCAAAGTTCGACTGAAGAAAATCACAGTGAACTACGAACGATCTTTGCGATCTCTGCTGAAGATGAGAGCAATGAAATTCAGATCTCTCGTGAAGAAGAAGAAGACGAAAATCGCAATCCAAATCTGAGTTTTTAATTCAAAATTATATATATATATATATATATATATATATATATATATATATATATATATATATATATATATATATATATATATATGACCAAATTTGCGCGAAGGGATATTTTTGGTACTATGAAAATGTCAATTTTGTAAATACATAGCATCTAAAGGAAATCTTAGAATATTTAACATAGAATTATATAATTCTGGGCATTTCATAAAAGCCATCCTGCATGTGGGTTTTTCATACAAACCAACCCCGAAATTGGGTTTCTCAGCAATTTCCAGTTGATCATATCCAACTTGTCCATTGAGTCATAAAAGATCTTTTAGAAACACATTTTATAAGAACATTTGCTAGTTGCTCTTCAATAGAAATAAAAGGAAAGCTAATAAGCATCACATCTAGATTTTCCTTTATGAAACGACGATCAACCACCACATGTTTAGTTCGATCATGTTGCACTGGATCTTGTGATATCTTAATAGCTGTCTTATTGTCACAATACAACTTCATTGCACTTTTAAGATTAAATCCCAAATCTCGTAAGATTTTTCAACCACAAAAGCTCATAAACTCTATGAGCCATGTCTCTGTACTCGGCCTCAACACTTGACCTTGCTACAAACTTTTGCTTTTTAATCTTCCATGTTACCAGATTACCTCCAACAAAGGTGAAATAACTAAATGTTGACCTCCTATCTGAGATACAACCACAGTCCAGTCTGCATCTATAATACCACATACCTCCAAAATATCGTTGTTCTTAGAAAACATCACTCCTCTTCCAGGAGCTTATTTCAAATATCTCAAAATTCTCACAACAACATCCATATCGTTCTCACTAGGATTATCCATAAACTGACTGAGAATACTTACCACATATGCAACATCCTAATCTAGTATTAGTTAAATAAATCAAGTTCCCAACTAACCTTTGATAACGAGCTCGATTAGTAGGACCCTGATTTGGGTACTTTGCTAGGCAATGATTCTACTGAATAAGAGTATCAACGGACTTACAGTCCAACATACTTGTCTCAGCTAGCAAATCAAGTATGTAATTCCATTGACACAAGAAGATTCATTCTCTCCCCCTGGCTATCTCAATCCCTAAGAAGTATTTGAGGTCACCCAAGTTCTTTATCTCAAACTCATAAGCTAATTATAATTGTAGCTTACCAATCTTTGTAGTATCATTACTTGTAATCACCGTATAATCAACATAGATAAACCAAATAGTTACCTTCCCTTGTTGATGCTTGAGAAACAAAGTATGATATGAATTACTCTGTTTATACCCGAACCTATGCATGGATTGTGTAAACCTCCAAAACCAAGCACGGGGTGATTGATTAAGGCCATACAATGATTTGTTCAATCTGCACAGAAAGTCACCAGAGGAGGAAGTTATATATCCATGTGGAAGACTCATATATACCTCTTCATTCAATTAGCCATAGAGAAAGGCATTCTTCACATCAAACTAATAGAGGGACTAATTAAACTACCAGCAAATGATAACAAGACATGGATAGTGTTCATCTTGGAAACTGGTGCAAACTTTCCATCATAGTCTACGCTATACATTTGAGTGAATCCTTTTGCAACAAGCCGCACCTTATACATATTCACTGGCCCCATTTGCATTACGCTCCACTGTAAACACCCAATGACAACCAACTATTTTCTTTTCCTGAGGAAGACATACAAGTTCTCAAGTATTATTCTTCTATAATACCTCCGTCTCTTCCTCCATCGCCTTTGACCTTTTCAGATCTCCCAATGTATCATGCATTTTGTTAGATACTGATACAACAAATATTTGATTCAAAAAATGATTCATATGACTCAGACAATCTCTAGGTAGACACATAGTTGGCTACTAAGTATTTTGACTTTGCATGAGTAGTGGGTTCATAGTTTTTGGATGGCTGACCACGAGTTGACTTGCTAGGCAATACACATTTTTCAACCCTAAACTCGCTATTATTAGTATTAATGTGTGTACATACCACATATGAACAATCTTTCGTACTATAGAACTAGGATCAGTGGTAGGGGTGATCATTGAGGGGGTAATAGCATCTTCAGCAACATTCTGGTCTAGACTAGTAGTTCGACTGGTCTTATTTTCTTCATTCCCGGCTGTAAATGGATTCGACTCGATCATCATATTATCGTCTGTAGCTTCTGTGTCTTGGTTCGACGAGTCGAGAACTTCCATACAAACAGTCAAGATACCTTCTGCCTGCATTCCTCCTTCTTCCTACACTTTATTACCACGATACAACTCTTCAAAATATGAATTCTCCCCTTGAAGAGTAGTGTCAGTGGATGAAAAACAGCTCATGTCTTCATAGAAGCTCACATCTATAGTGGCATAATACTTCCGGGTTGGTGGATGGAAGCATTTGTACCCTTTTTGATAGCCACCATAGCCAACAAAAACATAATCGCCTGAGCATCCAACTTACATCTTTGGTTCTTAGTTACTTGGACAAAAATAATACAACTAAAGACATAGACATGAAGATTTTAGAATCCTAGTATAGAAATATGAGATACAAGGAACTCAAGTAAAATTTTACTATGGAAAACCTAGATGGGAGATGATTGATAAGATCAGAGGAGGCTTGTACAGAATACCCTTAGAGATACTTAGGCATATGAGCACTAAAATAACGGAATGAGCCATATCCTGAAGATGACGTTTTTTTTCTTTCTTTCAAACACCCTATTTTGTTCTAGTATTTGTGGGCAAGTGGTTTGGTGGACAATCCCATGTGTTTGGAAAAACTTCCTAAAAATTATTTACATATCCCCCCATTATCGGATTGAAGAACTTTAATGGTACTAGTGTATTGTGTTTGGTCAAGTGTACAAAAATCCTGAAAAGATGGAAAGACTTCAACTTTGGTTTTGAGAAGGACTACCCATGACAACCTTGTACAATCATTAATAAACAACACAAAATATCTCATACTTGAGACAATAGGCACTTTAGAAGGCCCCCAAATATCAGAACGAATTAACTCAAAAGGAATGAAAGATATTATTGGAAATACTTGGGGAATAAGTAGCACGATGACTTTTTGGCGAAACATAAGTCTCACAATGAATGACAAACTCATCTACACTGGTAAATAAAGTATAAATGGATTCTTTATGATACTAAATGATGGATGTATGAAACGGCGATGCCACAACCAAATCTCATTCAGTTTGTCAGAACTCGAAGTCAAAGTGGCTCGGGACTGTGCTCCTGGTTTCTTCCTTGCATACATCTGATCCAAATGGAACAACATGCCCCTCAGATATCCACGACTGCTCAACTCCTTGGTTAATAGATCCTAAAAAATCACATACATATGTTAAAAAGTTATGGAGCACTGAGATTCAATATTCAATTATGGAACAAATATTAAACTATGAGATAGGTCAAAAACATATAAAACATTATGGAGTTCTAAGATAGGGGTAATACCAACTGACCATGTTCCTAATAATGAAAAAGGTTTTAGCATTAGTAACATAAGACACTAGTGGAGGAAAGAATTTGGTAAAATAAGATATGTTATAAGTCATATGATATGAGGAACATGAAGCAATAATCCAAGTATTAGAACCAACAATTTCAGAAGTTTGTAAGTCCATACATATCTTATCTCGACCAGCTATCAAAGAAGTTGGAGCAGTAGTAACTATTGTAATATGATCCTGGACGGTTACTTTGTAAAAATATGGCTTTGTATCAACTGAACAGTCGCCTTCCATTTAGGGCAATAACCTGCTTACTGAGTATCCAGTCAGATTCCAACAAGTTTATTGGATATGGTCAAATCTATTACAATTGGAACAATGACAAGGTTTATTACAAAAACCTGGTTGGGGGCCCTATTGGTGCAGTAGGGTTGAGTTTTGTTGTTGAGAAGGTGCATGAGCCTTTACTTGAACAGATATAAGCTTGAAACTTCTATTTATACATTCTGTAGACTCTCTTGCGGCTATATGTGAAAGTTGTAGGAAAGCTTGGAGGATCTATCATCTTGAGCAGCTCTCCCTATGTCTAACATCCAGCCCTCTCAAGAACACATGAACCCACTCGAGTTTCGTCTCCTTATGGTACTACGTAATATCCTCCTGGTTTTTATCTTGCAAGGACGCTTCTGATCGATTCTAGCCCACATATTTTTCAGCTTTGTATAAATTATGGATACTGGTTGCCCACTTTGTGCCATGCTAGCAGTCCTGCACATCAGCTCATGAACCTGTATAAGATCATATTCTATACAGGTCTTCCAGCATCTTCCAAATTGCCTCAGCAGTCTCACATGAAGGATCATATGGCAACTTTAGAGGGGGTGAATAGAGTGCAGTAGTATAAACTATCCAATTAAAAAAGGTGACGTAAAGAGAGTTGTTAACTACTAACAGAAAGTAAACAGATATGTAAAGCATTTGAATAGAGAAGAGAGCAAATGCAAATAACAAGATTTTATCCTGGTTTTCCTTTGAGAGGACTAGTCCAGGCCCGAGAATATCTGCTCGGAGTTGTATCCACTATAATCACCAATAGTGAATTACAAGCTTTTGAACCGAAGCGCTTGTCAGTTCTTACAACACGTGCTTTGATTCGAAGAGCACTACTTCACAGCACAAGCCTTTGATATGAAGGATTTGCCAACTTCAAAGAGAGAAATTTGCTGAGCCAAGCTCTTACAACTCTAACAGATTTCTAAACCAAGATCACACTTAGCACTAGAAGGCTGGGGAGTTGATCTTGGAGATAGAAAGATTTTGGCTTTGAGGGTTTGTTCACTATAGGAGATTGAGAATGGTTGAGTGAGTAGGAATGGAAAAATCCATGTCTATTTATAGGGTTTTTGTGAATAGAGTTCGGCCAAAATATTTGAATTTTTTGACCGTTTGAAACCACAAAATCAGGGATTTTACAATTGGTCATTTTTCCAAATTAGGCCAACCGAGCTCGGTCTAAGTTC